>CM062840.1:18323635-18957057 GCA_031772345.1 Himalopsyche anomala
ATACGTTGAAGGGGGCGATCATTTTTTTAAGACAATGTAAAGGTGGTCAAAACGTTTCACCATCAAGTGACGTCGTTTATGGACGACCCTTTACGTGCACCAATTTGATCGTTATGTAATGATTTTAATGTCGCTTGACGAGGTTTTACGAAACAAACTTGTCCTATTATATAAATTATTACTCAAATTCATATCAAAAATCTGAGGTCAATATCATTAAATCAAAAATATTTTAGAAATCATTGACGCGATATTACCTCACATCGTGAAAAAGTTGTTATTGTTCTACTAAAATATGTTATTTAATATTGGAACAATAAGTACGTTTTGTTTTTGGAAAAGGTACAAGGTAATTGAAGATTTCTACTATATTTTGAATCTCGAACACGGTTATATGCATTTAATTGTCGGTGCATTTTTTGGGTTGCATAATAGATGTCGCATTATAAATAAATTAATGACAATACTAACGTTTATATGATCTCAAGGTATTCTATGTTTTACCGTCCGTCACTCGTAATGCTGAATGTACACAGTGAAATTACAAGTATGTACTTTAAAATGCGTGCCTCAAGAGATAGGAATATCAATTTAAGAGTTATTAATATGTACTTAAATGTGCTTAAAAAAACATTTGCTGTCTACTCGCTGTTCGTTTGTCGTTGCAAAAATATCTTTAGACCGGGGGCGTAATTTATAAACGGCATAAATATAATATAGTGGAACCTCTCATAACGAGTTTAATTCGTTCCTGAATCTTACTCGTTATGTGCAACACTCGTTATGCGAAACAATTTTTCTAACACCATTTCTAACTTTTAAAAAAAATCGCGTAACAACGAGTAAATCGCGTAAAAAAAGGATTGGGTGTATATCATTATTTTTCAACACTTTTATCCTTTGCGGCCCGTGAAAGATTAGAAAATTGGTGAAATGGTCCTTCGTTCAAAAAGCTTGTGCACCACTGGCCTAGATGTAAGCCCGTAACGGGTGGTGAAGGAATAGCAAAGTCCGTTTCGTGAACTCCGTTTTAGTTTTAGTCGGACAGATGAGGTAGAAAAAAATGACACTGAACTAGAATTAATTGCCATATCGGTTGTATATTCAGCAATTATTTTTACACTACAAAACATTGGCCTTACGTATTGTAAAGTGATATAATAGATACTCGATATCCATTGATCACGATGGTAATGTATTGTATTGTATTGTATGTTACTAATTAAATTTTATTTAGATTGCATTAAAGGTCAGTCAGGATGCGCTTTGATCGTTAAGGTATGCATAGCGTAGTCGCGAATTCGAGATGCGAATAAAAGAAATAAATAATTTTGCATTATTAATTATACGCGTTTTCTTCGTGTGTAGTTTTTTTAAAATAGAATATTGATCAGGTAGTTTTTATGACTGTGTCCGCTACCAAAGAGAAATTTATATAATTATACTGAAGATTATCAAATTGAAATTGTTCTTTAAGAACTGATTCTTATTCAATCGCTCAACCTCTTTTTTTTTAAGAGAGAAAAGATAGAAGAATGAAAGTAGAGCAGAACTTGTTGTTGAAAAATTGTTCTTTGCTACGTCCTAAGTTAGATATGTGTTACGGATGCCCCAAGATAGCCTAAGCCATGCCTGTCTCTTCCACCAACTGAATAAATACCGCTATCGTGGAAGGCCACTGATGACCATACAGTAGAACCTCGATTATCCGCACGAATTGGGGATGAAGATAATCCGGATAAGGAAAAATCCGGATAATCGAAAAAAAAACATAATTTACACGGAAAGATATGTACAATCAGTGTAAATATTTTTTATTTGTCTAGATTAACATAAAGCTTTTAATATTAAATTATTTTTTACCAAGAAATTCTTTTATTGGTTTTTGATTAAATAAGCTAGCTGTTCTTTTTGAAGCTGCCAAATCGCGAATACTTTTAAGACATATAAGTTATCCTGAGATACACTCTTCTTGACTCTCAAACCACTTCATGGCGAAATCTAAGCACTGGAAATCCTTAGAATGAGCAGGACTCTCTTTCTTTGCATATCTCCTATTCGTCTTCTTGATATTGTTTAGACAAATATTTCCTTAATTATTTTCACATCATTCAAAATTTGGACATTCAACGGAAGACTTATTCGATTTCAAACAACGCAAAACAACGAACAAAATGGTATGCACTCAATCACATATGTAAACAACGGTGGACTTAATTCGCCACAAGAAAATTAGCAAATTTGTAAAACAATTGTTCCGGAAAACAATCCAGATAATCGAGGTTCTACTGTATATATGAATTAATCGTCACAGCTAAGGGACGCTCTGATAACCTGTAAATAGAGTAAACAGTCTGGCGAGGGTCAGCGAATCTTGGAGGAACCATGTGGTAGTTCTAGCTATATGCATAAAAAGGTGCACTTATGGTCAAATAAAAATTATCGTATATATATATATATATATTGTTTAACTAACAGTATCGAACTACTATATGTTGCTGTAGAAACTGTAGAAAACGAAGACAATCTATTTATTGTGAGATTGTAATAGGTTTCGATTACGTATGTATGTAATGTATAATATAACACCAACCACCTGCGCAAACAATTAATAATATAAACTTAAACATTTAAAGAGAAATTTAGTGGATGTTAAAAATTAAATCACGTAATTGTGGAATTGATATTCATAATGAGTAAAATTTTGCATTCTATATTGTTGTCTATGATTCCTATCTTATAACACTTTCTATAATAAATAGTTAAATTCTGAACACGCTGTTCCCATGATAAAATTGTTTTATCTATACCAGCTGTCGGTAACCGAACGAAAAGAGAATAGAACAAATTTGAATCAAATAATCAATGCTCTTTTGTTTTTGATATATTATTTTGACAGTTGCTACCGATGCATATTAATTAAGCATTTCAACTATTTTTACTACTTATTTGATGGCATTTTTCTCTGCCGTAAGTGCATCTAATTATAACGTACCGACGTAAAAGCCAAACAAATAAAAATGTTATTAAAACATTTAGTATTTATTACATATAAATATGAGTAAATAAATCTCTAAATGACTTTGATAGCAATCTTCTTGATTTCAAGCGCACTATTAGTGGATTGAATTCTTATTTATATCTGGTGTTGCGTCGAGCCTTATCCTGCACTTTGACTTTGTTGCAGGGTTTGCATCATAACAAGAAAATCTTGCTTCTAATAAATAGGCATTAGGAAACGGAAGTAATACAATAATACATTGTTTTGACACACTAAGGGACTCTTCTGACTCACTCCTCCAGTAATAATTTAATGGCTGATCTTTGTATTTTTTTATGAAATCAGAATTTTTGAATAAATTAATTATATTTTTATACTCATCTGTCACGGAAAATGGACTCTTTTTTCGAAAAATATTGCAAAATAGTTTTTTCAAATTATGTACGTAATATGTATGTATTTCAGATTCTGTGGAACACCAGTGTTCCTTGAAACATAGTTGAGAAAGCCCTGCAGAGAGAACGTACCATCACCGTTAAATTTGCCCTCGATCCAAATATGTTAAATATTTAAATATTAGATCATAAAAATTTACTAAGAATAAGCACACATAAAAACATTCCGTTTGCACAGACGTTATTTTATGTAAATTGTGCTCTTTTTTGTTGTCTTTTGGATATGTTGTTATGCAGAATTCTGTAGGCTCAGTCACAAGAAATATTTTCAAATATTTAAGTAAGCCTTGGCCTTGGGTAGGTCTCACCCAACAACAGAATGGCGTGCAAAGACTAAACTTACTGCTGTACAAAAACAAAATAATTATAATCATAATTGATCCAATTGCTTTTAATCTGCCAAAACTCTTCTGTTGATTAAAGAACGTGCTGAAACGGAAACTGGATAAGTACCAAACAAAATGGAAACTTAGAAATACGCAATAAGGAGGCATTTTTTTTTTTTCACGGTCAGAACCGGTTTTGCTTAAAGTAGAATTTCTGTTCTATTACTTATTTAGATAAACACTTATGTCAAAATATAGGATTTAATAATGAATGTATACACTCGTCAATATACAAGTAAAAGTAGTAAAATGTTCAAGAGAACAGTTTGTGCTAAATCCAAAAATTCTTTATATTTATTGAATTAGCATTTACATGCTAGAGCTCCTTTTTAATACGGTCAAAAATACACTTTTTTATGTAATTAATTCTTAATATTTCAATAAAACAATTGTTGTTATGTTGGATATTTTTCCCATACAATTTTTGTTAGTAAGTAAATTGTTCTTTAGTACACGTTCGTTAAAAATGCATTTGTGTAATGACGATATAAAAAATAATATATATTTTTTAATAAAAAAGTAAATATTGCCAAAAATATATTCTTATTTTGTGCATAATTGCCCATGTTTATGTGTGCACACCTTTTTTAGTGCAGTTTTAATGTGTGCAATTTGTCTTGTGCACATGTCTGGATTTCAACCTACACTTTTTTAGTAATCGAAATAATTTTATGCATTAAAACAAGTATTATAATTAGTCAACTATACGATCAGAATATATTATTATAATAATAACATAGTATCAAATTCTCTACACGGAGTTATAAATAAAATATTTGGGACAAAATACATTAATTTATAACTATAGTGAAAATATCATTGTATTTAATCCTTTTTGTATCATGTTCGCTACCAATGTGGAACATATAGACTCCTTATTCAGTTTATCTCGATGGAAGTGTTTCTACGAAAACTGTCTGTTGCTCAACCTCTTTTTTTCAAAGAGAACAGTAATATAAGAATATAGCTAAGACCAGCGGTGGGCTGCCAAAATGTTAACAAGGGGCTCGGTTAACCTGAGAGATATTCGCGGTGTTGTATTTTTTTATCACTCTTATGGAATGATTCGCAATAATTATGAAATCAACCGAATGTTACTTAATACACTTATACCCAAACTTACTTATACACTTATACCCAAAATAAATGTATTTTACGAGAAATTTCCAAATACAACTCCCTAAGTCTTTTGTATATAAACCATCTACAACAATTACTGTTGACCTGAGATTTTTTTTCTTTAACAAGGGGCTCGCCGGCCTTAGTAAAATTTAACAAGGGGCTCGCCCGAGCCCCCTTCAGTCCAACCCTGGCTAAAACAGGACAAGTGGTTAGCTAATCTTCCTCGCTGCGCTCTGTTTTGAGGATATTGTGGGTAAACATGCCTTCAAACAGTTATTCATAAATCGATTTATAAATATGTCCATACTGGGATTCAAACCCGTGACCTCAGTAACCGAAGCCAACGACGCTGACCAATTGACTACGCTTTTTAGAATGTTTTATTAATTTTTGTATCGTTTTTCCATATATTATTCATTCGGAAATCAATTATCTATCAAATGCATAAAATGATTAAGGAATAAAATACATTTTTCATTTAGTGGAGTTAAAATTTAATTTGTTACCTTAAATTAATATCGAAAAAAAATGTCACGCAAAACATAAATTATTAAATATTTCAAAAAATACTTCACAATATGTTACTGTTCTATTTAAGAAAATATTTTTTTATATCAATGATTATAAATTTACAGAGTTTGACATTGAACGTTTTCAATAATAAGGCATGGCTATTTGTATTGCCAATTAGCCATCGGCAATGTTCTTATAAATGCATTTAAATTGCTTAATCAAGCGTGGATTGGTAATTAATCATAATTGGTGGATACCGCCATAGACAACGGAGAATCGCTTGACTCTTCAGTCGTTCAAAATTGATTATATCGTTGGCAGGTTGTGTGATAGTCATGGGGGAAAAATCACTAAGTGTACTTTTTCACTATTTTTTACTCTAGTTGTATACTAATCAATAATTACATGAATTACAACAGAAATGAGTAAGTCTAGTTAACAAAAATCCAACGTTGACAAATTAGACTTACTCAAGTAATAAAATGTTACGCTTAATACAAGGGTGAGCTCGGAGGGGCTCGCGCGAGACCCTTGTTAAATTTGACTGAGGCCGGCGAGCTCCTTGTTAATTTAAGAGAAAACAATATTCTCAAATCAAATTAATATATAACTGCAATTTATGACTTATATATTATCTAAGAAAGCTTCAGTATACACATTAGTACATGTTAGTTCATGTTTAGACATTTACATTGATAAGTTTACGGTAAATTGCATATCGTTACATATTATAAGTATATAAAGTAATAATAAAGTAAGTAAGTATTGCATATAATTGCATAGGAGTAAAAAAATTCACTCCTTCCCAGAACACCGAGAATTGCTTTGTGATTGAGTGAGAACTTTGTTAACATATTGGCAGCCCACCGCTGATTTCATAAGTACTCCATATTAATAATTTGTTGTAATATATTTTGACAAAAAAAAAAATGATTTAAAATGTTGCCGTACCTAAAAACAAACCATTTAATATATTGTAGTACTTTTGGTATGTGTATTTTAATTCTGCCAACGTACCCTCATCCGATTTGCCAACGTTACCCATGTACAGGGAATGTTGGCACGAATTCTTTTACTGAATACATTTATTTTTTGTATATAATTGCATATTATTTATAATGGCTATGCGCAGGCACATATTGTTTTTTTTAAATGAGTTCAGTATTGTATTTTTAAAAGCGATATTTTCAATGTAGATACATGCAGTACCGGCGCGAGGTTATTTGGCGCCCTAGGCAACGGTTATTGGCGCGCCCCCTTTTTAACAAACTGTGGAATATTTTTTATATGCATGTCCACTCTCAATGTGAATCATATGGCCTCGTAATGGAGGTATCTCCAAATAAGTTTTTTACGAGAACTGTTTGTTAGTCAGCCGCTCAACCTACCTTTTTCGAATAATATAGAATACGATACATAGTTATAGCGAACAGATACAGATAAGTATAAACTATTATTAGTTATTAGAATATAAAAAATAATTTGATAACTCAATTTATGCGCCCCTTAATGAATTGCGCCTTAGGCGATTGCCTATTTCGCCTGTATGGTAGCGACGGCCCTGGGTACATGACAAGAGAAGTGTGCATGTGAAAAGTAAACCTTAATATAAAAAAGTGCAGCTTTCTGTATAGAGTTATGATTTATTCTGAAATCTACGCAACATCCAAGCAGATTTTAAAATTACATATCCATCAAACATCCTTAGTATTGAGACGTTCTTCTTGCATTCGTATTGTACATTTTACGCATTAATACGACTAAATTAAAAAGAGGTTATATCTGGTTTGACAGTATGGTTTCGATGCTCAAGAGGAATTTTAATCTCGACTTCCAGCAATATTGACAACCATCAATTACAAATAACTGAATTGAATCATACTATTAAAATTAAATTGATTATTTTAAATCTTAATTTGATCCAGAAGTGATGAAACACGTCACACATAGATATTATACAACCAGTTGAATAACAAATTCATCAATTTAACTTAAATATCATCAACGAATTGTCATATAGTTACCTCTGAATTAACCAAAAAAATATTAATGAATCATTTTTCTTACTCACCATTTATCATAACTCACCAGTCATGAAATCACTAATCACTCATAAACACTTTATAATATTAATTTAGAAAAAAAAACTATGTTAATAATAACGATTCAATAGTTTATAGAAAAATATAATATAACTATTTATAATGTCGACTTAAACTATTATGTTTTTATTTAACTTTAGCATAAAACAAATTAAAATAAATACGATAGAATAATAATGAAGGAACATCGAATAATAACAAGCTCACTGAGCAACTGGTATGAACGACGGTAAAAATTTGACTGAAGACTTTAGAAATTTGTACCGGCAAATCGTTTTGTTATCTATTCATGACTGGCTCGTGGCTGTGGTACAGAGGCACGCGGTCGTAGCGTCTGAATTAAATTTATTTAGTTAATTTTATCAATGCTATTTTTTTGTGTCCCTTTGAGATATACACAGAGATGGGCTGGAGGGGGCTCGGAGGGGCTCGCGCGAGCCCCTTCTTAAATTTCGGCGAGGCCGGCGAGCCCCTTGTTAAGATAAGAAAATCATTCGTCTTAGATCAAATTATTACATAACTGCAATTTCTGTAGATAGTTAAATTTGAAAACAATTTATCCCTTCATTTTTTTCATTCAGCGTTGTAGGCTTCCGTGTTGGACCTCACGGGTTCGAGTCCCAGTACGAAACAGCTTTTTTTTTGATCGATTTATCTATTTTCTGTTCGAAGGCATGGGTGTTTGTGATGTCTTAAAATTGTCTCCCACTCTTACGATCCTTCAATTAAACTGGTTACTACTATTAGTTAATCACTATTCCTTTCTTATCCTTATCATTCTATCCCTACTACTCTCTTTGGAAAAGAGAAGTTAAGCGACTAAGTAACAAGAAATTTTCGTAGAAAAATAACTTTTGGTGAAATACCTTTATTAGGAGGCTACATGCTTGACATTGAGAGCGGACAAAAAATGGATAAAAACAATGCATAACATTTACCGAGCCCCTTGTGAAGATATTGGCAGCCCACCGCTGGATATACACCCATATTCACATAGTTTGTAAGTACGTCAAGGGGTAATAATGTCACTTGTTTAGAGAATTTTATAACGGTTATTGCATACATTTTATAACTAATATATAAGTATAAAATTATTACTTAATCTTTGAAAGGACATAATCGTATATTTCAGTGATGACCTGTGTCCGACGGCATGAATATCAGTGATGTTTATAAGATTAGTGTTTTCAACATTCAAAAATATTTTAAAAATATGAAATTATATAAATAAATGTAAACACATAAATATTTTTCCACGTTGGTGCGTTTGACAGTCAGCCACCACTGACCAGAACCTAAAATAAAACTAGGGCTGTGGAGTCAGGTAAAAAAAAAGACGACTCCGTCTCTAAAGATTTTTTTTTATATATGTAAACCATCAGATCATATTTAGTCAGCCTAGCATGCAGTATCAGCACTATGGACTCTTTTGGTTTGAATACACATCATTAAATATATTTTCAAAAAATGGGTCTGAGTCTTAAGATTTTTCTGACTCTGGACATAACGTCTAGCTCCACGGCTCCAAGCCTCGACTCCAACTACAACTCCACAGCCCTGAATAAATAAGTTGGAACTCACAGAAAGTAAAATCATACTAACTATACTTATAGTATAGCTATTTTTTTTTTGAAGCCATGCGCGCTCCCAACACAAAAAAGTGATTTTCTTATGAAGTTTCCCTCAAAATCACAGATCGTGAAGTTCACTTTTTCGAACGATCAAAAAAAAAAAAAGAAGTTAAAGAATTACGCAATAAATTAATAAAAACAATACATCATTTTATTTAAATTATAATATATGTAAATAAATACGTTTGTATACAGAAGGGAACACATACATTATTCAAATAATAGTCTACAGGAATTGCATTTTTTGATATGATACAATTATATAAATTATGTTTTGGTTTAAATCAGCGGTGGGCTACCAATATGTTAACAAAGGGCTCGCTTAATCTCAAAGTAATTTTCGGTGTTCTGGGAAAGGAGTGAATTTTTTACCATTCCTACGCAATTATATGCAATACTAAAATAAGCAACCGATTGTTACTTAATACACTTACAATATTTAACAATATGCTATTTACCGTAAACTTATCAATTTAAATGGCTAAAAATGTACTACTGTATACTAAAGCTGTCGTAGAAAATATATATAAATAAGAAATTGCACTTTTATACTAATTTTATCTGAGAATATTGTTCTCTCTTAAATTAACAAGGGGCTCGCCGGCCTTAGTAAAATTTAACAAGGGGCTCGCGCAAGACCCTCCGAGCCCCCTCCACCCCACCCCTAGTGTAAATGTAAAAATGTATACAATCGTCAGTTTTATTAAAAGTATTTTCCCCAGCTTTTGGCTTGTTTCAATATTTACTTACCATCTTTGATCGATAAACAATTTCTAAAGTCAGTTTTTATTACAATTGTAGTTAAACTATATTCTCATATTTTTGTACACATAGAAATTTTGTGATGTCGAAATTTTCAGAGGCAATGTGGGACTTGTGATTTATCTATTGAACTCTGCAAGCGGTGGGCTGCCAATATCTTAACAAGGGGCTCGGTAAATCGTATCCATGTTTTTGTATCCATTTTCGCTCCCAATATGGAGCATATGGCATCCTAATGAAAGCATCTCAACAAAAGTTTTATTTTTATGAGAACTGTTTATTACTTAGTCGCTCAACCTCTCTTTTCCAAAGAAAGTAGTAGGGATAGAATGATAAAGCTAAGACAGGACTAGTGATTGACTCGAACCCATGAGGTCCGGCACGGAAGCCCACAACGCTGAATGAAAAAATGAAGGGTCTTGTTTCATAATAAAATTTAACCATCTACAGAAATTGCTGATTTGATCTAAGACGAATGATTTTCTTATCTTAACAAGCGGCTCGCCGGCCGCTTTGAAATTTAACAAGGGGCTCGCGCGAGCTCCCCCGAGCCCCCTCCACCCCACCCCTGAACTCTGGTCGTCTGACAACCTTGCTCTCACTGAAGTCGATGCCCAAGAAATGCTTTTTATTGATTCATCCTTTTTCGAAAAGAGTAAGTATGGAAATACAGGTATGGGGAATGTTATTTGCTAGACTAGTAGATCGTTAATTAATTTTTCTCCATGCTGTTTATTAACATTGAACGCGTGGCAAGTAATTTAGGCATCGCATAAAAATCTGTATTCGAGCACAAATTCATAATCAATTTATGAAACTTTCATACTGGGATTCGAATCTGTGAACACTGCAACCGAACCCAACGATGTTGACGACACAAAAAAGTCATCGGTATCATTAAAAATACATATTTAGATACAAGATTAAATACATATATGAGGAGCAAACATTCAAAAAGTGCTTAAGATGTTTAACATAACAAACATATGTTACATGTCTTCGAACACGTAGTAATAAATCGAGCTTATTTTTTGCGAATGTGTGAATTAACTCTAAATTATACCTTAAATATTTATTTAGATTTTTTTTTCGAAACCAATGATTATAAAAATAATTATTAAGCTACGACGCTGTTATTTTTGATAAGTGATCCAACCAGAGCTTGCGTCTAGCTTGCAGCGGCTAGCGGAAGGGTGCCCCGTGACAATGAGACAGCTGGATTTTAGCACAAAAAAAAATAATTTTATGGACCCAAGGTGAAAAACACAAAATACAAAACAGACAATGGACCTGTGTGCACAAAAATGCATACAATTTTATTATTTTCAATTTAATTGCAGCTGAAATGTAAGCATAATCGATCAGCCGGTCCTTGTCACGCTATTCAAATTTGTTGTTTTTATTTCTATAACCTTTTTCGGCAATTTTTGCTCCGATGCATTTTTGCGACCTATGACCTTCTTCTTTTTCTTCTCATGTTAGTGCCGAATCGAGCACATATTTCGTAAAATTTTCAGGGATATTCAGATTTTTTTGTCTTAACTGTATCATTGAGAAGATATAATCTTTGGTGTGATGCAGAAAAGAAAAAAAAATAAGTCTGTTGAATAAAAAAAAGTCAAATTATTTTATCTTCAGGCGTAAACTATTGTTGTATCTAATGATGGTGATATTTTCTAAGAATCCGACAATGAAATTGATAACTTTGTTATTCCACCAACATTTAAATTTGAGCTGGTCCCAATAATAATAGTAAACACAATATTTCTCAAATTGATTTAGAATTTGTTGATACGTATAATGGTTTTATGTTATATACCTGGCCTTCTGTATTTTTTATTACACAGGAGTTGACCGATGTCTGATCATCTTCTATAAAATACTTTGTTGAAAAATTTTGAAAACTGTTTTTGTCGTTTTCAATACCAATATTTTCCATTAAATTCGTCGGAGCACATTTTAACTTTTCTATCGTTTAAAATACGTTGGTCGGTGGTCACTCAGGGGAAGACAAGAAAGACAAGTCCCAGTACGAATAGCATTTTCTTTAATCAATATACCGATTTATGTTCGAAGGCATGGGTGTTTGTGATATCAAAAAAAATATCCTTCCTCTCTACCAATCCTAAAATATACGGAGCAAAGTGAGAGCAATTAGTTAGTCACTAGTCCTGCCCTAGCTCTATTCTTCTATCCTCATTCTCTTCGAAAAGAGAGGTTGAGCAACTGAATAAAAAAAGTTATTGTAAAAACCTTCTGTTGAAATACCTCCATTAGAAATCCATATGCAGCACATTAGGAACAAACATGGATGAGAATTATTTATTTGGAAAAAGGTTCCTATAAATTAAAAAAAAAAAAAAAAATGAGTGAGTCCGGTACCCTTTTTTTCAAAAAAGCACTGAGTATTATACAAAAAGTGAGTATTATATAAATATAAAAAAACAGAGGTACACTTTCGGAAATTGTTTTATTATTAAAATATACGGTGGTAAATCGGAAATCATATTTAGATTTTAAATATGATTTTTTATATGTTATATTAAATCATTAAATTCCGGATCCCGGGATTGGATGCCCTAATGCAGAGCTTCCCAAACTTATTGTGCAATGGAACACTTCGCAAATCTGAAAATGTTACCGCAGTATTTTTAGGGCGGATAATTTATTATTGTAAAAATATTTAAAAATTATATTTGTTATTAAATCACTTATTATTTGTTAATTAATTATATTTAAAACATGTTACATACAATTATGAGTAAACAAAAGCTCTTAGTGATACAAAATCTCCGCCTGTACTAGATATTTGACATTTTAAACATTGGTAAAAATTTTCTTAATTTTTAATATGAACTAGAACAGGGATGGCGAACCTTTTTCGAAAGTGGGTCAAATTTGATTTAAAAAAAATAAAAATCATGCCACGGGTCACATATAGGATTCCGGGATTAGGATTAGCTCACCGAGGAATTTGAAATCCTCGATTTGGTACACTTTGTCCCAGATTGTCACAGAAACTCGTTTTTCATCATTTCTAAAAGTTCATTTCGAAAAGTTCAAGCGGGTCAGATAATTTCTCACGCGGGTCCCTGGTTCGCCATCCCTGAACTAGAAGATGTTTAATGTGTTGCAGAGAATATTACCATTACAAATTTTCGTGGAACACCTATTTAGGTTCCACGCAATATAGTTTGGGACGTCCTGCTCTAATGCATATCGTTTCATCAATGCAACAATATGACAATCGAAAAAAAATGTATTGAGATATGAATGCCATTATAGACAATATAATATAATGAAGAGTACAATTCAATGGTAGGATTCACTGATATTTTTTAATACGACCAACACTGATATCATCTAACAGTGACACTTAAAAAATATCAATATATGTACCGTTAATGCAAAATCAACACAGAACACTATAACTATAAACAAAAAACAGAAGCATCAAATGGATTATGATAAAATCAAATTTTGAATGATAATATCACCAGCGGTGGGCTGCCAATATCTTAACAAGGGGCTCGGTAAATCTTATCCATTTATTTGTATCCATTTTCGTTCCAAATGTGGCATATGGCTTCCCAATGAAGGTATCTCAACATAAGTCTTTTTTTCTACGAGAACTGTTTGCTACTTAGTCGCTCAACCATTCTTTTCCAAAGAGAGTAGTAGGGATATAATGATACGGCTTAGACAGGA
Organism: Himalopsyche anomala; assembly: GCA_031772345.1. Classification (NCBI taxonomy): domain Eukaryota; kingdom Metazoa; phylum Arthropoda; class Insecta; order Trichoptera; family Rhyacophilidae; genus Himalopsyche; species Himalopsyche anomala. Next base: position 18,337,316 of record CM062840.1, read on the forward strand.
CTAGTGATTAGCTCAAACCCATGAGGTCCGACACGAAAGCCCACAACGCTGAATGAAAAAATGAAGGGGCTACTAAGTCTTGTTTTATAATAAAATTTAACTATCTATAGAAATTGCAGTTAGGTGCTGATTTGATCTAAGACGAATGATTTTCTTATCTTAACAAGGGGTTCGCCGGCCGCGCTGAAATTTAACAAGGGGCTCGCGCCAGCCCCCCCGAGCCCCCTCCACCCCTGAATATCACTAACCGTTATTGATGAAAAAAATAATCGAATGGCTATTAAAAGGATGATTTGCGTATCTGCTATAATGGCTAAAATGAGTATTTTCTAAATAATGTTTTTTAAATAACACAATTGTGGTTCTATTTGAGATGTTAGGTTATCACGTAAAAACACGGCTCCGAGCCTCAAAGTGTTACGAAAAATATGCCAGGTTAACTGCTAAATGGCGCGATGTTTGAACAGTACATTTTTTCAAGACGCGCGACATTGTAAATTCTAATTATTATTTATTTGTTCCGTTTCCGATTGCTTAGTAGACATTTATTGTACACCAACTTCAGCTGTATCATCATAAAACTCACAAGACAATTATTCAAGATGGATTGATTAAGCAATTAATTGTTATGTGTCTATTATTACAGCCACCATTTTTTTTATGATTGTTGAGCGCCATATTTTACTGGACTAAAAGAGGAGGATTCCGCCAAAAGTGTCAGGTTTGAGGTTTGTCACATTAACTACCTTGAAAGCTTTGTCATCATCTATACTAGCTTTTTTTTTACCATGTCCGTTCCCAATGTAGAGCATATGGACTCCTAATTGAGTTTATCTCAACAGAAATGTTTCTACGAGAACTGCTTGTTACTCAGTTCCTCAACCTCTCTTTTTTTCCAAAGAGAGTAGGAATAGAAGGAAAGGGCTAGGACAGGACTAGTGGTTAGGTAGCTAGCTGTTACGCCCTGTACATAGAATAGGATGGGTGGGAGCGGGAAAAAAACTATACTAATTCTTCTCCTTAAAATATTGACTGGCCTGTAACACAACTGTAAAGATCTTGAATATCATTGATTGAATTGGCATTTACTTGGTAGAACTCCATTGTAATAGGGTAAAAATATCAACGTTTTTAGTTCTACAGTTTTGTAGACTGTAGAAATAAATACGTTGATATTTTTACCCTATTATGTTTAACTGAATTGCTGCCACAGACAAGATATCTCATCAAATTGTTCGTGCTCAACACGCCATAGACAAGTTATCTCGTCAATAATTAATTATATTATTAATTGCAAATTATAGCCGGCGTGCTAGGTACAGACGTACTTTTTTCTAGGGCAGCTAAAAGGTTAATATTGTAGGATGATATAGATTTGGATGCTGATATATTTCGCGCAGAACCAAGGTGACTTCAAAGGAATATTTTTTGATAAGTGTACACAGTATTTTTTTTGATACAGGCTCACCGGAGTAATTTGAAAATATTTGTTTTGGTTTTAAAGCCCTGTACACTAACGTGGAGCCAGCGGCGTAGCTACCTGATAGCTAAAAAAAGGGAGGCCCAAATTTCTATATACCCAATATAATAAATTGCATGGGGAGGGGCTGCGTAACGTTTGCATGATGGCCCCAAATTTATAGGAGAATTTGAACCGCTTGACATCAATACAATATTTTCACATGAACTGGTTCATAGTTTGTCACTCAATCTCTCCATTTAAAGCAGGGTTTCCCAAACTTATTGTGCAATGAAACATTGCGCAAATCTAGAAATGTTACCAGAACACTGCTTATTTTTTAGGTTAGTAATGCATAATAGTAAAAATATTTAAAAAAAATATACGATATCAAATCACTTTTCTACAATTTATTAATTTATTATTTTTAAAGTAAACAAATCTATTGGTTGTTCAAAATCTCCGCCTGTATTAGATATTTGACGTTTACATTATTATTTGATATTTGACATCAGTGAAGATTTATCATCACTCGATTTTTAATATGAAGTAGAATATGCTCAATTATGTTGCATTGTATATTACCATTCCAAAATTTCGCGGAATACTTATTTAGGTTTCACGAAACACCAGTGATCCGCGGAACATAGTTTGGGAAACACTGCTTTAGAAAAACCTTACCAAAATCCGGATCCCAGTTTAAGTGGTGTTTTCAACACCAATGTAATGGTATTTCGGTTATTGAAAATTAATCAAAATCAAATGTTGAATTTATGAAACCATCAGATAAATAAGTAAAATTGATAGCGGTGAATTGGAATTGAAAGAATTTGCTGATATAATAGTTGTAGTGATATTGACTGGTTCCAGAATTGATGAGCCTTTCAATGATGTTTTATTATTTTTAGAACCCGTAAGTTATTTATATAAATCACCCATATGTATATATATATTTACAGCGGTGAATATCTTAACAAAGGGCTCGGCAAATCTTATCCATTTATTTGTATCCATTTTCGCTCCCAATGTCGAGCATATGGCTTCCTAATGAAGGTATCTTAACTAAAGTCTTTTTTCTACGAGAACTGTTACTTAGTCGCTCAACCTTTGTTTTCCAAAAAGACTAGTAGGTATAAAATGATAAGCATAAGATAGGACTAGTGATTAACTAATAGTAGCGCCCAGTTGAATTGAAGGATCGGAAGAGTGGGAGGCAATCTTAAGACATCACAAACACCCATGCCTTCGAACAGAAAATAGACAAATCGATCGAAAAAAATGCCGTTTCGTACTTGTTTAATGAAGGGACAACTAATTTTCAATTTAATACATCTAAAGAAATTGCAGTTATGTGATGATTTGATTTAAGACGAATGATTTTCTTATATTAACAAGGGGCTCGCCGGCCACGCCGAAATTTAACAAGGGGCTCGCGCGAGCCCCCTCCAGCCCATCCCTGTATTTTTAATGACGGTATTTATATAAAATATCGTTATAATGATGTTCAATCCGAATTGGGTAGATTATTTTCTTTAACTGCGGGTGTTTGATGGAAGTTCAATTCATTTGAACAATTTAAATAATTATTGTTTATTATAACATAAACTATTACCCAATTGGCAGTTATATCATTAATAAATTTGAAATCTTTGCAGCTGGTATCGAGTGAATATTTGGCCATGGCTGATTGCCTAACTATGGCGGCCACGTTTTGAAACTTCCGCAAGACTTGAAATAGAAATTATTATTAAAAGACCCCAGTCCAATGACAAGGTAGCAATAACCGAGACGAAAATATTTGACAACGATGGAGCTGGGCGAAGATGCATATGAGGTTATATTATTTAAAAAAATAATAAAACACTCCTTCGATCTTATTCTATATTTATTATTTATTAGGATCAGAACTGGCTACGAAAAAAAAACCCACATGAGTAATTTTGGTTAAGCCTTTGAATCAGGGGTGGGCTGGAGGGGGCTCGGAGGGGATCGCGCGAGCCCCTTGTTAAATTAATAGAAAACAATATTCTCAGATCAAACTAGTACATAACTGCAATTTCTGACATATACTATCTACAACAGCTTCCAGTATACACAGTAGTACATTTTTAGCCATCTACATTGATTAGTTTATGTTAACCTGCATATTGTTGCATATTTTAAGTGTATTAAGTAACAATCGTTTGCTTATTTAAAAATATTGCATATAATTGCATATGACTGATAAATTACTTTGATATTGAGCCAGCCCCTTGTTATTCTATTGGCAGCCCATATTAGTAGATTGAATTTCGTATTTGAATTTTTATTTTTATTATAAAATCAAAACTGATGATTTGGCATTCCACTGGTCGAGTTCCAAGTTGTGACACGTAGAAAATCGCGTAACAACGAGTAAATCGCGTTAAAAAAGAAACGGTGCCGTCCAAAAACTCGCGTAAAATCGAAATCACGTATAAGAAAATCGCGTAAAACAGAACTGGGTGTATAATAATTTAGTACCCGACTCATTTTGAGCACTATACAAAGAAAAACAACTGTACAATAAATCAATACATACTGTGAAACTGGATTTGTTATGGCGCCTGCTGTATTTGACAATATAGGTAACCACTTAATATAAAAAATGACTTTTGGGCAGGAATAGACTTGCATTTTCACTCTAAATCATCGGACTACAATGGGGTCTTTCTATCCGATCAATTCAATGAATTACTCAGGTAAAGAAAGACCCTTTTAGTCGATTTTGAAAATGAAAACATCACCCGATAACATTGCTGTTTTTCGAATTGAGCATAATTACTTGATTCAATACAATAGCATTGTTATTATCTTCACCAGCGATACCTAAGTCGGGTACCGAAGAACCCTGGGGCGCAAAAACTCTCGGCTACAACTGAAAGTACCTTCGACACAAAAAATTATCGCTTTTTTATGCAGAGGAATAAGTAAGGCTGCACTCTAAAATCAAAATATTGCATACAAACCACATAACACCGTATTTGAATCGCAAATCGAAAAATTCGAGTCAATTACCTACTCTGATTCGCTCATTCGAGTGGGATCAACGCATAACAAAAACAATTGATATTGACATTCTAATATCATTTGTCAATAGCAGGTGAGTGAGAAAACAAATGACTTGCGGAGAATAGCATTGTGGAGTCAGGTAAAAAAGAGAAAACTCCGAATCAGAATTGTTTTTTTTCGAATATTTTCATTTAACTAACATATCTGTATGCCATCAGATAATTCTAGTTTCTTGAATGGATTCTAGTAGATTTCACCAATCAATATGATGAATAGATGATTAATAATAATTGTTCAATATCTGTAAACTATTTTTTCCGGTTTTTCCGTCGTGGAAGGCCGCTGATGATCATCTTTATGATGTGCTTGGCGGAGCTACAGGGCGCTGGGATGATATGAGAGGAAGCAAGAAGACTGACGAGCTACAGAGAATCATGAATAAATGTTGTGGCCATATGCTCTAAATAGAGAGCGGATATGGTTAAAAAACAACAACATTTAGTTAGCTACAGATGTCAAATAAAAATTGAAAAAAATATGGTTAATGAATTTTTGTCGTGGTGAATGTCCTCAGACAGTATTTATTTTACTTTTATTTATACTTATCAATACTAGACAAAATGTCAGTAGGTAGTTGAATTTAAGTACCATAAAGATTTTATTGCAGGAAATGTTGAAAATTGTAAATTAAATATTTGTAGTTGCGATTTTTATATTGCCATCTTCAAATATAATTTATAACCACAAAAATTAAAAAGTAGTTTTTTTAACGCTAGATGTCACCATTTTACAATTTTAAATACTTTTGTAGAATTCTTATTTGTGTAATAGATGTCAGTATTTGTTAATGATACACTTGAAAAAATATTCAATAGATGCCAGTAAAAACATAATCCGTTCTGAAATAATTATTCGCAAAGTTTTCCTTATTCATTTGCAATTCAGTAGAGATAAACATGGAGTGGGGGGTGTACTACTTCTCAGTTCTTATATAATTCCACGTATTTACAAATCGAATACTCGGAAACAATTTGGGTTTGCGAACTCGCTTTTGTTTGCACTGTCAGTTTTTTTAAACTTATGCCAGCCAATATTGCAGGCTGACTGACTTTCGGCCGGGAAAAAAACGTAATTTGATGTCTCGTTTTTGTGATAACCGCCTGAAAATGTTCGTTTATCTATGACTAATAACATCTCTTGATTATGCGCTTTTTATAAAATGTATATTTTGAAGATTTCAGGTATTATCGAGAGATGGTTGACTCATTTGCAAGCAAATTCAGTAGACGTAGGTTTGTATCGACAGCATTTCCGAATAGTTTTTCCTGTTCTATTATCATCATCAGCTGCAGTTAGAATCAATAATAAATTGTATGACTGACCTTTTGATTCAATTTATTTATTTTATCGATATTTTCATGGCAGTGCTCATCCACTAAACAATGTAAGCAATATGTTTTTAATAGTTTTAAAGCTATCATTACACACTTTGTTAAGAATAATAATTTATTTAAGTGATTGTTAAATCTTTTATATTTCATATAAATCACTGTCAATACATTATTTTATATCTTTTGAAAACATTTTAATTAATAATGAATGACAACAGCAAAAAAAACATGTAACCTTACACCATAAACGATTTATTATAAGGAAATAGATCATACACCTAACTTTTTAGTAGATACAATAAAACACAGCGACTGTGGAAAGGAAAAAGGACGTAACCCACACATAGACAATTTTACAGGAGACACAAATTTTTTTGTTGTTGATAATTTTAGGTCAAAGACAAATAAAGAAATATACACAACCTTGACGTGAATGGGGACTGATAAACTGGTGCTTAATTGACAACCCAGTGGCTTCTAACCTTTATGAGACTACGCCTCCCTTTGAAGAAAAAAAAAATATTCGTGCCTACCCATCCTTCATTTTATATAGTAATAGAGACATGTTTTAAAGCAGCGATCGGGGAACTTTTTTGAAGTCGATATAACCCCCTCATTTTGAAAAGTAGACTATCAATGTCAATTTAAATTAAACATTTTTTATTGAATTAATTTACACGGAAAATAAAAAAGTTGCATAAAATAGTATGAAATAGACTAACAAAATAAAATTCTCACATTGGAACAAACAAAATTTAATTAAAAACTTTCCCACTTAGGGTTTTGTTTTTTTCCTTATTGCCCCCGAAAATTTCATTTTTACCCCGGTTCCCCGACCGCTGTGTTAAAGGGTAAATCAATATTTTGGACTGTTCGCGCCTCCCTTTGCAATAGTCCACGCCTCCTCGAGGAGGTGCGCCTCCCAGGTTGGAAATCGCTGACTTAATCCGATTTTAATTTAATAAATTGATCTTTTTTTAAGTCATTTTTCCTCGTCGCACTTTTCAAAAGCCCTTCGTTTTTCAAACCAAAAACCTAAATTTAGATACTTATTCGGCATTTTCAGCTAAAATCGTTTTGATAAAACGTGTATCAAGTTGGATACATTGTGATTATATAAAAAACACTGTTTTGAAAAAACTGTGGGTTACGCATTTTTGTTTTTCCAAGGTCCATCGTTTTATGCATATTGGCCTTGTATACGGAAATGCCTTTAATCTCAAAATTTCCATAAATAAAGCAAAGAAATATATAATTTAGAATTTCGAGTGAAGGTGCTTGATGGAAATTTAGCTTTGAATTAGAATTATTTCCCGGGAATTTATTAACCCGGGTTTCGCCTCTCGGCATCTTCCGGTGTTACTCAGTGCGCGAATGCACTCGAACTGACTCGAATTTAAAGAAATATATATTTTTTTGTGGGATACGAGTTAAATACATATGTGTGTATTGAACTTATGAATTTATTACATAAAAAAACTCAATATTAACAAAAGTTGAGATAAGTGTTTGTAGAAGATTAACGACGATATGTCAAATTGCTGCATATCTACTTAATACAACAGCGGTCGACAGATTCAAGGACATCAAGAATCACTCAGTTCACACATTAAATCTCCTAGAACACGGTGGTTTTTTATTATTATAAAAAGCTGTACAATCATTAGTTTTGTATCGATAATATAAAATAAATTTTATGACTTTGTCATTCCACTTGTGTCACAATTTGTTACACAACAAGTGAATTAACAACCCCGAGCTGATAATTTTGGGAAATCCGAAAATTTTTAGGCTTTACAAATTGGTATGATTTTTTTTCCGGCCAATGATTCTCTAGTCAATGTTTACTGCAGCCTTATGTCGAATCAGAAAAATGAATGCGGCCTTTAGAGAAGAGAAGGTTCCCCACCTCTGGCGTGGGCTATATAGGTTGCTGATCGCTGAAATACCTACCGAAATATTTAAAAAAATGTGTTTATGCAGGCTTCTTAATTAACACCTCCATGCCCATAATGCAATCGTAAATAGTTGAGCCATTAAATCATTCAATATTTCTCTTAATATTGTCAATAAGTATTTATCATTTTAGGTATTCTAGCATATATACATTTTTAAAATTATTTTTTAGCTTCTAACTTAGGTTTAAATATGTACTGTCAATAAACAGTGAAACTGAGATGCCATCATGGCAGGGAACGTGATTTTTTAGGATGACACGTTACGGGTTAAGCATAGCGTGTCCGCAAGTTCTGTGTTGACGACCTCTTCTGATATCATGGTAAATAAAAATAAAAACAACAGATTCCTGTGACAAAGAATTAAAAATAGCCATTGATCAATACCTATATGTACCGGTATAGTGGGTTACCTGGAATTACTTACTGATGATTGCGAAATATAGCATTTCAAGCTATAATATAGAACATTGCTAAAAATAGATAAGATTTCAATATTTTCCTTGTTGTATATTAATTTAATATGAAATACCCAGGTTAGTAAATAATCATGATTTTGCCTTTGCGTATTCTAGTAAGTTCTAATTGGAAGAACAAAACAAAATGTGAAACATGACAATAGCTAGGATCTGTTTGCAGTGGCGGATTCACCTATAAGCGAATGAAGGGCGCGCTCGGGGTCTCCGAATTTTAGTGCCCTCAAAAATAGCTTATATTATATAGCCCAGTGGTTTCCAACCTTTATGTTGCTACGCCTCCCTTAGAAAAAAAAATATTTTCGCGCCTCCCCTTCCTTTATTTCATATAGTAATAAAGCAGTGGTTCTTAACCTTTTCGAAGTCACGGTGCATTTTTGAACATGGAAAAAAGTGGCGGTGCACCAGAATTAAGAGGTCGATTAAAATATGTGGACATAAACTTTTTTGACTTTTTCGGTTTTCACTATTTTGCGGATTTTTCGCTTTTTACTATTTTGAGATTTTTTCGTTTTTACCAATTTTTTCGCAGTGCACTTCCAATAAGCTCGCGGTTAAGAACCACTGTTAAATAAAGACACGTTTTAAAGGGTAAATAAATATTTTGGACTGTTCGCGCCCTCCAGGTTGGAAATCGCTGATATAGCCCATACACTTTTTCTTCAGATTTCAATGTATTTTTTTTTAAACTATGTCCGCTCCTAATGTGGAGCATATGGACTCCTAATGGAGTTTATCTCAACAGAAGTGTTTCTACGAGAACTGCATGTTACACAGTTTCTCAGCTTCTCTTAGAGAGTAGGAATAGAAGGATAGGGCTAGGACATGATTAGTGGTTTGCTTATCGCTTTCGATACGCCCCGTTCATAGGATAGGTGGGTAGGAAGGGGGAATTCAAGACATCACATACATTCATGCATCCGAACAGAAATTCATAAATCGATTGAAAAATCAATTTATAAAACTGTCCGTACCGGGTTTCGAACCTAGGACCTCCGTAACCGAAGCCAACGACGTTGACCACTCGACCACACAGGCGGTAAAATATGTACGTATTATTTTTAATGGAATTTTTTGACGTTATAATGTTATCCTAAAAACTGGGCCTCCCATGTGTTTAATCCGTCACTGTTTGTTTGTTTTAAATCGAGAATGTTTTTTTTTTATTATTTTGAAATGAAAGCCACTACAGACCACTATTCGTTCTTTCATAGAGAATAAAAACAGTTTTTGTAAAAATTTTGAAGAGATCAAAATGTTTTTTTTACTTACATTGACAAGACTGTGTGTATTTTTTTTTAGAGATTTGTTTTCCGAATTAGAAACACTTTTTCCAGCGACAGCCAAATTTTGGCGCTCGCCGTGTAGCATATTGCGCCATCTTGTTGAAACTACAGATCATGGGTCCATAGCGCTCTAAATTGACTACACTGTAACGTTCTGGCAAACATCATTTATTACGAAATAAATTTACACAATTTTCAAGCGTTGTCATGGCGTCTGTCTATTATTAGTGAAATGTCAAACTAAGCCGGGCCTTAATCAGCTGTCAGCTGTCAATTTGACAGTCGCTGGAAAAAGTGTTACTAATTCGAAAAAACAAGACTCTAAAAATTTAAAAAAAAATACACAATTTAAGATTTTCACTGAAGGTGCTCGGTATAATTTCAATATTAAATTTGAATCATTCAAATTATGTACATTCACACAAGTTCTGTCACTGACGACCCGGAATTCGCCTTTCGGAATCTTCATACGTTGATGAGCTTGCACTTAAACGCCTGAAGATGGCGAAAAGCGAAACCCGGGTCGCTAGTAAAATAACTTGTGTGAATGTACATAATTTGAACGATTCAAATAAATTTACACAATTAGCAAGCGTTGTTATAGCGTAAATCTATTAATAGTGAAATGGTAAACCAAATTGAGCACAAATTAGTTGTCAGCTGTCCCTGACATTTTTTTAATCCATGTCAGCTTCCAATGTAAAGCATATGGCATCCTAATAAAGGTATCTTTACAGAAGTTTTTCTACGATAACTCTTTCCAAAGAGAATGGTAAGAAGAGATGGAAAAGGCTTAAACAAGTCTACGGAAATCGACCGAAAAAATGGGACTCAACCCCGTAGCTGGTACTCGATCCAGCGAGGTTCGGCACGGAAGCCAACAACGCTAACTGCTACACCACGGACCCGGACAAATATTTATTCTGACAAAATATAAGTTTTATAGAAACCGTCCGTTTATTTAAAAACTGATCAATTTAATATATGCCTGATATTATGTTTAAATGATTAAACGATTTTGAAAAATGTTGAAATACAACATTTAAAAAAAATGGTGCGTTGGCGTGTCTTGCCAGCATCGAGTAGCGTATTATTATTTAAACTATGTAAGATTATAACTTTAACATTTAACGTTGATAATTTTATTCATCATTTAATTGCATATTTTATTTTATTAATCCATCAATCTATCGGAAGTTGTGTTCTTTGTGATATTTCAAATCGTGAGAAAAAGAAAAGTCATTCGAAGATGCGACGTTTGTTAAGGATGTTAATTGATTTTTTATTACCCGAGTATTTATGTAATCGATAGCTACTGTGGTATTTCAGGGTTTTTAAACATTCGATTTCTATTCAGTCACATATTACATGTATTACTGTTGTAAATAATAACACTGTAATTTTACATTCGACTGTTGAGAGGCAAAATAACGTAATACGCATTTTTTTTCGAAAATAACTATGTATACAACTTGATACAAGTTCCATCAAAAGTATATAAGCTACGTATGCCGAATTAGTATCTAAATTTAGCTTTTAAGTTTTAAAATTGCGAGCGGGGAAAAAGGCTTATTTCTTTTTGTTGAATTAATGTAAGATTAAGTCAATAAACCACCAGTTTATCAGACTTCTTGCACTTCAAGGTTGTGTATATTTCATAATTTTCTTTCAGCCCAAAATCAACTAAAATCCTTTGTGCCTTCTGTGAAATTTGTTACGTATTGACAGAGCCAACTTGTGACGTGTGCAAGTTCGAAGTATAATTTTTGAAATTATTCACCATTCAAATACAAAAGCATTCCTATGGGTTAATTCATTTCGCCAGTAATGGTTTTAAACATAGTGGTACATTTATTTCTTATATAAACACGATACATTTATTTAAATAAAAACACAATATTCCTTTGTACTTCATTCCACTTTATTTAATAGGTCAGTACTGGTTTCGCTCATTGCGCGCATCGTCAACTGATTAGAAATATAATTTAACAATGCTATTTATACAAAAATGAAAAGTTCTAAACAACAATTGGCATTGAAAAGAAATTACCAATTACATTATAAGTGATTCTAAAATAACACAAAATTAAAATGCTTAACACATCTAACATATAATTACAAAGTCATCAAAGATTAATAAATTTAGAGTGGTGACTGAAAGTAATTACAAACATAATTAAAATTTGGAAAACTTTTGACAAAGTGATAAAGTGCTACATTAATAAAGTGAATAGGCTTAATGATAGGTTCCTGTTTAAAACAGCTGACAATCCTCGCAATGAGCGAAACCGGTCCTGACCTATTAAAAAAAGTGGAATGAAGTACAAAGGAATATTGTGTTTTTATTAATATAATGCCTTACATTTCTAGTATTGACAGTGAACACCCTAAAAGATGACCACAAAAACCATCATAGCTTAGAATTGAACATTCAAATGTAGACAATTAATTCGTTATCAGTCCTATTAGTTCAACTGTCAGTTCAAGTTCATCTATCCACTCGAACGCCTGAAGATGCCAAAAGATGCGAAACACGGGTCGTTATTAACAAAACTTTTGCGAATGTACATAATTTGAACGATTCAAATTTTCAAAATATACATTGTAGTTTTTTAAGATATAAACACTAGTTTTCAGTGGCGGTTCTATGTACTGGGCTAGGTGAGCTAAGCCCGACCTGCATTTTTCACCCAAAACTTTAGATGGTTGAATAAAAATGAACAGCAATTCGGCCGCTGAACAAAATAAATGCATTTATAAGCGTAACTAACTTTTCCCAAATGAATATAATATCTTTGTTTTAATTTTCCTCTGTCAATATAAGACAATGTTACGTCTACCTACAATCATATTCTCGATTGTGTTTTGTACCAAAATTTTAAACTGAGCCGGCATAAAAAAAACAATGACCCTATAAATATTTAATAGAGAACAGGCAACGTCACGTCAGTCTGGTAACACCAAAGACTCAGGGACTAAATCTTTCAAGCCCGTTACCACAGACAATATCATGCAATATTTATTTACACTGGGGCGCAATCAAGCACGATTAGATTTTTTTTGTATTTGTATGTATGGAAACTTCATCAAACACAAACGATTGTGTTTCAATCTGTCAAGCTTCTGTCGATCGTTGGGGGCTAAACTGATTCTGACCATTACGCATACTTATGCATTAAAACATAAATACCAATATCGTTGTATTGTATGAAAGTGACAGGTATTGACTTTCAGTGACAGTTCTGTATTGCTTTTAGTAGGTACTTTGAAAGAGACGAATTTAAGGATTCCGTATTATTATTCTATTATTTCTTAGTTACATTAGCATTGATTTTATTATATAATAATTTATGCATTGCAGTAGTGTCATAGTATTTGTTAATTTGCTTTTAGATGTATAAGGTGAAGTGGAAACATGCACAATTTCGTACCCAAGATTTTAGGTCAGGAACCGCCACTGCTAGTTTGTTACACAAAAAGTAATCGTTTTATATTAAAATTAATTGATTATTCGTTACCGTTTTGATAGCTTATCCGAGTACCACTTACTCGAGTATTAATCTTCTCAAAATGAGTATTCACTGCCAAGGATGACATCTTTAGATGCTATGTTTATTATCTTTCAAAACCCGCATTGTGCCAAGCCTCTCGGCATTCAATCATTGTTGTTAAAAACTATTTACAGGTTGTGTTATTCATTATTCAAGACACGCCGCCGCCTCAACTCGTTGCTTTTTTATTCGCGAGAATATTAATGACTGGCAAGGACATTGTTGCTCGAGATGGGATCCCCCCCGGGATAATTTCATAAGTATTATTGCTATCGGCTGAGGCGTCTTACTGCAAAAACCGATGCGTCCACTTTGTAGCGATAGTGTAAACGAATTCTTGTTTTTCATACTTTAATTCAGCGATGGACTGCCAATACGTTAACAAGGGGCTCGCTTAATCTCAAAGCAATTCTCGATATTCTGGGGTAATAATAATTCAATATTAATAAATATTAAAAATTGTCTATAATAAAATAAATATAAAGATTAGATTGGAAATATATATTTTTTTCATAATGTACGTTTCCATTATAATTTTTGCCGAACACGACCCGGGTTTCGCCTCTCGGCATCTTCCGGTGCTATTCAGTGCGCGAATGCACTCGAACTGAGTTCGCGAGTTGTCAGTTTGAGTGCATTCGCGCACTGAATAGCACCGGAAGATGCCAGGAGGCGAAACCCGGGTCGTGTTCGGCCAAAATTATAATGGAAACGTACATTATGAAAAAAAATATTTATAATCTAAAGTTAAATTTCCATCAAACACCTTCAGTCGAAATTATAAATAAACTATAAAGACAATGAATAAATGAAGAATTTAAAATGAGTGAATGGTATAAATGTCATGTTTGGATATTATTTCACGAAATAAAACCTCCCCTGCATTGATCTAATGCCACATTGACTGGCCGCCACAGCTGTGTATACTGAAGCTATTTTAGATAATATATAAGTGAGAAATTGTAAATATTATGTGAACTAATTTGATCTGAGAACATTTTTTTTCTTAAATTAACAAGGGGCTCGCGCGAGCCCCTCCGAGCCCCCTCCAGCCCACCCCTGCTTAAATTCCTGATTTTTGCTCCATCGTATTGTATTTCTAATCAAGTACCATAGCAATATTGTGTTTCTTTTTACTAACCAGCCAGCGGTGGGCTGTCAATACGTTAACGAGAGACTCGCTTAATTTCAAAGCTGTTAGCGGTGTTCTGAGAAAGGGGCAAATTTTCCTATCACTCTTGTAAATTGAACAAAAAAAACTATATCGGCTCTCAATGAGGAGAAAATGAACTACTGATAGATGTTTCTTACGAGAAATGCTTATTACTGTTCTGGGTAAGGAATGATTTTTTTTATCACTAGTATGCATTTATATGCAATACTAAAATGAAAAATCGTTTGTTACCTGATTCACTTATAATATGTGAAAATATGCAATTTACCGCAAACTTATCAATCTAAATGGCCAAAAATGTTCTCTTGTATATACTGAAGCTGTCGTAGATAATATATACGCCATAAATTGTAGTTATATACTAATTTGATCTAAGAATATTCTTTTCTCTTAAATTAACAAGGGGCTCGCCGGTATTCGTATAATTTAACAAGGGGCTCGCGCGATCCCCTCCGAGCCCTCTCCAGCCCACCCCTGGTTTCAGACACCCATGCCCTCTAACAGATATCAATAAATTGATTGATAAAAATGATGTTCTTAGTGACAGTTGAGCCCGTGAAATCCATCACGGAAGCCAATGTCTTTTTTATATACCTTAAATAGCTTAAATTGTAAAATAAGAGAATTCCTACTTGCAGCAATATATATACATACTATTCTCTTTCGTATATGAGGTGTCATACAAAACGACTTGAGCAGTCTGGATATACGTAAAAAATATGGACTTGTCGGTTTTAGCTTTTAACGCCTCGACGAATGTCTAACATGTTTGCACCTGAGCGATGATAATGTTTACTATGTACATACATATCTCTATAAGTATGAAACGTGTTAACACATGCAGATTATCAAAGTATGAAGCAAGGGAACTTATGTACAAATGTAATTCTCAAATTCACCGTGATCTCACCGGGAATCGAACCCAGGCCTGCGTGATCGGTAGAGCAAGCTCTAACCAACTGGGCCACAGCAGGAGACAATACATTAATAAATAAAATAAAAACTTCATACCCGTAGCTAGAAGCAATGATTTTATTATTACGATAGGCGATATTATGTGATGTGTGCAGCGATGGCGCTAAAATTAATTACGCATATTTCAAAGGGCCCTGTTTCGTTGTGCTCAATATAAAAGAGGTACTCGATTGAATATAATTGGGAAGCGTTGAAGCAGGCATTGACTATCTTGCCTATCTCCACGACACGCCACTGTCGAGAGAGGAATGCCATAACGGCATTTCATAAAATTACTGATATATAATTATCATACCATATCATTTAAATAGTCCTCAATAATCCCTTCCTGAAGTCAGACACTGTAGATACTGTAAAATTAGATGGAAACTTACCAAGAAAACCGTATTTCAAAAAACGCTTAGAAAGGTCTCCACTTCATCTTTATCATGGGTCAGCAACCTTTTGTTGTAAAAGTGCCAAATATTTTACGTTGGGATTAGTGCGGGCCGCATTTGAGTCACATGTCATTACACCGTAATGACATGTGTAAGCAAATATTTTAATCTAGAGAACCTTGCGGGCCGCGGGTTGCCACCCCTTATCTATATTACAGACTTTTCTATCGTTTTCCGAACAAAAACAAACCGAAAATTACTATAAAATATCTTCGAAAATTTGACTAAAATCTATGTGAATTTAAAAAAAAATACTTACTTGCTTACAATATTTGATTGTAAAGTTTGTATATTTTGCAGTTTTAAGTGTGAAATCTGATTAATTTATACATTCACTAGTTAATATATAAATTTTATATTTGGTTTCTACAGTTATAATAACTTAAATGAAATAATTGTGGTTATGGTCACTGGCAAATGTATACATTAAGTAGTAGTTTTAATTTAAGTCCGCATCATTTAAATTCACTTTGATAAGTTAATGTTAGAATCAACTAGAAAATGTATACACTTACGTTACATAGAGTATAAATGACATTAGAGTTTAAGGTTATGTTATTATACTGATAAGCGCTAGTCAAGAGTTGCGAAAAGCACTCTGGAAACTTTTTCAAGTTTTGAGTAAATTAAGAAAAACTGTTGTGCATAAATACATACCTAGCTAACATTAAATGTATTATTTTTTGCGATGTCTGTATATGTGTAAGGAATTAATGTAATATAACCATTCAATTAGTATAGGTAGCGTGTATCAAAAGTTTGATTTTGTTTTGAAACTCAGTTCTCAAACTGTGGTTTTTCGCAAATGACCCAAATTTTTGAAATTATTTCGTCAACAGATATGATGGAGTTTGATGCTCTCATCCGCTTTACTAGACATAATTTAAGCTAAATAAAAATATAACGTTTATTTAATATATAAAAAAATAATGTTTGTTTTTTCGTATTTTATGAGTTGCCACACCAATCATCCCATTGCAATAAATCTTTGACAAACTTTTTGCTTGCACATCTGGGAAGGTTACAGGAATAAAAAAATGAACTTACAGTAGGTATTATATATAAAAATCAATATTTGTATGTCTGCCATAAAGTTCATTTTGACAACGTATGCTTGCACTTGCGCGAAGGTTATAGTACAATTAACTTACAGTAGGTGACGCGTGTGTCGTACCATAGATAATCGGTAGCAAACGTCAAACAGAAAGAAAAAGAAAACATGCACTTCAATAAACACAACTAAAACACTTTCATTCTTTGAGTGGTATTGCAACGCTTGCCGGACACCGGCTAGTTGGTAATAAAAAAAATCGTCCTGAATAGTTTTTGCAATTCAATGATTATTTTTTTCTCTCATGTATACTGTAACTTGCTAAAATGGACAATGTATACAATCACCATACGCATACTTTAAATGTAACATATACACAACAGAAAACTCCCAAATTTATCACGCTCAATACACGCAGGGGTGAGCTGGAGGGGGCTCGAAGGGATCGCGCGAGCCCCTTGTTTAATTTTAGAAAGGCCGGCGAGCTCTTTGTTAATCTACGAGAAAACAATTTTCTCAGATCAAATTAGTCAATAACTGAAATTTCTGACTTATATGTTATGAACGACAGCTTCAGTATACACAGTAGTAAATTTTTACATATTTAGATTGATAAGTTTGCGGTAAATTGCATATTGTTACATATTATAAGTGTATTAAGTAACAATCGATTGCCCAGTTAAGTATTGCACATAATTGCATAGGAGTGATAAAAAAAAATCACTTCTTCCCCAGAGCACCGAGAATTGCTTTGAGATTAAACGATCCCCTTGTTATCGTATTGGCAGCCCACCGCTGAATACACGTACAGTATTGCATAAATTGTCATAAATAATACAGTATGTATATAAATAATATGTTGATAATAAACTGGGTAACCCTGAATTTGCTCGAAACAAGTTTTTATTTTATGCACTGCATAAAAAAACGCATAAAAAGATACTTGGAAGACTTGGTCGAAGAATTAAATGCTCTTTTGTTTTGATTGCACATGGATATCAATTTCTGGTATTGTGAAACAATTTTATTCCCGCTCGGTTTGCAAGTATTAAGTCTTACAAAAGATAATACTTTTTGAAAAAAAAGGTACTAGAACTCACTTCTTTCAACATCGAGCATATATATCTAACGGAGGTATCTGAACAGAAGTTTTTTTTACGAGGACTGCTTTTTATTCAGTTTGTCAGTTTCTATTTTATCCTAAAAAGAGTAACGATTGAAGGATATGGTTAACTAACCGTTCTTGTGTAAATATTTTCCTTGTTACGATATTTGAAGATTGTGTTTTGCGTTTGGAAGAACAGTTTAAGATATTGGAATGGGAAATAGAATTTGATTAGAGTACTGAAATAAACCATTTCATTTAGGTACACATAATAACAATATAATTAGCGTAAGACATATGAGTCGCCAGTTCCAAGGGCTGTTCGACTGATCAACTCATTGCCTGAACAGTGCTTATCAAATTGGGGACCGCCACAGAACGTGCTTTGTATTGAGTGGGGCCGCGGATTATTTTTTCAGATTTAGAGGGCCGTGGTATGATTTTTTTTTGGGAAGCACTGGCCTAGAGAAGTGGACATTTTCAGTAACATTTTTTATTTCTTAAGAGAGTAACGATAGAAGGATATGGTTAACTAACCGTTCTCGCTTTGCTCTGTACTGTGATTTGAACCCGTAAGATTTGTCAACTCTTGTCTGTCTTTTGAAAGTCAACCACGCTGACCTTTGCTCTCTGAGCCAGAATGTTGGGAAAAGGTGTTGTAAATAAGGTAATTTGAAAGACAAAACAATATATGAAGAATTAGCCCTGCTTCTGGTAACGGAGTTGGAGAAAAAGTTTATCTTCCCTGCCCCTCACCATTTTATCCCTTTGTTTTAACACTGCCATTAATTTGCTGCCATTAATTAAGCAGTTTGAAAGCCCCGCTCACTGATTCTGGGTTGGCGCACAATCCAATACAACTATTAAAATAATATATTTTTTACATTGTAATACTCCTAATTGATCGAAATTAAAAAGAAGTTGAACATTTATATAATTATCCTAAGATATTAATTCTCATATTTTATCATAACAATGCATTGATCTAAGTAGAGTAAATAATATAAGAATTAGTTGTAAATACCGACGTAAATAGTTTAAAAAAAACAAATTGATTAGTGACAGATTATTTTACTATTTTTTTAAATGTAAGCTTGATTTTATTGTATTTAAAAAAATGTAACGATTTCTGATACTTTTGTTTATTATTAAATACACTTATAGGTTAAAACTTATTTTTAAATTATCAAATGACAATATATTTTATTATCCAATTCAAAACAAAAAAACAATATTTGTTGTATCAAATATGGAAAATTGTGCCGCGCATTTGTTGAATTGGCCCGCGCAGCTAACCACTCGCATTGATTGCAAACCGAATTGGTCGTATATTTGGCTTTATTTAAACTTTTTTGTAATACCGGTAATGATAGATTCGTCAAGTGTTGCATTCCCTACAATGTCGTGCGTTTTATTACTTTTTTTAAAACTTCTTTGCAAAAGCCTGTTTGAGAAACGCTGCGTCATACGAAAGTGCATCCACATTAAAAACAATTACGCACACAGATAATTTTCTACGATAAAAGTTGTTTAACACTTGTGGACCACTGTCCTGTTGTAAGCTACACTCCACTTGCGTCATAGCTTCAAACATCCATTCCTTCTGACGTAGATACAAAAATAAAACACTAAAAGCAGCATAAAATGACAAAAATAATTGCTTGGGTGTGCCGTGTGGCTTATGATTTTGTGTAAATATTTTCCTTGTTATGATATTTGAAGATTGTGTTTTGCTTTTGGAAGAACAGTTTTAGATATTGGAATGGGAAATAGAATTTGATTAGAGTACTGAAATAAACCATTTCATTTAGGTACACATAATAATAATATAATTAGCGTAAGACATATTGAGTCGCCAGTTCCAAGGGCTGTTCGACCGATCAACTCATTGCCTAGAGCAGGGTTTCTCAACGGAGGACCATGTGGCCCCCCAGGGGGGCACAGCATGTTCTAAGGGGGCCACAGAGATTTATTTTTGTTTTGGGGAGCCACAACACAGCTTAGGGGGGCCACGGGCATTTATAAAACGATACAGGGAAGAGCATAATGGCGGACGTCGCGCAGCTATGTTTTGTAAATCCTTAAATAAAATAAATTACTGGCATTCTAGATTCGAAAATCTCGGAAGAGCTATAAAAAAGATGGATTTTTGAAATTACAATTTTCAAGGGAAGACAAAACAATGGTATGGGGGGCACAGAAAAATAAAGACACTCAAAGGGGACCACGCTCCCAAAAAGGTTGAGAAACACTGGCCTAGAGCAGTGCTTACCAAATTGGGACCGCCACAGAACGTGCTTATTATTTTTTCAGATTTAGAGGGCCGTGGTATGATTTTTTTTGGGAAGCACTGGCCTAGAGAAGTGGACATTTTCAGTAACAGTATTTGTGAACTGTTTGTTAGGTTTTACTTTTTTATTTCTTGATTTTGTATGTTGATTTTGATGTATTATGTACTGTTTTTTCTTTTAATTATATTTGTCAAACGCATGGCGAATTGGCGTCAGCTGTAATGTCATGTACTGTACTTTTGATTTTTCAACAATAAATATTGACTAGTATTGACTTTAGCCATTATTTCTACGCCCTGGTTTCAGGATCTGATAAATGAATTTTTAGATGCAATGAAAAAAAAGAGATATCTATGCTTTAGGGTACAAATCCATAAATAGATTGGAATGTTTTCACACTTATAAGAACTAATTGCGTACAAGTTTTTCCTAAAAATGATCGTTATAGCTTTTTTAAATGGATTTTTGTTGTTACTTGAAACTTGTTAACGAACCTACCAATCAACATTGAAAAAGTCCTTTTATTAATGTCCTTAGTAAAAATCACAATTGATTTATATGTTTTATTTCACTGACAAATACTACGCCATTCATCTTAACAGCGTGAAAAATACACCGCGAATTAAAAAAAAAATTTTTTTTTACTAGTTAATGACTTCATAACATATTAATTATGCGTCAATGAAAATTGCTCACATATATTATACCAACCCGTAATAGGCAGTAATTTATAAATTTTACAAAAGATTTTTTTAAAAAAATAAACTTTGAAAAAGGAATTCTTTACGTGCGGTTAATAAATGGTTATATATAGTCAATGCTTATCTCGATATTCTAATAAAATTGTCTGACTACTTTCAGTTCTCTAGATCTGCGTTTCTCAACCGGGGTTCACGAGGAACAAACGATAACAAGTCAAAACACTAAAATGCACAGGCCCTAAAAAATATCACTAGATTATCACTTCGCTCTAAAAAAAATATCACTGAAGCCTGAGCCAGGGGTGGGGAACCGTAGTAAAAGCCACAGTAAAGAAAACATCGACACTCCCCTCACCTTTTTTCGACTGTCGAACATATAATATATATATCTGCTTGCGTATAATTTGTTGATCAAAGTGAATATTTTGATCAAGTCAAAAGGCCGCATCAGAGTAGCCAAGAGGCCGCAGGTTTCCCTCCACTGCGCGATATTGAACGATTATTGATTTAAAACGCAATTTACCGAATTGTGTCGCTTAAGGGGTATTCTAGTCTAGAAATTTGAAAAAATCGATTCTTTTCTTTATATATTTTTCTAAAGTTTAGACCTTTGAGAGTATTCAAAATTTTAATTATTTACCGAGTTACAGCGATTTTGGTGACGCAGCAACTAAGCTGGTCCTACGGGAACAAATCGAAACTCAAAACTTTAAACGCGTTTTTCTAGAAACTACTGTTTTCAAGCTGGCGTACATAATATCTCAAGGTTTACCAAAGCGATTAATTTAAAATTTTGTGTGAACCTTTTCTATACATTCTTCTATAGTCCGTAGCAGATTTAAATATTTTTAAATCAAGTATTTAAAACAAAAATTAAACTGTTTAAAAAAACGTGAAAATTGAGTTTTTTTTTCAAACGGCTGCCATTTTGTGAAAAAAAATTTTTTTGACTTCTCCAAGAAATTGCGACATTTTTATTAATTTAGAATCCGTCAATTTATTTTTTTCAAATGACCAGAAGGGTTGGAATCATGTACACCAGGACACCCCTCCCTTTACCAGCCGATAACTTTTGAAATTTTGAATTTATTTATTTTTTGAAATTTTTTATGTATTTTTAAAATATAAATAAATGAATGGTAAAAAATGGATACTAAAAATTTTCTTCGTTTATTTTTGACAGAGCTCGAAAAAACACACGAAACTAGACCCCTCTAATGGTGAACCCTCTAATACCTCTAATACCCCTTTAAGTTCTTTTGCCGACTATGGGTCGATATATACATAGAATAAAAATTGACGACTATACAGTTTATAATAAAATTAAATTTACAATGGAATAGAATATTTAATTTAAAAAATACTTCCGATGTGACAAAATATATTGCCATATAATAGGGATGGCGAACCTTTTTGAGTTCGCGTGCCAAAAATCCTCAAATATTATTTCTCGATTGTGTGGCGTGCCCAAGCAGTAATTTATTTTTAGAAATAGAAAAAATAAAAAAATGATTTTTTTAAAACAATTTTCGTTTATCTTGGAAAACATTTGAAAATTTTTTAAAAATGAATAAGTTAATGATTCTCGGATTATTTAATCAAAAAAAATTTTTTTTTTTAACTTAAAAATATTTTTATATTTTTTGACATTCGCGAAAATCGTTCGGGTGCCATCCAAATTCTCAAACGTGCCACCTCGGGCACGCGTGCCGTAGGTTCGCCATCCCTGTCATATAATATGTACATTTCAGCATACTCATTCTCTTCGTTTATTTTTTTGGTACTTAGTGTCTATTATTTTTGTATTCATATCTATATTCGATTGTGTTATATTTTAATTGTTCATAATTATGCTTAGTGAATTTGTATTTGTGCGCATCTGTTTGTTACGCCATTATTTATTATTGTTGTGTATACATTTAACTTCCGGCCTCATACAACCCACCATTATTTAAGAATAATAACATACGCACGGGGAAGCCTCAAAAAAAATATTTTTTTATTATTTTTTATACATAAGGAAAGTCCTTCGGATTCCGACGTCAAAAGTTGACGTGGGCAGTTTATTGTTTCCGATCCATTGTGCACCTACGTCATATCAATGATATTTTTCTCAGCACAAACCTACATATTTACGAAAAAAAAGCATTCTTAAGAATATTAAAAAAAGACAAACAACAATTTATTTTTAGCACACGATATTCGTCTTTTAAATCTGCGCAATCGAAATACAGTAAAACCTCCATTTACACTATAGCCGGGACCGTGTAATTGGGGGTAGTGTGATTGGGGGTGTAAATCTTATACAAAATTAGGCATTTGGCTTTTTTCCGCGGAAAACGCAAAACTAAGATTTCCCTTAGTTTTGCAAAAAAAAAAACATGGACGAAATATTTAGTTTTTGTAGTAGTAAATATCCCGTCACACAAACAGTCACCCAGCTATGCGTGTATAGCCTGGCACGTGTTGAATACACAGACGCTAGCCAACATTTGACTGTATGCGTGGCACAGACGACCGTCTCTTAGTAACGACAATGGAATGCGACCGTGCAATTGGGGGATTTGCGGCGAATATTTCAAACCAGCGCGTAATTCGGGGTAGTGTAATTGGGGGTTCCACTGTACATACATTATTGCATTGATTCAAGCAACAACAACAAAACATACAAAATTTGTCAGTCATCTAAGCATTCATCAGTACGACGATATGTACCCCCTTTCAATGAAGCATATCGACTGTGTAAAGGAAAAAGGACGTAACCCACACATATCAAATTTTACAGGAAGCGCAAAAAACGTATTTTGATGACTTCGGGCCATATGCAAATTATGAATTATACACAACCTTGAAGTGCACGAAGACTTCAAAACTGGTGTTAAATTAATATAATCTAATATTAATTTAAGAAATTTTCTATGAAAAACCTTTATTTCAGTATTTTTTCTTGGTTTTACATTTTACAAGGTCATCTTTTTCAAACTTAAAAGCTAAATTTAGATACTAATTCGGCATTTACAGCTTGCATCCTTTTGATAGAACGTGTATCAAGTTTGTTAAGTTTTGAAAAAACTGTGGGTTATGTCCTTTTTCCTTTGCACAGTCGATATGTAAATGAATTGGTCACCCAACATTTCTTTTTCGCAGAAGGTATGATAGATAAAAGGACACGGAAAAAACAACTAAATTTATACATTTGATCACAAATCTATTGATCTATTGAAAAACTAATTTATGAAATTTTCCGTATGGCGATCAGAGCCCAAGGAGACTCGAGTCCCAAGGACATTGCAACCATAATATATGATAAACGAGTATTTTTACATCAACAAATAGTTGATGCAATGAATCATTTTCGTGATGGCTTTATTGATGCTTAAAAAATCTTCAATATTTTTGCTACTATCACAACCAATATACTACCAATTTCAATAAAAGAATTTATATTTTCCGCCTATTTTAAATTTGGTAAAATAATAAATAAATCAAATCTGATTTTCGCTGTCATGTAAACAGTGGGCCATAACTAGTACGGTGACCTTTCGTCCTTTATTTAAGGGGAATGTTTTATGATATACTATTTTTTTTTTAAATCCATGTCAGCTCCCAATGTGGAGCATATGGCCTCCTATGTTAAGTTTTTTTTTCTACGAGAACTGTTTGTTACTCAGTCGCTCAACATCACTTTATTCAAAGTGAGTAGTAGGGAAAGAAGGATAAGGCTAGAACAGGACAAGTGATTGGCTAATGTATGTGATGTCATGAATTCCCCCCTCCCACCCATCCTATCCCATAAACGGGGTGTATCGAGAGCGATTCGTTAACCACTAGTCTTGTCCTAGCCCTATCCTTATATTCATATCTTTGGAAAAAGATAGTTTGAGCAACTGAGTAACAAGCAGTCCTCGTAGAAAAACTTCTGTTGAGATAAAATCCATTAGGAGTCCATATGCTCCACATTGAAAGCGAACATGGTAAAAAAAAAATGATGATTTATTCTTTGTTTTCTCCAAAAACAGATGGTCACCGTCACCAAATATGCTTTCCAAAACATGCACGGAAATAAATTTTGCAACAACAATAACAATACTACAGCCTTCACCTTTGTGACCTTTGCTTCGCCTTCTCCCGTGACTAGTTATCAGCCATCGCATCACTAAATTGGTGTTGGTGTATGTTATTATAATTATTCAAGAGCTTTTTAAGCGTGAACAATAATTATTATCGAATTAAAATGATGATTGATATCGACTATCGAGTTACTAGTCCATCCTCATCAGTCAATAATATTTTTTTGTTCATTTTTTTCTTGATGATAATGTTCATATGTCTTAGAAACGTTTATGATTGCAGTAGTAGTAACTGTCAAATGGAAAAATGCTGACTATGAAAAAGAAATACATAGTCGGTTTTGGTCAAGATAAATTGTTTATTCAAAAAAATAGGAAACTGCTTGAGCATGCGACTAGCTCCCTGTTCACTTTGTTACAGATAAATGTTAGTGGAATAGAATGATAAGACATGATTAACTTAACTGGGATGTTTTGAAACTACTATTAAGCTAGAATTTATCAATTAAACGAATATTTGTAAAAACTTCACTTAATTAAGAATCTGTCTTAATTAAAAATGTCGATGAGGACCAGGGGCTACCAACCTTTTTGGACCCTAGAGCGCATTCTAAAATATTGGTTGGGCAGCGAGCACCACGTTCATCTCACCAAGGAATTTGATATCCAAAATCCTACGACTTTTACGATTTGATAAATTAGTTGGCGGGCGCATCGGAATCAGTCGGCGGGCGCCATGGCACCCGCGGGCACGGGGCTGGTAACCCCTGATTTAGACCATAGCATACATTTAGAGATTCAAACCCTTAACTTTGTAAATGAATAACAAACTCAACAGTATTGACCACTCAACATTGTTGAATAGTCAATACTGTTGAGTTTGATTATATTGTTGACTCAACAATAGGATCGTATTTAACCAACGGTGGGCTGCCAATAACTTAACAATGAGTTCGCTTAATCTCGAAGTAATTTCCAATGTTCTGGGGAAGGAGTGTTTTTTTATTACTCCTATACACAGCGGTGGGCTGCCAATACGTTAACAAGAGGCTCGTTTAATAAATTATCTTAAGCAATTCTCGGTGTTCTAGGGAAGGAGTGAATTTTTGTACCACTCCTATGCAATTATATGCAATCGATTGTTACTTGATACACTTATAACATGTAAGAATATGCAATTTACCGTAAACTTAACTACGTGTATCCGGAAGCTGTCGTAGATAATATATAAGCCAGAAATTGCAGTTATATTCCAATTTGATCTGAGAATATTGTTTTCTTTTAAATTAACAAGAGACTCGCCGGCCTTAGTCAATTTTAACAAGGGGCTCGCGCGAGCCCCTCCGAGCCCCTTCAGCCCACCATGCCTATACAATTATATGCAATACTTAAATAAGCAACTGATTGTTACTTAATACACTTATAATACGTAACAATATTCAATTTGCCGTAAAATTATCAATCTTAATGCCTAAAAATGTGTACTGTGTATACTGAAGCTGTCATAGATGATATAAAACTCAGAAATTGTATTTGTATACTAATTTGATATGATATTATTGTTTTCTATTAAATTAACAAGAGGCTCGCCGACCTTGGTACAGTTTAAAAAAAAACTCACGCGAGCCCCTCCGAGCCCACCCCAGCATGTAAATGTAGCCTTTTTTTTAAATTATTTTTTATTAGTTTTGAGGTTTTATATTTATTTTGGGGCAAAATTTAATAACAATTGATATCAAAGCCATTGTAGACGTGCTTTATATCGACCGTTATGTCGCCAAATAACAAGTGCGCAAGACAGTTGCGTAATACACCAAGATAAATACTTATGTTTTATTGCTTTTTTTCGGCGTATTTGGTGAGCGAGTAATGTATTCTATGGCCTTAAGCGTCGAAGGATTTCTGAGAAAGTAAGCTAATATGCTAGTAAAAAATAGTATAACTACTTCTGATAATCGAAATTTTACCGGTTATGAGTCAACATCAAAATAAAACGTCAAAATAAATGCAGCGTTATGCAAGACCGGCCACACAAAGAAATTGCGGGCGATGTGTGGCGGAGGTGCCTCGTCACATCACAATAGTATTGTGAATTAATGTGGTTTATCTATACTAGGGGCCCTTAAAAGCCTCCAAAGACGAGCGTAACCATATCGACTGTCGAAAGGAAAAAGGAACGTAACCCACACATAGCAAATTTTACAGGAAACACAAAAAACGTATTTTGATGATTTTGGACCAAAGGAAATTTATGAAATATATACAACCCTGAAGAGCCCGAAGACTGATAAATTGGGTTTTAATTGACTTTTTTTTACCATGTCCGCTCCCAACGTAGAGCATATGGACTCCTAATGGAGTTTCTCTAAACAGATGTGTTTCAACAAGAACTGCTTGTTACTCAGTTGCTCAACCTCTCTTTTTCCAAAGAGAGTAGGAAGAGAATGATAGGGCTAGGACAGGACTAGTGGTTAGCTAATCGCTCTCGATACGCCCCGTTCATAGGATAGGATAGGTGGGAGGAGGGGAATTTAAGACATCACATACATCCATGCCTTCGAACAGAAATTCATAAAGTGATTAAAAATCAATTTATAAAACTGTCCGTACCGGGATTCGAACCCGGGACCTCCGTAACCGAAGCCAACGACGTTGACCATTCGACCACACAGGCGGTTTGACTTAATTGACTTTATCTAGTATTAATTCAATCATTAAAAAAAACTTTTTTTAAAGTCTTCTTTCATGATTGCAATTTTCACAGGTCCTCATTTTTATAAACGAACTTAGAAGCTAAATTAAGATACTTTTTCGGCATTTTTAGCCAACATCCTTTTGATGTTAACATCACAAAAAACGTGTTTTGATGTTCATGTGACATAATCTAATATTTGTTATAAATTTGTCTGGAAAAAACCTTTTTTTCAGTCTTTTTTCTTGGTTTCAATTTTCACAAGCTCATCTTTTTTCAAATTTAAAAGCTAAATTTAGATACTAATTCGGCTTTTGCAGCTTACATCCTTTTGATAGAACGTGTATCAAGTTCTATACGTTGTGATTATTGAAAAAAAGCTTTTTGAAAAAACTGTAGGTTACGTCCTTTTTCCTTTCCAAAGTTGATATGGTAACAGAAAGCTGTCTGTTGATCTCACTATTCATCCTTTTTCTAACTGAATATTTTCGTTAAATAGGATACAGACTTCAGCTAGTCATCAGCCGCGGGTACGGAAAAACTACCAAAACCACAAAAGCAGTTATTATTTTATCAAAAATTTAAATATATTATACTATTTTTACTAATATATTTGAATTGAAATTATGTTAATTTAAAGAGGTCAAATTGTAAATATTTTTTAAAAATTCACGTTTAGCTATATTTGAACCCCGAATGTTTGTGACCATACACGCGTCCTTGCTATTGTACTTACACAATATAACACGTTGCCTATAAGGATAAACATGACCATATAGTCACGCTGGTTTCCATATAACGATTTTGTTTTTTTTTGTTGCTATAAACAAAAGTTATTTGTGACTTCAATACGGCTTAAAGACGAGATTAAAATTGATTATAAAATGTATTAACAAATTAACAAATATTTAGTCATAAGTCTTTTTCATCCAACCTACAAATGACATGAGAGTTGCACTGGCCAAAATAAAGCCCTACATCAGCTATTTCCAACCTGGGAGGCGTGGGCTATTGCAAAGAGAGGCGCGAACAGTCCAAAATGTTTATTAACCTTTAAAACGTGTCTTTATTACTATATGAAATAAAGGATGGGGAAACGCGAAGATATTTTTTTCTTCAAGGGAGGCGTAGCAACATAAAGGTTGGAAACCACTGGGCTATATAATATAAGCTTTTTTTGAGGGCCCTAAAATTCGGAGACCCCAAACGCGCCCTTCATTCGCTTATAGGTGAATCCGTCACTGCAAACAGATCCTAGCTATTTGTCATGTTTCACATTTTGTTTTGTTCTTCCAATTAGAACTTACTAGAATACGCAAAGGCAAAATCATGATTATTTACTTACCTGGGTATTTCATATTAAATTATTATACAACAAGGAAAATATTGAAATCTTATCTATTTTTAGCAATGTTCTTTATTAGTTTGAAATGCTTGGTTGGAAACCACTGCCCTACATAGAAGAACTGGTTCAGGGAAAGCAGATTCATCCGTCACATTAAAATTTTAATTAAAAAAAAAAAAAACATTTTCTGAATAAATAATTGCTTGTAAAAAATAAATATTTCTATGTGTGTGACACCCTTGTGCAAATTATTTCCCCCCCCCACCCTCCTTATTTTAATAAAATACTATTGATTTTTATTTTTTAATGAAAAGGATCACGAGGCATCGAACAATTTTTAAAGGGACCGGCAGTCAAGAAATTCTAAAAAGTTTGCGCACCGCTGGTTTTGGCTAGTGAACTCCGTCACCAACGCGTAGCAAACATATCATTGCGGTTATTTATAGTTTTAAAATGATATTTTTAATGCATTAACCCGTAACATGCCATCCTAAAAAAACACGTTCCCTGCCATGATGGCATCTCAGTTTCACTGTTTATTGACAGTGTTTAAACCTAAGTTAGCAGCTAAAAAATAATTTTAAAAATGTATATATGCTAGAATACCTAAAATGATAAATACTTATTGACAATATTAAGAGAAACATTGAATGACTTAATGGCTCAACTATTTACGATTGCATCATGGGCATGGAGGTGTTAAATGATATGATATCTATTTTTTTTGGAAAAACCTATAAAACAGTAAAAATTGATAAAATTCATTTTAATTATAATATATGAATTTCGAAAAACTAATTTACTCTTGATAATAAATAAGTGATAAAAAAATATGAAAAATAAACATTAACATAAAATACGTAATTATTGAACATATGTGACTGAAATCTTCTTTTAAATATGTAGATTGTCACCTGTGTTGTTGAGTGGTTCCCGTCGTTGGCTTCGGTTACGAAGGTCACGGCTTCGAATTCCAGTACGGACATTTTTATAAATTGATTTTTCAATCGATTTGGGAATTGCTATTCGAATACATGGATGTTTGTGATGTCTTGAATTCCCCCCTTCCACCCATACCATCCTAAAAACAGAGTGTAAAGAGAGCGAATAGCTAAACACTAATATAGTCCTAGCCTTAATTCTTCTATTCCTATTCTCTTTGGAAACAAAGAGAGGTTGAACAACTGAGTAACAGTTAGAAAAACTTCTGTTGAGATAAACTCCACTAAGATCCCATATGCTTCACATTGGGAGCGGACATGGCAAAAAAGTGTACATACACCAGGACTGTGGAGTTGTGTAAAAAACAGACGACTCCGACTCTAGAGAATTTTTTCAATAATTTCATTTTAACTTATATATATGTATTTCATCAGATCATTTTTAGTCACCCAAACATGCAATGTCTTTCATGCAAACACCTTGGACCATCACTTTTAAGGTGGTCACTGTCAATACTTGGTGGAATGGCATTATAATAAAAATAATAAAACATTTTTAGTACTTTTTCCACATATAATTTATTGGATCAGGACCGGTTTCGCTCATTGCAAGCATTATCAACTGATATAATATAAAAACAGTGCTATTTATACAAATTTAATTTTAAATAAAAGGTCTAAGCAACTATTAACAATGAAAAGAATTTACAAATAACATTATATATATATTTTTAACCATGTCCGCTCCCAATGTGGAGCATATGGACTCCTAATGGAGTTTATCTCAACAGAAGTGTTTCTACGAGAACTGCTTGTTACTCAGTTGCTCAACCTCTCTTTTTCCAAAGAGAGTAGGGATAGAAGGATAGAGCTAGGACAGTACTAGTGGTAAGCTAATTGCTCTCGATACGCCCCGTTCATATGATAGGATGGGTGGGAGAGGGGAATTCAAGACATCACATACATCCATGCCTTCGAACAGAAATTCATAAATCGATTGAAAAATCAATTTATAAAACTGTCCGTACCGGGATTCGAACCCAGGACCTCCGTAACCGAAGCCATCAACGCTGACCACTCGGCCACACAGGCGGCATAAAAGTTAAATTGAGCAATTTAATTTTGTGTAATTATAATGTAATTTGTAAATCCTAAATATTAATGATGCTTGGCGGAACAATGACGATTGAAAAAAAATAATTAAAAATCTTATATTTTGTCATTTTAAAATGTGAGCAATGAGGCCCTGTTTTACGGATAACATAAAAACGTCAGAAAATTCCAAGTAAAATATTAAAAATATATAAAAACGTGTATGGGTTATATTTTATAAGCTCTTTTTGACGCGCCCCATTTGGTTATAAGCAGTGCCGGCGCAAGGTTATTTGGCGCCCTAGGCAAACTTAATTTGCGCGCCTCCATTTTAACAATTTCACCCATTTTATATAGAAATTAAAAAAAATACCTCATCAATTGCACAAACCGGTATTGTCATTTTTTATCCATGCCCGCTTTTAATGTGGAACCGCTTATGTGTGTTACTCAGTCGCTCAACCTCTCATTTTTTAAGAGAGTAGGATAGATAGAAAGGATAGGCAGGACAGGACTAGTGGTTACCTAATTACTCTGGCTAACCCGTTATTAGGCTAGATATCGTGGTGGGTAGGGGGGGTGGGGTGTTTTACTTCACAAACATACTTGCATTCGAAGAAAACCCGATTAAATCGATTGAAACAATGGTGTTCGTACTAGGATCAAGCCCACGTGAGATCGGCATATCAGACCAACGACGTGTCTACGTGCAGTTGACTTGGCACTCGGCGGATTTATTATTAATTCATTAATTTTGCTAAATAAATAACATCTTGTTGAATGGGTCTCGAAGTGGTATAAGAGATTATTACATAATTTATTGCCTTTTGGCAGGTCAAAAATATTTTACGTTATGACAACATTTCTTTTGAATTTGAGGTGACTGCGGATCACTTACACAAAAGAAAAAAACGGAAAACAAATGTAAAGTGAATTTGAGGACATTGGGGCTGTGCAAAGCCCCTATAGTGCTGGTCTAGGACTGCTTTAGTCTGTGTCATTATACGTCTTCAGAAAAAGATATGGCAATTTGACGGGTGGTTAAAACCTTTTAGGGATTTTACATAAATAGCAAAGATGTTTCTCTTAAATGGAATATTAAAACTATCAATAATTAACTTTATTTTCTGTACACATAATATATGATATATGAACATTTAAAAATTTAATCTAAAATACTGAATTTGTTTCTTTCATGATTGGTCAGTAATGTAATGTTTATAAAAAGTATACACAAATTTGTGTCACCAAATCAGCAAATGCTGAATAAAATTATATGTTTTAACGGTATCTAATGAAATATTATTTTCTACTGATACTGTGGTTTTTTTGCTGTCTAAACTGACACTCTTTTTTTGTCTAAGCCTACACACTAATTCCACACATATGTATGTTCGCCCGGTCTTCTGTGTTAAAATTTAAATACAATACCAGTATAATGCACACATCGCCGCACAATCGAGCATATGAGGCATCTGGTATCAAAAGCAGAACTGATCCATACATCATGTATATAACAGTTCTACTTTTGATACCAGACAACTCATATAGTCTTGAAATGTTACTTCAATACTGGATATTAAAAAAATACAAAAAAATGTAATATACTTACACTAATTCTAGTTCAAAAACGCTTCAATGTATGTTCCAATAATGTTCCAATATTAACTGTTATTGTAGGTGATTGTCTGTTCAATTCAATAAAACTCAACATGTTGGACTATAAAAAACAATTTTAGTACCCAATCTATGCGCCCCCTTACGATTTACGCCCTAGGCGGTTGCCTATTTCGCCTGTATGGTGGCGCCGGCCCTGGTTATAAGGTTATCCGCCACTGCTTACTTAGCTCATCTCTCGTACTTTGATGGGTTATTATGTAAATCATTATCAAATATAGAAATCACGACATTGATGCCGCATTCAAGTAATATTTATTAGATACACTTAAAACTGCAAGAAAACAATTTAGTAATTGAAGGAAAGCATTTAAATTAATTAATTTGATTCAGTCCGGAAGGTCATATTTGAGGACACTGAAAGCCGTAGATAACCCACTACTGCCATAGACGATAACATAAATTTTAATGTATTTTAATAAAATTCTTCTAAAGAAAAACTATAATAATATAAATTACATTTTAGATAAGAGTTTTATTAATTGCTGAACGTTGTATTATTCAAAAGCTTTGAGTCGTTTAAGCAGTATAGTAGGACATCAACTTGACATACTAATAGGGCCTATATATCTAGGAACAAAAGTCTCAGGTTATGATCCTGAACATCTATGTAATGTCTCAGGAACTATGTTCCAGAACATGTTCTTGAACACACGAGGGGTCACAAAAACGTCACCCGTTTAGGTTATGTTGATCAGTGTTGCGTCTGAACGGACGATATTTAATTTTATTGGATGCAAAGATGCGAGTAAAGTTAATTATTAATGTTTATAAGCTTTCTACAATGAAAATACAATAATTGTTTGACAGTTTATACCGCAGATAATTCCAATATAAATTATTATTATCTATGGTTTGTTTTGACAGCTGTCACGATAGGAAGACGTTTCGAGTCGAAAATATATCTCTAAAATGACATCCGATGAGTTGATGCCGACGAGTGCTGCCTACGTATATATTTTTGAAAGTAGTTTTCGGTTTTTATAATTACAATTAGATGTATCCCACAATATGTCATAGCTTTGGTATGAAGTCATGACGAAATATACTTTGACAGTTCGCCACGCACGCAACGCGCATGTTCCCCGGGTTCCGCATTTGTGCTTGCGTCCAGACTAGGGCATCCAATCCCGGGATTCGGGATCCCGTTCAATTTTCTGATCCCGAAACCCCGGGATTGACATAGTCGCGATCCCGGGAATTCGGGATTGAGAAATTTTGATTGAAACCCGAAAAGTGAGACGAAATTGGCAAATTGTGGATATCAAATTCCTAGCTGAGCTAAAAAAAAAAAAACGAGGTTTTGTGACAATTCTTGGAAAAAGTATACCAAATCGGGAACTTCTAATTCCTCGGTGAGCTAAAAAAACAAACAAGGTTTGCAGATAATCTGAGGAAAAAGTAAAGGGAATTGAGGATTTCAAATTCCTCGGTGAACTAATCCCAATCCCGGGATTGAAAATTTATCAATCCCGAAATCCCGGGATTGGAAAAAGGCTCCAGGACTGGATACCTTAGTCCAGACCGTGAACATTGAAACATATATCAGGTCCCGTGAGATGTTCCACGATACGGCGTGAACACGTGAATTTTGTGTTCCATGATATGTTCTGGAATCATTTATTCCTGAATGTATGGCCACCTAATGTAACTATGTTCCGCGAAACATAGTTCGGAAACTCTGATCTAAAGAATTCCAATAATAGAGATTTTACTGCAGTGACATAACTGACATTGATAAGTCGCTAACGTATTTATTGCCTTGTTACGTTATTTTTAATATTGAGAATTAATATTGTTCTAAGCTAGTTAACACGGGCTACGAGGAGAAGTAAGCTAAGTCCGTGTCTCACAAGATCATCTTGATATCTCAATTATTTTTCTCATAGCAATGACAACTCACACGCTAGTGCACAGGTCAAGGTATTCTAGATATTGAAATAATATGTATGTATAGCTTGACGGCCATTTTTGTCATTTTAAATGATGTCTTTTATCTACATATGTATTGTGTCACTTATGTATCAATTAGTAATTTACTTAAAGCTTTATTAAAAATAATGTGATTTAATAAATATCTGCCAGGACTATTCTCAGATTTACTAGGATCAACGATACTCAACCTTTTTTCTACATAGCACACAGCTAGGGTATCCAATCCCGGAGCCTTTTTCCAATCCTGGGATTTCGGGATTGATTTATTTTCAATCCCAGGATCCCGGGATTGGGATTAGCTCACCGAAGAATTTGAAATCCTAAATTTGCTATATTTTTTCTCCGGATTGTCTCAGAAACTAGTTGTTTTTTTTGGGCTCACTGAAGAATTTGAAAATCTCAATTTGCTATACTTTTTCTCCGGATTGTCTCAGATACTCTTGCAATTCCAAAATCGTATCAATTTTCGGGATTTGCTAAAAAAATACCATGTCAATCCCGGGATTTCGGGATCAGAAAATTGAACAGGATCCCGGGATTGGATGCACACAGCATATTAATAGTTATACGTTAGTATACCACATGGTATAGTGAAATAACATAAATGTAAGTACATTTACAAAAATGTGTCCAAAATACTCATTCGTTTACATGCATTTTTTGTGACTATGATTGTTTTGTGCCTCACATTAAATGTAGATGGGCCGCAAGTTAAGTATCGCTGATCTAGAAATTAATAAAGAAGAGTATGTAATACTAATATTACTAATAAGTAAAATTATTACCATATATGCATATATATTTTGATAAAACATTAAAATATTCGAAAAATGTTACCTACACTATGATTTCCTTTTTAAAGCATTTTTAATTTGTGTGCCGCGGAACAAATCCCATTCACCAGTGTGCCGTGAAGTAAAAACGTTCGACAGGCACTGGTCTAGCGAGTGGACATAATTAATCAGAATAAAAAAATTGTAAGAATAAAATAAAATTCTGTTAATCGCTGGCGTTTTAAAATTTAATTTTAATAAAGAAAAATAATAATAAAGATTGTAAATACGATGAAAAGTATGGGCTATTATTTTTCATACTGCATCAAGTATGCTCACTACTCTAGCGAGCGTAGAGCGACTGTTTTCTACGAAAGAAAACAAATTATATCACATGGTTTGATCTTGGCTAGGGTATCCAATCCATTTTTGCGATTTCGGGATTTAGGGATTGACAATTTTTCCAACCCCTGGATGAACATTCAACAAAAAATCGCGTATAAATTGGTATTCGGGATTAACAGCGTGTGAGCTTTTACTCAAAAATTTACGGAATTACCAAAAACCTCGCTCAAGTTTCTTTAATTTTCTCAATCCCGAAATCCCGGGATTAATACTGTCACAATCCGGGGATTGAAGAATCACATAATTGGACGGGATCCGGGATTGGAGACCCTACTATTATATCGACCCGTAATAGGCAGAAAATCGTAACAGACAATTTATACATTTTACAGGAGAAGGTTTTTTTAAGGACTTCCATAAGTGCGGTTAGTAAATAATAATTAATGGTCAATGCCTATCCTGTATTACATAAAATTGTCTGACTACCTTCAGTTCTCTAGATCAGCGTTTCTCATCCGAGGTCCACGTGGAACAAACGATAACATATCAAAACGCCAAAATGCACAGATCATAAAAAAGATCAGGCGAATGAGATAACGTTCTAAAATTGTTGTCAATTTTTGTCAAAACGCAATTTACCGAATTGTATCGCTTACGTTCTTTTGCCGTTTATGCCGATATTTCAATGTAAATAATGATGACGATTTTTTATTATTTTTTAAAACTTTTTAACAGGAGTTGGAGTGGAGCATAGAGAGTAGCATATACCGTGATACCGGAGCGGAACCATTTAAAAAAAATGGTCTGCTCCAACTGTAGGGCTTCCAAACCGGTTTAAACCGAAACCGGTTAACCGGTTTATCGCGTGTTTTGAAAAAAACCGAAAACCGGTTTATTTCACTCGGTTAACCGGGTTCTATCAAAAATATCCTTTTCTTATTTTTCATTGTTTTTTACAAAAAGAAAAATGTTTTATAATGAATTTACTGCGTTATATAGGAAACAATTCACAAAATACAACAAGCATGTACATATATATATATATATGTATATATATTGCAGAATAATCAACTTCTGTCTCCAAAGTTGTCCATGTTGTGAACAGAAATGACTCTTTCAAATAATTTGTCATTTTTTGACAAGTGAATATTTTGGTATTTTACTCTATTTTTGTCTAAACATTGGATTTCTTGTCTTATCCAGTTGGTATTTTTAAAAAATTGAATGCATTTAAACATCATTCTTTTGGTGAGTTTTGTAACCAAGCTCAATTTTTTTTTATTTGACGTAATTTTTTTTTATCATAAAATATTTTTTCACATGTTATAATAGTTATTGTTTCTTTTCCATAACAGGTTGGTAACTAGAGTCCCATTAAGATAAATGTCGTGTTTTTTGTTTGAAATTGGAGTATTAGCTGTTATGCCAAATATTGAAAAAAATCTATTTTTTTTTGCATACCTACCTAATTAAATTACATGATATTTCGGTTTAAACCGGTTACCCGGTTTATTTGTCAGAAAAAAACCGAAAACCGGTTTGTGTTCAAGTCCGGTTAATTGGAAGCCCTAGCTCCAAGTCGATGGTTTTTAATAATTCAATACCTCAAACCGTAAATTAATAAACATGTTCAATTTTTTTAAGCCGTCCATTTTTGTATCCGGTAGATTATAGTTATCCGGTATTATTTAGCGCCATCTGTGTGGTCAAGTGGTCAACGTCGTTGGCTTTGGTTATGTGGGTCACGGGTTCGAATCCCAGTACGGACAGTTTTATAAATTGATTTTTCAGTCGATTTATGATTTTCTGTTCGAAGGCATGGATGTATGTGATGTTTTGAATTCCGCCCTCCCACCCATCCTATCCTATGAACTGGGCGTATCGAAAGCGATAAGCTAACCACTAGTCCTGTCCTAGCCCTATCCTCCTATTCCTACTCTCTTTGGAAAAAGAGAGGTTGAGCAACTGAGTAAAAAGCAGTTCTTCTAGAAACACTCCTGTTGAGATAAACTACATTAGGAGTCCATATGCTCCACATTGGGAGCGGACATGAAAAAAAAAGATTATAAATAGTAATGCTAAGGGGATCCCCACCAACATAGCTTGATTCACGCTTTACGGTGGCGACTGATGAGTAATGACAAAACATACACGAGGCGCTTATCTTATTACCTTATCACCAGAGCCCGAAATATAAATAATGATAACAGACTTGTTTTTAGCGAGACACCTTTATGCAGATTAGTCATGTTTGAAAAAAAAATGATAATTAAACTAACGAATAACTAACTTATTCATGTTCCAATAAAGTAAAATTACACATTTAGTTTATTATTGACTCACGGTAACCCTAGATATCATATCCGGACCACAATTCTGACCACAACTTGTAGAGACACCA
Organism: Himalopsyche anomala; assembly: GCA_031772345.1. Lineage (NCBI taxonomy): Eukaryota > Metazoa > Arthropoda > Insecta > Trichoptera > Rhyacophilidae > Himalopsyche > Himalopsyche anomala. Next base: position 18,375,469 of record CM062840.1, read on the forward strand.
TGAGTTATGGTATTTTTTTGTGTATATGATTCTTCTTTTTGGCGCTACAGTCCGGGGTAAACCATGGCCGCCTCAATTAATCTCTTCAATTCCACTCGATTCTCTGCTCTCATAGCTCCAGCACTCGCGGGTCATGTAATACCCCATCCATCTAGCTAAATTGCAGTCTTCCAACCAGCGATGGGCTGCTGCCAATACGGTAACAAGGGACTCGCTAAATCTTATAGCTATTCGTGATGTTCTGGGGAATGTGTGAATTTTTTTACCACTCATGTGCAATTATACCCAGAGGTAGGTTGCCAACATTTTAACAAGGGGCTCGGTAAATTTTATTCATTTTTTTATCCATGTCTGCTCCTAGTGTCGAGCATATGGCTTCATAATGAAGGTCTTAGGTTACTTAGTCGCTCAACCTCTCTTTTCCAAAGAGAGTAGTAGGGATAGAATAATAAGGATAAGAAGGCAGGGCAAGTGATAATACTACTATTAGTATCGCCAAGTTGAATTGAAGGATCGGAAGAGTGGGAGGCAATCTTAAGACATCACAAACACCCATGCCTTCGAACAGAAAATAGAATCGATCGAAAAATGCTGTTTCGTACTGAGACTCGATCCCGTGAGGTCCCACACGGAAGTCTACAACTGTGAATGAAAAAATGAAGGGACAACTAATTTTCAATTTTAACCATCTACAGAAATTGCAGTTATGTGATGATTTGATCTAAGCCAAATGATTTTATTATCTTAACAAGGGGCTCGCCGGCCGCACTGAAATTTAACAAGGGGCTCGCGCGAGCCCCCCCCCCCAAGCCTCCTCCAGCCCATCCCTGATTATACCCAGTAATTATTGATACCATCGAATGTTACTTTCTACACCTATATTTTACAGCAGTACACAGTATATCGTAATTTATTCAATATCAATAGATAAATGTAGGTCAGAAATCCCAAATGTACATTACAACTTTCTTAATATAAATTATATTGCATATTTATAGATTTAATAACGCAAATATCAGAAAAAAAATGTTTATCTTAACCCTTCAAGGACGAGCGTGACCATAAACACCGTTGTCTATTGATCTTACTATTTATCCCTTTTCTATCTGAATATCGTTGCTTTCACTCATCTTTGGTTAAGATGGGTACAGACTTCAGTAAGTCATCAGCCGCGGGGACAGAAACGGCCACCTAAAGTACATGCGATTTTTTGAATTTCCGTTTTTTTTTAATGGACTTTTTGAAACTGTTAGTTATTTTTGTTTATCAAAACATCAAATTATTTACAGTTATTTTGCTAATATATTTGTATTAAAATTATGTTGATTTAAAGAGGTCAAATTGTAAATATTTTTAAAAATCTCACGTTTAGCTATATTTCAACCCCGAATGTTTGCGTGCCCATACGGTCTCGCTCGTCCTTACTACTGTCCATACACAATATTGCACGATAATAAAAGGATGAGCATGACCATATAGTCATGCGGGGTTTCTAAACAACGACTTTGCGTTTTTTTTTTTTTAATTTTTGTTAGAAATAAAAGTTATCCTTGACTTTAATATGGTTTAAAAATATTTTTTTATCGAAAAAAAGCTCTCGTCTCTGGAGTGTTAATTTAACAAGGGGCTCGCAAAAGTCTCTGCGAGCTCCCTCCAGCCCACCCCCCTGCTTCCAACGCTTCGCTTTCTTATTCTTTTTAATCTTTCGAAGCTTTCTGAACCATGCAATATTATCCTTAGAATAGGACGAGACAGACGTCCAAAACACTGGAATGCCACGGATCAAAACAAAGACTTCTTCGGGAGCATTCTCAGCTAGTTCCGACTAAACGAGATTACTCGCGAATACTTATCATTGGTATGTGTACAATAAGTGAAAAATTTAATTATCTATTTTTTTTTAAATAATGGTCACACTAACATACTGTGACCACTGATAAAAATAGCCGGTACTTCCTTTACTAGCCGACTTCCTTTTGTAACCTATAAACAAAAAAATAAAAAAAAGTGCAATGAAGTCATTGATAAAACCCTACAAATGGTATTCCAATGACGTTTTTACATGACATAAATACTAATTTAAGATTTCGACTGAAGGTGCTCGGTGAAATTTCAATATTAAATTTGAATCGTTCAAATTATGTACATTCTCAAAGATTTTGTCACCAACGACCCGGGTTTCGCCTTTCGACATCTTCATGCGTTCAACTGCATCGTGTTCCGATTTTAAATTAAATATTGAACATGCCGGGGTCTTCACTCCTGTACCCTATATAAATATAGTCATAAAACCTTTTCCGACAAACAAATAAATATAATTCATAAAACCACTCACTACTCAAATCTTTGGGCATTCCCATGAGCTTATCCTTTTCGCCAGCAATGGCTTTAAGCTCAATGATACATTTATTTATTATATAACCACGAAACATTCTTTTACTGAGCTTCAGTTCAAGTTCATCCGTGCACTTGAACGCCTGAAGATGCCGGAAGGCGAACTCCGGGTCGTTAGTGACAAAATCTGTGAGAATGTACATAATTTGAACGATTCAAATTTAACGTAAATACGGCTTGAACATCTGACACAAAATATATGAAAATATACCTGCTTTTAAAATTAACGGTTACGATTTTTTTATAGTTTAATAAGAATAGGTAGGTTTAGTAATTTTCATTGTCAATTCAGAAAGCAATCGTAATCTAATGAAACGTTTTAAATGAAATTGTTTCAGCGAGAATTAATTCTATAATTTTAGATGGCTTTAGTTAAGGATATGCAATCAGATAGTCGCACTTTATATTCCATGATAACAGACTTCGTGGAGTTGTGGAGTCTTATCTTATATTATAAATTACAAAATAAATTTGGGGTTTGTCCTTTTTTCCTGGACGAAGTACGGGGGTAAGATATTTTACACGCATTATGTAACACAGCAAGTGGAATAACAATGTTATTAAATCTGATTTTATATTAAAAATGAACATCCACAAAGTTACCGCATACCGAAGATAGGTTATTAATTATTTGACGAATTGGAAATTATCAGGCCGAGCGGTAAATCTATTTTGCTCATTCTTAAAATAAGTGTCATGTCTTAAAATATATTAACTGCTTCGGCATCAATCCCTCATCAGAACCATTGCATTTCTGAAAATATGAAAATATGAATAAATAAATTTTTCATGAATGATCCTACCCAAAACTATAATAACAAAACAAAACTAAACATAACTTATAAATATCTAACTGCAAAAAAGTTATGATATTTATAAAACAAGCCTCATTGTATGGCGCGGCGCCTATGTGTTTCCGGTCATTAGAAATAATGTTTTTTTTTGCTATGGATGTTATAAAAAACGAAGAGGAAAAACTTTGCTGAAAATAACAAAATAGATTAACACCGGCTGTTTGTTGTTTTCACCTGTTCAATGCGATTAGGCAAAGCCCCCTATATTAACAAGCCATGCTGTAGGGTTGAAAAACGGGTTTGACGTGTATACAAGTGGTCTGAAGGCTTAACGTTTTTAATCATATAAAATCAATACTATTTTTTTCTGTTATTTTGTAAGAATTTATTAAATATATTTTTTATTATTTGTATACACAGTTAAAACTTGTCTGTACAATAAAGAAATTAAGATTTATCAATGTTATTCGGTTATGTTATGCCACCTGTGTGGTCGAGTGGTCAACGTCGTTGGCTACTGCTACGAAGGTCACGGGTTCGAATCCCAGTACGGGCAGTTTAATTAATTGATTTTTCGATCGATTTATGAATTTTTGTTCAAAGGCATGGATGTATGTGATATCTTGAATTCCCCCCTCCCACCCATCCTATGAACGGGGCGTATCAAGAGCGATTAGTTAGTATCACTAGTTCTGTCCTAGCCCTTTCCTTCTATTCCTACTCTCTTTGGAAAAAGAGAGTTTGAGCAACTGAGTAACAAGCAGTTATCACTTTTTAAACACTTTTGTTGAGATAAATTCCATTAGGAGTTCATATGCTCCACATTGGGAGCGGACATGGTTTAAAAAAAATAATATTTGTATGATTTTATTTTTATTTCGTTTTTACGGTTGGTATCACTTAATTGTAATAATTGTGGCTATATGAACTGTTATTTTATTTAATTTATTTATTTGTTGAATTAACATTGCACGAGGTTGAAAAATTATAAATTTAAATTTTTACAATGAAGAAAAAAAAAACAATTTAATATTAAAAGCAGTAGAAAAAAAATACGACAAAGGTGTAATTGTCAATCTTTTATAATTTATTCAGTGCGCTTAAAAGAGATTATTTTGAAACAAACAATTAAAATTAACGATAGCTTGTCAAGTAGCATGTTGTAAAACATATTTATTTTATTGCAGTCACTCTTATATTTATAGATAAGTAAGCAATCAGACATTTTAAAAACTTGGAAGATTGAAACTAAACTCCATTAGGAGTCCATATGCTCCACATTGGGAGCGGACATGGTTTAAAAAAAATAATATTTGTATGATTTTATTTTTATTTCGTTTTTACGGTTGGTATCACTTAATTGTAATAATTGTGGCTATATGAACTGTTATTTTATTTAATTTATTTATTTGTTGAATTAACATTGCACGAGGTTGAAAAATTATAAATTTAAATTTTTACAATGAAGAAAAAAAAAACAATTTAATATTAAAAGCAGTAGAAAAAAAATACGACAAAGGTGTAATTGTCAATCTTTTATAATTTATTCAGTGCGCTTAAAAGAGATTATTTTGAAACAAACAATTAAAATTAACGATAGCTTGTCAAGTAGCATGTTGTAAAACATATTTATTTTATTGCAGTCACTCTTATATTTATAGATAAGTAAGCAATCAGACATTTTAAAAACTTGGAAGATTGAAACTAAACTCCATTAGGAGTCCATATGCTCCACATTGGAAGCGGACATGGTAAAAAAAATGTTATTCGGAATGAAAATCTGGGAAAGCAAAAGAAAATAAAGTATGAAAATCATTTTATTACAGTATAAAGGTTTTCTATGAACTATCATTGAAAAAATAATTAAAGCTAGAATAATTGATTTTGATTAAGACGACCTTCGTCTTTACATGAATCGTGGAATATCTTGAAATGGATTTTCGTAGTTATAGCGTTGCTATTTTTTCGGGGCCATTGGATCGTTATGGCAAGTGTTAGTGGGCAGATATTAAACAATCAACTGTCATATATATACAAGTCCCTGAGATGACATACGACTAGTGATTATATAAGTATTATTTATTGATCAAAATTAAATACACGATGAAATGAGAGGCATAAAACCGTCAGATTATAATGCGAAGCAGTGAATTTGGAATACATATATATATAGTAGGTTTTTAAAAACCGTGTTCGAAAAACCGAGTTTTTTCAGAATAATTTGTGACATTCGAAAATCGGTTTTTTGTACAGAGAAACCCGGTTTATAATGTACGAATTGATTCATTATTAAAATTGATTAGAAAAAAGCGACGATTGACCTGGATCGGACCTAGCTTGGACATGTGCTGAGGATGCCACAAGAATGTCTGAATTCTGCTTGTCTCTTCTACCAACCGGATGGATTCCGCCGTCGTGGAAGGCTACTGATGACCATATCTATACTGCAGGGTTTCCCAAACTGTGTTCCGTGGGACCAGTACCAGCGCGAGGCTATTTGGCGCCCTAGGCAACGGTTATTGGGGCGCCCTTTTTTTAAAGCAAACTGAAATATTTTTTTTATATGCATGTCCGCTTTCAATGTGAATCAAATGGCCTCCTAATGGAAGTATCTCAACATAAGTTTTTTACGAGAACTTTTTGTTACTCAGTCGCTCAATCTTTTATTTTCGAAGTTTATAGAATACGATACATAATTATAACGAACAGATACAAACATTAAAAAAACCTACTATTGTTTGTTGTTAGATTATAAAAATAATTTGATTACTTAATTTATGCGCCTCTAATGATTTGCGCCCTAGGCGGTTGCCTAGTTTGCCTGTATGATAGCGCCGGACCTGCGTGGGACCTTAATAAGTGTTCCACGAAAATTGGGAATGGTAATATACGTTGCTAGATATTTTAATATCTTCTAATTCACATTCAAAATCGAGTTAAGATGAATCTCCATTGATGTTTAAAACGTCAAATATCTAGATACAGACGGAGATTTTGAATTACAAAGACCTGTATTTACTCATATGTTAATGTAACATGTTTTAAAAACAATTAATTTATACATAATAAGTGATCTAATAACATATATTTTTTCAATATTTTTACTATGTATGTACATATTATGAATTACCCGACCTAAAAAATAAGCTATGTTCCGGTAACATTTACAGGTTTGTGAAGTGTTCCATTGCACAATAAGTTTGGGAAACCCTGATCTATAGGATGTACTCGGTGGAGCTACGGGACGCTGGAACGATATGGGAGGAAGCAAAAAGACTGGCGAAAGACAGAGGATCTTGGAAGAATCATGTGGTGGCCATATGCTCGGACTAGGGAGCGGATATGGAAACAAAAGAAACATGAAAAAGGGCCAATTTATCTATTTAATGTTAAACTTCATTGGTGATTTTACAAAACGATGTTTGACTATCATGTAGTCGAGAATGAAAATTAAGTTTTCCCTTCAAATATTACTGAAAATGACACTAAATTTATTTGTATGCAAATATGTATGTGGTGGCCATATGATCCGACTAAGGAGCGGATATGGAAACAAAAGAAACATGAAAAAGGGACAAATTTATCTATTTAATGTTAAAATTCATTGGTGATTTAAGAAGATACTAGAAACATTTTACAAAACGTTGTTTGACTATCATGTAGTCGAGAATGAAAATTAAAGTTATCAACAACAAAAAAAAACGAAAAACACTTTTTTGTAGATAACAATTTTTGACTTTAAGCCCTCGAAATATCACTACTTGCTCTTTTAAGCCTCTGACTCCTAATTCACTCAAAGTACCACGACTCCACTGGCATGGTTAAAAATATTTTTCAAACAAGTTTTCCCTTCAAATATTAATAAAAATGACACCAATTTATTTACACGCATTTTTTTTAATTTTTTTTTAATTGAAGGATTTTTATAAAAAAATAAGTACTTTGTATCTTCTTTGTAAATAATAAAAAATATACTATCGTGATTGTATTGATGTTTTTATTGTTTTTTAACAAATAGTTTTTAGTCATAAATCATAGTAAAATATCAACGGCTTACAGGTATTTTTTTATAGATAATCAATTTAATTATTGTGTATCCTAAAATATCGAAAAGGTTTTATTTTTCTCATGAACCATGCGAGATAAGTTTGATAATAATTGTTGTAAGTCACACGAGATCAACTCAAGGAAAGATGACATCATATACACAAATGTACAAAATCTAATATTAAAAAGATGAAATTCAAATTAGCCTTGCCGTGAACCTAAAGCTACTTGATCCCTTAGGCTTAGACAAAGCTCTTATCACTAGAAGACTAAGGCCGACATAATTCAACAAATCAAACGTATGCAATTATTTCATACATGTAAAATGGAATTAAGCTCACGGCGAATACTAAAAGTTAGACTACTGCGTCAAATTTAAAATAAGGTAAAAATAATTAAATGTTTTTAGTGCTAACCTTAAATCTGGAAACTAATTAATTTTCATTCCAACATTGCTAATGACCGTGCACCAATAGGGCACGGACACATAAATTATCTTCTTTAAAATATATTTTCCTACAATGTATCACCTTAACACGTGGAATGATATCGACACGTGTAAAATAATAATATATATGTATGCCATTGATTTTGCTTCTTAGTAAAGTACCTTTTTTATTTATTGATTTTGTATGTCCTAAATATTTTTATGTATCGATTATTATTATGTAGTGTTGCATTATATTATTATGTACTGTTTTTTTTTTATATATTTGTCAAGTGCATGGTGAACTGGCGTCAGCTGTTATGCCATGTACTGTTATTTTCATTTTAAACAATAAACAATATCATTTAAACAGCCATTTTCAGGTATTAATTGTCTATGTAATATAGTTTAAATGTGTTTTAAATTTACGGATGCAAGTGCTTAATAAAGCTCTAGAAAAAGCTGAGTTGATTTATTAATGATTGACACTTAAATAAAAACACTTATTTCTTATTATTTGCTTTATTTATGCGATTGAAATACAGTCAATCCTCTTTTAATGCGTTTTTTAGAAATGCAAATTTTAAAATATATGTCTTATATTAACGTACAAAACATTATAATACATCAAGAGCACGTATCGTAGTATTTTGGATAGAATAGAGTATGAATAATTAACTGTAACCGTAGTTTGTAAAAAATACGATTTTTGACTGTTAATTATTTTAAATTTAAAAATATATTTAACATTACAGCTTTCGCCAATACGTCAAATATTTTGAAGCTGAAAGATCATACGAGATATACTCGATGATAATTTTTGTAATTCACACAAGATTAACTCAAGGAGAAAGAACTTCACACCTATGAACACCCATGTCTTAGATCTCAAATTAAAATCTACCTTATCGGGAATCGAACCCAGACCCACCTGATCAGTAGAGCAAGCTCTAACCAACTAGTTCAAAGCGGGCGACGTTTTTTTTATCACGTTGCATCTGCCATTGCTGAATTAAGTACACGTACTTTTGGGTGTGTTACAGTCGATGAAACCATTGAAACATTGGGGATATCAGCTGAAATTATTACTTTACCACATGATCTTGTCAGAGAAAGGTTTGAAACCTTTAGCGAAAATTATATCGAGCAATTACTTTTGGATAATGCTATAAGTGACGATGATGTCATTAATTAAACTTTAACTATTGACAAAAAAATAAAAAATGATGAAAATCCGAATAAACTCTGATTACTAATTTCATTGTTAGAAAAAAACAAATACAGAACGATATTGTGATTAACACTAATGCCACGCGTAAAGAACCATCGTCTTTTGAAATTAACTATTTTTTAATTTAAAAAAATGTAATTTTTACGCCGTGTTTTTCCCCTATTTTTCCTAAATTTTTTTATGCGATTTTGGGTATATTTTAACTCGCTGTTTCAAATTTTTGCGGATTTCAAAATTTATGGACTGTATCCCCGGAGTCTGCGAAAATTTTCACGAGATATCCAAACACACCCAGTGCCACCACCTTTTAAGATTACTTCGCAACACTTTGGCAATATAATTGTATACATTGGTAGCAAGTGTAACCATCATTGAGTACAAGAGACGAAGCGTTCACACCTTTTTATAGGAAAAAAAGCCCGTATCAAATGGTACTATAGATAATAATATACTAGAAAGTAGACATCCGCAGGACCGCAGATTACTTTTTCACATTTAGGGGTTCGTGGCATGAAAAGGGTTGGGAAACACTGCTCTATGCAACGGATCCAAATGGTATTTTAGAAAAAAAAACAAAATAGATGCATTGTAATATTCCACTCGTCTTAAAGTATCGTAAAAGTGAAGAAACTTCAACTAATACACATTGCATTAGTGTTATCTCCTTAAAATAAAAAAAATGGAATCCATCAAAACACCAAGTAAAGTCGTGATTGTTCTAAAAAGTCCAATAGAAAAGTTTTACCAATAGTTGGCTCACTTCATCTCTTGCGGGCTCATATTAGGTACATACTGTTGTATTTTATATTTAAATTGGAACATATATTTTTTAATTTGAGCAATTAATGAAACAAAACGAGTTTAATTACTTAGATTAAGTATATCTTTGATTAAACATAAGCACATCCCCTTGTACTAGAAAAGTAACCCGCATTCGTTAAATTAATAATAATATATATCGACTGTGGAAAGGAAAAAGGACGTAGCCCACCGTTTTTTTACGTTCACATACACATTCTATGAAAAGGATGCAAGCTGCAAATGCCGAATTAGTATCTAAATTTAGCTTTTAAGTTTGAAAAAGATGACATTGTAAAAAATTAAAACCAAGAAAAAAGACTGAAATAAATGTTTTTCCTAGACAATTTCTTTAATAAATATTAGATTATGTCAATTAAACACCACTTTAGAAGTCTCCGTGCACTTCAAGGTTGTGTATAATTCACAATTTGCATATGGCCCAAAATCTTCAAAACACGTTTTTTGCGCCTCCTGTAAAATTTGATATGTGTGGGTTACGTCCTTTTTTCCTTTCCACAGTCGATATATATATATTTCTCACTCAGACTGTAGTTTTTGAAACCTCTGACAACCATGATGATACGTCGAAGGTGTTGTTAAAAAGTAGCAAAGTCGATGTTTTTTTTCGATTAACACGTGCCAGTTTCAAGACATATGCTAATGTTTTAAATAGGTAGGATAAAATATTTTCTAAAATTATAATTAATGTTTCATATCAGCTGAATAATAATTAATATTTGAAGCAATAAACAATATAGGGTGGTCAATGGTCAAGATTTTTTTTATATAGGTGTTATAATTAACAATAAAGACAAACAATATTTCTGCATGCGCCAAGATTTGTAGGAAAAAAAATATTAATGAAAATAAACAAATAAATAAAATCGAAGGTTACGAATGGACATATAAATACTTAAAAAATATTCAAAAAAATAAAATACTAATTTGTACTAATTTTTAAAATTTATTTAATTATCAATACAGTAAAACCCCCATTTACACTACCGGACGTGTAATTGGGGGTAGTGTAATTGGAGGAGTGAATTTCATACAAAATTAAGGATTTGGTTTTTCCAGCGAAAAACTAAGATTTCCCTTAGTTTTGCAAAAAAAAAGTATAGACGAAATAATTAGTTACTAACTGATAAAATGCAAAGCGTGCCAAAATCCAACACATAAACAGTCGTCTGGCTATGCGTGTTGAATACACAAACGCTAGTCAACATTTGATTGTATGTATTGCACAGACGACCGTCTCATAGCAACGACAATGGAATGCGACCGTTCAATTGGGGGATTTGCGGGGAATATTTCAAGCCAGCACATAATTTGGGGTAGTGTAATTGGGGGTTCCACTGTATAATGCTCGTCATGAGTGATTACCGGCTGTCCTGATCTTATTAAATTAAAGTGGGGAAACAAATAAGTATATTATTTTTTTAATATAATGCCTTTCCCCATTATAGTATTGACATTTGACAGTGAACATCCTAAAAGTGACGTAAAAAATAGTATTGATTTTAAATGTGATGATTTGTGTTTTGCCGAACAAATTGTCATATAAAGATAAAAAGAATAACATTTTATTGTGAATAAGTGATTAAATTTTAATTGTCATAAATGATAGATCTATTATCATTCCGTAAATGATAATTATTTCAGTAAAAAAATAGATCTTCTAAATAGAACAGTCTTCTTCTAACGGGCCATAACTTTCATGTAAAACAGCCGTGCAAAAAAAACCGTGTAAAAAAGATTAAGTGAATTTAGGTAAATGAATGATATGTTTCATTACATTATTTTGATCGTGTTATTTCGAAAAAGTGAAAATAAATAAGCCATGCAAAAAAAAAGATTATGAGTACTTGTTTATTAAAAATCTTTTTATTGTGAAATATTTAGACATAAATGTTTTATTTATGTTATTCAAAAGTTAGTGCGATCTTGGTCTTTGTTTATTTAAAACTATTTTTTTATAATACTTGTGGTATTAAGCCGCACAATCAAATCCAAATTTTCATCAGTAAGTCTGTTTCTATGAACCGATTTATTCTCCTTCATTAAAGAAAAAGCTTGTTTAACACTCGCGGCTCGGAGACAAGAAAAATACCTCTCTTCCGATGGGGGTCGTTTAGGGACCCCAGTGGTTTCCTCATTATTGGCCTTATTCTTATGAATTAAAAAAAAAACAGTCTAAGGGCTTTAAAATATCTCTCTTTTTTTATAAAAATTCGTGGTTTTTTAATAAATAATCATATTTTAAGTTGGTAATTTTGGGAAATCCGCAAATTTCTGGGCTTTAGAAATTAGCATGAAATTGTTTCCGGCCATAAGATTCCCTAGTCAATGTTTACTGCGGCCTTATGTCGAATCATAAAAATGAATGCGACCTTCAGATATGAAAAGGTTCCTCACCGCTGGGTTAGATAGCCGCTGTCGGTACGACCCGTTATTATAGTATTGAAAGGCTGGGAGGGATTCGGTGGTGGGTTTTGGAAAATTCATTTTGAATATATATATGTAGTTCTATTGGGGTCCAGACAAACGCGCCCAAACAAAATACAATTTAGAAATGAAACAATTTTTATTTTTACATAATAATACATTTTAGATACACAAATTACGCTGATTATCGTAAGTATGTAAATTAGTTGACTCCATGACTTGTTATCAGCTATTCTCACGAGATTTCGTAGATATTCCAGGTATTCCTTAGGGAACTCAGGTATAAATCCATCCATCTACATCGGATTAAACACATATTATCGGCATTTTTTTTGTTTCTTGTACTTGTGTTAAAAGCAGTTAAAAACCTAATCTCGAATTTTGTTTACTATTTAATGGTGAATATTTAATATCGGGTTCGGAATTGAATGCCCTGGTTTTCACTGACGTCAATTCCAGAACGTGGTTCGAGCCGAAATATTATATGGTAACCGATTTGTTTATCAAATTATTTTGATTATTAGCAACAAATAATAAAAATAATACCACAGTCAAAATATCTCATATCTCAATAAATAATAATAATTAATCTAAGAATGACAGTAGATGATACTTTGACATGCATGTAAGGCGCCACTAATCAAAGGATAATCCTCAAAAATTACAAAATAGTTTATATAATTTATACTTCGGGAAATATTGTAAGAAATATAATTATTATTGTAGGCCTTATAAACATTAATTAAATGCGTGATTTTAACACTCTGAAGGTGTTTCGTTAATTAAATTCAGTTAATTAAAAGACATCAATTTCACAAACACTGATTTTTACGTCAATTAATCGACAGCCGAATTAGGAAAAATATTTTATAGTACTTTAATTAATATTTAACATTCTTCGTTTAATCGAATGGCAATTCGTTGCGATATATGATTTTCAATAAATTATATTCATTTGATTGATAAAAACACAATATTTCTTTATTCTTTTTTTTCCACTTTATTTCAAAAGGTCAAGACCGGTTTCAATCATGCCGAGCATTTTCGACAGTATTCATAAGGTGTTTTTAATTAATATAAAGCATTTCCACCATGTATTAACAGTAAACAAACTAAAAGTGATATTCATTTCACTTTGTTAATTGCCATTTAAAACAATAATGTGTTATTCAAAGCTAATAGTGATTATCGGTCTGCACATCATTAGTTGATTGATAGTGTCATAGAATAAATACTGAGGATACCAACTGATTCAGAAATAATAAGCCTTCTTATTGTTGTAATAAAAACTGTAATAAACATGACATTGTGCGATAAATGGAGTCGTAAAAAATCCCATAATCTGACTTAAAAAAAATGTTAATGTAAAACTTTAAGAATTTGAAAAAAAAATGTATTCGTTGTCAATTTTTAACGACTCCGACTCCACAGCCAATATATAGAACCGCTGTGGTCTAGTTGGTTAGAGCTTGCTCTACCGATCAGGTGGGTCTGGGTTCGATTCCCGGTAAAGTCAATGTCAAATTGGATTTTTTTTTCAATTTTAATTTGAGATCTAAGAGATGGGTGTTTGTGAAGTCAATTCCACTTGTGTTAATCTCACGTGATTTTCAAAAATTCTCATTGAGTATATCTCGTATGATCTTTTAACTTCAAAATATTTGACGCATTGGCGTAAGCTGTACTTAATGTCAAATATTAAAAAAAATATATATATATATATTTTTTCGAATTATTATACAGTAAAACCCCCATTTACACTATAGTCGGGACCGTGTAATTGAGGGTGTGAATCTCATACAATATTAGGAGTTGGTTTTTCCGCGGAAAACGCAAAACTGAGATTTCCCTTAGTTTTGCAAAAATAAAAATATGGACGAAATATTTATTTTTTGTAGTAGTTAATATCCCGCACACAGACAGAAGCCCAGCTATGTGTGTATAGGCTGGCACGTGTTGAATACACAGACGCTGGCCAACATTTGACCGTGATGACCGTCTCTTAGTTACGACAATGGAATGCGACCGTGCAATTGGGGGATTTGCGGCGAATATTTCAAGCCAGCGCGTAATTCGGAATAGTTTAATTGGGGGTTCCACTGTATAACTTATTTTAAAGTACATTGAAATAAGTATATTCGATAGATTCAAGGTACAGAATAAAAAATGTAATATTTAAATTAAAATCAAACAACAATAATTAATTAAACACTTTTAAATATAATCAGAGTAGAAAAGTCAGTGGTGTGTTGCCTGCAGAGATTAAAAAAATGATCACCAATGGCGTAAGGCCGTGGAATTATTAAATACATCAACTCAAATCTCAAAACATGCAACAGAACAAATTCATATTTTTTTGGTCATAAGAATAATAATTCACAACCTTTTTATTAGGGCGTTGGTTAAAAGTTCAAAGGTGTTTTATAAAGATTCCAAATTAATTTAAAAAACATCGGTTTGTTTTTGTAAATTGACAACTGAATTACGAAACATATTTTGTTTACGTATAATTATATATATTTTTAAAAATTAAATATATGACTATGTGATTGAAGGTGTCATAATGATGAAGGACCCTAATTAATAATCGTCTACTGTGCCTACATTGACAGCTATAAAAAAGCGAAAAGTTTGGAGTGATCTTTGGTCTGCATATTATTGTGTAATTCTGAAAGCATTTCAAGGTCGTCAACTTATTTATTAATCAACAATTATGGCCAAAGCTTTTATATAAAGCTTTAAGACTTATTTCAATTTATTTTTCATTTACATATCATCATAATAACGGCAACAGTATATGAAACTTTTAGCTATGATAAAATCATGTCATGTTATGATAATTATTATAGTATACAAATATTATATATAGGAATTTAATCTGATTTGACACAAATCAAGTACTATATCAACTGTGGAAAGGAAAAATGACGTAACCTTCAGTTTCTCCAAAACAGCTTTTTTTCGATAATCACAATGTATCAAACTTGATACACGTTCTGTCTAAAGGATGTAAGCTGAAAATGCCAAATTAGTATCTAAATTTAGCTTTTAAGTTTGAAAACAGATGAACTTTTAAAAATTGAGACCAAGAAGAGAGACTGAAAAAAAAGGTTTTCCTAGACAGTTTCTTTAATTAATATTGGATTATGTCAATTAAACACCAGTTTAGAAGTTTCCGTGCATTTCAAGGTCGTGTATATTTCATAATTTGCATATGGCCCAAAATCATCAAAACACGTTTTTTGCGCCTCCTGTAAAATTTGCTATGTGTGGGTTACATCCTTTTTACTTTTCACAGTCGATATACAAAAAAAATAATATTATAGGTCATCAATTTTGCTACTTAATTAATAAGGCAAGTGCAATTTTAAATTAGAGACGATTCTTCTTCTTCTTCTTTGGCCATGTTCTCTCCCTATGTGGAGCATATGGTAACCACGCGGCACTTCCATGACTCCTTGTCTCCCGCCAATTGCTTTGCTTCCTCCCATGACATGCCCGCATCCCTCAGTTCCGCCGAGTACATCCTATGGATAGTACCTGACGGACGTCCGGGACGCCGGAATCCCACCGGTCGAAAGAAAAGGCAGGCAGAGACGATAGGTAATAATAATTTATAGTTTACAATTCTAAATTTTATTATTTTAAATTATTTATAATACGTGTAAAATAATAGGTTTTATTAAAAATATTAATTTTTCGATGGAAAATATAAGCTCTATAAAACGTTTGCTGGTCAGGGGTTCCTAAAAGTTGATTCAATAAACGTACCGTACTAAACCAGACGTGGCCAAATGCGGTTCTTCGTTTGGTGCATATCCCAATATCTAATTATTTTGAGTTTTCTTTCTCAATTTCTTTCCCGTATTTTCATACTTTATTTAGCAATAAACTGTGGGTTACGTCCTTTTTCTTTTCCACAGTCGATATGTTACATACCACACGTATCGTTTTATGACACGTGTTAAGGTCAAAAACTGCAAGGAAAAGAATACATTTATATCGTAAGTTTTTTTTTATTTATGTGTCATAATATTAATTAAAAATCTGCCAATTCATTGTGGAATGTTCAATTACCACAGAAAAAAGATTTTATCAATGTTTCAAATTTATACATATTTCGGGAATATAATGTATCAATTAATTTGATTTATTTTTTATCATGTCTGCTTCCTCCTGGGAGAACGTCGATGGTTTAGTTCAATAGTGCTACAACTAGAAAATAACAGTTTTGAGATATGGCTGCCCTAAGATTTGACACATCTAAACCGATTTGTGAAAAAGTGATTAGTATTATAGTTCTTTTTAGCAAATCTTTTAGTCAGTTTTCTCAATTCAATTCAAATTCATTGCGACGTTGACAAAATTATGATATTGTGAGTTGTATTTATATGGAGTTGAGAGTAGATGTTAATATTCCTTTTATGGGTTAAAAATAATTGGATGGTTTCACTTGATTTTTGATTTTGTTGAAAATATAACAAAATACATATTTAATGTATATTTTTTAAATTTTAAATTTGTTATCACAACCATCCTTGCATATAATGTTTTATTTTAATTAAAAAATAAAATATTGTAGCCAAACAGAATTCTATGGGCAGCTACAATATATGTAATTATAAATCATCTAACTGAAAGTTCATTTAATTCTAAACCTTTCTTTATTTCCATCTGCCTACTTTTCGTTCACTAGTATATTTTTCTAGCTGTCCTTTTGTGAAGCCATAAAAGAGAGATACATATTCGAATAGTATGGGTAAAGTAACTTAACACATCTAATTTTTGGCTTATCTATGAACATAGGACGTCGCTGTATAAGCACGCCACTGGCTCCTTGTTCATTTAAAAAAAATACATTTTATTAAAATATAACAATAAATAATGCTTAACTCAACTGAGACGTTTTTAAAATCCTATTAAGCTAGATTCTTTCAATTAAACGATTTTTTGTATACAAGTAATTTAATAACTTGTTTTAATTGTAGGTATCTCTGTAGACCAGTGTCTGCCAAAACTGTGTACCGCGGTACATTACTGTGCTGTAAAAAGTCTCAGGTGTGCCGCGGTGTAAGAAGCCTTAAAAATGTTAATTTTAAGTAATGCCTAAACATTTAAATGTTCTTCAATTTTAAATAAATTCAACATCAACACATTCAAACAAATATTTGTCAAACGCGACATATTTTCCACGTTTTCTATTTTAAATGTACATTTCCTTTTATAAAGCATTTTATTTGGTGTACCGCGGTACAAGTCTCATTTACCAGTGTGCCGTGAAGTAAAAAAGTTTGGCAGACACTGCTGTAGACCGTAACCCTTAACGGGATGAGAAATATTTGACAAATACAATAGTTTTGGATAAAAATTGTGCCGATCTCGCAAAATCGGGTGTACTCAATCTGTGTGTTTGAGAAAATGTGATTAGTAATACAAAAATCTTTATATTTTGTTTTCATTTCAAATTTATATAGGACCCGTAATGTGAACACGAGTTGTAAAACATTGTTAAATACAGAAGTAGTGTATACTTTATGGCAGTGAAACACAACCTTTACCTTCTAGCGGGCCGCATAAAATAAATTATCGTGGGTTCGGGCCGCAAATAAAAAAATATATTTAAAGTACGCTCAATCCTTTGTTATACAGAACATGTGTACGTTCCATGTAAAACAGCCTTAAAACCGTGTAAAAAAGATGAAGTGAATTTAGATAAATGAGTGATAGGTTCCATTATATTATTTTGACCGTGTTATTTCGAAAATAAATAAGCCATCCAAAAAAAGGATTATGAGTACTTGCTTATTAAAAATCGTTTCGTTGTGAAATATTTATATGCAATTCATAAGTTAATGCGTTCTTAATCTTTGTTAATTGTTAACTATTTTTTTAATTTGACATAATATTTGTAAGCCTGTTTCTATAAACCGATTTATACTCCTTCATTGAAGAAAAAGCTTGCTTATATTTATTAAATGAATATTTTACGTGAAAAAAATATGTTTGAGAAAAAGATTATGGTCATAAATAAATATTCAAAACCCTTTGGGACCGTGATTAAATGTTTGAAGGTGAATTGTAAAATATTTAATTAAAAGAGATTAATTTTACATCATTGCAAGCTTTAATATATTTTAATTGACATTGGAATTAGTAATTATATTTTATTATGCTTAAATTGTTGTTGTTTTTTTTTAATTACTCAACTGTTTATTTGCTGCCAAACGGTGAGTCCAATGTTTTAGGAAAGTCTGTAAATGACCAGATAAAGGTTAAATTAATTATAACTTTGCACCAATGTGCTCATAACAATTTATGTAGACGGAGATGGTGTTGTTAAATTTATTACGTAATAGTTAGGGATTCTGAAGTCTTAATTTTTTTTAAATTCCCGAGAAACAAGACATAAAAAAATTATATCCCGAGACCACAATATGTATACTATTAATCACCGCTTTTAAAAAAAAAAAAACTCACTTCTTTTCAAGCTAAAGACTTTTATCTATGTCCGTTCACAATGTCGAGTATATGGTTTCCTAATGGAGGCATCTCAACAGAAGTTTGTTTTACGAAAACTGATTGTTACTCAGTTACTAAAGCTAGGGCAAGACTAGTGGAATTTCGCTTTACCATTT
The DNA here is from genome assembly GCA_031772345.1 of Himalopsyche anomala. Classification (NCBI taxonomy): domain Eukaryota; kingdom Metazoa; phylum Arthropoda; class Insecta; order Trichoptera; family Rhyacophilidae; genus Himalopsyche; species Himalopsyche anomala. Next base: position 18,394,243 of record CM062840.1, read on the forward strand.
TTATTTCAGGATAGGAAGGGGGACGAAACCTTTTTAGATATTACACACACCCATGCCTTCGAAAATAAATTGAAATTTTGAAAACTATTGAAAAAAAACGCTATTCGTATTGGAACTCGAACCTATAAGATCCTTCACCGCAGCCTTATCGTGCTCTAAGTAACCGTAGGTCAACGTGTTTTAATGAGGATGGAATCCGCGTGAGACAAAAGACACACTCTCGCGGCTCGGAGACTAGAAAAATACTTCTCTGCCGATGGGGGTCGTTTAGGGACCCTAGTGGTTTCCTCATTATTGGCCTTATTCTTATGAATTTCAAAAAAAAAATAGTCTAAGGGCTTTAAAATATCTCTCTTATTGTTTTATAAAAATCCGTGTTTTTTTAATAAATAATCATATTTTAAGTTGCGCGGAAAAAAGACGTCATTCCAGTACAAATATGAATTTGCAACTGCAACTGATGTGTTCACGCGTAGTTATCTTACGAACGATCGCTGATAAGCGGGCGCTTATCTCGTTATCGCATCGCGTTATCGCGTATTTATATAAACTACAAAAGGTCCAAAAAACTATGATATAAAATACCTTAATTATAAACATTGTATCACCCATATTAAAATAGATATTTAAGAAAATGTGGGTATTGGCGTCGCATTTCCTGAGCTTAGAACCGGAAAAGTTAAATCACACATAAGACTCCTGGTTCTGGTCACACAATAAGTCTATGGACCTGGTATTGTTTTGTACTATGACATTAACTTGTGCTACAAACCGTGACACGTATTTCGCCTCTTTCAGAGGCATCCTCAGACAATCTTACTTTCACAAATTCTTGTTTGAGTACGAATGATTTTAATTTTACTATTCTGATATATTGTAAAAATAAAAATAAAAACGGGAGGCAAGGAGGGGATGATAGAAAAACAAAAAAAAAACAATAATGGTAATACAAATGACATTTACTTTAAGAAATGATTTACTAATGAGTTGCATCAATTAGGAATGGTTAAACCATAAGAGGATGCCTCTGGAAGGGGCGAAACACGAAATTTGATTGTACCATCAAAATCCATTAAAAAAGATCACCAGATTTTCTCTGTCAATACTTGGTAGAAAGGCATTATATTAATAAAATCACAATATTCCTCTGTACTTTATTCCATTTTATTTAAATGGTCAGGACCGGTTTAGCTCATTGCGAACATTAAAATTTATTAATCTTTGATGATTTATTAATTATATGTTAGAGGTGTTGAGCATTTTAATTTTGTGTAATTATAGAGTCACTTATACTGTAATTTGTAAATTCTTTTCGATATCAATTGTTGTTTACACCTTTTTATTTCAATTTATTTTTGTATACATAGCACTGTTTATATATTTTTCTTATCAGTTGACAACGCTCGCAAAGAGCGAAACCGGTCCTGACCTTTTAAATAATGTGGAATAAAGTACAAATTAGTATTGTGTTTTTATTAATAAAATGACATTTACGTTACAAAATGATTAACTAATGAGTTGCATCAATTAGGAAGGCTTAAACCATTGGAAATAAATTTAGCAGTGGCGAATAACCTGTCCTATTTAAGATAGTTTTTTAATAATAATTCTTTATTGTTAATACTTTTATTTATTTCTAAAAATTCAAGCAATTCATTTTTAAACCTTTTTTATTTACTCGATGGAGTATTTCTACGTTTCTATTCTGATTAAAAGTATGCTCGTTTTTTATTAGATGCTTGGCAAACTCTGAAAAATTGTTACATTGTGTTGGCACATTACATTCAAAAGGGACCTAAGATAGAGACAAACAGACAATGGTTAACAAGGAAACAATAAAAAGTTTTCAAGGTAAAATAAATATAAAAAGTTGCTTATATTTATTTATTGTTTAAAAATTAAAAGTACAGTACATGACATTACAGCTGACGCCAATTCGCCATGCACTAATATAATGAGAACAATAAATTAACATAATACATCATACTACACAATACATTAAAATCAACATACAAAATCGTGAAATAAAAAAGTAAAACTTAAAAAACAGTTCACAAATACTGTCACTAAAAATGTCCAGTTGTCTAGGCAATGAGTTGATCAGTCGAACGGCCCTTGAAACTGGCGACTCATTCGTCCTATGCGAGGAACATAGTTCTAAGGGGGCCACAGAGATTTATTTTTGTTTTGAGGAGCCACAACACAGTTTAGGGGGGGCACGGGTATTGATAAAACAATACTGGGAAGAGCATAATGGCAGACGTCGCGCAGCTATTTTTTGTAAATCCTTAAATAAAATAAATTACTGCCATTCTAGATTTGAAAATCTCGGAAGAGCTATAAAAAAAGGTGGGTTTTTGAAATTATAATTTTCATCGGAAAACAAAACAATGGTATGGAGGCCACAGACAAATAAAGACACTCAAAAGGGGACCACGCTCCCAAAAAAGTTGAGAAACACTGCTCTAGGCAATGAGTTGATCAGTCGAACGGCCCTTGGAACTGGCGACTCATTCGTCCTACGCGAGGAACAAATTTTTAGAAACAAAAGTTTTGGTCGTAGTTTCGCCCACGTAAGAATAAAATGAGAGCATGTGAGTTAATAGTCATAAGAATTTCAGGATTATAAACTCGGATCGAAGAAGAAGGGAAAAATATTGATTTAAAACATTACAAATTCTAAGAAAGGGGTGAAAAAATCACTGCTTTAAATTATTATTGATGTACAATAAATAATACAAAGATCTTGTTTGATTCTGGAAAAAATGTTATATTTATCTTTGATCATAATGATATTCCAAGAAGTGCATTAAGTGTTTTCTCAGATTGCATAATAGTTGTTAATTTATCACGATGCAGTCTGATGTAATATTATTGATGCAGTTTATTGTTGCATCACGATTACAACTTTAATTGCCCGTGTGAGGCTAAGTACAGACCTTATCATAGTATGACAAGATCAAGGAAAAATGCAAAGCATCCAGGTATTTATTTACACTTCGCGAGCTAAGTACAACAAGGTTCTAAGTGTCGACTTTTGGCCAAACTAAAGTAATACTTAGGCAATCTTAAGCGTAGCATTATCTACATGCTGTATTGATATGAAGTCGAAATTTTGCTTAAATTTTCAATAAGCTTTGGTTCTATGTGCGCGTCGCAAGATATCTGTGGTTTCAACTTGAGAGCCTAAAGACGCTGAAAGGCGAAACCCGGCTTTTTAGTGATAAAACTTGTGTGAATGTACATAGGTCAAATAATATCTTTTTATTTTGATAATTTTATTCCTGTATTTTTTTTCAATTATTTGATTTTGATAAATTATTTTTATTCTTCAACACGTAGTGTTATTTTTTACCATTTTGATGTTTTGTATTCTTGCAGTGTGGTATTATTACATTTTACAATATTAACTTAGTACATTAATGATATCAAACAAAATTTTTGAAAACTTCTTCTCCCATTTATCCTACATTTTTAAAATATATTTTCTCCAATAATAATGATCACATTAGATGTCTTCCATAAAATTCATTTTTATTTTAATATAAAAAGCGTAAGTCTGTTTTTTCAATCACCTGTGTTTTCATACAAATTTCAGTTAGAACCTTGTAGCACTGGCGGTTTGTTTGATTTTCAGACGGACAAGGTTCTAACAGAAGTTTCGGTATTTCTAATCAACTATGAAGAACTATTTTTAACATTATTTTATTAATAGTTATATCATGCCAGTACTATCATTGATACATACAATAAAAAAAAGCTTGGAAAAATTTACAAACATTCAAAATTTTAATTGCATATTTAAGTAATCAAAAAGCCTTATGCATATTAAGGTTTTGTTTTGGAATATTGGTTTGTGTGGTACTACTTGAAAATAATTCCGGCTTAAACCGATTAGCCGGTTTATATATTTGAAAAAAAAACCGAAAACCGGTTACTTGATTTGGATGGTTAATTGCATGCCCTAGTACTAAAAGAGTTAATAAAATATCGTTCCGTAGTGCTTACAGCCGTTCCTTTATTTTGATTCTATTTAATATCTAAGAGATCTCCATGTATATACATTAATAAATATTGATAAAAATCTTGAGACTGAGAAAACTTGTATTAATAAACATAATATTTGTTATATTTGATACGCCGTTCTCATATTTTAAGCGTGAATCATAATACTGAATATTTTTTGCATTATTTTATTAACCACTAATCTAAAATATCGTCAATCAAAAGGTTAAAATTAATGAATCACCAAGAATGTTCTGTTTGAAGGTGGTAAATCTTTACAATAGTAATGAATACAAATATAGTATATTTTAAGTGTGTTTGAGAATGGATCGAGCGATTAAAATAAATACTTCATTATTATTTTGAAAAGTCAATTTAAATGAGCAAACTACGTAATTAAATGCGCATTTATTGTAATTTTTCTATAAAATATGTGTGAATTGATCAAATAACATGCGGATTAGTACGACTTAACTGTGTATCAACGATAGTATCGGCTTGACTCATATTTTATAGGTTATGTTTAGAATTTTGACAAACGAAATGAGTGATTTTCGCACACTCTTTTGCATAGTATTTTTACAAATAGGTGAGGTATATCTCGGACCACACGCGCCCAACCCGTTTATTAAATATTTAATACGATATTCAGCATATAAATGAACATTTCGACTGTTATCACTGAAAAAATCTATGGTGATATTATTAATAACTATTTGAAATTTTTGAGCGTGGGAGAATACATCGCGGTTAGCGGCTGGGCAGAGAAAGGGTTAAGTTTTTTTTTATTATTATTAAATTCTATTATTTTTAATTAAACACACTACGAATGAAATATGTTTGAATTTTTGTATTTATTTAAAATATGTATTGCACAGAAAAAAACGTTTTAAAGTACAAAACACCGATTTGTCTTATATTGATTGGGTGCGCGGTCAACATCGTTGGCTTCGTTTGCACTCATCAATGGCTTGAATCCCAGTAAGGACAGGTTTATTTATTATTTTTTCAATATGTTAATGCAGTGGTTTCCAACCTTTATGTGATTACGCCTCCCTTTGGAGAAAAAAATATTTTCGCGCCTCCCCATCCTTTATTTCATATAGTAATACAGACACGTTTTAAAAGGTAAATAAATATTTTGGACTGTTCGCACCTCCCAGGTTGGAAATCACTGGGTTAATAGATATCTGTTGAAAAGCATGGATCATAAGAGGTCATTAGAATTTACATGGATTGGCAAATGTTGGCAACGTCACAGTGTAATTTTAAATAATATGAACATCAATATCTTTAAAAAAAAATGAAAAAAATCTTATTTGTATTTGTTTTTGATAAGTGAAATCTGTCGGGATTATAAAATATAGCAAAATTAATATTTTCGAAGCATTCGGTGTTAACTTCGTGGAAGTTCATTTTCAATATAAAATACAATTGAAAAACTTTTTTACTACACTTTTGTTATAACAGTTTGTTTCGCAAAGAGGCGAAACGCGTTCACTGTACTCCAAAATGGTTTTTATCAAATTTCTCTTGCTTTCGCTATGTCAACTATATTATCAAGTGTATACTTTCTGAATTCTTACTTTCTAACCAATGCATTATTTTTTAGTTAGGCTTTTGAATATATATTTTTTAATTTCCTTGAATAGAAGTTTACCAATAAAAATATCCAGTTGTGAGCAAAACTAATCCAACTGATATTTTTAGAAGTAAATAAAAATGCATTTATGTATCGATAAATAAAATTAACATACACGTACAATCTTTGCTCATGAAATTATTTTATTTTTATCGCAAAAGCTTATTTTAAGTGACATTCTTATAATAGAATAAATACACTTATTAATAATAATTTATTATTATTTCAGTGTGCAGATGGCCAAAACCTGATTATTTTTACGAGCTTGAGATATCGCCATATTTGTAAAAAATTGAACTTTTTTATTTTGCAAAAAAAATCTTTGGATTTAAATCAACTCTATTGACTGCATAATAAACAAGTATAAATGGCAGATTATTTTACGGGCTATTTATTTAACTAAAACAATATTTACCCCGTTTTAATTAACAATAGCAGACATAAATTAAGAATAAAATATTAACATTTTATAGTATTTCCATTGATAGAAGAGACAGCTCGTGTTTATAACGTATACTGATATGTCGTCACATTACTGCAAGACGTCATTGAATAACAAACAAATCCAGGTTCATGGCGTACGACAAAAATCATCCCTACCAGACTCTGGAATCTGGATACCCGATCATTGAATTCAATATTCATTCGGGGAAAGCAAAATTGACTACAGTTCTCGTATAATATACAGTGGAACCTCTCATAACGTGCACCTCTTATAACGAGTAATTCACAGAGCAAAACAGATTGTGAAAAAGATGCTCCCTTAACGAGTGACATTTTGCATAACGATTGACGCAGAGTTTTGAAAAGATCACTTTCACATCGTTGGCGTGGGAAGGGGTTACCAAGAGAACCCTCACTTCAGCTTGGAAGAAGCTTTGCCAAGGAGCGTTGTCGAATGTGATTTTGAAGGGTTTGAAACAGTACCTGTATAATCTACAGTCAACGAGATATGTATCTTTGGCCAATAACATGGGACTGGAGGTGGATAACAACGATATTGATGAGCTTGTGAAAGAATACAGTCAAGAGCTGAGCACCGAAAAACTTATGGAGTTGCAATGTTTTTCACATCAAGAAGCTATGGAGGAGAGTTTGTTAGTGGAGGAGGAGGAAGTAGCTGAGCAACAATCTTCTGGCGCAATAAGAGAACAGCTGAAAGCGTGTGAAACTGTTGCATAGTAGATTGAGAAGCATCACCTTAATAAGAAGGTGGCTACGCGTTTTACAATTTTATTCAATGATAGTGCTGTCACATTTTCACTAAATTTTGAAGCGTCGGCAAAAACAAATGTCTGCTAGTAAAAAATAATTAATTATTTGTCATAAATAATAAACTAGTCGATTTTTTTATCGTTTTTTGCAAATCGAAATCGCATTCCAGGTTGTTACGCTGTTAACAATTTATAAGTATGTAATTTTACTTTAATACACGTAAAAAATATAAAAATGTTTTTTTTCCGGCATGGAATCCATTATTGTATTTTACATTGTTTTATATAGGAAAAATTGTTTCACATAACAAGTAAGATTCTGGAACGAATTAAACTCGTTATGAGAGGTTCCACTGTATATAAAACCCATACATCTAGGAACAAATGTCGCGATACATGATTCTGAACATCTACGTAATGTCTCAGGAACTATGTTCCAGGACATGTTCTGGATCTATTTGTTCGTAGATGTATGGGCACCTATATATTGGTCTTACCGGGATTTTAATCAGGAACAAAGTATACATTGGGCAAACTCTTAGGACTAGAAAAAAGAGGCAAACTCCAAAACACTGCCACTGCACCACACCCACCACTCACCCCACAACCACACAAACGCGGCAACCAGCTTTGCCACACACCACGGCTTACACCACCACACCACAAACACGCACCCCTCACCAACAACCACACTAACGCCCAAAGGCCACCCACTCACTCACCTATTGCCCACACCAAACTCTTAGTACTAGATTAAAGGAGGCATAACTAATTAATGCAATGTAAAAAAAAGTGTGAACGTTGTTCGTATCTGTGACTCCGTAACCGAGTAGAAAAAAAATTAAAGAGCATTGACTGAAAGGCTACAAAGCTGGTAAATAGAAACTCAGTTATGTAAAAAAAAATGGTCTAGTGGTAAACGTCGTTGGCTTCGATCCCGGAGCTCAACGATTCCAATCCCAGTACGAGTAGTTTCATTTTTCAATTAATCAATGAATTTTTATTCGAAGATATGGTTGTTTGCGATGTAAAAATTTCGTTCCATTAATACGATGCCTAAAACCGGGGTATATTGAAAGCAATTAACTAATCACTAGTCGTGTACTATTTAAAAAAATACCAATTCAGTCAAATTAACTAAAATAAAATGCAAGTTATGATTCTCAGCCCATCTTCTACACTCTACAGCAGGGTTTCCCAAACTTATTGTGCAATGGAACACTTCGAAAATCTGGAAACGTTACCGGAACACAGCTTTTTTTAGGTTGGGTAATACATAATTGTACAAATATTTAAAAATAATATATGTAGTTAAATCACTTATTATTTATTAATTAATTAATTTTTACACACATTACATACAAATATGAGTAAACAAAGCTCTTATTGATTTAAAATCTCCGCCTGTGTCTAGAAATTTGACGTTTTAAACATCAGTGGTGATTTACTATCACTCGATTTTTAATATGAAATTACAGATGTTTTAATGTGTTTTAGATTATATTACCATTCCAAATTTTCGCGGAACAGCTATTTAGGTCCCATGGAACACCAGTGTTCCGCGGAACAAAGTTTGGGAAACCCTGCTCTACAGATAGATAGCATTATTACCACTTGCAAATTTGATAGCATTAAAATGATGGTCGAAAAAATTATCTTCAATCACATGAAACGACGCCCTTCCTGGAATCAAGTGTCTAGCCAATCTGTGTGTGTGGTGAGCGTAGATTCGCGTTGTAGTGTGCGGTTTTGTCTGTGAACTTTGTTGTGGTTATTAAGTTGATGACTAATATTATTTAAGCGCTCGGTGAATTTTTAAAAAGAGAATAGTAAAAAACTTTTTTCTGCTTCATGATTTTAAAAATAGAACGTCTATTAAGCGCTGCTCTCTTGGCATCAGTCAGTCGTGAGCAACCAGTGGCATTTTATATATTCATTTATAATTTTTAGATTACAAAAAAAGTTGTATAAAATTCTCATAGATTTTTTTTAGTATTATCCACGAATTTCAACATACTTGGCGCATTGACATTGCATTAAATTGCGTTTTTTTTTATTACTAAATCAGTCGAGAAGAGAATAACAAACACTCATGTCTTGAATCTCAAATATTATTATTTTTAAGGTATTCTTTCTAAAAAAACAATTTTGAATTAAAGCAATAAAAAAATTAAATATATCCAAAAACCCAGGGCTGTGGAGTTGGAGTCGAAAATTGTGCGTTTTTTCTAGAGTCGGAGTCGGAGTCTGAAAAAAATAATAAATATAATAACTTTGTTGTTTCACTTATTGTGTCACGTGTTTCTTTCTTTTAGAAGCAGTCTGAATATGCTTCTCGACAAGAAAAAACACGTGATACAATTTATCACACAATCAGTGGAGCAACAAAATTATCGATTTGAATTATATATCAACATCCTTTCCTTCAAAAATAAATGTATAAATCAATTGAACAAGTTATTTGTCAAATTTTACTATCCGGGTCACGAGCTTGCGTCCACTGCAACCATAAATGTCGATCTGTATTCAACTACTGCAATAATACGCCATATAAAAATTCTAAGCATTTTTAAACTTTTTAAATTTACTCGATGCAGTAATTCTACCAGGACTGTGGAGTCTTGTAGAAAAAGACGACTCCGACTCCAGTTTTAAAATATGTAATTAACGACTCCGACCCGAAGATTTTTTTTCTCCATTTTAACTTATATATATATGTATACCATCAGATCATCTGTTGTCAGCCAAGCATGGAATGGCAACACTTTGTACTATTTTGTTTGAATACACTTAAAAAACGAACCACTTATCTTTCACGACTCCGACTCCGACTCCGGTCAAAATACCGCGACTCCGCGACTCCGACTCCAACTTTGACTCCACAGCCCTGTTTTCTACATTACTACTCTAATTAAAACTATGATCGTTTTCTATTAGGTGATTGGCAATCTCTGAAAAAGTATTACTTTTTAAACATCTTTTCCTTGAAAAGTTTAATAATATTTAAAATTAAGCTATAAAAATATTATTTAATATTTTACCATTATAAAAATGTTTCCTATCCATGTCACAGGTCTCACAAGTATAATTTTCGCCCATGAGTAATTTCAAAGTTGTAGATTCAACCCTCGCAAAAGCGCCTTTAGCACAATAACGGCTCCATTACTATTTTCATGTTTAACTATACATGCGTATTCTTCTGGACATGCTTCCAAATTAACTTTTTGGAGCTTTGCGACCCATGTTATTGTAGTGACCACATTTTCGTAACAAATAAATAGATAATATATACGGTGGAACCCCCAATAACACTACCCCGAATTACGCGCTGGGTTGAAATATTCGCCGCAGATCCCCCAATTGCACGGTCGCATTCCATTTTCGTTAATACGAGTCGGTAGTCTGTGCCGCGCATACAGTCAAATGTTGGCTAGCGTTTGTGTATTCAACACGTGCCAGGCTATACACGCATAGCTGGTCGTCTGTTTTTTTTTACCATGTCCGCTCCCAATGTGGAGCATATGGACTCCTAATGGAGTTTATCTCAACAGAAGTGTTTCTACGAGAACTGCTTGTTACTCAGTTGCTCAACCTCTCTTTTTCCAAAGAGAGTAGGGATAGAAGGATAGGGCTAGGACAGGACTAGTGGTTAGCTAATCGCTCTCGATACGCCCCATTCATAGGATAGGATGGGTGGGCGTGGGGAATTCAAGACATCACATACACCCATGCCTTTGAACAAAAATGAATATATAGTTTTATAAATCAATTGAAAAATCAATTTATAAAACTGCCCATTCAGGGATTTTAACCCGTGACCTTCGTAGCGGTAGCCAACGTCGTAAACCACTCGACCACACGAGCGGAAAAGGTTTTTTTTGCAAAACTAAGGGAAATCTTAGTTTTGCATTTCCCGCGGAAAAAAACCAAATCCCTAATTTTGTATGAGATTCACACCCCCAATTACACTACCCCCAATTACACGGTCCCGACTATAGTGTAAATGGGGGTTTTACTGTATATATATTGAGATGTGTCAATACATTAACTGGCAAGCGAGCCTCTGAGCTCGTTGACTCATCATTATATTATCATAAAATTAAATTAAAATACACTTGTACATAAATATGAGCGAGATGTGAATACTAATTAATTTGCATGTAGGTATACAACATTTGAAATGCGTCACGTGACCGTAATATGAAGTATTGAATATATTAGTGACTCAATCTTATGTGTATCTGTAAACTAACTGTAAAATAAGATTAAAAAAATATACATTTGATTAAAATCGTTAGTCACATTATTTTCTTATCTTCTATGATTCCTATAGGAAAGGACTCGATCTGTTAGGTACAGTGAAATCTTTTAATCATAGACTTGATTCGATCTGAAATGATTGGCGACTGTAATAAAGAGGAATCGATTCATTCAGTGCTGTGAATAATTCAACCACGGACATTATCTGATCTAATCTGATGATGAGACATCTGAATGAGTAAAACGGAGAGACTCGATACAAACGGAACGGTGGAATCATTCAATCACGGTAATTGTAAGTAGTGTTTTCATTGAAAAGGAATCGATTCATTCAGCCCTGCGAAGTCATTCAATCTGATCTGATCTGATTAATGACTGAAATGGAGAGAACTCGATACCAACAGGAATGAAGAATTGTTCAATCACGATTGTTGTACGTTTTAATCTTAAAGATCAGTGGCGGTTCTAGGTACTGGGCTAGGTGGGCTAAGCCCGACCTGCATTTTTCACCCAAAACATTAGATGGCTGAATAAAAATCAACAGCAATTCGGCCGCTGAACAAAATAAATACATTTATAAGCGTAACTTACCTTTCCCAAATGAATATAATATCTTTGTTTTAATTTTCCTCTGTCAATATAAGACAATGTTACGTCTACCTACAATCATATTCTCGATTGTGTTTTGTATTACAATTTTAAACTGAGCCGGCATAAAAAAACAATAACCCTATAAATACTTCACAGGGAACAGGAACGTTACGTCACTGGCAACACCACTCAGGGGCTAGCGCCCGTTAAGTCCGTAACCACAGACAATATCATGACATATTTCTTTACACTGGGGCGCAATCAAGCACGATTAGATTTTTTTTGTATTTGTATGTACGGAAACGTCATCAAACACAAAGGATAGTGTTTCAATCTGTCAGGTTTCTGTTGATCGTTGGGGGCTGATCTGATTCAGCCCATTACGCATACTTATGCATTGAAACACAAAACCAATATCGTTGTATTGTATGAAAGTGACAGGTATTGACTTTCAGTGACAGCAAGTGACAGTTCTATACTGCTTTTAGTAGGTACTTGTTATTTCACTTTGAAAGAGACGAATTTAAGGATTCCGTGTTATTATTCTATTATTTCTTAGTTACATTAGCATTGATTTTATTATATAAAAATTTATGCATTGCAGTAGTATCGTAATATTTGTTAATTTGCTTGTAGATTAATGTATAAAGTGAAGTGGAAATATGCTTTTCTCTAGCCCACCCAAGAGTTCAGGTCAGGAACCGCCACTGTTAAAGATGATTGCAATAAGACTTGATTCATGGAGAACTGTGGAATCATTCAATCGAAGGCGCTGGTCTGACCCGATCTGAGTAATTAACAAATTTCGAAGTTATGGAGAGGACTCGAAACACTGAATCGTTCATTCACGGACATTGTATGATCTGATTTTAATGATAATTGCGTGAGAGAGAACCGATTCATTCAATATGTACTGATAAATATTTTGGTTTAAGAATATTTAATTTATAGAAACAATAGTTATAGCGAAGATTATTAAAGAAAGCTCTATCTTTAAAAAAACGTATATCACATATGTAATTAAGGTTCTATTGAATCTTTTATTAGAAGCACGGACCGGAATGTGGAGCTGGAACAAGAATTTTGATAACAAAGCGAAGCAATTCAAAGCACGGTCCGTTTCAATCTTCTAATTATCTGAACTGATATGATTTGAGTGAAGAAGGCGATTGAAAAGACTCGATTCGATCAGTACTATTGATTCGTTGAATCACGATCATTTCATGACTGATTCCATTAATGACAGATATAAATTTTGCTCTAGATTTTCTATATTAGTTGCTTTATTGGTGGTGATAACAATTGAAAGTATTCTCATTAGAATTGCTTCATATACGTAGCACAAAACAATAGTAACATATTATTTATTACATTTCTATCAAGTAGATGCCAATTTATGCAGCGGTGAGCTGCCAATACGTTCACAAGAGGCTCGCTTAATAGTAATGCAATTTTAGGTGTACTGAGGAAGAAGTGAGTTTTTTATCACTCTTAACAATTATATGGAATACTTAAATATGCATTCGATTGTTACTTAATACACTTATAATATATAGCAATATGCAATTTACCGTAAACTTATCAATGTAAATGGCGTAAAATGTACTACTGTGTATACTGAAGCTGTCGTAGGTAATATATATGTTAGAAATTGCAGTTATGTACTTATTTGATCCGAGAATAATGTTTTCTCTCAAATAAACAAGGGGCTCGCGCGAGCCCCTCCGATCCCCCCTATCCCACCCCTAAATTTATGTAATAAACATATTTGATATTCGGTGTGTTAAGCAACTACGCATAGAAATATCATAAACTTATATAATAGAAGCTTCAATTTAATACGCAAATCACGCTTAATGTTGCGAGGTCGCTATTTTTAAATATTTTTTTTAACAACATATTTTGTCATTTTATTTTCAATAATATCATCATCAAAATTCAGACTATTAAGAAATCTACAGTTAATGGGAGTTTCGTATTTTTAACATACATCCACTTCTTTTTTTAAGCGGCAGATACGTTTTACAAAAAAACATGTATAAAAACCGTGCAAAAATGACAGAATTCGTTGAAAAATTTAAGATTGGTTCTCTTAATTAAAAAACCGTGTTATTTGAAAAAAAAAACAACGTTTTAGGATAGAAAATTGTGTAAAAAAGGTAATAATGAAGACACCATAAAAGTAAATTACACAAAATATTATTCATAATATGTATTTATATTATAAAAAAAATAATACTTTATTATGACTTTAATGAGGGACTGGACATAAATCGCTATCATCGCTAGAAATGTCTTACACGTTTAATGTCTAAGGTTCTTATGAAGCCTTTTGTTTGTTATTACTGTCTTGTGTTGTTTTTTTTTCTGGGAATCGTGTTCTGGGAATAAATAATAAATGTTAAAATATAGTGTTCGGTCTTTTTAGTGGAACGTGTTATTTCAAAACCGTGTAAAAAAAGAGTTTAGTGTAGTTTGTAATTAATAATAAAAAATAATAATTGTTAGTAACAAGAAATAAAACTTAGTATCAATTATATTTTTATTGGAGTCTTATCTTGTCAAATAAAGAAAATGTAGCTTCAAATAGGTTTATATAAAGTTTTATGATGCACCAAATAGAAACTTGTTTAAATAAAATGTACAATTTCAATAAAAATTGTGATTTTTAAAAAATGCAAAGTCATCGACCAAAGTAATTATGTTCATGGTGCAAACAGAGTGAGTAAGAAATTATCACCCAATAAAAATTTGTGAATTTCGTGTGAATTACTAACACCATCTGTGAAACTATAAAATTATATTCAAAAATTCTACATTCAAAATAAACAGCAATAAAATTAAACAGATTCAAAGAAATTGGAGCACGGTACCGGGTACCACCATCTTTAAGTTCGTTAATTCTTTAGTGATCGATGCTAGGGCCTCTAATCCCGGGATCCCGTCCAATTCTACGATCTGGGATTGAGAAAATTAGAAAAAGTTGAGCGAGGGGTAAAAACAAATCAAGGTTCCAAATTTTGGTTTATTTTTTTAATTCAGTAAATTCCTACGCTTTTGGATTCGACATTTCTCAATCCCGAATCCTAATTTATACACGAATTTATGTTGAATGTTCAATCTTGGGATTGGATAAATTGTCAATCCCGAAATCCCGGGATTACAAAAAAGGTTCGGAATCTGATGCCCTAATCCCAATCTATGTTCTGCGGAACACTGGTGTTCCGTGAACACCCATATAACTTAAAAACCAATCTCTTTTTCAATATTTTCCGAACACTAAAAATTATGATTCCTTAATTCGAAATCCATTTTCCGTGATAGTAAAATCAACATGCTTAATTCAACGCAAGTGATTATGTAAATTGGAACTTCTGATATGAATGCCATTCAATTCTTTCGTGGTGAGTTTGTCAGAAGAATGGGGTCAAAACAAGTAATTATTGCTTAATTTCCGTTTTATACAACCTATTTATGCGAATCGGGATTTCCTTTTTATGTTGCAACGATATCAAAGTGCAGGGGAAGACTCGACGCCACACAAAATGAATTAAAAATATTAAAAATAATAGAGGTTACATTGAAATATTTTTATATATTTTTTATATTTTTATACGGCATATAAGAAAAATATTTCTTAAAAAAATAAAACACTTTTCTGCGCTTATGCCACATTTCTTTAATATAATTAAGACGGGTTTCACTTATGATAGTATTTGAAACTGATACCAGCCTGATGGAATGGAATACGGAAGCTTAGGCAAATATTAAACGCTTAAAATCAGTGGCGGATTAAGCATACAAGAGGCCCCAGGTTCAATTAAATTTGGAGGCCCTGTTTTTCTTATGACATAAGAATGTCAAAAAAATTCAAGTAAAACAGTAAGTATATTAATAAAAACATAATATTTCTTTGTACTTGAATGTAATGAGGTACAAAGGAATATTCTGTTTTTTATTAATATAATAGCCTTTCCACCAAGTATTGACAATGAACACCCTAAAAGTAAGTTAATATTAAAATCTGATCAAAGAATATTTTGGTTTTATAATTTAACCCATTTTTCAGGCCCCTAAGATTCGGAGGCCCCAAGCGCGCGCCTCATGCGCTTATAGGAGAATCCGTCACTGTTTACAATAAATTATTTTTTTATCTACGGCAAACAACATTAAAAGGATAAAAGTGAGACATATTAAATGAAAAATAAATCAAAGAATCATTTCAAAATAGTGTTTTTTTTTTGTTGTTGAATTTAATGTCTTTCCACTAAGTATTAAGAGTGAACACTTTACAAGTATAAAAAAAAATAAACGAGAACTTTTATCATATTGGCTTGGCCGTTTTTACTTGTAATCAACAGTAAAATGGGAGGGGGCTATCTGCGCTTTAGAATGTTCAAATAAATAAATACATTAAAATTAATTTGTAATTCGTTCTTATTTGTTAATACTTATGTGACAGAACACGCGTTTTATTTTGTGACGAAAATACTTAATTAAAAAAAACTATTAAATATTCAATCCATAGAAGTAATATTTGCAATTCAATTCGGTCATATTAATATTTTTAATAAGCTTTTTTTAATTATTTTGATTGCTGTTTTTACGATTATTGATTTTGGTATTTTGAATTAGAATTTTATTGCTAGATTACGACGGCTGTATAGATTTTTTTTTTATAATGCATTCAGATAGCAATCTCTGAAATGAACACGAAATATTTTTTCTCTTCAGGCGTTTTTGATTGATTAAGCTTTGGCTTATCATTTTAGATATTAAACGTTACAAGCTTTCGCAAGCCTTAAATCGTCATTAATATAAAAATCGAAACGTACTAATTTTAAATTATTAAAATGTTATATAATATTTGCATTAAATATATATATTATTTTTTAATTATTTTTGATTTAGCGTGATTTTTTTTCATCTAAGATGAATGTATTGCGACTCTAAGACGAATTGCTTACTGGATTCGTTACAGCGAAAGTGTATTTTAATTTAAACTATTGTACATACATTTAGACTAGTGTAAATATATTTTCGCTAAAAATGCATACAAATTTTACCAAAGTGTTAATTTTTCAGAAAATCGATTTTTTCTAAAAAAATCTGACATCATTTCGGCGCGCCTTGTCTTACATCGCCTCGGGTGATCGCCCTATTCGCCAGACCTTTGCTATGGCCCTGAATTTCACTCTTAAGTAGAAAGTGAAACAATATTTCACAGGTAAATTGTATATGTATACAGTTGTACGTATGTGTTCATGACTACGAAACGTATGGCATTTTGTGAAATTGGCCACATATGTATTCAAAGCCATGAAAATTGCAACTAGGATCTCCAATTCTGGGATCTCATCCAGTTCTGTGATCCAGAAATCTCGAGATTGTGGTAGTACTTATCTCGGGATTTTGGAATTGAAAAAATTACAGAAAGTTGAGCGAGGTAATAAAAAACGAACGTTTCAAGCTTGGGTAATTGTGTAAATTTTTGTGTTTTTCAATTAGCAAATACTGGAAGTGCTAAAAAAGAGCTATCCCGCTGTTAATTTTGGGATATCCGCAAATTTATGCGATTTTGGATTCGAAAATTCTCGGAAGAGCTAAAAAAAATGTCTCACGCTGTTCATTTGGTAAAATCCGTAAATTCCTGTGTTTTTTAAATCGACGAGCAAACACGAACAAAAATCAATGTTTGTATGTCTGCCATACAGTTAATTTTGACAACGTTTACTTGCACTCGCGCGAAGGTTATAGTACAATTAATTTACAGTAGGTGGCGTGTGTGTCGTACCATAGACAATCAGCGGCAAACGTCAAACAGACAGAAAAAAACATGCACTTCAATAAACACAATTAAAACTCGAGCACTTTCTTCCTTTGAGTGGCATTGCAACGCTTGCAGGGAACCGGTTAGTTTTATATAAAATAAAAGACACAACATTTTAATTTTGAGATAATAAATATTGACTATGGTAATTGCTTCAGAATAATTTAACAGAATTTTAAATATTTTCATCCGTTATCCTTGTTGATATAATCTATTTAGTTCTTCATTAAAACCTGTCACGCATATATATTATGTCCTGCAAAAAGGAGAAACAGGAGTATGGGACCAAAGGTTGCCCACACATTAATACTCAAGAGCAGGGGTCACTAAGCTTGCGAAGAATCGGGCCGGATGTTTTTTTCGAAAAGGTTGAGGGGCCGGATGAAAAATATTCGGTACTTCCTTGTTTGACGCCAGGCGGTGAAACCTTTCCATACGACACATCACATTATATGAAATATGATCATACGTTTCGTTTTTATGTAGTCTAGCTTGTTGTCCCCAAGCAGAGCTCAAAATGGCCCGTTTTCTGAAGGACGGAAACCTAATTAATAATTTAAAATCGTGATAAACCAAAAAATTAGCCAACTAAATTATAATCACGATTCAGAAGTATTTGATGAGTATTACCTTTATTTTAATTACATTACACTGCAAAAAGTGACGAAATAGAACACTAGAAACCTTTTGTTATTTTATTTAATAGATAAAAACTATGAAGAAATATTCGTTTTCTTCGATAGTGTGTATTGAAGAAACCTCACTATGTATTAACTAAAAATAAGTCAATGTCTCGTTTTGAGGAAACAATGAATGGTCACATAGCAATAATTATAGCTTACTTAACGCCTTGAAGTTGAGGTTCGAGATCACATAAAAGAGGGCAATTTTTAATCTTTTTTTTATATTTCAAATTCGGTAGATTAACATTTCATCGGGACATGGAGGTGCGCTTACGCGTTACGACCGTTGCATTTTTCAGTGCCTGGCGTTAAACAAGGAAGCACCAAATATTCTTGATGAAATCCTTTTAGAATAAATAATAATAAAAAAAACAATATTTCGTAAGTGAAGAATATTAATACAGTAGAACCCCCTATAATGACACCCCATACTATAAACCTCGTACTATTTTGAGACCCTTTTTCTTACAGTGACATTACCCCCCTATAATGACAAAAAAGATAAAAAGAAAACTCGTTCGTCCTAGATCAAATTAGCACATAAATGCAATTTCTGTAGATGGTTAAATTTTATTATGAAACAAGACTTCACCCCTTCACCTTTCACCAGCAGTACGAAACAGCATTTTTTCGATTGATTTATCGATTTTACGCTCGAAAGCATGGGTGTTTGTGATGTCTAAAAATTCCCACCCACTCTTGCGATCTTTTAATTCAACTGGGCGTTACGTGAGCGATTAGTTAATCACTAGTCTTAGCGACTAAGTAACAAACGGGTCTCGTAGAAAAACAAACTTTTGTTGAGATACCTTCAATAGCAGGCTGTATGCTCAACATTGGAAACGGAGATGGATAATAAAAAAATGAGAAGATTAACCGAGCCCTTTGTTAAGATATTGGCAGCCCACCGCTGGCTAACGCGGCATTAGAGCAGACAAAATATTAATGGCCGAAATCTTGCCGCGCCTATTATTACAGAGCTGCCCTGAATTCATACGATACAACTGCGGTTAGTTTCTGTCTAGAAATCCATTTTAATCTGTGTACGTTTCGCGAGATTGTTAGGCGTAAAGTTTGGTCGCCCGTTTCAAAGAGACCAGAAGGCATTTCCGTTTTAAAAGGTAGAGAGCATTCCTCCGCTGAGTCACACAACACACACCAACACACGCCAGAGGAGCTGGCCCCAGCGTCACATTTTACGAAGGCGGTCGCGGTGTGATGGTATTATTAATTGAGAACGAAGCGAGAATTTTAAAATTTCTTCGGTGAATCACCGCGTCTTTAATGCTATTATCTGTATCGATCGTCGCAATGTACAAATTGATTAACCTTCAATTTATATTTACATATTACTTTGTTAAATGCGCATTAATCTACCTTATTATCTTAAATCTAAATACATCGCTACAACACAGCAACAAATAACATTTAAAAAGTCAAATTTAAAGTATGTATGTATGGCAATCGATTGCTGAAAGGTAAACAATACAATACAATATAACAGCGGTCGGCAAAGTGTGGTTCGCGAGAAAGTTTTGGTGGTCAGCAGTGGCGGATTATCCTATAAGCGCATGAGGCGCTCGCTTGGGGGCTCTGAATTTTAGGGGTCTCAAAAATAGTTTATATTATATTACCCATATATATTTTTTTCCGATTTTTATAAATTTTACATGAATTTTTTGACGTTCTTATGTTATCTATAAAAATGGGCCTCCAAATTTTTTTGCGCCTGGGGCCTCTCTTGTGCTTAATCCGCCACTGTTGTTCTGCAGAGAAATCTGACATTTGACCACTTTTATTTCAATATATAATATTCAACACAAAAGTCCAGTTAGTGGTCCGCTGGATCAAAATTGTTAATTTAGTGGTTCGTGAGCCCATAAAGTTTGCCGACCTCTGCAATATAACACTGAAATATATTTTTTAAAGATGTCCCATTTCAAAGAAAAAATTCTAAAGCTCATAGAATTGCAGCGCGCAGTGTGGCGATAGAAGCTGCTATGAAAGTTTGGCAGACTCGATAGGAAAACTTTAAAATTCTTTCCAAATGTAAAATAGCAAATGGAGATAGCTAAAGTTTTGAATTTTAATTTCTGGACCAGCCAATTCATAACCGGCCACGGTTACTTCGCTGCCAAGCTCTTCCAGTTCGGCCGGTAAGTAAATAGTCCGACATGTAAATGCGGGGATATGATTCAAGGTGTGATCAGTCTTTTGGAAATATCTAGACTTAACAACGAACGGCAAAAATACGACTATCCGTCGGATCTTTCAGTCCCGTCGGTCATACCGACATGGTTGCATCTAAGGCAAATTATAAGGCCTTCAAAGAAATCGCCGCGTTTTATGAATAGAGAACTGAATCCAATAGGTAAAAGCTTTTATTTTAACTTCACTTAATTATATTATTTATTATTTTTGGCCCCTAGAGCGCAATCTAAAATATTGGTTGGGCGGCGAGCACCACATTTTTTCAAAATCTCAAAACTGAGGAATTGCCCAAAATGTCACCGTGGCTTGTTTATTTTTTATTTTTATCTCTTCGAGGAATTTGAAAATCTCAAAACCCTATCATAACGAATTTACCAATTTGCCCAAATTATCAATGTGACTCGTTTTCTTTTTTTTAGCTCTTCCAAGTATTTTGAGATCCAAAATCCTAGGAATTAACCTAAATTAGTTGGGGGGCGCACCGGAATCAGTCAGCGGCTGGAATCAGGGGTTGGTAACCTCTGCTGTAGTGCATATATCCAAGTCTTACGGAATTTCTTCTCGGGACATTCCTGACATAACTTTGAACACGACTAACGTTGTTACGCTACGGAATACACCCTATAAGAAGAGTGTGAAGCCGCAGCGGGTAGTGGTGGGTACAAAGTACCCAAGGGATTTTTTTTTAAATCAGACATTAATACCTTGTACATTTCCTTGCAGTAATATTAAATATTAATTCAAAAAATGTATACGGTTTCAAATCTTCAATATCACGATGAAAAAGATGTTAATCTCATTAAATATTCAAATTCTTCAGTATGTATACTAATTGGTAATTACTTTTTTTTTAAATAGTGTAAAAAGAGTTTTGTATAAATATAAACAGCAAGGTCATTCCAATTTAATATTCATCCATAAAACTGTTTTTAAAAACGTGTTAGTGAGTGTTCATTTCAGATAAAACTTTCGACAGTTTTTTCTCGATTTAAAAAAATATATTGCGGTTATTCGAAATGAATTCATCGTTGCTATCGAGTGCTCTTTTATGGCGTTGTTTTCGAGCTTGAATTTCTCTACGGACACTTTTATAAGCTGATTTTTCAATAGATTTATAATTCAAATGTATGGTTATCTGAGATGTACGAATTCCCTACCAACCCATTCGGCTTAGCTAGAGTGATTGGCTAACTATTATGCCTGTCCTTGCCCCACTTTCTGCTCTGGCTCTCTTCGAGAAAAAGAGATATTAGCAATTTAATAACCCGTTCTCCTCTAAAAATAATAAGATTCCCTACCACCTATTCGATCATAAAATTGGGGCGCAGTTAGAGTGATTGGCTAACTATTATGCCTGTTCTTGCCCCACTTTCTGTTCTGGCTCTCTTAGAGAAAAAGAGAGATTAGCAATTTAATAACACGTTGTCCTCGAAAAATAATGCGGTCAGTCTAAATTTTGTATAAAAGAAAACTTTTATTATTTTTACATATCATGATGTTTCATATTTTTTTCTCCATTAATTTCAATTTTTAAAATGTTGAAAAATAAAAAGCTTATTTGCTATTCCAACGTGAAAAACGATAAAAACATAGTGAACGAATAATAAGATCGAGTCCGTCATCGAGTGCTTAGCATCTCAATCAATTGATGAATATCCGATCCCTAAAAACGGGACGTAGCGAAAGCGATTGGCTAACCACTAGTCCTGTTCTCGCCCTATTCTTCTATCCCAAGTATATATTTTGATTATTTAATATTCTATTGTATTCAGGCAAATGAACGTAACTCACACAGGACAAATTCAGTCGCCCGCTGTGGTCTAGATGGTTAGAGCTTGCTCTACCGATCAGGGGGGTCCAGGTTCGATTCCCGGTAAGGTCACATTGTCAGGTTGGATTTTTTCAATTTTTCAATTGAGATCTAAGACATGGGTGTTTGTGACGTCAATTATCCTTGAGTTAATCTCATGTGACTTACAAAAATTCTCATCGAGTATATCTCGTATGATCTTTCAACTTTAAAACTTTAAAAATATTTGACGCATTGGCGTAAGCTGTAATGTCAAATATTTTTTATTTAATAAAAAAAAAAAAATTGACAGGAAGGACAAAAAACGTTTTTTTAATAATTTTCAGCCTAAGTCAAAATATTTATTTAATAAACACAACCTTGAAGTGCACAAAGATTTATAAACTGGTGTTTTAATTATTAAATATAATATTAATTCAATAAGATAACCCTTTGTGTAGATTCTTTTTCCTGGCCGTAATTTTCCGTATACGGGTCCTATGGCGCAGCGGTTAGCGTTGTTGTCTTCCATGCCAGACGTCACGGGTTCCAGTCCCAGTACGAACAGCATTTTTTCGATCGATTTTCGATTTCTGTTCGTGTGGTTGTGACGTCTTAAAAATCCTTCTCACCCTTCCGATTCTTCAATAACTGGGCGTAACGAGAGCAATTAGTTAACAATTAGTTCTGCCCTAGCCTTATTCTTCTAACCCCACTACTCATTTTGAAAACAGAGAGGTTGAGTGACTGAGTAACAAACAAACAAGCAGTTCTCGTAGAAACGGGGGGCAAAACTTTGTTCCACGGGGCATATGGAGTCGAATAATCACAGTTGTCATCTTCATCGTCGTCGATGCAAGAGCCGTCGGAAAAGAAATATTTCGCGGTTCTGAGGGATCCTGAGAGGATGGAAGGTTAGGCCTTCGTCAGAGAACCTCCATTAGGAGACTATATGCTCCACATTGGGAGCGGACATGGATAAAAAAATAAAAATTTATATTCCCTTCTTTTTTTCAAAATTAAAAGCTAAATTTAGATACTAATTCGGCATACAGCATACATACTTTTGATTGAACGTGTATTAAGTTGTATACACTGTGAAAGCAGCAGGGTTGGGCTCGGAGGGGCTCGCGCGAGTTGAGCCCCTTGTTTATTTAAGAGAAAATAATATTCTCAGACCAAATTAGTATATCTGCAAAATCTGACTTAAATATTATCTACGACAACTTCAGTATTCATCGTAGTACATTTTTAGCCATTTACTTTGATATTTTTTACGGTAAATTGCTTATTGTTTCATACTTTAGGTGATTTGAGTAACAATCGATTGCTTATTTAAGTATTGCATATAATTGCATAAGAGTGATAGAAAACACTCCTTCTCCAGGACACCGAGAATTGATTTGAGATTAACCCAGCCCTTTGTTAACGTATTGGTAGCCCAACTCTGTGTGAAAGCCATTATGAAAAAAACTGAGACTTACTTAGTTTTGTCTGGCCGCAGATGAGTATAATAATCAAAATATAATCTATCGTAAAATCAATTTATGAAACAGTTCGTACTGGGATTCTTACACTAAAACTCAGTAACAGAAACCAACTAGCCACTAGAATTTGTATTTTTTATTACGATTAGGAAGAAGAACTCCTTTTTACGGAAGTTATAGGTCTCGTTATATTGTTGTTAATTGGATATATTAAATTATAAATATGAATAATTAATTATTTTAATGCGGATATTACAGCAGGTTTTATGAATACAATAAATGAAGTTAAAGTTGCAGAATAATATAAATATTTTGTGTGATGGATTGCATACCATCTTCTGAAAAGTATTATGCAGAACTTTATTGATAACGAGTGATGAATAATTAATTAAATCATTATATTTTAATCACTTGCTTATACGAACATGTCTAGTTCACCTTGTATTATGAATTGAATGCATGTCAACATAAAATTATGGTGCTTTATCAGGGTTGTGGAGTAGTTAAAAATAAAACGATTCCGACCTTAAATCAAAACATGACTCCGATTTGTAATTCAGTTTGAAAAATATTCCTTGGTCTTGAATTTTTTCAATAATTTCAAATTCTAGTACATATAACATGTACATTATTTAAGCAATCAATACAATGAGTAGGCTAATTTTCGAATTTATTAGGCTTACGAAAACTGTGTGTACCTACGAATTTAAGCTTCCTATGTCAGAGTTCCTTAACATAACATATTATAACAAAAAAATGATAATTCTTAACTATTCAGATAATCATCTTTCACTGCCAAAATTAAGGATTAGTAAAGAAGCGCTAATTTGATTGATTTTGCTAACGTTTGATATTTTTTTCAAAAATAAATAGTGTGTTTTGCTTGAGATACGATTTTTCAATGAAAAAAAATGGTGGTCCCTGCTTAATCACGCCACTGGTTCCCTGATCATTTATTACAAATAAGCTTTATTACAATATGATAATAAGGAATGCTTAGCTTAACTGAGATGATTTTAAAATCATATTAAGCTAAAATCTATCAACTAAACGATTTTTTGTGTATAAGAAATTTAACAGCTTAACGACCGTGGGCGCGTATTTGAGTCTTTGAAAAACAAAAGTTGCTGGCAAGCGGACGCATATATGCGTATAGGCGAAGTTTCTGGAAGCTAATAAAATTAAATTTTGTAAATATATCTCAATTTGCTTACAAATTATAGTGAATTTAGTAAAATTACAATTTTTACGAATTTTTCGCAAAATTTTATTTTGCCAGGTGAAATTTTATAAAAAAACGCGCGTTCGTTAAGCTGTTTAATTTCTCTTAAATATAGGTGTCTCTGTAAACTGTCACACTAACCCTTAAACATGAATAATAGTGTTGAAACTGAAAAAAGCAGAATTGTTTCAATATGCGTCGGTAGTTAACCACTAACTTAAGATGTAGATTTGTACTAAACTGACATCTAAAAGTTAATGCATATGAAAAGCTGACTGCTGATTTTTGGTGGCAGAGTACTGGATTATTTTACCATTTTTTGGAAGACTGTTCTTATTTTATGTGTGGAACGATATTATCCGTTTTCATTTTCAGTTGATTACATTATTTGGTACCTGTTTTATAAAATATCAGTGGAAAAAACATATATTCAATACTCATTAATTTAATATATCTTTCGAAAAAACACCCGTCCATTAACTGGCTGACTACTGGAACAATCGCTCTACATATACTTTGAGTTTCTTCATCTCTTCTTTGGCCATGTTCGCTCCCTATGTGGAGCATATGGCCGCCACGCGGCACCTTCATGTTTCCCTGTCTCCCGTCAATTGCTTTGCTTCCTCCCATGACATGCCAGCATCCCTCAGTTCCACCGAGTACATCCTATGGATAGTACCCGACGGACGTTTGGGACGCCGGAATCCCACCGGTCGAAAGAAAAGGCAGGCAGGATTGAGGCTTTCCGAAGGCATCCGCAGCACGTGACCCAGCCAGTTCCAACGTCTCTCCATAACCACTGACGTGACGGGACGCTGTCTTGTACGCTCCCTTATCTCTGAATTCCTTACAAAATCAAACCACCTCACCCCCATTATCCGACGCAAGCATCTGTTCTCGAAGCTCAGTATACGGTTTTTCTGAGTCTTCGTCAGGTGCCATGATTCACAACCGTAAAGCAGTACCGGCAGAATGCATGCGTTGAATAGGTGGCATTTGGTTTTAATCGAGTACAGCTGTGTGTCCCAGACAGTCCGCTTTGAGTTTAATTACTTTTAATTGGATCGGACCTTTTATATTTTGTTATGCTTAATGGCTTAGGTTATAGTGGCGCTTCTTAGACTATCGATTTGATTTAAGAGTCGGAGTAGTTTCGGTAAAAATAATCTGACTCCACGACTCTGACTTAGACTCCACAGCCCTGTGTCTTATTAATTTCATACTGCGTATAATGAAATACGATAAACTTACATATGTAATAATTTTTAATGTGCACAATTTATATAATAAATACATGATTATTTATCTCAGCATAATTATATCAACATTGATACTTGTCTGTCTCAAGTGTATTTGTTTGTCGTAAACTGTGGAGGTCGGGTGTTTTTTACATAGTCGAACAAATATTACGACTAAGGACCATTTAAAAAATATATTTATTGAAGTGTATTCAAACCATAATAGTGCATAGTATTGCCACTAGATGGTAGGCTGTCGTTTTTGATTAATATATTTTTAATCGATAATTTCAAAACTCGGTTTTAAAAGGTTATAAACATTTAGTGTCATTTTAGTGTCTCTTATTCAATAGTCAATATAGTGTCCCTTATTCACATTTTGTAACTTAATCCGTAAATTCCTTTCATGGCCAATTGTTTATTTTACCCAAATAATTTTATTTTGTTTATGTTTAGCACTGTAATATTGTATTCTCTTAATCTTAATTAAATTGTATAAATATTTCAAAGTTACATTTTGCTTAATATTTTATAACGCGGTATTTATTGAAACATACACATATATTACGAATGTACTCAGGGATGTGCTGGAGGGGGCTCGAAGGGGCTCGCGCGAGCCCCTTGTTAAATTTCGGCGCGGCCGGCGAGCCCCTTGTTAAGATAAGAAAATCATTCGTCTTAGATCAAATCATCACATAACTGCAATTTTTGTAGAAGGTTTAATTTGAAAATTAGTTGTTCCTTCATTTTTTTATCCAGCATTGTAGGCTTCCGTGTCGGACCTTACGGGCTCGAATCCCAGTACAAAACAGCATTTTTTCGATCGATTTATCTATTTTCTGTTCAAAGGCATGGGTGTTTGTGATGTCTTAATATTGCCTCCCACTCTTCCGATCCTTCAATTCAACTGGGCGCTACTATTAATTAATCACTAGTACTGTCTTATCCTTATCATTTTATTCCTACTACCCTCTTTAGAAAAGAGAAGTTGAGCAACTAAATAACAAGCAGTTCTCGTAGAAAAATAACTTTTGTTGAGATACCTTCATTAGGAGGCCATATGCTCGACATTGGGAGCGGACATGGATAAAAAAATGAATAACATTTACCGAGCCCCTTGTTAAGATATTGGCAGCCCACCGCTGAATGTACTGTTGACTTTGTTATCTCTATTATTGATTTATAATTAGTATTAGTATTGTATAGTATTTTAATTCCAAAATTAAAAAAAAACTAATGCACCAGCTTATGTCAACGATATTCGTTCATGACAAGCATTATTATCATATAATGCTTGTCACGAGCGAAACCGGTCCTGACCATAGTAAATAAAAGTGGAATTAGTGAAAATATTAACAGTGACATGACAGTGAACACATTAAAAGTGACAACAGCTTGTCGTGATTAGGGTATCCAATCCCGGAGCCCTTTTCCAATCCCGGGATTTCGGGATTGATAAATTTTCAATCCCGGGATTGAGATAAATTTACCGAGGAATTTGAAATCTCCGATTTGGTATACTTTTCCCCGAATTCTCACGAAACCTCGTTTTTTTTTTTTTTAGCTCACCGGGGAAATTGGAATCGACAATTTGCCAATTTCGTCTCACTTTTCGAGATCCCGGGATTGGATGCCCTAGTCGTGATCAACTTAAATGATGTTTTCGGTAGGTCACCGGGGTAAATTTTGGTCCAATGGTTTTGGCGGGGACAATTGGATTCGGCCAATTGCCAATTTCGTCTCACTTTTCGAGATTTACTCAAAATTTCTCAATCCCGGGATTTGCGGGTATCAGGAAATTGTAAAAAACGGGGATTGAATATTGCCCTTAGTTCGTGATCAACTTTAAATTGATGTTTTTCGGGCAAGGCAATTTACGTGACGGTAAACTTTATGGGAAGTTAATTTTATTAATTTATATTTAAATTTCATGATTTTGTTACTACGTAATTATGAATACAATCAGTGGTGTAGTGATAAATAAATAGGTACCAGGTAGGTCATTGATTTCTTCCCTATTTTTTATTGTTTTTTTTATATCCGTCCGAAGTTAAAAAAACCACTAAAATAATAAATAAATCAGTAAAAAAACGCTAAATTAGTTAAAATAAAAAACTGTACTCGCTTTAGGGGTGGTATTTCTTCACGTTACATGTGTTAATTTATTGTTTTTATTTTTGTAAAATCCGTCGGGTAGATCAATTTTGATATAATCCTTTTCAATTTTATGAGCAGTATTTTGAATGTATGTGTGTACTTGAAAATTAAGTTATAAGTAAAAAAGGTGACAGGGCGGCGTCCTGGGTCATTTTCAGGTACCAGGTCGTCGACCTGGCCCTGCTTTTTAAAAATTACAATATTCAAATTATGTCATAATATGCTAGTTAAATAAAATTTACTTAAAATAGCATAACTTTCGTATTGTTAAATACTTATACCTTTTTATGGTAAAACAATATTAATACCACTATCACGTTGATTTATTTAAATACTGCTGAGGTTGCATCAGCTTTAAATGGCGGCAGTATTTGATATGAAATAATCTTATTCGTCATTTAGAAATGACGATACTCGTTGCAAATCATCCCACGCGTTCAAACGCTTCGGTGATGCAATGATTACAAATAATTGCGCTGATAAAAATGATAACAGAACAATGAAGGCTGTAGCTTTTGTGGTTTTCGATAATTACATGAAAGACAGTATCAGCAGAAAAAAATATTACACTTGAGTCTCGTATAACACTGTCATATGGTTACACAAAAATGATGTTTAATACGAATCCGTGTCATACGAGGGTCGAAGTTCGAAGTGTTTGCGTTTCAAAAAATAACGGAGTTTAATAGTGATATCTATTTTTTCCGGGGCTGTAGAGTCCTGTAAAAAAAAGACGACTCCGACTCGGAAGAAGTTTTTCAGTAATTTAATTTTAACTTATGTATCAGATCATCTTGTCAGCACTATAGACTTTTGTGGTTTGAATACACATAATTAAATATTATTTTTTTATATGTGTCTGACTCCATAGCCCTGATTTTTCTCCATTTAAAAAAAATAAGAACGTACAAAAATGTACCCTTATAGCACGATTTACGCTAGATTCGTATAACGCTGTAAAAAATTCAAAATGTTTGTAACTTGTATCTTATTTGTATCTTGTCACAATCACAATTACATGTCCTATGTCATGGTTAGGGACAAAGTACTGTTTTAAATACTTAAAATTATAGAATCATTTTATATAAAAGGAGTAACAGTTTTATAAAAAACAATAAATATAAAACTTTTGTTTTACCGTGTTGTTCAAGAATATTATTTTTATACAACACAAATACAAGAATAACATATTATATAATGATGTGACATATTATTACGTAACAATTCACCATCCGTGCAATGTTGATTTTTAAAAAGTGTTTAGAAGTACAATTATCCCCCAATTACGCGACTGTTGGGATCGTGTTATTGGGATTCGCTTTATTGAGATACTGAAGCTCATACAAAATTTATGGTTACGTTTTTTTTCGCAAAAAATGCAAAACTGCCAAAACGAAGAATAAATTCAAACAATGTGTGGACGAAATATTGAGTTACTAGGCGGTAAAATGCATAGTCAACGGTTGACTGTATGCACAGACAGCCGTTCGGCTGAGTGTGTACAGCCACGCACGTGACCAACAGCAACGACAGCACAATTGAAAAAAACAACCACGAATATTGGTAATGGCGTAATTGGAGGGAACACTGTACCGTGTTATTCGAAACTTTAACGTACTACATTTTCTAGAGTACATCTTTCGGTATTTATGTGGATATTCATTTTCAGTAAAAATATTAAATATAAAGTCAACAGAATTATTCTACTGTTTGTGTTACAACCAGGGCTGTGGAGACGTGCAAAAAAAGACGACTCCGACTCCGCAGCCCTGATTTTTTAAATAATTTAATTTTAACACATACATATGTATACCATCAGATCATCTTTAGTCAGCCAAGCATGCAATGTCAACACTTAGGACTATTTTGTTTGAATACACATAATTAAATATATTTTTCAAAAAAAGTCTAGCCGCTCATTTTTCACGACTCCGACTCCGATTCCGACTCTACGACTCCACGCCTATTTCGTAAGTCTGTCTGAAGATAATCCTCAAAAAGACAAAATCAATTTTACAAGAACGTTAATTATATTTATTTTTGTTACCAGTATTACATTTACAAGTTGATTAATACTTGCTCTCCATGTGCCGCTATGCATTTGACTTTGACGTCCGACGTAGCTAACAGATCCGTAACCCTTTTCGATGATGTTTGGTTATTAAATCTTGACATTCCAGTAAAATTATGTTATCAGATAATATTTTCGTTGTTGGCTTACAATTATCAATGCCTCGCTATGTTGGATAAAAATGAACTACTTTCTTTTTTTACACGGTTTTTTATACGAATTTGAAATGACACGGTCCACTAAAAATATCTAACACTCATAAAAGTCCTCGTATATACTTCATCAAGTAGCGATGAACAATTTTATTTTTCTTAATTAAAATTCATATAATGAATGACATTTTTGTAATTTACTTATAAGGTCTTCATTAATACTTTTTATTACACGGTTTTCTTTACCAGTTGTTTTTTTTCAAATAATACGGGTCTTTAAATTAGGGGAACCGAGCTCCAAATTTTCTATGAATTTTATCACTTTTTACACGTTTTTTGTAGATCGTACCCACCGTGTAAAAAAAATGCTTAGTGTATTATGATAATCAACGGTTTTACGAGAGAGTGTGTCTTATAAGAAGAAAGAAGTTAAATTAACCAATCTCCATTTTTTACGCGTTTTTTTATCCACGATTATGGTGGAACGTAACTATCGTATAAAAAAGTTGGGTGTACAAAAAAAAAATGTTTTTATATATTTTTTTTTATTAAATTTATATTTGATATATAAAAATTCTAGATTACAATTCGTATCGCATCTCCGATATTTTATTTACTGCATTTATTTGCATAATATGAAAAAGTATGTGTGTGTTTTTTTCAATGTGATGTGGTGCATAAATTAACCTAAATTACCCGCTGCGGTCCTGCGCAGAGAGTGCAAAAATGGAGGTCCCTCCCCCGGACTGTGATTGGTCGAATTCTGCGGTCGGTTTTCCCCGCGGATATTCCCAGAACAGGTCACCAACTTGCCAAGCGCGAATGTTTTCAAAAATGTTTTCATCGATCCGACGAAGTGCGCGCAACACATGTACCAATATTGACGACCGCTGGGCTACGGACACCTATCTCTATTTGTATGTCATAGCTGTAAAAGAGTCAGAGGTCAATAATCTTTGATAATAATATTCACATATGAAAATGTAATACACATTTTCATTGTATATCTGTTTAGCCAGACTGTCTTACAAAACAAAATATTACTTAATACAAAATTATGCTATATAGATGCATTTTAAAATTAAACTATCAAAAATAATGAAACATATAGTTATCTACATACATTTTATCAGTGGCAGTCGGTCAATGTGATATTGGATCAATGCACTCCTTATATATGCAGGGGCGGTTATATTTCATGAAATAATATTCAAACAACATTTATACCATTCACTCATTTTAAATTCTTCATGTATATGTACATGAAGAATTAAAAACAATTTAATAATTGAATTAAGAATTTAAAGGATTTACAATAAAAACATGAAGAATTTAAAATGAGTGAATGGTATAAATGTTATGTTTGAATATTATTTCATGAAATATAGCCGCCCTTGCATATACATACAAGGGGTGCATTGATCCAATGCCACATTGACTGGCCGCGACTGCATGTTATAAACAGCGATGGTCTACCAATACGTAACCAAAGGGTTCGCTTAATATTAAAGTTATACGCAGTGTTCCAGCGAAGAGGTGGATTTTTTAATATTATTTTTACAATTATATGCAGAGACATACAAATCTATTGAAAAAGTTTGTACACGCCTTTTCGATTTAAATTTATTCTTAATTTTTTAATAGAGTTTGTTTATTTTAAATAAAATTTATTGTTTATGGTGTCTGAGTTAAACTTCAGGGCTGTGGAGTCAGTTAAAAAGACGACTCCGACTCCATCTTTAAAATAAAAAAAAACGAATCCGACTTTGACTCCAATATTTTTTTAAATCATTTTAACTTAACTATTTGCATACCATCAGATCATTTTCAGTCTGCCTAGGAAGCAGTAGGATGGGCTCTTGCGGTTTGAATAAACATCATTAAATATATTTTATATTTTTTAAATGGATCTGAGTCGTAAGATTTTTTCTACTGGCTTCAGACAAAATCCCCGACCAGCGGTGGGTTGCCCATACGCTAACAAATGGGCTCGCTTAATCCAAAGCAATTGTCGGTGTTCTGAGGAAGGAGTGATTTTTTTTATCACGCCTATGCAATCTATGCAATACTTTATAAAATAATCAACTTACAGCAACTTACTACACTTATATATTGAAACAATATGTAATTTACCGAAAACTTATTAATGTAAATGGCTAAAAATGTACTATTGTGTAGTATTGAAGCTGTCTTAGGTAATATGAAATTGCAGTTATATACTTTTTTTTTATATGAGAACATTGTTTTATCTTAAATTAACAAGGAGCTCGCAGGACTTCCAACAACGGCAAGCCCCTCCAGCCAACCCTTGCCCCAACTCCACGACTCCCGATTCCTACTCCAATCCCCTGTTAAATAATAGTCCTTGGTAGATAGCTAACCACTAACTACTTTTGCCCTACTTTTCATTCGGCTATAAAATGTTGGCGATAACTGCAAATGCTGCCATTTTTTACGCACACACACCCATGCAATAAAATAACGCAGCTTGCTCCATGTTAAAGATGACGCTTCGATGACTGTGCAGCGTCTGGTTCTTTTCTTGAGTGGACAGTGGGCCAAGTCAATGCCTATTGTTGACGATTATCGACTTGCTTGCACACATTTGACTCGGCCGAGTGATAGACGGGACTGGCACGAAGTAATAAGAAACAGGTATGTAATTTGAATAATAATAAATACCATAAAAATAGGCAGATATTAAAATAATACATTTATTATTTTTAGCACGTTTTTTATACAATTTAAAAATAGCATGATGCACTAAACTAACGATTTTTTTGTTTTTTTTTTTAAATGGCATTACAGCGAGTGATACATATTTTAAGGTTGAAAGAGCATACGAGAAAGACTTGATGAGAATATATTGTAAGTCACTCGAGATCACCTTGAGGTAAATTGACACCACAAACACCCATCCATGCCTTAAGTCTTAAATTTAAATTGAACAATCTAAATTTGACATTGATCATACCGGGAATTGAGCCCAGACCCGCCTGATTATGTACAAACTAGACCACAGCGGACGGATTATGTATCTTTTCCTTAAGTTATTACAATAAAAATAATAAAAGATTTTTAGTACTTTTTCCAATTAAAATTTATTTGATCAGGACCGGTTTCGCTCCTCGCGAGCATTATCAACTGATAAGAAAAATAAATTAAACAGTGCCATTTATACAAGTTAAATTGAAATAAAAAGGTATCAGCAACTACTAACAATGAAAAAGAATTTACAAATAACATTATAATTACACAATTAAAATGCTTAACACTTATAACATACAATTAAAAATCATCAATAAATATAAGATATCAATTATAAACACAATTAAAATTTGGGAAAAATTTTAAACAAAATGAAACTCTACATTACTAAAGTAAATAACTTAAAGATTATTTTGTGTTTTTCCCGCTTCCAAGTAATGATGTACTTCTAGGTGTTAAGCATTTATATCATTTTATTAGTAAAAACACAATATTCCTTTGTACTTCATTCCACTTTATTTAATATGTCAGGACCGGTTTCGCTCATTACGAGCATCGTCAACTGATAAGAAATATAATTTAACAATGCTATTTATACAAAAATGAACAGTTATAAACAATAATTGGCATTGAAAAGAAAATACCAATTACATTAAAAGTGATTCTAAAATAGCACAAAATTAAAATGTTTAACACATCTAACATATAATTAAAAAGTCATCTCATATTAATAAATTTAGAATAGGGATTAAAAGTAATTTATTAATCTGAGATGACTTTTTAATTATATGTTAGATGTGTTAAACATTTTAATTTTGTGCTATTTTAGAATCACTTTTAATGTAATTGGTATTTTCTTTTCAATGCCAATTATTGTTTATAACTGTTCATTTTTGTATAAATAGCATTGTTAAATTATATTTCTTATCAGTTGACGATGCTCGTAATGAGCGAAACCGGTCCTGACATATTAAATAAAGTGGAATGAAGTACAAAGGAATATTGTGTTTTTACTAATATAATGCCTTTCCACCAAGTATTGACAGTGAACACCCTAAAAGTGATTTATATCATTAAAAGGATTTATTTACAGCTCCTGTAATATCACCAAAATGTTGTTCAAACGTCTTCAATTGGGTATTCAAAATTGATAAGCTTTTATATTTTCCGAATACATTCTTGCTGTAAACTCTTTAACATGAAAATATACCTTTTTAACAATATGTGAGTTCTCGAGAGGTGAAGCCTACCAGTAAAATAGTAAAACTTTTTTAGACTGCATATTTTTATATTACGGAGGTAACGCTATTGCAATGTGTATTAACTGAGGCTACTTCACGATATTTTACGATACTTTAGGAAAAAGAAGAAGAATATTACAACGCATTTAACTTATTTTTTGTAAAATTCTACTTAGCTACTACAGTGGAACTTCCAATTACACTACCCCGAATTACGCGCTGGGATGAAATATTCGCCGCAAATCCCCCAATTGCACGGTTGCATTCCATTGTCGTTACTACGAGACGGTCGTCTGTGCCGCGCATACAGTCAAATGTTGGCTAGCGTCTGTGTATTCAACACGTCCCAGGCTATGTACGCATAGTCTGTGTGCGGGATATTTACTACTACAAAAACTAAATATTTCGACCGTTTTTTTTTTTTTTTGCAAAACTAAGGAAATCTTAGTTTTGCGTTTTCCGCGGAAAAAAACCAAATCCCTAATTTTGTATAAGATTCACACCCCCAATTACACTACCCCCAATTACACGGTCCCGACTATAGTTTAAATGGGTGTTTTAGTGTACATAATTCTAATTCTACACCTTTTATGAGCATATAAGTCTATTTTCGATTTGTGCAGTAGATTAAAATAAAAATTACCGATAAGTATGAAACTGTCATTTGTACAGTGAATGAATAATTTATTTGAAAAAAATCATTTGTTATCTATCGACACATAAATAATATTAGTAGATTTCAAATTTTAAATCAAACGTCAAAATAAATTAAAATTATTTACTTTTTAAATAAATATAATCTTTTTTTATTCAATTTCCTCTCTGTTGATGATGATAACTAGCTTTACCACTCGGCTCCAACCGAAATTTAGATTGTAATTTTATCATCCTCGACTCATAACTCAAACAGTCATTATTCATCCGGATTTGTCAAGCATAATAAACTGTGATAATATCATGACATCAGAACTCACAGATTGAAAGTTGTTCCATCTTTGCGAGAGATAAAAATAAAAAAGTGATTTAGAAAGACAATAAATTTGCAATGAAAGAAAAAAAATCTTACACATACATAAAATACAATACAAATCCATACATCGATAGAAAAAAATATAAATTCTTTTATTTGAGAACTTGACACCTGAGGACAAAAAAGAGGACTTGATATCTGCTCAGGAAGAAAGTTCAAGATAAATCGTCAATGTGGCGGCTCATCAATAATGAGAGAACACATTAATTAATTAAAAAAAGGTTTCAATTAGGGCTTATACAAAAACCGACATTAAACAAAACGATTTTCGAATTATGGTATTTTTTAAAACTCGGTTAAATCCAGTTTTCGAAGCATGACAAAAAAGGACAATTCAAATAAAATATCGATAAAAGGTTAATATATTTTTTATTTAGTATATCTAAGTTAATTATACTTTTAAAGATTTTATTTTTCATAAAGTATGTTTTTATAAAACACACGTATCGACTGTGGAAAGGAAAAAGACGTAACCCACACATGTCAAATTTTACAGGAGGCGCTAAAAACCTGTTTTGATGATTTGAATGAATTATACACAACCTTGAAGTGGACGGAGACTTCTAAACTGGTGTTTAATTGTCATAATCTAATATTATTTTAAGAATTTGTCTAGGAAAAACTTTTATTTCATTCTTTTTCAAACTTAAAAGCTAAATTTAGATACTAATTCGGCGTTTACAGCTTGCATCCTTTTGATAGAACGTGTATCAAGTTTGATACATTGTGATTATCGAAAAATCCTGTTTAAAAACTGTGGGTTACGTACTTTTTCCTTTCCACAGTCGATATAATGCTCAATATTGAACTGTTTATTTAATCTCGCATTATGTATAACTACAGCGGTACCAAGTCGAAATATTAGGGATTTTAATAAAATAATAAAAAAAAACATTTTTTCGAATGCTTAAAACTGGGTTACCAAATTGAAAAAAAACCGGCTTTCAAATGTCTCCAATTTTGCTTAATACAGGGATATTATAAACCGACAAGCCATAGTTTCAGCCAGCGGTGGGCTGCCAATATATTAACAAGGGGCTCGGTAAATCTTATGCATTTATTTGTATCCATTTTCGTTCCCAATGTGGAGCATATGGCCTCCTAATGAAAGTATCTTAAAAAAAGTTTTTTTCTACGAGAACTGTTTGTTACTTAGTCGCTCAACCTCTCTTTTCCAAAAAGAGTAGTAGGGATAGAATGATAACACTAAGATAGGACTAGTGATTAGCTCGAACCCACGAGGTTCGGCACGAAAGCTCTCAACGCTGAATGAAAAAATGAAGGGGCTACTAAGTCTTGTTTCATAATAAAATTTAGCCATCTGCAGAAATTGCAGTTAGGTGCTGATTTGATCTAAGACGAATGATTTTCTTATCTTAACAAGGAGCTCGCCGGCCACGCTGAAATTTAACAAAGGGCTCGCGCGAAAATGGCTCCGCGGGCACTAGATTAAAAATCCCTGATATACAGTGTCCAAGAATTAAACGGGTTTGCGCACGCGGTCATAAGTTATGGCACAGCACACGCATTTCAGAAACACGTTTTTTGGGGTCCAACGCAAGGTTGCGTGTCGATTTGTTAGCACTGTTAGGATCATTATGAGAAGTGGTAGATGTAAGGCGACGCGTGTTGGCAATTTTCGATATTGAACAAATTTGCGGTTGTGTAAATTTGATGACGCACAGAAAAAAAACAGAACGATTGGTTGAGATACGACGCGAACAAATTTGAAATGAATAAAACTTTAAATTGCGTTTCATATAAAATAATTTGTCAATAAAACTATTAATTATTTAAAACCGCATTTATTTTTATTATAATATGTACGTATTTCCATAAATTTGTGCGCATTTATAGGCCCGCAATAGTCACTGCACACGTCTCGTACGCGATTGTCTTTATTTACACAATTCGAATTTCAAAAAAAGTCAACTGTATAATTAAATTTATTTTAATTTAAATATCATAAAAAAACACGTGGTCTGCCAGTAGTGCGTAGCTATAAATTTGGGCCCCCCATACAAACTTCACGCAAGGCCCCCCAAGCAATTTGTTTTATTATTGAGTATGTGTAAATTTGGGCCTCTCTTTTCGCTGGACTCTCGTGCCAATATTGCTCTACCATGAGGTGGCTACACATTTTGTTAATGCTAAACAATGGAACGATATTGTAATATGTACTTATATGTTTTGTCTTTTATCTAATACAGAAATGTGAAAATATTTAATCTTAAATTATTATAAAATGTCAGTGAACAAACATTTTTTTTTTACGTGTGAGTTATATGATTATTTAGTAAAAACTCAAAAATCGAGACCGCTGTCTACTATCAAAAACAGCCGGTTATTCCTTGTTTATTAAAATATGCTTTTTTAAATCATAGTTTTAAAAATAGTTTGTATATTTGGATCAATTAAAAAAAATAGCAGAAAAGTTAAAAGTGTTGTTTAAAACACTTCTAACAATAAAGCCAACGTCAACTGCTACTAAACGAGTATTTTCAACGGCAGGAACTAATTAAAAACAATTATATGAAACATTATTTTTCAAATATGCATTTTTAAAATTTAAATAATGACTTTAATTACAAATGAGCTCGTTTTTAACTTTTCCGGTTCTAAGCTCAAGAAATGCGACCCCAATACCAACATTTTCTTAAATATCTATTTTAATATGGGTGATACAATGTTTATAATTAAGGTATTCTTATATCATAGTTTTTTGGACCTTTTGTAGTTTATATAAATACGCGATAACGCGATAACGAGATAAGCGCCCGCGATAAGCGATCGTTCGTAAGATAGCTGGGCTAAACGCGTCAGTTGCAGTTTCATATGTGTGCTGGGATGACGTCGTTTTTACGCGCAACTTAAAATATGATTATTTATTAAAAAACCACGGATTTTTATAAAAAAAAATGTATGAGGAATGATGCAGAGAGATATTTTAAAGCCCTTAGACTATTTTTTTTTGAAATTCATAAGAATAAGGCCAATAATTAGGAAACCACTGGGGTCCCTAAACGACCCCCATCGGCAGAGAACTATTTTTCTAGTCTCCGAGCCGCGAGAGTTAATGTAGGTACTATTTAATGTAATATTTTAGTATCAACATATAATGTATGTATATACTAAAAACTATCCGGATATCCGAATACATCCGGATAGTTTCAGTTTTACTATTCGATATTCGAATAGTTGATAATGACGAATATTTGGAATCCCTACTTGGTAGTGAATGCGTTTGACATACCTGGAGTTTTACCTCTTTCGTAAAGCACAAGATACAATTCAACATGGTTACTACGAAGAAGATGGGACCGACTGAATTTGCTCGTTATTAGCATTAATCGTTATAACAGAGAATATGTATTTTTAAATGCTTACGAATATACCCATCACATGAAGACATGAAATATCTGGAGCGGTCACATAACACAAAAAGTCTTAATTCAAACAAAAATACACAAAAAGAATTTATTTACACACCCGTTACACACATATTACATTTTTCTCTCAATCCATTTTTCTTGTAAAATGTATGTTTGTTTCATTGTTTTCATTCGCATTTAAGATATTTTTGCTTGGTATTCCCGAGACGTAGCTCGTTATAAAAGAGAATAAATGTCGACGAATGTTGAGTGAATGTGAAAAACTAAAATGTCGACGAAAGTTTCTTCATTACATTTGGGATCTCGCTATTTCCGTGATCGTAATAACCGAGATCGAATGTATATTTAAAAAGTATCACTTTTTGTATACATTATTGATATATATTTACAATTTTTCGATAACGCTCGTGATGTGCGAAACCGGCCCTGATATAAAATCAATAATGTGGAGTAAGAACATAAAAGTGTTGCTATTTTTTTTGTAATATATTTTTTTTTACCTTGTCCGCTCCCAACGTGGAGCATATGGACTCCTAATGCAGTTTATCTCAACAGAAGTGTTTCTACGAGAACTGCTTGTTACTCAGTTGCTCAAACTCCCTTTTTCCCAAAGAGAGTAGGAATATAAGAATAGGGCTAGGACAGGACTAGTGGTTAGCTAATCGCTCTCGATACGCCCCGTTCATAGGATAGAATGAGTAGGAGGGAGGAATTCAAGACATCACATACATCCATGCCTTTGAATAGAAATTCATAAATCGATT
Organism: Himalopsyche anomala; assembly: GCA_031772345.1. NCBI lineage: Eukaryota > Metazoa > Arthropoda > Insecta > Trichoptera > Rhyacophilidae > Himalopsyche > Himalopsyche anomala. The sequence continues at coordinate 18,434,210 of CM062840.1, forward strand.
GAAAAATCAATTTATAAAACTGTCCGTACTGGGATTTGAAACCGTGGCCTCCGTAGCGGTAGCCAACGACGTTGACCACTCGACCACACAGGCAGCTGAACAAATGAAAGAATAAATAATTGGATATTGTCCATTTATATCTTCTGAGAGCAAAATTCAGTAAAATCAAATTACAAATATCTCTGTACTGAAATTCGAGCCAACTACCTTGACCATTCGGATACAGGTCCGACAAAAATCAGTAAAAAAAAATGTCTGCTTCAGTTCATCAATCTGCAGCTTACAGGTTGATTCACTCATTAAATACCACGGGTTTTACCTTGACATGTACGGCGCTGAAATAGTAACAGGTTGGTTGGTTTTTCTTCTCACCTGCTCGCGCTCAGTTTGACCCACTGTATACCATTGACTCTTTTCCTGTATCTAATACAGTGTCTGCCAAACTTTTTTACGTCACGGCACACTAGTGAATGCGATTTTTTTCGCGGCACGCCAAATAAAAATGCCTTCAAAAAGGAAATTTACATTACTAATATGAATATAGGAAATCATTGTGTAGGAAATTTTATTAACAAATATCCCCATAGGTCAGTGTCTGCCATTTGCCATGGATGAACAAAAGTTACATCACTACATACACGCGGAATTGTCAGCATTTACTAATTTTAGAAAAAAACAGCTTGTGTTCTTGTGTATTTACTTTTTCCCCAAAATATCAGTCACTCGTTTTTTTTCTTTTTAGCTCTTCCAAATCCAAAATACTATAAGTTTTCAGGATTTTATAAAAATTTCTCAATCCCAAAATCCCGGGATCGCGAACATACCAATCCCGGGATTGGAGACCCTAGAAGCCATATGCTCCACATTGGGAGCGGACATGTATAAAAAAATAAGAGTCAGTTTATGTATGTGTTATTATAATTGTAACTAGGGTCTCCAATCCCGAGATCCCGTCCAATGATATGATCATGAAATCCCGGGATTGTGATAGTACTAATCCAGGGATTTCTGGATTGATGATAAGAAGTGAAAAAATCTCGTAAAGTGTTTGAAAAGAGGCAGATTTTGGGAATTCCTTAAATTATTAATTATTATAATGGCGACATTGAATATCACAGATAGAGATACGCGATTTTGCATTTCACTACTAGCAGTGCCGGCGTGAGGTTATTTAGTGCCCCAGACAATCCTGAAAATTTACGGATATACTTAATTGAAACAATTTGGGACCTTTTTTTTAGGTCTCGCTCAATATTTTGTTGCATTATAAAGAGCAGTACTTTTTGTGATGGCAAAGTTTTTTTTAAGTTTTCGATCTACTGCGTGGAACTCTAAAATTTCGTATAAAAATATTTGACTGCTCCATTTATGTGTTTACGCCATATATGGGCAACCACCGATCCGCCGAGCTATTTTGTCCGGCCCTGATTCATCTCGGCGAAGTATTAGAGAAAGAAATTAATACTTCCAGGGAGGGATTAAATAATGTAAATGAGACGGGCGCTTGCAACAGTTCCACTCTACTAGTTCATGATCACCACCATGTAAGAAATAGCAACGTGTTTTATTTAATTTAATATTACTTTATTATGTTTAATAATTTGGTCCGGCCCTTGACTCGGAGACAGAATGATAATTTAACCCCAGACTTAGGAAAGGGTTGCCCATGCCTGGTTTACGCCATAGGCGGTTGCCTATTTAGCCTGTATGGTGGTGCCAGCCCTGACTACTAGTATGCAAGAATATGCGTGATTTACAAAATTATGTGTGTTTGAATTAAATTGAATTAAAATTCAATTTTCTTGATTGTTTTTCATAGAATTCCACATGAACTTATTTTTCACCAGAAATTCATTTTTCAGAGAATAATAAACGAATAATTTGGTAATTTAAGTCTAAGATGTCATGCGTGGAGAATTATAATTTTTTTTTGAAGAATTTAGAATTGATTCTCTTAAATTGTTCTTCCTTGTCAGTTTATATTGTAGTATTTTAAATGCATTTTGGGTAATTCTTGTTTTTTTATATAAGCTTATTAATGAAGAATTTTTTGATTGAATTTCAAAAAATGTGTGTTTTACCAGACGAAAGAGCACAAAACGAAAAAAATATTGATGTAACAACTCATATCATTACTTTCAAATGTTATTTTTTTGACATGTGAGATTGATTCGAAAGTAGTATGACCAATCTAAGACAAGAGGTTAGCTACGCGGAAATTTCTAAGGCTGCGCGGACCGATCAAATATTAATTGAATAATTGTCTTGTAGTGCGCGCCAACCTGGAATGAGTGCGCGGGGGCTTTGTAACCGCTGCGCGGCCGCGCGCGCGCGCAACTTATAGGGAACGTTGAATAAGATATTAAGTCCACAGTTGCGACTGTTTTATGATAAATTACCTTAAAATACACAAAATGCTTTTTTTAGTATTATTCAACATGAGTTCAAACATAGTTCTGACGAAGGCATACGCCGAAACAGCTATCAACTATATATATTTAAAAAATATAGAACTAAAATCGCCTGCTGTGGCCAGTTGGTTTGAGCTTGCTTTACCGACCACGCAGGTCTGGGTTCGATTACAGTGAATTTGAGAATTATTCAATTCAAAGTTGTGATCGAAGACTGGGTGTTTGTGATTGTCCCTTCATTTTTTCATTCAGCGTTGTGAGCTTTCGTGCCGGGCCTCATGGGTTTGAGTAAATCACTAGTCCTTTCTTAGCCTTATCATTCTATCCCTACTACACTCTTTGGAAAAGAATGGTTGAGCGACTAAGTAGCAAACAGTTTTCGTAGAAATAGACTTTTGTTGAGATACCTTCATAACGAAGCCATATGCTCCACATTGGGAGCGAAAATGGATACAAATAAATGGATAAGATTTACCGAGCCCCTTGTTAATATATTGGCAGCCCACCGCTGACTAGTCCTGTCCTAGCCTTATCTTTCTTCCCCTATTACTCTCTTCGTAAAAGACAGGTTGATCGACTGATTAACAAAATCCCGTTGACGCACCGTCAATAGGAGGACATATTCTCCACATTGGGAGCGAACATGGAGGATTTTTTTTGAATAAATTCACATTTTAAATACAGCCTTCAAATTAAAAAAAGCGGAAATTAAAAAGGTGTATATGTGAAGTCATTAGCTCTCGCGGCTCGGAGACTTGAAAAATACTTCTCTGCCGATGGGGGTCGTTTAGGGACCCCAGTGGTTTCCTCATTATTGGCCTTATTCCTATAAATTTCAAAAAAAAAATGGTCTAAGGGCTTTAAAATATCTCTCTGCATCATTCCTCATACATTTTTTTTTATAAAAATCCGTGGTTTTTTAATAAATAATCATATTTTAAGTTGCGCGTAAAAAAGACGTCATTTCAGTACAAATATGTATTTGCAACTGACGCGTTCAGCCTAGTTATCTAACGAACGATCTCGTATTTATATAGACTACAAAAGGTCCAAAAAACTACCTTAATTATAAAAATTGTATCACACATATTACAATAGATATTTAAGAAAATGTGGGTATTGGGGTCGCATTTATTGAGCTTAGAACCGGAAAAGTTAATGTTACACTCGGAAATATAACATCGTATAAGTAAACTTACATATAGTAAATTGACAATAATTATTGTAGAATATAACACTAAAAGAGATATGGATTTTTCATAGATTTTGTTTCAAATCGAGACAAATATATGTACATCATAAATTATTGCCGCCTATGTGATCGAGTGGTCAACGTCGTTGGCTACCGCTACGGAGGTCACGGGTTCGAATCCCAGTACGGGCAGTTTTATAAATTGATTTTTCAATCTATTTATGAATTTCTGTTCAAAGGCATGGATGTATGTGATGTCTTGAATTCCCCCCTCCCACCCATCCTATCATATGAACGGGGCGTATCGAGAGCGATAAGCTAACCACTAGTCCTGTCCTAGCCCTTTCCTTCTATTCCTACTCTCTTTGGAAAAAGAGAGGTTGAGCAACTGAGTAACAAACAGTTCTCGTAGAAATACTTCTGTTGAAATAAACTCCATTAGGAGTCCATGTTCTCCACATTGAGAGCGGACATGGTAAATATATATATGGCTCGTATTTAAGCGGTCAGAATTTTAATTCAGTTTCGGTCAGAATTTTTAATACATCGGTCAGAATTTATATTACACTGGTCAGAATTTATATTAAATGGTCATAATGTATCGGTCAGAATTACAGAGGGCAGAATAAATAATTTATGGTCAGAATTTATATTAAGTGGTCAGAATAAATATTAAATGGTCAGAATTTATATTAAATGGTCAGAATATAAATGGGATCGGTCAGAATTTAAATGGAATCGGTCATATTTATTTTGACAGATGGTCTGATTTTTTTTGATGATATGATGTCATCGTATTGCGTTGCTATTGGTGCAAAGTGAAGTTGCTTACGGCAAATCGTCCAATGGGTGATTGGACGAGCGTTGCTACTAGCGCCACGGTCATTGAATGAATCACTATTATTGCGCGCCCAAAGGAAGAATTGACAGTTTTCATAGACTAGCTTCCCACATCCAGGCATTTGCATGTTTCGTGTCAAAAAAAGTTTTTATTTAAAAAAATGTTCACGGTATTTCCGCCTAACCGATATTCTTTTGGTTATTAAATAATTTTAAATAATCTAAAAGTTGCAACTATTTTTTATTATTTGTACAATTCGATACATTGTGATCTGCTCTAAAGAGAGTAAAGGAAAGGATAATATTTTTGGAAAGAACATTTAGATAAATAATTGCTATGGTACATTTCATAGCGACTGTGGAAAGGAAAAAGGACGTAACCCTCAATTTTCCAAAACAGCTTTTTTTTCGATAATCACAATGTATACAACTTGACACACATTCTATCAAAAGGATGGAAGCTGAAAATGCCGAATTAGTATCTAAATTTAACTTTTAAGTTTGAAAAAGATGACCTTGTAAAAAATTAAAACGAAGAAAAAATACTGAAATAAAGGTTTTTCCTAGATAATTTCTTAATTAATATTAGATTATGTCAATTAAACACCAGTTTAGAAGTCTCCGTGCACTTCAAGGTTGTGTATAATTATAAATTTGCATATGGCCCAAAATCATCAAAACACGTTTTTGCGCCCTTTGTAAATTTTGATATGTGTGGGTTACGTCCTTTTTCCTTTATACAGTCGATATAATACACTTATTGTAAGGAAAACACTATTTTTTTTTTAATTGAAAGAGGTGAGTATTTTTTATTTGAATTTAAAAAAGTGACAACTACAAACAACATTCATCATAAAGCCTTGGTTCCTCTTGGAATCCTACATCCACTGCACTTCGGTGGATCCCTACCTTTATATAAACAAACCGAGTGGTATGTAATCAGATGATGCGTTATTTGTAATAATAATGACTCATTATAAGAGTCTGCTTTTCCACACATAACATGAATGTTGAAAAAAAAAGGATTATTAATTTCATTTTTTTTTTATTCTGACCGTATATTAATTTTATTCTGACCGTTTATTAATTTTATTCTGACCGTTTATTAATTTTATTCTGACCGTTTATTATTTTTATTCTGACCGTTAGTATTTTTATTCTGACCGTTAACATTTTTATTCTGACCAAAAATTGAATTTTATTATGACCAAAAGTTGATTTAAATTCTGACCAGAAATTGATTTAAATTCTGACCATTTATTTTGTTGCCTATATATATATATATTACAATAGAGTTTTTCATACGATTGTAGGCCTTCGCCGTTCTCACGTCTAAATTTCATAACTTGATTTTAGCCAACTATCATTTAATATTATACATAATAGAAAAATGATAATAACTAATTATTAGCTAACCGCACACCATTCATAATACTGAGAATAGTCGTTGACCTGCACAACCGTGTGCCGGGGATTTAAATAAAGTATTAATTTGATACTTGGGAGCCCCCTTCTTGCAAAATACATAAATTATTTTGATTCTTAGTACTCAACAGTAAATATTAATGTGTTTCTAATACAATTAAAGGTGTTTTTTTAATGAGTATGCTCAGGGATGGGCTGGAGGGGGCTCGGGGGGGCTCGCGCGAGCCCCTTGTTAAATTTTGGACCGGCCGGCGAGCCCCTTGTTAAGTTTAAAAAATCAATCATCTCAGATAACATCATCACCTAAATGTTATTTCTGTAGACGGTTAAATAGCATTATAAAACATAAGACTCTGTTGGCCCTTCAATTTGTTCGTAACATACATTTATTTCAGTTGCATAATAAAAGGGACCTTTTTTTTGAGCCGGTTTTTTGACTATTGTCTAAAAATGCCGATGTTTGATATTTTATTGCTCAGATGTCCAGGCATCACATTTTTATGAACCTACTTTCTAATTTACTTAACACGTGTACATTTTTTTCATTTCACGACCTTCGCCGTAATCGTTATTCTGCACTTTTTTTGTTTTTGCAAGGACAGAGTCCTAACATTTCTTTTAAGATTTTTTATGATCTTCTTCTTGGAACTTGGAACGAGGTATAACGTTTGTGAAGAAAATAATTACGATTAAAGAAGCAAACTTTAAATCATGCATATGCTCTTTAATGATGATTAAAATAAAATTTAAGGTGTTCTGTTGTACTGTCAATCCGTAGTGTAAAAGCAGGCATGCAAAACCTTTTTTATCGAACAGACAGCAAAAAAACAAATTATGATAGCTTAGGTTTGCAAGTAAAAATGAAATTTAAACTGCGCTCCTTTTACATGCGGATACGTTTCATGTAAAATAGCCTTGTGTGTAGTTAAGTGATCCACAAGCCGCGGGCCGCATGCGGCTTAAAATAACATTTTTTGCAGCCCAAAATAGTAAGTTTTTCTACCAATTTTTTTAGTGAATACTATAAAAATCTGTGTTTGATATATGAAAAAATTATGCAGAAGCAAAGGTATATAATCTGGATTATCACCGATAGAAAACACAATCCTATTTTTTATTATTCAACATTATGATATTATTTTCACGGAGATAGATTTGTGACCGAAATTCATCTTTTAACAATGAATGTATCTCTCGTCTACTCGTCACTTTTATCCTCTGAGGCCCGCGAAAAAATAGAAAATTAATAAATTGGTCCTTCTTTCAAAAACCTTGTGCACCACTGATATAAATACGTGAAAGTTAGTTTCTATTACATTCGGCCGTGTTATTTTGAAACCGTGCAAAAGAGGATTCGGTGTACATATTAAACAATACGTGTTGTATTCCTAATTAAAAAATTGATGCGACTTTTGTCTTTGTAAAATCTTAACTAAATATTTATAATCCGCAAAATCAGTAATAGCCTATTTCTATCTTAATTAGCGTATTTCTATGAATCGATTATGCATTTCAACCAAAAAGCTTGCTCACATATGTATGTATATTAAAGGTCAGCGTGGGCCCGGGCCCTTACGAGCAATTGGGATTCGGGCTCGGGCCGGGCCCGGGTAAGGAATTTATTTCAGACTATGTTCGTATCATAAGTCAACCATGATCATTTTGATTATTACCATTTCTATAGAGAATTGTAAATTTGTAAAAAACGTTTTTTTTCGGGCTGAGGAGTATAAATCTGGGCTTCGGGTCGGGTTCGGGTAACAAGTGTGGTATTAGACTCGGGCCCTGGCCGGGTCGGGCCTGAGTCTTTCGGGTTCAGACCGGGTAATTTCGCTAAATTTCGGCCCGTGCAGAACTCTGATGTATATAAATCAAATTTATTATAGATTTATATATGTAAATCAAATAAATTACTTAAAAAATATGTACTATATTTTAATTCAAAAATGAAACATCCGTGGGCCACAAAAAAACAGGCGGGTCGCATGTCACGGGATTTTCATCATTCCTGATGTAAAGGTATTATGGCCGAGATTAAGCGAGCCCCTTGTTAGAATATTGGCAGCCCACCGCTGAGTATGCTTTGTATAAAAAACATTAAAGTATAATATACAATCCAGTATACCCGGGGTGGGGAGCCTTTTCATTTCTAAAGGCCACATTCATTTATCTGATTCATCATAAGGCTGCAGTAAAGAAAACGTTCGACTGTCGGACATATAATGGGTTTATTATGCTCTTTTTCCAAGCGCTTGCGTATATATTTTTTGCTCAAAATGAATATTTTGATTAAGTCAAAAGGCCACAACAGATTATCCAAGAGGCCGCATGTTCCCTCCACTTCAGTAGACAAATCAATTTAAAAATCGGTTTTAGTGACACAAATAATTTATTCCAAATCGACCATTGGGGAAAGTGCACTTAAAATGGTGTCATGTCAATTAAAACTGTTCGAGATAAGTTATAGGCTTTACATACAATTTTCAATATAAAACAGTGATGCACAATCCGTGGCCTACGGGACGCATGCGGCCCGTTTTGAATTGTTTTGCGGCCCTCGATTGTTTTTTCTCAAAAATGAAATTCATATTTTTATCAAGTAAATCAATGAATTTATTTAATATGAGCAAGGTTTTCCGTTGTTCAAAGAAAATAAATCGGTTCATAGAAGTAGGCTTATTGATTAAAGTTTGGATTCAATTGTGCGGCCTCATTATATAGATATTAAACCAAATTTTTAAAAAAATATCTAAAAAAAATTAAAGTCAAAAATTGCATTAACTTTAGAATGACATATAAAAAAAACATGTATACCTAAGTATTTAATAAAAAATCTTTGCGGCCCTAACACTTGATAATTTTTTTTTATCCGGCACACTAGAAAAAAAGGTTGTGCATGTCTGATATAAAACATCAACACCGATGATAATGAAGCGAATCTCATCAGAAATGTTTCTACGAGAACTGTGTGTTACTCAGTTGCTCAACCTTTATTTTTTAAGAGAGTAGAGACTCACGTTTTCTTATTTTTTACCATGCCCGCTCCCAATGTGGAGCATACGGACTCCTAATGGAGTTTATCTCGACAGAAATGTTTCTATGATAACTGCTTGTTACTCAATTGCTCAACCTCTCTTTTTCCATAAAGCAGTGGTTTTGAACCTTTGTGTTACTGCGCCTCCATTAGAAGAATAATAATATCTTCACGCCTCCCCATCCTTTATTTCATATGGTAATAAACGGACACGTTTGAAAGGGTAAATATATATTTTGGACTGTTCGCGTCTCCCTTTGCAATAGTCCACGCCTCCCAGGTTGGAAATTGCTGCCATAGAGAGTAGGAATAGAAGAATAGGACTAGTGGTTAACTAATCGCTTTCGATACACCCCGGTCATAGGATAGGATGAGTGGCAGGGGGGAATTCAAGACATCACATACATCCAGGAATGGCTGGAGAAGGCTCGGAGGGGCTCGCGCGAGCCCCTTGTTGAATTTTACTAAGGCCGGAGAGCCCCTTGTTAATTTTAGAGAAAACAGTATTCTCAGATCAAATGAGTACATAATTGCAATTTCCGACTTATATATTATCTAGGAAAGCTTCAGTATGCACAGTAGTACATTTTTGGCCATTTCCATTGATAAGTTTACGGTAAATTGCATATTTTTACATATTATAACTGTATCAAGTAACAATCGATTGCTTATTTAAGTATAGCATACAATTCCATCGGAGTGATAAAAAAACTCACTGCTTCCCCAGAACACCGAGAATTGCTTTGATATAAAGCGAGTCTCTTGTTAAGGTATTGGCAGCCCACCGCTGCATACATCCATGCCTTCGAACAGAAATTCATAAATCAATTTATAAAACTGTCCTTACTGTGATTCGAACCCGTGACCGAAGCCAACGACGTTAACCACTCGACGACACAAGCGGCCATACCGATTGCTTAATACTGATACAGTATGTTTAGAAATGAGGGCAGTACAGTATCAATAACTTTTATGAAAGAAAGAAAGTAGTCATACAATTGGAAGAAAATAACGAGTGACGTGGTTCAATTGCGGGGGTAAAATCCTGGAAAAACAATGCAACTCCGTCACAATGTCACGCCACTGTCGGATTGATTCACCGCCATTGTTTGGCTAACATGTTGTCATCAATGATTTTTTTTTAAATAATTTATACGGGCTGTATTACGATTAATTACGTGGTGCTAACGAACAAAAACCGATTGTGTTTGATATGTTAAAAAAACCGCAAAATTTCATTATTTATTCGCTGAGCGAAAAAGCTGCGGGGACACATTGTCTGAATGACATATGAATTAATTAATATCTAGCGTAAAAACCAAACATTCATTGATAAAATTTTATTATCTGGGAACTTCACGGAATTATTATTATAATCTATATCAAACATGTCTAGCAAATTATTTATTAAAATCCATTTCGCTCAACACGAGCGCTTAGCACGTATCTCAACTTTTGTCAGTTTTGAGTTATATGATGTAATAAATTCAGTTTGAATCGTTCAAATTATTTATTTATTCATTGTTAAAAATTGAAATTATAGTACATGACATAACAGCTGATGCCAATTCGCCATATTAAATAAAACAACATAATACATCAAAATCAACATACAAAATCAAGAAATAAAAAAGTAAAATTTAACAAACAGTGCACAAATACTATCACTAAAAATGTCCACTTCTCTAGGCCAGGGTTTCCCAAACTATGTTCCGCGGAGCCAGGGTAGGTGTTCCGAAAAAAATTGGAATGGCTTTATACGCTGCAAAATAGTTTTTAAAAAATCTTGAAAATTCAGCTAAGTGTTCCGTTATATTTTCCGGACTTGCGAAGTGTTCCATTCCAGAAAATGTTTGTGAAACCGTGCTCTAGGCCAGTGGTTCGCAACCTTTTCTGTTCCACGGCACACCTTTCTCCATATTTCCGAAATCCATTTCAAATATGCATATATGTATAAAATATACATATCGACCGTGTAAAGGAAAAAGGACGTAACCCACACATATCAAATTTTACAGGAGGCGCAAAAAAGTGTTTTGATGGTTTTGCGCCATATGCAAATTATGAATTATACACAACCTTGAAGTGTACGGAGGCTTCTAAACCGGTGTTTAATTGACAAAATCGAATATTAATCAAAGAAGTTGTCTAGGAAAAACCTTTATTTCAGAATTTTTTCTTGGTTTAATTTTTTTACAAGGTAATCTCTTTCAAACTTAAAAGCTAAATTTATATACTAATTCGGTATTTGCAGCTTGCATTCTTTTGATAGAACGTATATAAATAAGGGTATATGCAAAAATAATATTAGAAATCGTTTTCAATTGTGTAATATACATTATATTGCCACCTCAGTACTTTAACTAGGCAACTCTGATTTGATCATTGTTTAAAAAAAATATTTGATCTTTTCTTCAATAAAGCTGTGGCACACTTAACATCGCCCCACGGCACACTAGCGTGTCGCGGCACAGCGGTTGCGGAGCACTGCTCTAGGCAATGAGTTGATCAATCGAACGGCCCTAGGAACCGGTGACTCATACCTCCTAAGCGAGGTATAAGTTTTTAGAAACAAAAGTTTTTGATCATAATTTAGTAATTAATAGTCATGAGAATTTCTGAATTATAAACTTGGCCTCGAAGGAGAAGAGAAAAATGCTTTAAACTTGAAAACTATCTTCGAGCTTCAAGAGAGTGGCATCTACAGGCGTTCAAGTGCATGGATGAATTGTCAGTTCAAGTTCATCCATGCCCTTGAACGCCTGAAAATACCGAAAGGTGAAACCCGGGTCGTTAGTGACAAAATCTGTGTGAATGTACACGATTCAAATTTAATATTGAAAGTCCACCAACCACCTTCAGTCGAAATTGTAAATTAATGAATTCAGAATTACAATACACACACATTCCTTTAACTCCTATCCCAAAAAATAAATAACACCTCATGCTTTATTTAACTTTGTACAAAAACGTAGGTAACTAATGGTCATGCGTAAGGCAGTGGCAGCCGGTCAATGAGGCACTGGATTAATGCACTTCTTGTATATGCAGGAACGGTTATATTTCATGAAATAATATTCAAACATAACATTATAATTATCAATGCAACATAAAATATCGATGCAAGTGGCTTCATCTTACAAGCTGAAAGTTTTCACTTTCGTTTTTTTTTAGAAATATCAATCTGTTCCTTACCAACGTCTGCCAGAACATTGACGATACTTTGTCTCCTACACACATTATTTTATTGTGTCATTTCTAAAAGCAAAAGAGATAGTAGATAATTCACTCAGTTTAGTTTGCTATTATTATTTAAAAAAAAACCACATCTTATGACGTCTTCCGAGAAATACAATGTCCTTTATGATAAGACAATATGTGACCAAATCGTTATAATTAAAGATTATTTTAAGACATTATGAGACGCTAAACCGAGCTTCCGGTGGTATGATATAAGCGAAAATGTGTATATTGCCTTTCTTTAGTAATCAAAACGGCTTATTTAAATTCCAGTGAGTCCTCAGCATTTAAATATTTACTAATTGACATAAGAAATTTCATAAAGAATAAACTCAGGGTGAAAGCACACTCAACGAAAACCAATAAAAAGAAAGAATACCACAGTAAAACCCCCATTTACACTATAGTCGGGACCGTGTAATTGGGGGTGTGAATCTCATACAAAATTAGGGATTTGGTTTTTTCCGCGGAAAACGCAAAAAAAAAATATGGACGAAATATTTAGTTTTTGTAGTAGTAATTATCCCGCACACATACGCTAGCCAACATTTGACTGTATGCACGGCACAGACGACCGTCTCTTAGTAACGACAATGGAATGCGACCGTGCAATTGGGGGATTTGCGTCGAATATTTTAAGCCATCGCGTAATTCGGGATAGTGTAATTGGGGGTTCCATTGTATATTTTTACACGAATTATTTGTTCTAACAAAAAACATATAAGCAATTAACAGATTTCCTGATAACTGAAAATTCAACAACACAAGACACAATAACAGATAATAACAAACAAAAGGCTTTATAAGATACCAACACATTAGACGTGTTAAAGAATTCTAGCGATGTAATCGTTTAATGTCAAGTCTGATAAAAGTATTACTTTATTTTAATTAAAATGTATGAATTTGTATAATTTACTTACCTTTCCACTAAGTATTGACAGCGAACACCCTAAAAGTGATTATATTTCGCAACTGACAGTGACAGCATTGAATAACTCCATGTATCTGTTTTTTTATTGTGCGTTTATTTTAAATAAAATAATGGTTATTAAGTAAACAAAAAACTTATTTGCGCGAATTGGAGCGACAAATTTTAGTTTTAAATACATTTAAATGTGATGTAAAAATAATAAGTATGTATATAGCATTCTTTTCGCCACAGCAAATTGACTTGACAGATTGCCGCTATAACTTACATATAAATAAAATGCTTATAAATAAGTTTTAAAGTTAATCAATTTCTGAGTAGTAAACAAACATATACTTGCCGTCTGTCTGTTTTACCGGTGATTCCCCGCGTAGCATTTTAATGCTAATGCAACAGTTCATTATGCGATGCACAGGGTCATTGCAAGAGGACGCGGCATTTAAAAATGCGAAATATATTTTATTGCACTGCAGATAAGGAATGCAATACCAGTGATAGTCTCGGTCTTTAATGACAATACATAATATTGATATTTTAAATTGACAATTAATCAAAATCAAAATTACTATCGAATGTGGGAAGGAAGCAGGACACAGCCCACAGATTTTTTAGATAATCACAACCAATGTTCCCTCTTAGACGAGAAGATAGCTGCGCGGGCCAATCCAACAAATGCGCGGCATAATTTGTCATATTTAATATTAAAAAAATATTGTTTTTTTTTGCATAATAAATATTATCACTTTATTATTAATAAATAATTGTATCAAATAAAACAAAATAAATAATATAACTCATTCTATTTTTTTTTTCAATATATCGACTGTGGAAAGGAAAAAGGACGTAACCCCCACATATCAAATTTTACAGGAGGCGCATAAAACGTGTTTTGATGATTTTGGTCCATATGCAAATTATGAATTATACACAACCTTCTAAACTGGTGTTTAATTGACATAATCTAATATTAATTGAAAAAAAAATCTAGGAAAAATCTTTATTTCAGTCTTTTTTCTTGGCTTAATTTTTTTACAAAGCCATCTTTTTCAAAATTTAAAAGCTAAATTTAGATACTAATTCGGCATTTACAGCTTGCATCATTTTGATAGAACGTGTATCAAGTTTGATACATTGTGATTATCGAAAAAAAACTGTTTTGAAAAAACTGTGGGTTACGTTCTTCTTCCTTTCCACACTATAGTATTAAGTTATTAACATATTCATTGTTTTATTTAAAATTGTCTTGATTTTCATTTGGCTCCTTACAACTAATCCTGATAGTAAATTCTAGTTGAATTAACTTAATTTATAATTTATTTTAGTCAATAAGGGTTAATCCAATTAAAAAAGAATATTTGAATTGTTGTATTGGAGTGCGCGCCAACCCGGAATGAGTACGCGGGTGTATTTAAACCACTGTGCAGCAGCGCGCGCGCGTAGCTTAGAGGGAACATTGATCATAATGTATACAATTTGATACACGTCCTATTAAAATGATGCAACCTGAAACTGCCGATTTTGTATCTAAATGAAAAGGCCTGTGGAAATTGCGATCAGGAAAAAAGACTTTTTAGAAGACACAAAAAACGTTTAGGTTAAAAGCAAATTATGAAATATACACAACTTTTAAGTCCACTAAGACTGATAAACTGGTTTTTAATTGACTTTATCTGATATTAATTTAATATTTTTTAAAGATTTTTCTCCTGATCGCAATTTTCGCAGTCTTTTCTTATTTCAAACTTAAAACCTAACCCGACCCAATATTTTATTTATGCTCTTTTTTTGCTGTATATAGTGTTACATCTGAAATACCTAGTATTTTCTGTTGCATCCTTGAATCAATGCAAAATTAAAATTCACACATTTCCTAGGAAAGCTTTGGTTTTTTTTTTAACTGTAAGATAAAATTAAATAGGATAAGTTTTATTAAGTAATCAAAATACCTGCTATTATGAATTATCATAGATTTACAATTTCATTCGACAACAGCGTTATCACATTGATTTATATATCGTTGTCATACAGCAGAAAGTGACTAAGTGTAACAATATGTTCAAGATAACTGATTAAATACGAATTTATAATCAAGTAAAACCTATTATATTTGACCTCTGGTTTAGTTTATTTGTAGTGGAGTATATAGTGTAGTGGTCAAAGTCGTTTCTTCCGTGATGGATATCACGGGTTCGATTCCAGCTACGAACAGTATTTTTCAATCGATTTCTGTTCGAATGTATGAGTGTTTGTAACGTCTAAAAAATTCCCTCTCACCCTTCCAATCCTAAAATAACAAGACGTAGAGAAAGCGATTAGTTGACTACGAGTTCTGTCCAAGCCTCTATACTTATATCCATACTTTCTACAGTTTGAGTAACTAGCAGTTCTCGTAGAAAAACTCAGATACCTACACAAGGAGGTCATATGTTCCAAATTAGGTGTAGACAAAGTGTAAAAAAAGGATTTATTTGACATTTTTTGAGATATATAAAATATTATGTTTGTAAGACGCCAAATAGTTACGTTGTCCGTTTAGAGAAAACTGTTCTCAGTGGCGTAGCAAGGGGGGGTGCAGTAAGGGCGATCCACATTTTTGGGGGCGGTATTTTCAAAAATAAATACAATATTTTTCGAGAAATAATATTTATAAATGAAAAAAAATAAGCCACCTTGTAGTAAAAACTCCTATTTCATTGTGAAAAAATAGTACAAGTCATTAAAAACAAAAACAGAGGAAACAGTGGGGGCGGCAAAATCAAGGACCGCCCCGAGCGGCAGGACCCTACGACACAGACTGTTGATCAATTTCTATTGTATAACGACGGTAAGTACAATGTATCAAAAGATATTTGCAATTAAAAATATGACACTTTTTTTGTATGTACCGTGTGTTTGTTATATTAATAGTAAGGTTATAAGTTATTCTTAAATTATCGATAATTTACCCAAGCACATACCTGTTATCCAAGAGGTAAATCAAAAACGTTTGTATTAAAATTACATTAATAACTCATTATATCGACTAATCGGTTTATCTTTTTCTTGACGTGATTAATTAAACTAATTATGATCTCTCATTGAAACGTGTTTTTCTGTCAAACAAGTGTCTTAAGCATGTTGCAAACAATTATTTTATTAATAATGTTACATATGCCGGTTATAGTGACACTATAGGACAGCATGCAAAGCCGTTATCTTCTAGCGGGCCGCATAAAAACAGATTATG
Organism: Himalopsyche anomala; assembly: GCA_031772345.1. Lineage (NCBI taxonomy): Eukaryota > Metazoa > Arthropoda > Insecta > Trichoptera > Rhyacophilidae > Himalopsyche > Himalopsyche anomala. The sequence continues at coordinate 18,450,509 of CM062840.1, forward strand.
ATGGGTTCAGGTCGCAAAGAAAAAAATAAGGTATGCTCAATTCTCTTTTACACGGGGGATACGTTCTATGTAAAACAGACGTGCAAAAAAAACGTATTATAAAAGATAAATTGAATTTAGATAATTGAATGATAGGTTTCATTAAATTATTTTGACCGTGTTATTTCGAAAACGTAAGAAAAAATAAAACCATGCAAAAATAGGCTTATGAGTTCTTGTTTATTAAGAATGTTTATATCAGGCATAGGCAACCTTTCCTAGGTCTGGGACCAAATTATCATTCTGTCTCCGAATCAAGAGCCGGACTAAATTATTAAACATAATAAAGTAATATTAAATTAAATAAAACACGTTGCTACTTCTTATATATCGTCCAAGCTTTGGTGAGTGTAGAGTAGTATTAGTAGTAGACTAGTAGAGTGGAGTCACTGCAAGCGCCCGTGTCATCTCCATTATTTAATCCCTCTCTGGAACTGTTAATTTCTTTCTCTATAACTTCGCCGAGATGAATCAGGGCCGGAAAAAATAGCTCGGCGGGCCGGTGGTTGCCCATATATGGTTTATATTGTGAACAATGTAACTATGTATACATGTTTTTCTGTAACCATGTCCGCTCCCAATGTGGAGCATATGGACTCCTAATGGAGTTTATTTCAACAGAAGTGTTTCTACAAGAACTGCTTGTTACTCATATGTGATATGTTTTCTATTTGAATTAACCTTGAAAAACTGAGATTTTAAAATAAAAAATCTGTCAACTTGGTCGTTAGCTGTATGCAGTGCCAGATATTTTGTTGTATTCAAATTAAAGACATGTAAAAATAATGAAAACAAGAAATTATTATGAATGATCAATTCCTCAATACCGGGATTGAAAGACTGTTAATCACGATATCCAGTGATGTAGTGGCGCCAGGTCAGTGACCTGGCTCCCGAAAATGAGCCAGGGTGCCGCCCTGCCACCATTTTGACTTGTAACTTAATTTTTATGTATGTACATACATATATTTAATAAACTGCTCATAAAATTTAAAAGCATTATATCAAAATTGATCTACCAGACGGATTTTACGAAAATAAAAAAAATAAATGTACACATGTAACGTGAAAAATACCACTCCTCTTTCTAAGATCTTTATTTCTAATTTAAATTGGACATTTTTTTTTTATTGAATTAATTGTTAAAACTTTTTGGTTGTTTAACTTAGGAAGGATATAAAAAAAAAAACAGGAAAGAGGTCAATGACCGACCTGGTGCCTATACCCGACTCCCGATATCCCGGGATCTCAAAAAGGATCCGGAATTGGATGGGCATCTAGGGCTAGTGTAAACAGCTATCAAATTTAATTTGATATTATTTTTAACTTTCACTTTTCAAACTGTGTAAAGTCATGTGTAAAAAAACTGCTTGCGGTGAAAAGATCACTTTGATTTTAAGCTAAAATCTGACCCTTAACAAACTCATTTATTACCGTATTCTAATCAAAAGCGTAACTTAAATACTTTTAATCTTTTACCTGCCGTAGATAATAAATACTAATTACCTAGCACGCCAGCTATAATATGCAACCGTTAATATAATTAGTTATTGACGAGATTACTCGTAACTGACGTGTTGAGGAAGAAATTTTTTTTGGAGATATCTCGTCTGTTACAGCCATCGAGTTAACTGTAAATGTGTATTTTTTTATGCGGACTCATACCAATTATTGTATGACCTTCTCAGTATCAGTAATAATTAATCTAAATTCAGATTATTAGAGATATGTTCCATATTATGAGTTCCTCAGTACCCCATTTAAGAAACGCTGCGTTAGTTCATCTATTATTAAATTTGAATAACTGTCGATTATCCATATTAACATTAAAAGGTGGGTGTGTAAAGCTCTCGTCTCACTGTGGGTTTTTCCGGGAAATCCCGGCGACTGCTTCATTACAACGGAGTGCGTGCCAGTTGAGAAAACATCAAAACTGGTTTATTTTAAACAAAGTATCGCACGTTGTTGTTTAAGATATTTATTATAAATAACAATGTGAATTTCCCGAGGATTACATAAAAATAAACATACCGGTCCAATAGAAGACTTGTCACGTATGCTTTTATTACTGATCTGTTCAAGATAAATAAGATAAATTCTGTAAATATAAAGAGCTGTTGTGTACTTATGAATTAATATGACATATTCTAGGGTAACCATAATGCTATAGCAATTATTTATTGCAGAACTGTGTTGCAGTGTTTATTATCTTAATTAATCAGTGCAGTGGTTGCCGGTCAATGTGGCATTGGATCAATGCACCCCATGTATATGCAGGGGCGGTTTCATGAAATAATATTAAAATATAACATTTATACCACTCACTCATTTTAAAGGAATATTACGTAGTATTATTTTATTTATTTATTGTTTAAAAGTACAGTACATGACATTTTAGCTGACGCCAATTCGCCATGCACTTCACAAATGTAATAAGAAAAAAAAACTACACAATACATCAAAATCAAAAAATAAAATAGTAAAACTTAACAAACAGTACACAAATACTGTCATTAATAATGTCCACTTCCCTAGACAATGAGTTGATCAGTCGAACGGCCCTTGGATCTGGCGACTCAAATGTCTAACGCGAGAAACAAGTTTTTGGTCATAGTTTCGCCCACGTAAGAATAAATTCGGAGCATGTAAGTTAATAGTCATGAGAGTTTCAGGATTATTAACTTGTCCCCGAAGAAGCAGAGAAAAATGCTTTAAACTTGAAAACGGTATTCGAGCTTCAAGAGAGTGAAATGATAACATTCCTAAAAAAAAATTGCAACTTAAATTTGGTGTCTCCCTTTTCTTGGTGCACATAGCACGTGCTTAGTGGACATATCTGACCACAGTGAAGACGAAATAAAAATATTAGGACCAACAATACTAATATTTATAGTATTATTCGTAACCCCCTCTCTTGTATAGTCAATTTTCCTTGAACGTGTCACTTCTATTATTTAAAAGTTTTTATTATTATTAAGCTTTGGAATGGTTTCAAGATTTTTAAAAAAAATCAAAAAAAAAAACTAGTGTGCTGGAAAACAATCGAAGCAACACTTTGAGAAGTGAGTTAGTTTTTACTAAATTTAATTTTATCTAATATTTTGTTAGTTAGTTAGAGCTTGCTCTGCCGATCACGCTGGTCTGGGTTCGATTCCCGGTAAGATCAAAGTGAATATGAGAATTATTCAATTCAAAGTTGTGATCGAAGACTGGGTGTTTGTGATGTCAATTTACATTATTTCCTAAACTCCCATCTTTCTGATCCTTTGATAACTGGGTGTAGCAATAGCGATTAGTCAACCACTAGTCATGTTCTAGTCTAATCCTTCTTTCCCTACTACTCACTGTAAAAAAAGGTGAGGTTAAACGACTGAGTAATAAGTAGTTTTCGTAGAAAAAACTTCTGTTAATGTACCTTCATTAGAAGGCCATATGCTCCACTTTGGGAGTGGACATGAATAATAATAATTTAAAAAAAATGGACAGAGATCTTTGTTTGCTCTCATCGGTGTGGATGTGACGTACCACTGACGTCGATTCGACTATGGAATTTATTCATAGATATTTATATTTTTTTTATCCATATGTTAAGAAATAATGACAATTCAATAAAAAATGAAAATTTTAATTGACAACATAACGTTTGGGCGCAAAAATGAGGTGATACTAATCAAAGGGTAAAATAAAGGAAAAATTGTTTTTTTTAATTTTCATAATAAAGTTATGGTGAAATAAATTAACATATTATAACTTATTGGACATTAATCATTTATGCTAATGACTGGTCACCGTAATTTTGCAGGACCAGCCTCTCTTTTTACTAACGTCAATGTATGTGTAGAAGAATTTCGCATCGCGTCGAAGGATTATAATGACAAACGTTTCGCGTTGTGCCAGTCAGTAACTTGGTAGACTCAGGCCCGCACGGTCGTTCGCCAACAGTCGCTTGAAATTATCACACTAAATTGAACACCAACAATCAAATCTCGCACTTGATATTGTAGTAACAAATCAATTTTAATTTCTAAGAAGAACACAGTTTTTTAATCAATCATCTATACACTGTTGAAAACATTTCGTGACTTTTGTTTTAGCGTGGTGTGGGACACGAAAAAAAAGCATTCGCATTTTTTACAGTGCACAGTTTCGTGGAAACAGTATTCCGCGAATTTTATAAATAAATCATTTGCCGCGATTTTTCTGAGTTTTAAAAGTCAAGCAGTAAAATTGAAATATATAAACACTAGACAGTTAATTAAACCTTGAACGTATTTGTTTTCTCTCGGTAAATATTGATACGCGTGAGTGAGAATTTTTCTGAATTGTGTTTGGATTTATTTTACCGGCTGAATGCATTTAATAATAAAATGAATGTTGTTATTTTAATGCAAGTATCTACTTAAAAAAAACGTGAGGTTACATGTGATTAATAATCATTGAATATACCTGGTGTGAGGATACAAACTGAATGGCATCAAAAAGAGACAGAACCTTGACCGGTCGATAAAAAAAAGTTGACTTTTAATACAAATAAATAAAACGAGTGATTTTGTTGTTGATAAAAAGATACTTTGAATTTTAAAAAGGTTTGAATAAACTTAACTTATTTTCGTATTTAGTTTATAGCGTCAAAATGATGCTCTATCCTGAATCTGCGTATGAGAGCAGTTACTGCGATTCTCACCTGCAGTACGCATCAAACGAAACCTTTTCTATGCTATTAAACTCCAGTTTTTCCGAAACCACAATTTTACCAAACATAGATATGAATCAAATATCTGAAGGCAGCACATCCCAATATCTGGACCAACCAACACAAGAACTGAGATACCAAGGCGATGTATATCAAACACAGCAGTATATAACCAATTTTGATGCATATCCGTCAGGTAATAGGGATTACAGCAGACTATTAGCTGCACCTGAACACCTTTACGAGTGGACATTAAAACCTGTGCGCGAATGGTCTTCGATAGATGTGAGGAACTGGATTTTAGACACGGGCACAACTGAGAATTTAAAAATCGCTCAAATACCTTCGTTCCACTTCGCAAATATGACAGGACAAGATTTAATTCTGATGTCGAAAGAAGCTTTCTGTGATAGGATGAAAACTGAATCAAACGCGTATGATTCGCCGTCGATCGGAGAAATATTTTACAGAACATTAGAAGTCAGATTAAACGGAGACGCTTCGTACGAACAAGAAGCCGTTGTTCCTGTCACAGTCATGGATAAATTTAACGCTGATGAAAATCTGCACATTAATACTATCGAGAGTGAGAGACAGCTTCTGGATATGGACAGCAATTACAATACCAGCGTGATAACAGAGAGTACTAACGATATGTCATTCATCAGCAATTTCAACACGGCAGAGTCAGACTACGCCGACAGTTTACGCGACGAATACGAGATGATGAACAGCGACAGTCTGGACTACCGAGACGCCAACATTGAAGAGTCGTCCACCAGCCAGGTAATCGGAAAGCGTCTTCCGGGAAGGCCGAAAGGTAGCGGGAAGAAGCAGGCTAAGAGGGTGAAGAATGTTTCCGTACCTGAGTTCTTGAGGGATCTGCTGCATAACCCGAAATACTGTCCGAAGATCATCAAATGGGAGGATTACTCAGAAGGGAAATTTAGGTGAGTCAAGAATTTATTTTTGTTCAAGTTACAACCCACTTTTATTTGCGTAATCACATACGAGCAGAGAAATCTGAAATTTGTTAGATGTTATGTTAATTTATAAAATTTTGGAACATCTGTAAAAATCCAGCGTTTCTAAATAATATTATATAATTCGGTCAATTATTTTTAATCGGAATTCCATTAAATTATGCCAAAAGTTTCATGATGCATTTGTAGATGATTATCAATATTAAATCTTATTTATATATATTTAACGGCTGGCAGGTAAAGAAGGGTTCATTGAAATAATTCAGGGGTTTTTCCAAACCACAAAGTTCACAATACTTACTGCTGTTAAAATTAAATAAATTAAGTCAGGTGACGGCTAAATGCGTAATTCTACACAAAAAATAATACCTAAAGCATGTTTTGAAACATTGCTTTATTTATCACTGTGTTAACTGTCAATTCATTGTGGAAGCGTATTATGGGTACATATTTCAAAAATAAACTTTTTTTAAGTATACAGAATTTTTTACTTACCTAAAGAGCAGTAAAGCTTTTACGAAGTCGAACCTGATCTTTGCATGAAGCTGTGTTAATTTTACAGTATTTGGAGTGTTTTGAAGGGTTAACATGGTATACACCCCTACACGTTTTTTCACTAACGACCCGTGTTTTGTCTTTCGGAATCTTCAGCCGTTAAAAGCTATTGATGGCTGCAATACCGCTTAACTTAGTGATACTCAATTTATTTTTGTATATACCTACATACACGATACATTTATTTACCGCGAACAATTCAAGTTCATCAGTGAATTTGAAGCCTGTAGATGCTTACAGGTGAAACTCGTGTTGTTGGTGACAAAACGTGTAGGAGTGTACAGCATTTGAGGTATACATTTAATATTTAAATTTCACTAAACACATTTAATTAATATTTTACTGCTCACAATATATTTTAAGCTGTATTTTTACTTCACCAAAGTAACTTTTTTAGTATATAATTCAGAAGGATTACAATATTACATTAAGGGGAGCTGATGAGTGAGACACACTTTATAACGGCAAACACGCCTTTAAATTTGAATGCAATTTTCACACAAATGATGCTGCCAACGCATTATAAAAGGGAACAAATTAAATGGTCAGAATTTAAATATGAACTGTTAGAATAAAAATATTATACGTTCAGAATATTTTATACGACTTGGGTTAGGTTAGGTTTTTTTTTTAATTTCATTTAAAATATGACTATTTATTCTGACCGATATATTATGACCATTTAATATAAATTTTGACCGGAAAAATACGAGCCATTATAAAATATGTTGAAGTTACTATTGCTTTTTAAACATTGTGTATCTTCCATCCATCGTACTTATTTGCACTCGATCTGTGTGTAAATTATTCTATTTCCTAGGTGACTACCTCAACAAGATTTTACCATAAATGTATATTTAAACGGCTTATCCATTTATTAGTATACTATAATTGGATGTGTACTACGGATTCATGATAAATCAATAAAGATATTTTTATTGCATATATTACAGTCATAGCTATCAATCAAGTATTGCATAATGAAACATGTACAATTGTTTATGATATCTGTGTGCTTTGCAAAAATATACATAACTTACACAATGTAATTACATAACTTGTAATCACATTGCACCAAGAATATTTTTCTGACAAAGAAGCGAATTGTATTTAATTTCTTTTGATTTCTTTGTCTAATGTTCTAAACTTCAGATTTTGATACATAAAATATATAAATGCTTAAATAATTCGTGCAAATAATAGAGCACTGGGGTGCTAGCTATACTACTTTATTATCAAACAGTTAACGTATGTGGGTATAATAAAGAATACCTTAATCAAATGACACGATTTAAAATTAAAATCTGTTAGATTTTATCACAAATGGTTTTAAAATAAATCAAATATATTTTTTTTTCAATAAACTTCTACTTTCTACTGTCTTGGAATCTGAAGCTTTTTACTCTTCTTAAAGAGGTGTTGCCGCCTGTGTGGTCGAGTGGTCAACATCGTTGGCTTCCGCTACGGAGGGCACGGGTTCGAATCCCAGTACGGACAGTTTTATAAATTGATTTTTCAGTCGATTTATGAATTTATGTTCAAAGGCATGGTTGTATGTGATGTCTTGAATTCCCCCCTCCCACTCATTCTATCCTATGAACGGGGCGTATCGAGAGCGATTAGCTAACCACTAGTCCTGTCCTAAGCCCTTTCATTCTATTCCTACTCTCTTTGAAAAAAGAGAGGTTGAGCAACTGAGTAACAAGCAGTTCTTGTAGAAACACATCTGTTGAGATAAACTCCATTAGGAGTCAATATGCTCCATATTAGGAGCGAACATAAAAAGAAGGAGGTGTTATTTAAAAATTGAAACACTGTTTCGGTTTCACTCATGACGACTTGAAAGTTTTATAAAAATCATCATTAGCTGAAAATATCCGAATTATATTAAATACATATGAAATCGATACGAAAAAGTGTTTTATTTTTTCATTATAATTCTTTATTTTGACAGTGAACCGCATTAAAAGGTGTCCCAATGTTTTCAGTTATTTTTTTTGTTGTTCCAGTTTGATTGTCAAAAACGAGAAATCATTTTACTATTATTAATTTGGATGCAAGTGCAGGGATGTTTGTAATGTTTTGGTTCTTCTTTCATAAGTCACATACGAGATCAAATAATATCCTAACAAGTAAAATCATGAATTTCATTTCCACGTATCAAAACTCCTACTAGTGATTTTGAATGCATTTATCATAACTTATTGTTACTTATCAATTTAATTAGGGACAATAAAAGCAATTACGTAATGTATAAGCAAGACGTGGGAAGAATATTATAACCCAGATATGATATGAAAATAATACGATGGTTTTCCTTAACAGCAGAATGTTGAATTACTGTCGCATATAAAAAAAAATAAACTAAAATTTTATCACAACACTCATCCCCCGATTTTCTCTGATTCAATTTAACGCAAATTTCGGAAACATTGTGATAAAAATTGGTTCGTGTTCTCGTATTCCTAAAAATGTCAATAATTCTGTTTTCATACACATGACCAGTAAAGCCTGCCACTCACTGGTATGTTGATAGTAAAAACGTAGTGATACTATAACTGATAAGCTCGCATAAACCTTCTTTACTAAGATATGGCATAAATAACTGTCAGTTTTTGATTGCAAATGCAAACCGTGACGGGAAAATCCCATCCCACAGTTGTACTCGACCTGTCAGTACATGTTTGACGAGGAAAATCTACTCGTAAACATGCTCAAATAATTTCACCGTGAAAATTATTGACTGCTCCCACGCGCAGTTTGATATTTGAACGGAAAATATACTATGACATATGAAATCTATCCCGCAACTAAATTTATTATACATTAATAAAAACACTATATTGCTTTGTACTTTATTCCACTTTATTAAATAGGTCAGGACCGGTTTCGCTCATTGCGAATATTTTCAACTGATAATAAATATAATTTAACAATGCTATTTATACAAAAATGAAAAGTTGTAAACAATAATTGGCATTGAAAAGAAATTACCAATTACATTATAAATGATTCTAAAATAACATAAAATTAAAATGTTTAACACATCTAACATATAATTAAAAATTCATCCAAGATCAATAAATTTAGAGTGGTGAAAGAAAGTAATTACAAACATAATTAAAATTTGGGATTTTTTAAAAAAATATTTATTATACATTTAAATTTACTATAAGTTAGTAGACATGTATTTTGTGCATCTATTTTTGTCATTTTTCATTTTGCAATTCAGCGATTTAGGGCATTAAAAATGTTCAATTTTAGCGTCAATTAGCATCTATTTTTATTATGAGTTGAATTTCAAATAATAAACAATTTCGATGAATTTTAGTTTAATGTATATACATACATATATACAATTTAAAGACGACACAACTAAAAAAAAAAAGGAAAATTCAAAAATGTTTTTTGTAATTAAAATATATGAATATAAAAATATAATATATATTATAATTTATTAAAACTCAGCATGGAGCATATTTTTACATATTCTTTTTTGAGATTCGTGCGACGACGGTAGTACTTTTACACTATTTACGGAACACCAAATTGATTTCAGAGCCGCACAACCAAACTCATCATATTTATTTTTTGTTGCCATCAATAATAGCAAAATATCCGGCATGGATTCTTTTTTATGTTATCTATTAATTCATAATTGTCTAAAAATAATTAATTTTACATTTTTTTGTTATTTTAGCATCTATTCGCATATTTTACGAATTTATCATCTATTGGTATCTATTCCGAATTTTAGCATCTATTTAGCATTTATGGCAAGATGCCCAAAATACGGGTCTGTAATGATTAGTTATGAAAATATAAAAATCTATGATTTTATTAAACTACAACAATTAGCGGTAGGCTGCCAATACGTTAATAAAGGGATCGCAGAGCTATTCGCGTTGTGTCGAAAAGGGGCGGTTAACCCTTATATAATACAATTATGTATTAGTATTTAGTGATATCTCAACAGAATTTCAGAGTGGTTAGTTAATTCATCTCGCTTCACCCCGTTTCCGGACATCACAAACATCTATGCCTTCGAACAGATACTGATTACGGTGTTGATGTTATATGTACTTATATGTTTTTGTTATTTCTGTTTATCAATGACATATTTTGAATTGAAATGTTTGTTTACTTGAAAGGACATCATTATAAATTTACTTTTCCATTAGTGGATTTGAAATACATTTGTACTTAAGCAAGCATTTGTGAAAGTAGTCTGTCTGAGGATACCTCTGAAAGAAGCGAAACACGTGTCACAGTTTGTAGCACAATACGTGGAATAATCCATGTTATATTAAAATGAACTTCCACAAAGTTACCGCCGAATCCATTGAAAACATTTTTTTTGTTACTACGTTAAGACCTAAGTTAAGTTACTACTAAATTTGGTATGTATAACTAATTTTCGTCAAGAAGTGGAATTAATTCACCATGGAAATGCTACTCACATGTACGTGCTAAATACTTACATACAAATTATTACACTGTATGTTTTCAATTTATTTAACCACTCGAATACCAAGCGGGCACAGGTGTCCGGAATATATGCAAGCAAACACGGATGTCCAAGACATTAAAACAAATCAAATACTTGGTATTCTAATAGAATATAAGCAATATATTGATGAATATGTGTAGTGCTATCTATACTGAGTCAATATAGGTTTTTAAAATATCGAATTCGAGTGTATATTAGGCAAAATTATTTTTCTCAAAAACACGCAGTATCTCTGGGACATATTAATGATTTATTTGCGTGGTATTCAAACGGTTAAGTGATGACTGAATGATGGTATTTTTAAATATTTTTTTACTTTTATTAATAATAAATTATGACAGATACACGTTTCAAACAATATCTCCCGGCGCAGAATCTAAATCTCATAAAAAAAGAGTAAATACTATTTATTAAATATTTAGTCTTGTTTTGATAAATATGTTTATTAAAATAATAATATTTAATTGATAACACTGGAAATTCCATACCGTTTACTGGAAATTCCACACACCGATAAATTGTGGTAGGACATGACGTTTTGCGTTTGATTAATATTATTAAAATCAAAGCAATAATTATGCAGTCAACCTAAAAATTTATTCAAAACAGTTTAAAAAACATTGATAAACTCATGACTAAGGTCCTAAAGCTTAGATAATTATTAATGTGCAGTTCGGTTTGGTGATATTTTTATTTAAAATATTTAAACATAAATAAAATTCATTACTGTTATCAGATATTGTTTTATTTTTAAATCTTATTAAGACACTGCCTACGTGATATATTTAAAAAATAAACTCCTGTGGGTATTGCCAGACGATCTAAAAATAATATTCCATATTATTTTCCATGGCCACTTTTATATCTAATTAGCCGGCTCCCGGCATGCGTTGCAATGCCACTCAAAGAAAGAAAGTGAATGTTTTTAATTGTCACTTTTAGGGTGTTCACTGTCAATACTTGGTGGAAAGGCATTATATTAATAAAAACACAATATTCCTTCGTATATCATTCCACTTTATTAATTAAGTCAGGACCGGTTTCGCTTATTGCGAGCATTGTCAACCGATTGTCAACTGTCAGTTGACAATGCTCGCAATGAGCGAAACCGGTCCTGACCTAATTAATAAAGTGGAATGAAGTACAAAGGAATATTGTGTTTTTATTAATATTTTTTAATTGTGTTTATTGAAGTGCATGTTTTCTTTTTCTGCCTGTTTGACGTTTGCTGCCGATTTTCTATGGTGCGACACCTACTGAAAGTTAATCGTACTATAACCTTCGCGCCAGTGCAAGCATACGTTGTCAAAATGAACTGTATGGCAGACATTGATTTTTATATACAAGACCTACTGTAAGTTAATTTTACTATGCCTATAACCTTCACGGAAGTGCAAGCAAAAAGTTTGTCAGAGTTTAAGACCTTTTTTTTTTTAGCTCACCGAGGAATTTGAAATCCTCAATTTGCTCAAAATTAATAAATCTCTGTGGCTCCCTGGGGGGCCACATGGTTAAGCGTTGAGAAACCCTGTATTAGATAAGGTAAAAAAATATCAGCTTATTTTGTTCTACAATTTTTTATAAGATGAGTTTAGAGCTATTTGGGCGTGCGCTTTCGTCAAAACTAATAGTCATCGTTAGATATTTTCTTATTTACAATAAAACAACTGATTAATATTAAATAGTTAATCTTAGGAAGCTATGCGGTTGTAAATTACAACACAGAAATGTGGTAACTAAAAACGGATGTGTAATGCTTGCATGTTTTAGAATTTTTATGATATTATGTTTAACATATTAACACTTTATAAGCGGGCGTTTTTTAGTGATTAGCGCAAAAATACATTACATTCTTAAAATCAACACAACTTCTAAACCAAACAATATTTTCGGCTAAAATTGTCAAAGAAATCATATGTAACATTTAATCATTAAAATAAAATAAAAACATTTTGAATACATCATAATTTCACTACTTTTCTAAGCTGAATATAAAAACCTGTTATTAATTTAGTAGATATCACTCCACTTGTTATCAATATGAAATATTCAAAATATTCTGTATAAAAAATAACATTAATCCATACCATACAATTATATAAATAATTATAGTATAAAATCCTCATTCCTACAAATTTACAGTCACTTAAAGTGTCAAATCTGATGTCCTAAATATTCGAGAAACATGTGCGCCTTTTTTTTAAAAAAAAAAAGTGTGAACGAACATTCAGGGTATAATAAATTATGAGTTTTATTGCTTATTGTCAAAAAGGGTCACTTGCCGCGGCAGTTATTTTGAAGAAACCATTAAATTATGAGTCAATATACAACAAAACCGACAGTACACGATAAACGTATTTTTACGTGTCCCGCCTATAATGTGTTAACAATATTATAAAGTAATCATGTGGTTAGTTTCACTTGGCAAAACTATTATGAATCTACGTTTTAAATGTTCATTCACAAAAATCTATATGTCAGCGGGTTATCGTTCCATACCATAGTGCAAAAATAAACAATAAATGTCTGTTTATTAATAATTTAAGCTCTACACGGTAATAATTTAATAATCATGTGAGAGTCAGGCTGTTTTTTTTTTATTTGATTTCGATTGGTCAAAATAAAATCAAAAAATCTTTAAGTGTCCATATCATATTATCTTGTACTTAACCTCATTTGCTTAATTTAATTTAAAACATAGTTATTACAGTTTCTTATCGTTAATTGAGTAGTATATGCCATATATGATTAATTGCAGTATAAATGATAAGGTTGTCTGTGTATTTTTTGAAAAAATATCACATGTAGTCAAATGAATAGGGCTGTGTAGTCGCGAAAAATGAGCGGCTCGATTGTTTTTTTTGAAAAATATGTTTAATGATGTGTATTCAAAAAAAAAAGCCAAAAGTGTTGACATTTAATGCTTGGCTGACTAAAAACGATACAATACAGCGATTTCCAACCTGGGAAGCGTGGACTATCGCAAAGGGAGGCGCGAACAGTCCAAAATATGTATTTACTCTTTAAAACGTGTCTTTGTTACTATATGAAATAAAGGATGGAAGAAAGCGAAGATATTTTTTCATCAAAAGGAGGCACAGTAACTTAAAGGTGTGAAACCACTGATCTAATTGAATACATATGTATAAATAAGTTAATAAAAAAATAAAAATAATAAAAGATTTTTAGTACTTTTTCCACATAAAATTTATTTGATCAGGACCGGTTTCGCCCATCGCGAGCATTATCAACCGATAAGAAAAATATATAAACATTGCTATTTATACAAGTTAAATTGAAATAAAAGGTGTAAGCAACTACTTTCAATGAAAAGGATTCACAAATTACATTATAATTACACAAAATTAAAATGCTTAACACCTGCAACATACAATTAAAAAATCATCAATAAATATAAGTGGCAAATGATATCAATTAATAAGTTATAAGTTAAAATGAAATTATTTAAAAAAAATCTCGGAGTCGTTGTCGTTAATTATTGTAAAGCTGGAGTCGGAGTCGTCTTTTTTTACACGACTCCACAGCCCTGGAAATAACCATCAGTTTTTTCAAAATAGCTTTTTTTCGATAACCACAATGTATACAACTTAATACACGTTCTGTCAAAAGGATTTCGGTAGCAAATGTCAAATTAGTATTTAAATTTAGGTTTTAAGTATGAAAAAAAGAGCCCGTAAAAATTAGCCCTGCTGTAGACAATTGCACTCTCCTTTAAGCACTATTGAAGTGATTTTTTAAATTTATATTAGCCGGTTCCCGGCAAGCGTTGCAACGCCACTCAAAGAAAGAAAGTGTTTTTTTTAATTGTGTTCATCGAAGTGCATGTTTTCTTCTTTATGTCTGTTTGACGTTTGCTGCTGATTGTACGACACACGCGCCACCTACTTTAAGTTAATTGTACTATAACCTTCACGCAAATGCAAGCATACGTTGTTGAAATGAACTGTATGAAAGACATACAAACATTGATTTTTATATATAAGACTTACTGTAAATTAATTTTACTATGCCTATAATCTTTCCGGAAGTGCTTGTCAAAGTTTTATTGCAATCGGATGAGCGATGTGGAATCGCATAAAGTCGAACAAACAAACATTAATTTTTATGTATTTGGTAAATATTTATCGGCGAATATTTAATTAATATGTTTACCATTTCAAAGTAACATAATTTTGCAAACAAAACACAAGTTTCTTTATTTTATTCGAATAAAAAAGTCAAACGATCGAGGATGCATATAAATATCACGATTTTTTGTATAAAACAATATCAATCAAATAAATTGCTATGTTAGAAATCGCAAATATTTTTAAACGCTTAAATATCAACAAACAAAAAAACGAGCGATCGTTAATAAAAGAAAATTTGACATTTCAAGTGACTATGACAAAAAAGTGTATTTTTAAAAAATATTGTTGCCATAAAAACTATGTTTTATGAGCAGTCCTTGAACTAAACAGTTTGCATGAAATAAACACGTAACTCAATCAGTATCAAATATCGCGCTATGATGATGATTTCCATTGAAAGATTGCGGTAATTGGTTTCGGGAAATTGTTTATGGCTATGTGTGTTATGATGGTCACGAAGCTGTCTAGTGTGTAGGTTAAAAACCATTATACAACAGATTTTTCGTGGGCTTAAGACTCCTAAATGAAACAACTCAAACTTCTTTCAAACCAACGCGTAACACATATCTTGAAACATTAACCATTAAAAAATCGGGATATTCTACAGAGCTATTATTAATTTCATTGTGCATTTATGAAGACATAATATATAGACAAATGTGACGTTCAGTTTTCTCCTCAACAAAAAACTCTTATTTATTTTATGTACATATGAATAAAATAGTATTTTAACGAATTGTTTTAAAATGGCATACAAAATTTCCCGTATGAAATTCTGAACCAAAAAAAGATAAATAAAAAATAAAATACTCATTTGTACTATAGATGTACCAGCGTAACTTGACTGCCCGCGAGGGCGCCACCATCGCATCATTAACGTTGCCATAGTCAACACGTCCTAGGACGACAATTTAAGTTCTAAGTTCTGCCACAGTCAAGTTAAAATGGTACATCTCTAGTTACATTTTTATTTTATATAATCAGGTCCGGTTTCGTTCACGACGAGTTATATCAACTGATGATGCGTTCAGATTAAATAAGGTGGATTTGGTAAAAATGATTTTTCTATTTTTTTGGCTTTTCACAAAATATTTACATTGAACATAAGAAAAGTGAAAAAATAATGTTATCTTAGACTCAGTCCTTCTTTTTCATTTGTATTAAAACCCTATTGGCAAAGAAAGTATTTCATTAGCTGTCATGTAGTGGAGACATTTTTTTTAAATACTGTGAAGCTTAATAAGTAACTGTATTAAAAAAAAAAGCACCAGATTTACAGTGGATCCAAACCCATTTAAAAATCCGTTCGTGTATTAGTATTTTTTTCACTGATGTATATTATTCTGTTTACTTACACATCATACGATGTAAAAAATCACACATATAGAGAGAGCTTGACAATTAGTACCATATAGGAGCAAAAATAGTACCAATATCTCAAGATGATATTGTGGTACCATTTGAACAGGTATACATACAATAATAATTGCTTATCTTCATTGAAACTATAAAATGGAGTAAAACGTTACTTTACATACAAGACAAAAAGCATTTTTTTTGAAATAATACATTTTAATGAAATGTAAGACACAAAGTTTGTTTTAATTACACAAGTGAATATTAAACATTCACAGTTATAACAGTACTGGAGATAAACAAATCTTTTACTATGTAGTAACACTATTTGCATCATAGATGATATAGCAATGTCGCCATATTTTAGGCTAACATCATTTAAAACACGATAGATATTGATAACTATATGCAAAATTACTTAGATTAGTAGAGGTACACATTTTCCTTTTTTTAAACAACGTATGGACTAGGGCAGGGATGGCAAACCTACGACACGCGTGCCCGAGGTGGCACGTTTGAGAACGATTTTCAAGTTCAAAAAATTAAATTTTATATTTGAAAAATTAAAATAAAAATAAAAATTTTGATTTAATTAATCCGTGAATTATTAATTTATTTCGTTTTATTATTTTTCAAATGTTTCCCAAGATAAACGACAATCGTTTAAAAAATATTTTTTTATTCGACAATTTTTTCTATTTAAAAAAAAAATACTGCTTGGGCACGCCACACAATTAAGAAATAATATTTGAGGGTTTTGGCACGTGGACCCAAAAAGGTTCACCATCCTTGGACTAGGGTGTCGAGACGTCCCGGGACAAAACAGCGTTTCAAGTACTGCGTGTAAACACGCACATTTTGTATGGCCGGCCCTACGAGCAGGAAATTGTTTTGAGTGTTAACACGTCGCTGGCAGAGAACCGGTTAATATTGTAAGGAAGCATCCGATTTTTCTAAACTTTTTATGTTAAATGAAGAAATATAATTTAATATAATCTGTACATAAAATATAATATATCAAAAAACGTCGCATGTATGCTTTCTCACAATCTTTACAAGGTTTTGTTTAAATATCGTATCATCAATTTGAGATAGAGCCTTAACACGTGTGCACATATACTATGCCATTTTTTAAAACGAAAATTCACAAAGGTGTTATGTAAATAAGCCATTAAGAATTTTTCTCATCTACAATAACATGTCGATTAATAAAATTATCTGTCTATGATTTTGCGGCGTAAATGTTGCTTCTATTAAAATTGTTTATGATTGCCAGCCATGTTTGTATGATCAAATATGATAATGTTTTTATGTCATATCTTTATACCTATATTCGATTTCTTCCTTTGCGCCGTATTCTCAAATTTATTAAAACATAAAAAGGAGGTATCTTACACTCAACATGATTATTGTATTTGGTTTTTACGGTTGTAGTCGATATTTTATGAATTATTCGACTGATCATAAAAGTGCTTTAGAAAGAAGTTATTTTAAAAAGGACTGTCAAAAATGATGTTGTCAATCCTATTCATATGATTCCAATCACTACAATATGATTAAAGAGTGGTCTGAAAATTATTAATTCTTAGACATGTTCGTCCTACGTGTTCTTTAACTCTTGTCGAAACGCGTGTCACAATTTGTAACACTACATGTGGAGTAATAAATGTATCAAACTTTATTTTGGATTCTTCTATTCATCCAATATATTGGATACAGATTTATTCACACAAAATTGAGTAAAATAATCAGATATCTGGAGCAACCACTTTTTTAATTGCTCCGTTCCGACAGTTAAATACTTCCAGATCCCTAATTTTAATGATGTAGACCACACAGAAATATAAAAAGTGAGGTTATGCATCGCTTGTCAGGTTTGCCCTCGTATCAAATGATACCAGGGTTAAAAAAAACATCAAATATTGAATTTATCATAAATTGAAAATACATTTTAAAAAACGTTTCATTTTTAAATTTTGAAATATATATATATATATTATATTATATATCGGAGCAGTGGAGCACACCAAATTTCCGTACTCCGGCCAACAACTTGTTACTCCACGCTCCTGCTCCAGATACTTGAAAATAATAACAAGGCGTAACAAACAATTGGTAAAATAAAAATGAAAAGCATTAATAAATAATGATACTAATTCGTTTAAAAATCCTTTTGTCCCAACAAATATTGACGTTATATCGAGAATATATGGTAAACTTTTAATTTACAGTTTGATGCATTTCACGTTGAATGATCTTTTGCATTAAAATGCAGTCTTGCGGTTTTTTGTCCAGACAGTCACTCAACTAAACTAGACTGATTTTTTGAAGTCATCGATCCTGTCCACTTTGCATTAAAGTGTGTTCGCGAGGACGAAGGTGTTTTCAATGTCGTTGCACTTCTATTATGATTGCCGACTCGCATATTTTTTTACTCCACAGACCGTCACTGGAAATCATTGTTTTATAGGGTGACAATATGACACAATTATTACATGGCTAAAATTTCGTATTATAAATAAATATAGTATTGCAACCGTGTCTGCTACCGCTATAAAACATATGAATTCCTAATGGCTCGTATTTTTCTGGTCAGAATTTATATTACATTAGCTAACCAAAATGGTTATAAAAATTTATGACCGTATAATATTTTTATTCTGACCAAAAAAAAAGATTTAAATTCTGACCTTTTGTTTCCATTCCTAATACAGTTAATCTCAACGAAAGTTCATTTTAGAAAAATGAGTGATTCAGTCGCAAAATTTATATTTTTTTTCCAAAAATAATAATGGTTGAAACATGCGCTAAAAACGGAACAATGTTTAACTAATTGAAATCATTATTTTATTAAATTTGTATGTAAGCTATGACACTTCTTATTATTCTTCTATTTTTCTATATTCATTTCACAGATATTTTTAATCAATAACTGTTTCATAATAAAATTTGTACCACAGAAAAAAATATTAATTTTTATCGTAGAAAGTTATCAGAAAGCTACATTTTTTTTAAAATATATTTAGCGTCGCCTTTCAAAACTATTTCAACATTATTTTATTTAAATATAGTGTCGAGTGTTTAGCGTTGCATGGCTTTCGTCCGAATATTCGAATAATATACGGCTTACATTTCGAATTTCGAATATTTAAAATTCTCTGTCGAAAGTTATTAAATGCAATATGTTTTGGCTTTGGTGCATCTGAGTCAGAGCTGTTTGTGGTAATCAATTGACTAATGAAGCAACAATAGCTAAATTACATGTATAAAAATAATTATATTTACTTGCCCTGTGTAGTCACACTACATTTTTGATTTTGCGCAAAGGTGAAGCGTCATGCGTCTGCCCTGTTTCATTGAACCTTATTTAGGTCCAGAACATTCGAGACGACTTGAGAATTCTCCCTACAGATTTATGACCAAAATAGGTGCCTAATGTTTGTATATTATTTTGAAGATATAACATGAATATCTTGAGAATGAATTCCTAATCATTGATAATGTATAATTAAAGATTTCGAAAGAAGTTACTTGGTGAACTTTCAATTGTTTATTTTTTTTATATTCCTGAAGTTTTTTTCAGTAACAATAAGGATATATCATATACGAGAGTATTACTTGCAAACCCGGCTCATTCCAAAGTTATTGAAACATGAACCGTGAATGTAATTTAGTAGATAAAAATAATGTTTTAAAGTATTTTCAGAAATCAGTCTCAAACATGGCTTGACAACATCCAAAATATCATTCCAAAGACTAAAAATACTTTTAAAATGTAAATTGTTTTTCAAAATGAAATTCAAGCTTTTTCAAGTTATTTATAAATCATCAGTCTAGGGTTAATTCGTGCACTTGAATGTCTGAAAATACCCAAAGGGGAAACTCGGGTCGTTAGTGACAAAACTTGTGCGACTGTACGAAAATTGAAAGATTCTAATTTAATATAATTGAAATTCCACCAAGCATCTCCTGTCGAAATAATTATATTGAAATATTTTTTTCTGAAAAGAAATGCACATCATCTCTTATTTTTATTGAAGTATAATATATGAAGATATTTAAATAAATATAAAACATTGATTGACTTAAAATTGATTTGATAGAACCCATTATAAACAAGGCAGATAAAAAAATCAACATCAATCTTGTGGAGCTTAAAATTTCGTTATTTTTTACCTAAAACAATCAATTTTTGTGTATTCTGAATGTCAGTTTAAAATGTTTATTTGCTGAGAAAAACCGGTTTTCAGTATACCTATGTTAGGTACCAACAATCAGCCGGTTCTATTGACTCAGTCAAAAGGTTAATGTAATGTGTGTTCGGCTTACTAATAACAATAATCTTAAATCATCTTCGATCGGAAAAAAAGACGTTTGTTTTGTATCATAAGATACTTTAATCAAAATATTATTTTTTCCAACACAAATAATTTTGAATAAATCTTTCATTTTAAGCACTCTACATTAATACATCGGTAGCACAATCAAAATATGCCATGATATTACCTTATAACTAAACCACTCATTTATTTAGCCATTATTGATTTTAAAAAACAGCAGTTTGTCGGACAAAATGTTTTTGACGAAGCAATTATTATAAAATTCTAGCAATGGTAAATAAAGTCCTTTAACTAGTGATTTAAATGCCGGTATAACCGAATCCGAGATTTCAAAAACCATACTGTCTTTTTTCAATATCGAATTTACAGTTATAAAACTGCAAACATATCAGTATTTCGATATCGAAAATTAATTAACATTAACTTTCATCGTATATTTTATAAAATTGTTTTGCTATGAATTAAAATTCATTGAATTTGGTCGAAGTGACGAGCCTTTGAATGATGTATTATAATTTTAAGAAACCGTAGAAAAGTTCGTGATATATCTTTAATGCAGTATTTTATATTGAATATTGAAGTACCGATTTTAAGTTGCAAGTTCGATTGACAGTTTATTTGCTTTTTTTTCTCTTGTTATACCGGCATTGATATTTGCAATATCGGTATTACAAATTCAATTTATTGATTTCGAAAATTCTATGACACGGGAATTGTATTTGTTTGCTCTGCGTTTTAAAGTGTTTGTAATGTAAATTATAATAATTTATTATACAGAGGTAAATCTCAGGCTTTGGATAAAGCTCCATTTTATCACTGTCTTTAAAAAACTTCTTCTCTTTCCTACTAATATTTCTCTTTTCATCGACTTCAATCCACGCCTATAACTAACTGGCAACGTTCCAACGAAGGCGCGGTCTACCGAAAGCTCTTTACACCCTTTGGTGTTAGTCAAAGATTATTGTTGGCAAATATTTACCTTCAAAGTTTACATATTTTTTTGCACAATCAAAATCACACAATTTTACGTCATAGTAATTAATCATTAACCAAAAAAAATATGCTGTATGGCTCGCAAATAAGACAATGTTAAAAATAAGATGTATGGCTATTTGTTTTATTAAAAGACAAATTAATATACCAGCGAATAAAAATAATTGCAATGTAAACACAATTTTGTATTTTTTTTTCTGATTAATTATCATTATATATTATTAGTTGTACAATTGATTTATCAACGTTTATTATTTTCGTCACAAAATTAATTTTATTGATTATTATATTGCTTTCAGAGACGTAGTTATATTTTTTTATAATAGTATTTTGTATAAAGTTATATAACTAAAAAAAATCTTATGGAAAATGTTGTATAACTGTCCGTATACTTTTGCAGTTTCAATTATAATTAACATATATACACAGTGCGCTATTTTTGAAAACCAGTGGTTCTGGAACTCATTTCTTGTCAAGCATTTTACTAAAAGTTTTTTTAGTAAAGTGCGCGGCCGCGCACTCCAATAAAACTATTCAATTTTTTTTTTTTTTTTAAATTTGACTCACCCTGATTGACCGCAATAAATAATAAATTGAACATTTATACAATTCAACTACAATCAAATTTTAATATTTTATAATAACAAAAAATCGATCTTAATGGAGTATATAATATAATATAAGGATTAATTGTAAGGATCGACGTACAAGCTGGAATTTTTGTAAATTAATTTATAAAATATGTTTATTATTTATTAAAGATTGATTATTCATTCTGCCTTTTTTCTTAATTCGTGCTTGATTTTATTTTATGTAAAAGAATAGAAAGAGTTCTGTTATTGCTTATTTGATTTATAATTTTTTTATCATGCAAATAAAAACATTTTTTTTGTACCAAATATGACAAACTATGCCGCGCATTTGTTGCATTGGCCCTCACAGCCTTTGAATTTTTCACGCAGTTGACCTCTCGTCTTAGATGGAGAATTTATTATGATAGTCGGTTTTTAATACATTTTTCTTGATTAGTTTTATTATTTTTCTTGGCTGTACGTAACGCACAGCACAAATATACAAACACACTCTACATCCGTATGTCCACCGTGCATGTTGAAAGGTAATACTGGTCTGATAATTAAATAATTTCAACATAAACGTAAAAAAATACAAAATTAACGTTAAATCTGTCTACGTCACTGATAAAATTACATAGAAAATGTTTTTAGTACATTGGAAATCTCATTGACAAATAAAAAAATATATATATTAGTGATTGTCAGTTTATTTATTATTATCAATTTATATTGATTTTTACGGCATTGTATGCATCTAGTGTCGTTTTTAGTGACGCGTTCAATGGTATTGTTTTATTTTCGCTGATGTATCTTTTAGCATCCCAGGTATAGGCAGTAGAATTTGACCTATAGTCAATTATTTTAGGGTCCATGTGCAGTGTCAATAAACTTCATTACACAAAATACGGCCATTTTATTATCAGTATTAAATTATTATAATGGTTTAACGAACTTTTGCTGAACATCAAAACAGTATCAATAGAAGGTTTTCTTCCATTTAAAATTTCGACTGACATCTTGGTGGAATGACAGCTTAACGACCGCGGACGCGTATTTTAGTACTAAATTACTATACACACTAAATTGATTGAATGTCATATATTATGTTTATTTTGTTGTTAACCCGTAACATGCCATCTTAAAAAATCAGGTTCCCTGCCATGATGGCAGGGAACGTGATTTGATGAGAAGGGATGCAGATGCAGGGATGAGAAGTTTCAGTGTTTATTGACAGTATTTAAACCTAAGTTAGAAGCTAAGAAATAATTTTAAAAATGTATACATATATGCTAGAATACCTAAAATGATAAATACTTATTGACAATATTAAGAGAAATATTGAACGTTTTAATGGTTCAACTATTTACGATTGCATCATGGGCAAGGAGGTGTTAAAAAAGTGTTCTGTATAGATTTAGTATTTTTTAATGTTTTGAGTAGTTTCAAACGTGCCTATGTGTTTCATAAATTATGATACAATAGCATTAATGGGTTTTTCGCCAGAGTAAATTCTCTTCAAACAGTGTAAAGTTATTACAATAACGTTTTCCTTGTAACTCACGTTTCGTTGTGTAAAACCTAATTTGTAAAATACCCAATCGGGATTTACCACTGCAGTTATTATCACTTTTCCTTTTTATAATAATTATTATTGAATTGATACTTTTTAACCGTCAAGTACTATTCTGCGAATCAATTTATTAACGTCAATAAAATTGACAACATTCCATGTAATAAAAAAAAAAAAACACAATATTCCTCTGTACTTATTTAGACTTTTATTTAGAAAGATCAGGACCGGTTTTGCTCATTATGAGCGTTATCAACTGATGAGAGTGCTCGTCGTGAGCGAAACCGATTTTAATTAAAAAATAAAATATTGTAGCCAAACAGGGTTCTATGGGGAGCTACAGTTAACCTCTAGCCGAAAGTTCATTAAATTCAAAGCCATTCAATATTAACACTCACATTCTCCCTCTGAGCATGCGCTGACATATAATATAGTTTGTGCTGAATTATGCTACACTTAAACACAGAATAACAGATAAATCAAGACAAACATATTACAGTGAAACCCCCATTTACACTATAGTCGGGACCGTGTAATTGGGAGTAGTGTAATTGGGGGTGTGAATCTCATACAAAATTAGGGATTTGGTTTTTTTAAGATTAAGATTTCCCTTAGTTTTGCAAAAAAATAAAATTGGACGATATATTTAGTTTTTGTAGTAGTAAATATACCGCACACAGACAGACGCCCAGCTATGCGTGTATAGCCTGGCACGTGTTGTATAGCCAACATTTGATTGTATGCGCGGCACAGACGACCGTCGCTATGTAACGACAATCGAATGCGACCGTGTAATTGGGGGAATTGCGGCGTATATTTCAAGACAGCGCGTAATTCGGGGTAGTGTAATTGGGGGTTCCACTGTATATTGTAATATCGTAGATTCGTGACTATTTCACTGAATGTCCACTTTAACAAAATTGATAATAATTCGATGTAGCTTTTTTCTCAGAACGTAGGCATTATTAATCGAATCGTTCAATAAGTATAATTGGGATTCGATCCGAGTAAAATTATCATAAAATTTAAATGTACTGTAGCATACTTAATTTATTTAAAACCCGATTTTTAATTTGTATTTTACTTGTGATTTTATGACATCTTTTCATACATATTCAATAAATCAAGATGTTAATCTGCGGGCGAAAATTATATTTATTGATTAAGCGATGACATTTGATACTGTAATAAAAATAATTATCACTGACATTTATAAAAAAATAATCGCTTTTTCGAAAAAGTTTTCAAACAGCCTCAACTCCCAAGAATATATTTTGTTAATTCTCAGGTAGATGGGTGGGGCATTGTATCAAAATATTCTGAAGTTTTATTTTTTCGATTGGCGTCTTTTTACGGTCGATCTTTTTGGCCAATTCTCAGAAGGTATTCAAAGTTCAGTATTTTTCGCGTCGAGGTTAGGTACTTTTCAAAAAGTATGCTTTTAAATTATTCAAATCGTGATAAAACCACAAAGACGCAAGTGGTTTATAAATATTGACAAACTCCATCTTTCTTCTGATGCCTTCTTGAAATAGCACAATAAAATATAGAAAACAAGAATTCCACCAATATTGTTGTTTTGTTTTAGTAAAGTTTTGTCCTTGATAGACAGATTAATTTTAGTTTTTTAATTTGCCATAATAAGCGCGAAATACCTACCCGTATTATACGCTAGGTCAGGGGTGGGTAACCTTTATTCTCTAAAACCCACATATTTTTTTCTGATTTAACATAAGGCCGCAGTTAACATTAACAGGGAATTGACTAGGGCAGGGTTTCCCAAAAAAACAAAAACAGCACTGTTCCGCGGAGCCAGAGTAAGTGTACCAAAAAAAAATTGAATGCAATATATACGTTCCAACACAGTTTTAAAAAAATCTTAAAAATTCAGCGAAGTGTTCCATTATATTTTCCGGACTTGCGAAGTGTTCCATTCCAAAAAATGTTTGGTAAACTCTCGACTAGGGAATCTTTGGCCGGAAACAATTTTATGGCAATTTCTAAAGCCGGAAATTTGCGGATTTCCCAGAATTGGGCGATCACGTCAAAAGGCCGCACCAGAGTAGCCAAAAGGCCGCAGGTTCCCCACGACTGCGATAGGTACTTCAACTTTTTTTTTAAATACCGAAAAAAAGGTTAAATTGAGCTTTTAATTGAAAAATTGGATACCATGTAATATTTTTCATTAACTTCTTTATCGGTTAAAAATAATTATTTTTCCCATAAAACATCCTTTAAGTAAATACATATAGTAAATAACTCTTATTTAACAGTAATAAACAAAGATCCTTTCACGTTTTAAACTACATATAATATAAAAGAAATGCGGTTTATTTTGGTAAAAAATAATGTAATTTCAATCTCGGGATACTTGAACATATGTGAAAATTGTCTGCCCAGGGTTAAAACTAGGTCGTAAAAAATGAGCGGTTCGAATTTTTTTTGAAAACTTTGATTTGAAAACAAAATAGTCAAAAGTGTTGACATTGCACGCTTGGCTGACTAAAGATGATCCGATGTACGTTTTAATTCTTCAAAATTTTAGCTGTACCATCCAACTGTTTCTCAAAGTGGTATAAGTAAAACAAAAAAGGATTTAATCAACGTAAAACCAAATACCACGCGAACAAAAAAGGCCAAATGGCGACAGACTACCCTTGTTACGCACGAAAGCAACATTCGCTCATCATTCGCATGTCTACTGAAACAGTAGTCAGACTAAGGACCTTTGTGTTGATTTTTTTGAATGGAGAAAATTATTTATAATTATCCTTAACAGATACAGAACGTGAGTATGCAATTAAAAAAATGGTTTTACCGTCAGCATCCACGGAAGTGACCGAAGGTTGTCGTTTAGGTCTTCTGCCAGAAGGTTGCATACACAATCTAGTCTTTACTATAAATGACTTAAGACCATCGGTGGGCTGCCAATACGTTAACAACGGGCTCGTTTAATTTCAAAGCAATTATTGGTGTTCTGGGGTAGGAGTGAATTTTTTGATCACTCTTATGCCATTATATGCAATACTTAAATAAGCAATCGATTGTTACTTAACCCTCCAAGGACGAGCGTGGCCATATGGTCACAGTAAAGACCGTTGTCTATTGATCCCACTGTTCATCCTTTTTCTAACTGAATATCGTTGCTTTCACTCATATTTGGTTAAGAAGGGTACAGACTTGAGTTAGTCATCAGCCGCGGGGACAGAAACGGCCACCAAAAGCACATGTGATTTTTTGAATTCCCTTTTTTTTAATAGACGTTTTGAAATTGTTAGTTATTTTTTTATCAAAATATCAAATTAATTACAGTTATTTTGCTAATATATTTGTATTGAAATTTAGTTTATCTTAAGAGGTCAAATTGTAAATATTTTTAAAAATTTCACGATTAGCTATATTTCAACCCCGAATGTTTGCGTGCCCATACGGTCACACTCGTCCTTACTACTGTCCGTAAACGATATTACACGGTAATAAAAGGATGAGCATGACCATATAGTCATGCGGGGTTTCTATACAACGACTTGGCGTTTTTTCTTCTTCTTGAATACATGATGTTTAATTATGAGTATATATCCAGTTGCAGTGCAGCCTGTCAACATGTTCTCAACACTAATGGTTGAATTTACACTCCTCATCTCTCATTCATGACAAACAGACATACAGATAAATCAAAAAATATATATTATTCATGTTAATATTTCTTAATCGCTGCTTTAAGCGTGACGTGTTCATCTTCGTCAAATTTAAGAGAAGTGCAAACACGTGTTTGCAAAAATTACCATAGGTGTGTCCCATTAAAAATATATCGGCGATAAAAATAATATTGCGACAAAGAAATCCAAATTCGTCCGAGAATATTCAAATTTTATTATTTAGATACCAATAAAATAAACTTATACACACAGTGAGATCCATAAACAAAATTTGCATACTAGTTTTTTTTAGCGCGGTATACTATCATGTGTTTGTATCTATCAAAAAGGACTACGTGACCGGTCACACCTATGCAAAACCACCACGCGCTTCTCGCGTATTTATAGATTTCGAAATTTTGCCTAAAAAGTATAAAAAAACCTTGCGAAAATAACGCAAAAAATGAATCACGCCGTCCAACCGCGCTAAGTGACACCGACGTAGATACATATATATATATGTGTATTTTAATATTACTAACTCGGCTGTTTCTAGCTCGCCTGGTTTTACGATTGACTGAAGTGTGTATTCGCGTTTTATTTGGGACTTTTTTTTATCCATGTCTGCTCCCAGTGTGGAGCATGCGGCCTCCTAATGGAGGTGTCTCAACAAAAGTTGGATAGAGCTTGCTTTAACTACCAGGCGGGCTTAGGTTCGATTCCTGGTAAGGTCAGTGTCAAATTAAGATTATTCAATTTAAATTTGGGACTTACGATATGGGTGTGATATATATATTATAAATTCTCATCGTGTTTTTATTGTCGTAGAGATAGAGATTAACTAACTGTTTTTACACACAAACTGCTTTCCTTACCATCTTCAAATAAGTGTCTGAAAAACATTTTTTTAAGTCCATATCTGCTTTCATTGTATAGCATATGGTTTACTAATGCTATTATCTCAACAGGAGTTTTTTTTTTATACAAGAACTGTTTTTTTTCAGTTGTTCAGCTTCTCTACTTTGAAAAGAATTTTATTGTTACAGTAAAACTCCCATTTACGCGAATTTTGGGACCGCGTTATTGAGAGTCGCGTAATTGGGGGAGTGAATCTCATACAAAATTAGCTCGGCAACTTTTGACTGTATGTACAACACGCAGTTACCCAAGTGTGTACAACAGAAACGATAATTGAATGCGACCGCGCAATTAGAGGAGTGGCGGCGAATATTTCTGTTCGGCGCGTAATTCGAAGTAGCGTATTTGGGGGTTCCACTGTATAAAGATATGGCTAGAACAGGATTAGCGGTTAACTAATCACTCTCACTACGCCTTGTTATTTAAGGATTAGAAGAGTGGGAGGGAATATTTTAGTCATCACAAGCACTTCGATATCACTGTTATCCAATTCTCGCCTTTTCAATTTATACTATGTAAACAATATGAGATCAGGTGTAAAGAAAAAAGTGTTAAAGATTTATTTTCCTTTTTTACAGATTTGTCAAAGCTGACGAAGTTGCCAAGTTGTGGGGAGCAAAGAGAAACAATGGAAAAATGTCGTTCGAAAAATTCAGCCGAGCCATGCGGTACCACTACAAGCAGAAAGTCCTCCTGTCAGTCCCCACCGCCCGCCTCGTTTACAAATTCGGCCCCAAGGCCCCCGCTTATGCCACCGAGAACCCCAACTTTGAGACCCTGTGTTTGCCAATGGACTCCAGATGAGGGATACACAAACGTACAACCGGGAAATAAGCTACATTGCGAAGGTGTGGTGGATCTGGAAAGATTTTTTTTTGTGAAGCCTACGGAGCTTCAGGCAATTTGTTCCAAGTCCAAATCTGTTGATGGAGAAGAGCTAATTGAATATGTTTTATTTATATTGTAATGTGTCCATTAGGCTAAAATATGGAGAAATGCATTTTTGAACTTGTTTATTGTTGTAAATTAAAGTTTATTTTTTCCATACGGACAATAATGTGATAAATGTGTGCTGAATTCACAAATATTTTTATAGCTGTATTAAAAATATTTTCTATTGAAATATACATGTATATTAAAAAAAATATGCTGGTTACGTAAGGGTACTTTTATTGTTTGAACTTTTCAAAAAATTTTAAGATGTAAATTAAATATATTTACAACAGAACTTTGTTTCATTCAAAAGACTTTTACGGTATTCGTCTCTTTTTTAAAACCTTCTATGTCCAAATCGAGAAAATCTTTAGTAGTAAATGTACATATTTTAAAATCCGCTAATCGATTTATCATAAATAAAAGCTTATTTTATATTGTAAATAAAATATTTTATGTTTTTTTTTACCAAATGGGGACTTAAGGAGGTTCAACTCTAGATATCAATATCATTAACAAATAAGAAAAATGTGTGGAAGATTGTATTAGTATGATATGATTTTTAATTAATACTGTCAATTTGAATTATTTTATTTGGTCACCATGTAAATAGCTGCCATGTCTGACCCTCGGGTCACTATCTCATATCTTGTAATAAATAAAATGGTGGCTTCAATATAATATCGTATTATCCACCATTAAGATAAATTTAAGGATCCCCTAAAAAGCTTTCGAATAAATATTTTATAGTTTGACGTATTATTATTTTTATTTATTTTTTGGTTAGATCTTTTACCAGAAAATTTATTGACAGTAAATATTACCAGTGCCGCAGGAGAAAAATAAATTCATGTAAATATTACGCTTGGTTTTTTTTTATATTACAAATTAAGAATAATGAATTCGTGCCATAATTTTTGTTTGAAGATGAGCTCTTTAAAATACGAAATAAATTTTTTAATCATACATTTTTAAAATAATATTTCATGTTCCAAAAAAAAAATCATTAAGAAACATAAAATTATTTTTTTGGAAGTCTTTGTGCCTTTTTAAAGTATTATAATTAACATAATTTTATCAAATTCTTCCACTCTAGTGCCAATTTCGAAAAAAAAAGTAATTAAAAAAATATCTTTCTTAGGCACCTGATTTTGTTTTTAATATATTTTTAAACATGTTGATGTTAATTGCAATGTATTATTGATTAATTTATTCTTAGCTTAAATTTGTTTTAGTAATGCTTATAATGTTTCGAACAAGTCGTCAAAGAAATAATATTTTCTAAATACTGTACTTAACTAATATTAATGTTACCGCATAAAAAAATCGTTGATACCTAGTGTACAATCTTAGATGTTTGTTAATGCTTTGAAGATAAACGTTTGTAAATAGTCATGTCTCAAATTATTTGCTTTACTTAATAAATAAAAACATGTTTTCTAAAAGATATATATAATTTTTATTTTGTATTATCTAGTGGTTTTATTAATATATTTTAGACGTCACTTTTGTTGATATTGCCTACATGTGGAATAGAGTTACTAAGTATCGTTGTCATTTGTAAATAATTAATTACATACGAGATTTATGATTTAAAAAAAAATTCTTTCATGTTATCGCCTATTGATTTGTATCATAAATGTTTTTAAGTATTGATATTGAAGAAAACCAACAATAAAATCAATTTTCAAACGTCAAAAAAATTAGCAAGCGGTTTTGGATAAAATTCGGTTCAAACGTAAACCTTATAACTCCGGTTCGTTAAAACAACTATTGTACAAATACTTTCTTTATGTACGCTATAATTTCCCGTTCTCAATAAATACAGTGGAAACCCCAAACACGCTACCTCGAATTAAGCGAAGAACAGAAATATTTGCCGCAACTCTTATAATTGAGCGGTCTCATTCTATTGTCGTTGCTGCTGTACACACTTGGGCGGCTGTCTGTGTGGTGCATACCATATTTTTATGAAATTCGCTCCCCCCAATTACGCGACTCCCATTACGCGGTCCCAATATTCGCGTAAATGGGGGTTTTACTGTATATAATATTTTTTGTATTCCAAATAAAATATATATATTCTCTAAATAATTTAAGATATCAAATATTATAGATTCTGTTAATACAGATAACAAGAAAGTCTCGTCCATTTTATAATAGTTATCTACCTCTATAATATGTGCCTTAATAAAGCCAGTAAAATCTGTTTATTCAATGTGATATTAAATACTATTGATTTTAACCAGTAAACCACCAAAATAAATGGTAACATACAACGTATTGGGAGTTTGTTAATTTTCGAATGTGAAATTAATTAATATGAAAAATTCGAAACTACATAGAATTAATATATTTTGAAAAAGAAGTATATTTTCACTGATCATTTGTTTTCATAATTCCCAACGGCTTCTTCAAGAGTATACTTTTTATTTAAAGCTTTGATTAAAAGTGTAGGAAATCAATTAACAATTCGAGTTTCATTGTAAATATTAGTTATGTTGGTTT
Organism: Himalopsyche anomala; assembly: GCA_031772345.1. Lineage (NCBI taxonomy): Eukaryota > Metazoa > Arthropoda > Insecta > Trichoptera > Rhyacophilidae > Himalopsyche > Himalopsyche anomala. The sequence goes on from CM062840.1 coordinate 18,482,271, forward strand.
TTAAATAACAATAATCATGTGTGAGAATTAATCATTTTATAAATATTTAACTTTTATAACATGTTAAGTTTCGAATAACATTAAATCCTATATGTACTTATACATATATTATATAGGATGCATACCAGTGACATTGCTCAATATCAATTATGTAAATACTTTTCTGTAAAAAAAACTAATTTGTAAGTTAAATATGCGTGGTTATTATTTATATAAAAAATATGAAGGATTAATTAGAAATATTCATTACTGTGAATACGGGTTGGAATTTTGTTAATTATACAATCCCAGTTGATGAAAATACAAAACGATCTTATTAAAACATAAATTTGTGTTTTTATTTTAAAAGTTGTTAACCTTTTAACTTTCAGTGGAATATCGTTCAGGAGGGGTACCAAAAGACTGAAGGTAACCGTGTTTTATTTGAGTGTATTATTTTGTGAAGGAATGTTTATATATTACAGTGATTACACCACCCCCAATTACACCACCCCGAATTACGCGCCGACTAAAAATTTTCGCCGCAAATCCCTCAATTGCGCGGTCGCATTCCATTGTCGTTGCTGCTGTACACACAGTCGGATAGTTGTCGCTGTGGTGCGTACAGTCAAACGTTGGCGAGCGCTATGCATTTTACCAACTAGCAACTAAATATTTCTTCCATGTATTTTTTTTCATCTATTCTTAGTTTTGCATTTTTCGCGGAACAAAACGTAACCCCTAATTTCTGTATGAGATTTACTCCCCCAATTACGCGACTCCCAATCACGCGGTCCCAACTTTCGCGTAAATGGAGGGTTTACTGTACATATTTTTAAACAATTTGTGTTCAGTTACAACATTGCAAGCATGAGAGATTAGAAGTTTTGCAACAAATCAACAACGCCGATGAGACATGCGTTCGAGTTAGATAGTCATGTAAAACAGCCGTGGAAAAAAATACGTATAAAATAGACGAAGTGAATACAGATATATAAATGATAGATTCCATTGCATTTGACCGTGTTTTTTCTAAATAGTGTAAACAACTTTGGAAAACAACTATGAATCTATTAAAATGTACTTTTAGTACCTAACCAAGAAATCGAGTTGTACAGAAGTTTTATGCCGATGTTTTTTAACCTTACTTATGATAACTTCTTCTCAACAATACATTAATTACATATCCCCCTCTTCTATCTATATAAAAAAATAAGCCATTACACGGACGTCAAAAATCAATCTCGTCCAATTCTGGCAAGAATTGACAAAATGAGTTTAATAATATTATACAGTGATGCCATAAGTCCACTCAAAATTCAACATCACCCTCAAATAAAAAACAAACACCTCACATATTTTTTAAACACTCGCAAGAGGGTGACTACACCCCGTCAAGAAACATTACCCCTTCGACTTGGGTTAGAGCGCCATTACTCATTGTCAAACAAGACAAAGAATATCAGTAATATCTTAAATAGGACAGGCTGCTCGCCACTGCTAAATTTATTTCCGATGGGTTTCACTCATTAGTTAATTATTTTGTAATGTAAATTTCATTTGTGCTATCATTATTGTTTGTTTGTTTTCTATTCCCCCTACTTACTTACCGTTTTTATTTTTATAATATATCATGTTAGAACAGTGGTTTCCAACCTTTACGTTACTGCGCCTCCCTTTGAAGAAAAAATATCCTCGCGCCTCCCCGTCTTATATTTCATATAGTAATAAGAACACGTTTTAAGGGGAAAATAATTATTTTAAATTGTTCGCGCCTCCCTTTGCAATAGCTCGCGCCTCCCAGGTTGGAAACAGTTGTGTTAGAATATTAAAATTAAAATCATTCGTACTTAAACAAGCATTGTGAAAGTAAAATTGTCTGAGGATGCCTCTGAAAGAGGCGAAACACGTGTCACAGTTAGTAGCACAATACGTGGAATCAGTACCGGCGTGAGGTTATTTGGCGCCCTAGTCAACGGTTATTGGCGCGCCCCCTTTTTAACAAACTGTGGAATATTTTTTTATATGCATGTCCGCTCTCAATGTGGATAATAAGGCCTTCTAATGGAGTTATCTCAACAGACGTTTTTTACGAGAACTGTTTGTTACTCAATCGCACAACCTCTCTTTTTCGAAGTATATAGAATAAGATACATTATTATAACGAACAGATACAAGCATTAAAAACCGTACTATTAATTGTTATTAGATTTTAAAAAAATTGATAACTCAATTTATGCGCCCCCTACTGATTTGCGCCCTAGGCGATTGCCTATTTCACCTGTATGGTACCGGTGCCGGCCCTGCGTGGAATAATCTAAGCTATCTTAAATTTTATATTAATATCGGTTTGCATAAAAAATATTAAAAGATGTTTTAAGCTGACCTAAAACAAACCATTAGTTTGGATAGCCTCGTCCTTAGCCTGGATAGACATGTTTTTATTTGCAATATTGCAAGAATACTAAATTAATTATTAAATATAAAGTACCATTGACATAAAGTATTATTCAAATGTACATATTGCAGAATGTTCCACATTGCGTTGGTAATAATATTAATAAATTTAATTTAAAAAAGAGTATAAAAAATGAAGATTTTTCAGTTTACATAAATACAACTTATTTCAATTTCACACCTTAACTCTCGCGCCTCGGAGACTAGAAAAATACTTCTCATCCGATGGGGGTCGTTTAGGGACTCCAGTGGTTTCCTCATTATTGGCCTTATTCTTATGAATTTCAAAAAATAAATAGTCTAAGGGCTTTAAAATATCTCTCTGCATCATTCCTCATACATTTTTTTTTATAAAAGTCTGTGTTTTTTTAATAAATAATCATATTTTAAGTTACGCGTAAAAAAGACGTCATCCCAGCACATATATGAAATTCCAACTGACGAGTTTAGCCCAGCTATCTTACGAACGATCGTTTATCGCGGGCGTTTATCGTGTTATCGCGTATTTATAAAAACTAAAAAAGTTCCAAAAAACTATGATATAAGAATACCTTAATTATAAACATTGTATCACTCATATTAAAATAGATATTTAAGAAAATGTGGGTATTGGGGTCGCATTTCTTGAGCTTAGAACCGGAAAAGTTAATAAAGATACAATATATATCTTACCTACGTATCTCAGTGTTCGAGTGATAACTCTTCAGATTTTACCTGTTTATTGAAGGGTTACAATAAAAAACACTTTACATACCGATTTGAATTTAAAGCTTAGCAAAAAAAAATATTGTCGTTATTAAATTTACGATAATTTATTAAATAAAGTGAGTCTCCTTGGAAAAGTTTTAACTACAGTAGGACTTAGTTGTTACGAGGAAGATGGAACCGACTAAATTTGCTTGTTATAAGAGTGATTAAGTATTTTTAACTGCTTACAAAGACACCCATCATATCAAATGTGGAAAGGAAGAAGGATGTAACTCACAGATTTTTCAAAACAACTTTTTTTCGATAATTACAATGAATACAATTTGATATGCGTTCTTTCAAAAAGATGTAAGCTGAAAATGCCAAATTAGTATCTAAATTTACCTTTTAAGTTTGAAAAAATCGCGATCAGCTAAAAAGACTTAAAAAATGTTTTTTTTTTTTTTTTTAATATTTAATTTATGTAAGATAAAGTCAATTAAAAACTAGTTTATCATTCTCTTTGTACTTTAAGGTTGTGTATATTTCATAATTTGCTTTTTACCCAAAATCACAAAAAAAAACGTTTTTTGTCTCTCCTCTAAATTTTTTTATGTGTGGGTTACGTATTTTTTCCTTTCCACAGTCGATATGAAGATATGAAATATCTGAAGCGGTCACATAATATAAAAAGTTACAATTCAAACAAAAACACACAATTAGAATTTATTTACACACATTTTTTTTGTCAATCCACTTTTCTTACTAAATTAAAAAATTATGCTTGTTTAATTGTTTTCATTCTCATTGTTTCAATTTTTCAATATTTTAAGCCAGCGCGTAATTCGGAGTAGTGTAATTGGGGGTTCCACTGTTGTTTATTTTGTTAATTTAACACTGTAATACACACTCAAGACACGTGTTAGTATGTGTTAAAAATAAATACGTCTTGCCATAAACATGTTGAAACATGAAGAAATTTATTCATTTATAATTTTCATTTTATTCAACCATATTCGAATACCTATACGATGTCTATGATGTTTTAATATTCGGAATTCGAATATTTGTGGAATCTGGATCGTACAAATCATTAGTAAAACAAGAAAGATCTACAGTAGAACCCGATCAAATAAACCAAATTGTTGAAGTGTACTTTCCATATAAAACGAAAAATTCTGTGAAATATTATGAGGAAAACGTTGACATTTAAATCAACAAACAAATTCAAATCGTAGGTGTCATTTGAATGATTATTGACTATGCATGTAGTTTACAGATGAATTATAAATATCAATATTGAATTATATTATTTTTTCTAAATGCATAGTATTTAAGTATGACATTTATTCGAAAAAATTGCAAATATAAATATTATTTACCAATAATTTGCGCCGTAAAACTTTTAAGACGTTTGATTGCATTCTTGCAATAACTGTAAATGAGTCGCTAAAAATCGAACGTAGCTATTTAAAAAAGCACTGAAGTCAGTGCTTTTTTGAAAAACAAGATGGCAGAACTCAGTTTTTACGAGAACTGTTTGTTATTCAGTTGCTCAACCTCTCACTTTTTTCAAAGAGAGTAAGTATATAATGTATATAAGGATATAAGCAGGGCTTTTTCTACCCTGTAACGCGGCGGAACGGCGTTCCGGCACCTTTTTTTCTCGAAATTTTAATAAATGTTCGTAAAATGTTATTTTTTCTATTTTAAAACTTTCGTTTCTTTCCTTGGAAGCCATTGACTGATAATCCCTTTTGAATATATAGGGTATCATAGGATCCATAAATTAATGTCATGCAAAAGATTATCAGGTATGTATTTTCTTGGAAAGGGCTTGTTGTACATTAATTCTATCAAAATGATATTCGAATATATAATAAATAATATACCTTCTTAGAAAATGCTCGAAAAAAGTGCGTTCCGGCACCTTTTTTTTCAAAAAAAAGCACTGGATATAAGGATGTCACCTGCTGTGGCCCAGTTGGTTAGAGCTTGCTCTACCGATCACGCAGGTCTGGGTTCGATTCCCGGTCAGATCACAGTAAATTTGAGAATTATTCAATTCAAAGTTGTGATCGAAGACTGGGTGTTTGTGATGTGAATTCACATCTTTTCCTCTACTCCCATCCCTTTCTGATCCTTTAATTGGGTGTAGCAATAGCGATTAGCCAACCACTAGTCCTATTCTAGCTGTATCCTTCTTTCCCTACTACTCACTTTGAAAAAAGTGAGGTTGAGCGACTGAGTAACAAAAAGTTCTCGTAGAAAAACTTCTGTTGAGATACCTCCATTAGGAGGCCATATGCTTCACAATGGGAGCGGACATGGATTAAAAAAAGGATATAAGAACAGGGCTAGGATCGCTCTTGCTTTGTCCCTTTTATTTTAGAATTAGTAGGCTGGGAGGAAATATTTTAGATATCAAAGAATTTCATGCCTTCGAACATAAATCTATTAAAGAACTGGGACTCGAATCTGTGAGATCTGTTACGGACGCCTCGTCTTCCTCGGATTAACCACCGATCAACTTATTTTAAAGGATTAAAAAGTGTCAAAGGTGCTACGACGAGTTAAAGCAAATAAAAATCTAATATTTATTTGAAAAATGCCAAGAAAAAAGGAACGCAGTTCCACTGCGTTACACGAGAAAAAATACTAAATAAAGCACACATTTGTTTGTCGATTCAGTAAAACTTCGTTATAGAGGACGTAATTATCATCTAGAGCAGCCGTACTCAACCTTTTTTTCCTCCGGGCCTCATTCCGATATTTGCTTCTCTAGGTGGGCCGCAACATATTTATGGTATACTCCTTTTTTTTAGCTCATCGAGGAATTTGAAATCCTCGATTTGGTATACTTTTTCCCCAGATATCTCCGATACTCCTTTTTTTTTTAGCTCACCGAGGAATTTGAAATCCATGATTCGGTAAGAGCTTATTGGGCCGCAGTTGAGTATGGCTGATTTAGAGACTAAATGATAATTTTTCATAACGTTTTCGTAAATTAAATGCTTTTACAACTGATATGGAATTACGAAATATCAATCATACAGATCTGTTTAGAATTTCAAAAAACATGAACAAATCTTTCCATTCACTTTTAAACATTCTGTTTGAATCTTCATATTTTCCCTTCCCTTGTTTGCAATTTCTTTTCCAAGAAAAGAAAACAAATGACTTATGATTAAAATAAATAATACAAAATTTAAATGTTTTATCTCAATTAGTAAAGACAGGCGTCTAACAATAATTAAAGTCACAGCTCGACCGAATCACCGACTGCACTCGTGTAAGCAATACATTTTTTTCCTAAAAGCACGTGTTCTATAAGTCTCACTCTAACTTTGACTATTGAATTAAAAAATGTTTTATATGATATTTATATTAACAGGGTAACAGTTTTGACTTTTGAATGGAAATTTGTTCCGTTATATCAAGGAGGTAGAATCCTTACATTTCATTTACTTAATTGGCAGTAGATTATCTGATTGGTCATTCTCTATTAAAATGATATCCAATTTGCCTTGTTTTTATGAATTAATTGTTTTATGCACGATGAACTGACTAGAAATCAAAGGTGACGTGGGCTACCAACATATATTATTAACAAGAGGCTCGCTTAATCTCAGCGTTATTCGCGATGTTCTGGAAAATGGTGATTTTTTATCACTCTTTTACAATTATACTCAATATTTTTTAAATAAATCGAATGCTAGTTTTATTTAGTGAAGTAATATAATTATATTATATTACGCACTGTACCACAGCATAATAAATATCATTAGCTGAAAAAATACCTCAGATTGTTGCAAGATCGACGCAGGAATAGGTTCTTATAATTTCGCTTCAATATTTAAAACGTTATACTTACGTAGATAATATATTATTCTAACAGAATATATATTTTTTAAATTCAATTAGGAAGGCGCTAACTAGCTAAATTTAACTACATCAAATTAAGAAAGGGATCGCACGAGCTCCTCCAAACCCCTTCCAGCTCACCCTGCGGTGGGCTGCCAATACGTTATCAAAGGGCTCGTTTGATTGCAAAGCAATTATCGGTGTTCTGGGGTAGGAGTGAATTTTTTTATCACTCTTATGCAATTATATGCAATCGATTGTTACTTAATACACTTATGATATGTAACAATTTAACATTAACTAATCAATGTAAACTAGCTGTAAGCCCGTTGACCTCAACGGGGGGATTTTTGTTGCATTTTTAAGAAGTCAGAAAATTACAAACCTATTTATTGAATAAGCCAGAAATACTAAAAATAAAATAAATATATCTCGGGGCATATATCGACAGCATGCCCTGTTGTATTTAAATTGTAAATTATTTAATTTTTGGAATAATGTTGAGTTTGCTAACAATTATTTTTCCTATTAGCAGAAATATACCTCGTAAATTACCTAATTTTTGGAATAATGTTTAAGTTTGCTAACATTTTTTTTCGTAGTGACAGAAATTTCGTCAAAATATTAAATCCTTGGAATAATGTTCAAGTTTGCTAACAATCATTTTTCATAGTAGCATAAATCGACCTCGGCGCATATATCGACAGCCCTGCAGTTTTAAATTGTAAATTACTTAATTTTTGAAATAAGTTTGCTAATAATCATTTTTCACATGCAAAATGGTATAAATTAATTGCACATTTTATCAAAACAAAATTATCAAAATGTTGACTGATTCTCCAAACAGAACTTATTTTTTAAAATATATATAATGATTTTTACTGAAGTTATTTTATTACACATACTGAAATTATGCTTTCGCCAACAACTAACTATACCACGTATGTACCTAGATTAAAAACAAATCTTGAAATAATTGCGTCTTATATTTATTTTTTGAAAAACATATTTCGCTAGTCAATCGGATTTTGTTATTTTGGTAGCATTTATTTTCATACGATCAAGATGTACTGTGATTTAAAAAGAAAGTTTTCAAAAAAAAAAATGTTATAAACCCAAAAAAAAGCGCTCTAGGCTAGATTCGAACCAGCTTCCCACAGATTATCAGTCGAGCGCCTTACCTCTAGGGTACAGTAGAATTGAGAAAAGCTCGTAAAATAAAACATATAATATGCATGCTGTTTTTTAAATAAAAAACGAAAGGTTCCATTTTCAAACGAAATTTAATATATATTATATATTTTCATCATTTTGATAATTGTGACGTTAGCTCAGTTGACAAAGAGCTCGGCTGATAATTCATAATTATGGGATCGATCGACGGTCGCGGCGATTTTTTGTATGAGAATTCAATTTTTCAGCCATTTGATAATTCAACTGTTTATGTTTGCATGTGAAGTATGCGTATTTTGGAATTTTTAGAATAATTTAAATGTGTGCTTAATATATATAATTAAATCAGATCGATGCTGACAGTTGTTCGTTTGCCCGAGCGGTAACGATTTCAACTCATAATCCAGAAGCGATGGTTCGAACCACGGCCGCGGCGCTTTTTTGTATGAGAATTCAATTTTTCAGCCATTTGATTTGTTTCGTCAAATAACAGTGTATTAATTAATGGCGACAGCGGGGCAGGATGGGGTGGGGGGGGAGGAGGACCATCTTTCTTGACGTCATCGAAAAGGCGAAATCGCGACCATATACAAACGAAAAAAGTATGTATTTGGTATGAATAAAAAAATGGTGACAGCGGGGCTGGGGCGGAGGAGGGGGAGGGAAAATCGCGGACAATCATTCAGACGGACGGACATTATCGAGTATTAATATATAGATGGCTAAAAATGGACTACTGTCCATTTTTTTGTCTTAATTTCTTTATTTTTTTGTCTTAAATTAACAAGGCGCTCGCGCGAACCCCTCCGAACCCCTTCCAGCCCAGATGTGAAATCTGGGTTTTTTTTTTCGATAATTGTATGGTCCACCTGCGCTCAAAGAAGTCAATTCGTACAAACAAAGCAATCAACAACAAATCTCAAAGCAATGTATCACTCATATGCAATATTTAAATGAGCAAACGATTGTTACTTATAATATGCAATAATATGCAGTTTACCATAAACTAATCAATGTAAATGGCTAAAAATGTACTACTGTGTATACTGAAGCTGTCATAGAAGCGGCCGTGGTAAAATCTAACAAGGGGCTCGCGCGATCCCCTTGTTGAATTTTACTGAGGCCGGCGAGCCCTTTGTTAACTTATGAGAAAACAATATACTCATATCAAATTAGTTTATAAATGCAATTTCTAATTTATATATTATCTATGACAGCTTCAGTATACAGAATAGTACATTTTTAGATATTTACATTAATAAGTTACCGGCAAATTACATATTGTTACATATTATATTTGTATTAAGTAAAAATCGATTGCTTATTTAAGTATTGTATGTAATTGCATAGGAGCGAGAAGAAAATTCACTCCTTCCTCAGAACACTAAAAATTGCTTCGACATTAAGCGAGCCCCTTGTTAGCGTATTGGCAGCCCACCGCTGCTCCGAGCCCCCTTCCGAGCCCCCTCCAGCCCACCCCTGAGCTCACCCCTGAAACAAAGTCTTGCAAAACTTTCTTTTTCTTTGATCATATTCGCTCTGTATGTGGATCATATGGCCGCCACTTAGCACTTTCTTGTTTCCTTCCATGACACGCCAGAGTTCCTCAGCTCGCTGAGTACATTATATGGATAGTACCAGCGGTGGGCTGGTAATATGTTAACAAGGGGCTCGGTAAATCTCAGCCATAATGTCTTCATACCATAGATGATGCATATGACGTGGCTCACTGGCTTTTTTGCGGCTCGTTAGTTACCTTTTTTTGCTTCTTCAATTAAAAAAATGGAGGAGCAACAAAGTCTTCTATTTTGTATTACAATTTATAAGAAATTGCAGTTAGGTGCTGATTTGATCTTAAATGAATGATTTTCTTAACTTAACAAGGGGCTCGGGCGAGCCCCCCGAGCCCCCTTCCAGCCCATCCCTGGATAGTACCCGACGATCGGCCAGGACACAGGAATCCCACCAGTTGGAATAAGAGGCAGGAGGCTCTCCGGAGACTTCCGCGGTACAATTTTCAAAACTTTAAGCACTGATAACGATAAACGATTGAAGCTTTTTAAAATCAAATGTTAATATATAAATGGGTCTAAATAAATAAATATAAATTTTCAGCAATTTTCAAATGCTCTGTTACATCAAATTCTAGGGCCGGTGGAGCCGAACTCCAATTTCCCTTTCATCTGGTGTGTTTTGATGCTGCTTTTCCCACGTAGCGTCCTGGATTTACCCGGGCGTAGGCGGGTGCGTGGTCTTTGATTTTTATTTTATTTTTGTGTGGTATTATTTCTCATTCGTAGGCATTACATATGTGACTCTGGTGGTTGATTCAGTAACCTCGAGCTGCAATTAATTGGGGTTATACTCATCTCATCAGTTAACATTTTGTTTTTGATCTGTGTATTGTTTTGAAGAAGTAGTTTTAAACAATTAAATTATATGTCTCAAGTTAGCAAAAGTGTCGTTCGAAAAGTAATCTTTGCGCATAATACATTTGAACTTATTGTACACATCTTTTCTACTCTAAATTTGTGTAATTTGTAGTATTTTGAACGTTACCATCATTGCAAATTGATTATATGTATTGTACAGTAGGACCAGGTATAGGTTGCCAATAAGTTAAAAAGGGGCACGGTTAAACTCAAAGATATTTGCGGTGTTCCGTGGAAGGGGTGGATTTTTTTATAACTCTTATACAATTGTACGCAACAATTATTAGAACAATCGAATAGTATGCTAACATTAACCCTTTTTTTGTAAAATACATTATAATTATTTGTTTTTTTTTTATAATTATTGTTTTAATCTTTTGCCCTCTTTTTTTGTTAATTACCCTCGAGAGTAAAGTATTTTACAGTACAGTATTTTATTGTACAGTCGCCTGCTGTTAGTTAGAGCTTGCTCTACTGATCACGCAGGTCTTGGTTCGATTCCCGTTCTGTCACAGTGAATTTGAGAATCATTCAATTCAAAGTTTTGATCGAAGACTGGGTATAAGTGATGTGAATTCACATAATTTCCTCTCCTCCCATCCTTCTGATCCTTTAATAACTGGGTGTAGCAATAGCGATTAGCCAACCACTAGTCCTGTTCTAGCCTTATCCTTCTGTCCCTACTACTCACTTTGAAAAAAGTGAGGTTGAGCGGCTGAGTAACAAACAGTTCTTGTAGAAAAACTTCTGTTGAGATACCTCCATTCGGAGGCCATATGCTCCACATTGGGAGCGGACATGGACATGGTAAAGTATTTTATCTACAATTACATGAAAAAAATAACCAAACGGTTTGTTACAATATTATTTTATTTACAATGCTATTCACACAGCCATGTTTGGTTTGCAGCGACTCAAAAAGAATATGGTAATTTTATATTGCTTCCTCGGTGAACCCAATTTGAAAATAGTATCTGCGCAAAACCATTTTTTTTATTATTATTTCAAAATTAATTTCTGCAATATCATTGGTGAAACTGCTAAAGTTTACATATTTTTGAATATTAATTTTTCTCAAAACTGCGTGAGTTTTCCTTATAAGTAATATTTTCTTCTTGTACTTCCCTTGAAAATATGTTAACTACATTGCGACTAACACGTACTTTCATTATTCTTTTAAACAAATCCTTCGTTTTACACGGTAGGCTCTTTCATAAAAATTCCGTATAATTCAAAGCTTACTTTGCATTGAAAATAGATGGATGGTCCCAACAAAATCAATGCATAATAAATATACGATGTAATTGTGAAAAAAACAATGTATAATAAATCAGTCAATATATGTTTATAGTTAATAAACATTATAATTATTTTTTTCGGTTGAAAACCATTACTGGTAGAACTGATTTCTTCTACCATATCGATGTTTTCTAATTTATTTGTCAGCAACGCAGTTTTCTTCATTCAGAATCAGCTGCTTATGGGGTAATTCGCCATTGTTGGTACAACTTTGATTTAGGCTTTTCTGGAAAACTTCACAGTCGGACCATGTCTCTATCGAAGTATAATAAATACCACAATATTATTTACTTGAAAACACTTCATAATTGAATACAAGTTTTCAAAAAGAAAGAAAAAACATTTTCATCATAACATGTAACATTATCAAAACCATTGTTATGTGTACCACTTCAAAATTATGCAATGACAGCAAAAAATAATATGAAAGGAGTATTTTTTAAACAAGGTGCAATAAGTGTTCATTGATTTTGATGAAGAATATTTTGGATACACCCAGCGGTGGGCTGCCAAAATGTTAACAAGGGGCTCTGTTAACCTGAGAGATATTCGCAGTGTTGAAGACAAAAGATAGATTTTTTATCACTCTTGTAAAAATATTCGGAAATTATGAAATCAGTTGAATATTACTGAATATGCTTTTATTATAAAAATATACTGCTATATATATTTTAAAAAACTCATAATATCTTTTGGTATTCACCCGAAATAAAGTATTTTGCGAAAAATTCCTAAATGCAACAGACTTTCAGTTACTGTTGATCTGAGAATATTTTTTACTTTAATAAGGGGCTCGCCGGCCTTAGTAAAATTTAACAAGGGGCTCGCGCGAGCCCCTCCGAGCCCCCTCCAGCCCACATATACACCGCCACAATTAAATGAACGGGTCCTTCTCACAGGGATTAATAGAGATGCATCATTGTATAATGGCAATATACAATGATGTTATTTCCCACTTGGATTTCAGGAGCGACCATCAAAACACCCATAAAAACCGGGACGTTAAAACCACTGATTTTAATTTATAAGTTCAATATGTTTAATATTTATTCTTAGACATTTGAAGCCAATATACATATATTATAATACAAGTCTTCAAAGAATAAAAGTCTTGTGAGCCGAGTAAATCTCAAACATTCAGTCTAAAATCAACAAACTTGATTTTTATTGCTATTATCTATTTGACGAATGGTGACGCATCGTAGATTCCATTCCAACTTTGAACTTGTCGTCTTTATTAAATAATGAATAGATGGCAGTAAATAATTCATTTATATATTACAGAGACATCTATAATTACAACATAAATTAACTTTTTAAAAACAATTATAAAACCGAATAATGAATAGTTACTGAATTAATTAAATGCTATATTAATTATCTACATCTGTTGTTTTTTGTATGCACTATTTTATAAATATTTGATTGGTTCGATTTTCATAAAATAGGAAACTGTTTTACAGGTATACTATTTTCTTATTGTGATATTGACGGCGCTAAAATTTATATTATTTTATTTTCATGTTGCAATGTCAAGAACGAATAAAATTACGTCAATTTTCTCAAGTGGAACGTTTAATCAACCGTTACGCAGATTGAATTGTTATATCCTCATAGTGGAAAGGGTTTAGAATACAATTGTGAAACCTTTTGATTGAGCGTATGTGAATATTACCCGTTGCATTAGTCAATATCTCACGATTAATAATTATTCCTCTGCCAAGGTCCAATTTTACCGGCTTAATATTTATTTGGATATATTCGAGACCCAAATGAGAATACATACTGTCATTTGTGATGTGAATACATCATTGATATGAAGTTTTCCATATGCTAAAGTCGGAAAGTAGACCACTTGACTAAAGGAGAAGCCACTGAGAAAATCGTTATAACCAGGTCCTGTCAACGATATTGATTAGGATATTGACATATGTATTTAACACAGCGGTGGGCTGCTAATATGTTAACAAGGGGCTCGGTAAATCTTAGCCATGCCTAGACAGCATGGATGATACATATCCCGTGGCCCGCGGGCCGCATGCAGCCCTTTGGTTTTTTTTTGTGGCCATTGAATAAAATAAAATACTCCGGTCCTTTTTTACGCGATTGTTTTTGCACGATTTCGATTTAACGCGACTTTTTTAGATGACGCCGTTCCTTTTATTTACACGATTTACTTATTGTTACGCGATTTTTTTCTTCGGAAAATAAATATAATAACCAAATAAACATAATTTAATTATGAGGGTCTAAACGCTAAGATTGTATTCTCTTATCAGTTGATAATGCTCATCATGAGCGAAACCGGTGAAAAGGTGCAATAAGTGCAATTGAGAATTTTATTTTTTTAAATATAATGCCTTTCCACCAAGTATTGACAGTGACACCATAAAGGTGATTATATTTCGCAACCGACAGTGACAGCAACGAATAACTCCTAAAAATTCAATACGGCTATGAATGAATACATATTTTTATGAACAGGTATTTGTTTTTCATGGTACGCTTATATTATATAAAGAAATTAATGGTTATTAAGTAAAAAATATCTTTTTTTGCGCGAATTCGAAGCGCAAATTAAAGTTTTTCACACAGTTTTGATACTTTTTTACGATTTTTGGTACCAACTTATCAAATTATATGAAAATTAGGTTTATTTTACATGATTTTCTATACGCGTCGATTTCTGCAAAGAAAGCATCGCGTAAAAAAGGATTGGATGTATGTGACTTTCTTGTTACACTTTTCTTTTGCAAATTCACGTTTGAAATAACATGACCGAATGTAATGAAAAATAACTTTTAACGCCTTAAAGTTGATGATGACTAACATCATTAAACACGTCACATGCTTGATTGAACGTCTGCTTCTTTTCTCGTAATTATATTATTCACAATCCTTACACTTCGTATCAGATTTTATTAATAAAAACACAGTATTCCTTTCTACAAAATAATATTGTGTTTTTATTGATATAATGCCTTTCCACCAAGTATTAGCAGTGAACACTCTAAAAGTGATTAGATTTAGACATGAAATTTTTTGACGTTTTTATGTTATCCGAAAAACAGGGCCTCCAAATTTTGTTGCGATTGGGGCCTCTCAAGTGCTTAATCCGCCACTGCTTAGAGAATAAATCACAGAAGTCCATTTTTTTAACTTTTGCTGTTAAATATGTAGAAATGTATATTTTATTGATATTAAGATTTCAAATTCGTAGACTTTGATGGAAAGACTAGTTCAAAAAATATTTTCCCCTTACGACACTTACTTCCCGTGAACGACACGTGCCCAAAATGCTTAACGTAAAAATTAGCACGCCGAAGTACAAAAATTATAAAACAGTGACCTCGGCAATTTTATTATAGAACTCTACACAATTCCTCATCAGCTGATATTCCACAGAGTGACAATGAATAATTATTATTTAGTAAGTTTCTTAAATACACATATTTAAATTACTGTTGCATAACACTTTGTGTAACTCTTCATAATACGTGTTAGAGCATGAACCACAAAAGTCCACTCATTTTTTAATTCATAGTAAAATAGTATTTTTATTTTTACTATTGCAAAAATAAAATAATTTATTCCAAATTCCGTTTATAGGCCTTCATTTCTATGGTTGATAGGGTAAGTAATGAATTTTCAAAAATTCAGCCTACCATAAAATTGCTTTCTTGAACATAAGTATAAGTGTGACTGCTTTGGTTCATCCTTTTACTTACAAATATATTTTGGTAGTTCCAAGAATTAGGCTATAATAAAACCAAAAGAAATATAAGAAACCTATTCTCAACAAAACTAGCAGAATTATTACGGTAAAGGTCGTAAAATAAAAAAGTATGCAAGAAAGAAAGTCTGTCCCAAGAAAAAACATCTGTTAACAATATAACAATATAATATATCCAAGATCGGTATTTTTAAACATTGTCGGACAATAGACAATAAACAGCTAGGGTATATATTATATTTACTATGAAGCCGAAGTAAATGTATTTTTTAAAAACAAATGAAGGGGTAACAGTCTTCTGTTTCGTATTACAATTTAACAGAAATTGCAGTTAGGTGCTGATTTGATAGAGACGAATGATTTTCTTAACTTAACAAGGGGCTCGCCGGCCGTGCCGAATTTTAACAAGGGGCTCGGGCGAGCCCCCCCGAGCCCCCTCCAGCCCATCCCTGATTTAACATAGACCTGAATAAATTCTCACGCATACTGTTGAATAAGCTTTCAAAGTAATTGTCCGTAGACTTTCTTGATATTTTAAAAATCTGATTATTAGAATTGACTGTAGACATGCGACGTAGGAGTTTGATCGTTTACTCTGTAAAACATTTGGTTAGATTAGGAAAAGCTAATTTTTCTATTTCTAGTGTTGGCAACTTTGGCCGAAGAGGTTAAAAGTAATCTAATAACAATTTAAGAATAGACTACATCTGCATTAACTTTGTTAGACATATTTTTCGATCTCGATAAAAAAGTGAAGTTGACATCGAAATAAATTACAATAAACTTCTCATTGGTCAATATTAAATAAACCTTAAAAGAATTAATAATTATTTAGTTTGTGAGTTGTAATAAATATCATCATGGGCCTCAGGCCATACAGCAGGGGTCGGCAACCCGCGGCCCGCAAAGTTCTCTAGATTAAAATATTTGCTTGCAAATGTCATTACAGTGTAATGACATGTGACCAAAGTGCGGCCCGCACTAATCCCCAAGTAAAATATTTGGCACTTTTACAACAAAAGGTTGCCGACCCTTGCCATACAGTATTGAGCGCCAATTTACGACTGATTAATCTCACTGTATGCAGATTTTTAAGGGTGCTAGCAGACAATAGAGACTATTCTATTATCTATGCCTCTGGTTCTGAGGTACACATTCAGAGTTCTGAATTATTTTTCAACGCGATCCCGGCGAATGGGTATTTGTTATATTATGAAACATCTTTAATTTTTAATGTACATATATATCATTTCAGAATTTGCTTTAATTTGACAATAAACACGTGTCAGGAATTATCAAATTTTATATAAATCATTTATGTTGAACACAATTACATCATATACTTTTTGACAAGATAAGTAATTCCAGATTGTAACGATTTATAAAAAAATGCATGAAGTAACCAAGTAGTTTATTTTAAAATTAAAACTGTCATACCAATGCATAATAAAATAATTATAACAATCAGTGAGTCAGTTTTATTTAGTTGGCTTCGTCAAGGACAATGAAAATTGCACAATATTTTTATTTTGACTAAGATCAATATGCCTTCAGCGCAATGTAGTTTTCAGTTCGAAGAAATTAACATTGTTTGTGCGTCAAGTTTATTTACAATTTCGCAAAATTGAATCATACGAATCTCAAAATTTTGACAGAAACTTATAATCTCAGGTTGAAAATAATTATTGTATGAGTATCTCATTCACTATATATTCATGGTGAACAAGCATTGTATTGAAAAATAAAACACTTGTTTTTCAAAAAAATCACATTTTAAAATTAATATCAGGAACGACTTTGCTCACAGCGATCATTATCAACGGATGAAATTTTAAATCGTTATAGGGTTCTTTATATTAAATTGAATCAGCAATGACAGAGTGTAACAAGCAGTGCTGTGGAGTCGCGTGAAAAAAAGACGACTCCGACTCCATCTTTAAAATAATTAAAGACTCCGACTTCGAGGAAATTTTCCAATAATTTCATTTTAACATATATATATATATATATATATGTATACCATCAGATCATCTTTAGTCAGCCAAGCATGAAATGTTAACACTTTTGACTATTTTGCTTAAATACACATCATTAAATATATTTTTCAAAAAAAAATCGAGCCGCTCATTTTTCACGACTCCGATTCCGACTCCGGCCAAAATACCGCGACTCCGACTCCGACTCCACAGCTCTGATAACAAGAAATTGATAAAAAAAATCCTAATACCTAATAGAATACATAAACGCAATATTAATATTAGACCAGGGTTTCCCAAACATATTGTTCAATGGAACACTTCGCAAATCTAGAAATGTTACCGGAACACAGCTTTTTTTATGTCGGGTAATTCATACTAGTAAAAATATATGTTATTAAATCATTTATTACATTTATAACATGTCACATAAAAATATGAGTAAATAAAGCCGCCTGTGTGGTCGAGTGGTCAACGTCGTTGGCTTCGGTTACGGAGGTCCCGGGTTCGAGTCCCGGTACGAACAGTTTTATAAATTATTTTTTCAATCGATTTATGAATTTCTGTTCGAAGGCATGGATGTATGTGATGTCTTGAATTCCCCCCTCCCAACCATCATAACCTATGAACGGTGCGTATCGAGAGCGATTAGCTAACCACTAGTCCTGTCCTAGCCCTATCCTTCTATTCCTACTTTCTTTGGAAAAAGAAAGGTTGAGCAACTGAGTAACAAGCAGTTCTCGTAGAAACACATCTGTTGAGATAAACTCCATTAGGAGTCCATATGCTCCACATTGGGAGCGGACATGGTAAAAAAAATAAAAATATATATATGTTATTAAATCATTCATTACATTTATAACATGTCACATAAAAATATGAGTAAATAAAGCTGTTAGTGATTTCAAAACTCCACGTGTATCTAGATATTTGACGTTTTAAATATCAAGGAAAATTTACCATCACTAGATTTATAATTTGAAGTGAAAGATTCTTAAATGTTTTGCAGCGTAAATTACCATCCCAAATTTTCGCGGAACATAGTTTGGGAAACTCTAATAATTAGACGATGATTGGTTGTAAAACAATTCAATTATTGATCCTCCTTTTAAAGTGAAGGCTCGAATACAATATAAGAATTGTAAGATAACTAGGCTAATCGAGTAAGATTTTTTATAACTGAAAACAGAAAATAAGCTATAGATAAATTTTCCAGCATCAAGTTTTGACAGCCAAAATAAAAAGTCATCAAAAAATAGCTATCACAGAAACTAATATTCATTTGGGAACTCTGATTGTCAATTTTAGGTGTGGACACAGGAATCACCAGTGGCGTAGCTAGACATTTGGGGCCCTTTTCGCTGGGCCATCGTAAATTGCATGAGGTGACTACCGCGCTGGGGATCAATTAAACAATGCGTTTCTAATTTTTAGTTTTCCAGGATTCCAATAGTTTCATAAACAATGAGAATGAGCTTATTTTTTTTATAAAAGTAGATTTTAATAAAATTCTTGAGATTCATTGTCAGTGTGTGGATCTAAAAGAGTGACCTAATCCTTTGTGCTAGTCATTTGTTTTGTACTGGCCTTTAAAATGAAGTTCAAATACTTCCTGAGATGCCAAAAGTGTTTGTTCTACAATAAAAAAATCTTTTTCAACATAAAAAAATAAATCTGTTTACGGCATTCGGTCAGTTCGTTAACGTACAACGCATGTCAAAATGTTTAACAATGAAACTCCAATGTATTGTTTTTAAAGGGCCCCTGATAAAAAAAGAATGCGTGAAAATAATAACGGGGTTTTATTATATGCTTTTTTCATGCCACATTTTATAAATATCTATAGGAAAATATAATGAATATGATTCTTTTTTTTATAACACATTTTTTTTATTTTCATATCACATGTTCTTAAGCATAAAATATTGAGAACAGCTGTTTTCTGAAGACGTTTCTACGTGTAATATGTACTGTATAAACTAGTTAAATTATTCAAAGGTGATCTATTACTCAATGAAAACATTGAGGGAACTAAATATGGTAATCAAAACAGTTTGGTCCCAACATAAATAACAATGAACTGTTGATGGCGTGCAAATTATCCGATTTGAATTAATTCAATATAATAAAGATGATTTAACTGAGTTACTTAAATGGCGTTAAAGACTATCTAGATCCATGACCGATTTCACAAAAGATCTCCAGTTATCTTGATTTCGAATATTTTCTTATCAGCAAACACTCAAGAAATCTCCAATATGAAATATTAAATTTGTAGCTTCACATTAGAAGTAGACATAGTTAATAAAGGTAATAAAGGAAAACCTCAATGTAATGGGCTGATGTGGGCCAGGATCAACGTATACTCTAAGCTGCGCGTGCGCGGTCGCGTTGTTCCAATCAACATAAAAAAAACCGGGAGCAGTTGCGGATTACCCTATAAGCAAATTAGGCGTGCGCTTGTGGCCTCTGAATCGTAGAGTCTTCAAAAATATCTTATGTAAACATAAACCCATATACCTTTTGTTCAGATTTTTATATATTTTTTTTTATTATTTTACTTGAAATTTTTTGACTTTTTTATGTTATGTATATGTATCTCAAAATTTTATTGCAACTGAGGCCTCCTATGTGGTTAATCCGTCACTGGCAGTGAGAGTGATTAGTCAACCACTATTAATGTCCATACCCTATCATTTCTGTCCCTACTCTTTTCGATGGAAATAGAGCAACTGAGTAATAACCAGGTGTAGTAGAAAAAGATACCTTCATTACGAGGCCATATGCTTCACATTGGGAGCGGAATTGGACAGTGGCGGATTAATCACTATGGAGGCTCTAGGCGCAATAAATTTCGGAGGCCCTGTTTTTCGAATAACATAAAAGTGTTACAAAATTCTTCGTAGAATAATAACGAATATCGAAAACTGAAATTAAAATATTAGGATTTATATAATTTATGCTATTTATAAGGCCCCTAAAATGTGGAGGCCCCAAGCGTGTGCCTCTTGCGCTGAAAAAAAGACCGTGCAATTTAGAATCCGAGCAAAAAAAGAATAAGATGTATTTCCAATGGCAATCGTAGCTCTCCTTTTATGGGAATGTTTGTCAAAAAGTAAGTACGTCCTCAAAGAGAAATCATTTGGTTTTTAATGTCATCAACACGTGCGAAGAATTAATTATGTTATTATTACAGTTTAATCGTATTCCCATATGGGGTTTGAACTTCAACACTACATAAGAATTGTAAACTGGAATAATTTTAGCTTACAAGACTAACTTGTTGTTCAACAAGCAATAATTGTAAAAACTATATAAAAAAAAATAGGATAGATTTTAAAATTTAAGATTTCGACTGAAGGTGCTTGGTGGAATTTCAAAATTAAATTTGAATCGTTCAAATTATGTACATTCACACAAATTTTGTCACTAACGACACGGGTTTAGCCTTTCGGCATCTTCGGAACTTGAACTGACGCTTAGTAAATGAATGTATCGTGTTTATATAATAAATAAATATATCACTAAGCTCAAGACCGTTGCTGGCAAAAAGGATTAACCCATTGGAAATGCCTACATATTTGATTGGTGAGTAGTTTTAAGAATTATATTTATTTTTGTTTGTCCGAAAAGGTTTAATGATTATATTTATATAGGGTATAAAAGCGGAGAGCCAGGCATGTGTATCATTTCATTTCAAATCGAAAGACTGTTCAATTGCGCTCTGTTTAGTTCTAAAATTTCCTGGAAAAAGAGTTCATGAGCGTCCGTATTTGGGTGCAACATTTTTATCCCTTGTTCCTGATTGAACACGTGTCTTTCTGAAATTAAACGATTAGCAAAAGTAGACGTATCTTTTTTCCAATCTAAAGGATGCCATGTGTTCTGATACTCTGGTATTCAATGTCCTTTCGGTTTTCCCGATATATTTCCCGGATAGATATCGTTGTGAATATTACTGGCTGACTTATTTGACAGTTCAATATTTCTTTCATTGCTAAATAGTTGAGTTATCTGTACGTCCCGCTGCTTTAAAATATATGTTTTCACCAATGTATTGTTGTAACCACAATGGTCGTAGCGAGACCATTGGAACTAAAGGCTGGCTAGATTTTGCGACTAAATTTCGATATTTCGTTTTTAATTAAAATTCATGGCATCATTTTGGCGTCTCAAGCGATCACTCTAGCTACAGGCATCTCATCTCACGTTAATGATTTTTTTTAAAGTTTCATCGGTTACATGATATCTGGTTTATAGAAAAAAGTATTAAAAGATAACATATCTCGCAATACAGCTAACAGCCAAGGCGTCATATATTTTGAAATTATCAAATAAGAATAGATAAACTAAACTGAGATTTTTCAAAAGTCATTCGAGATCATTTCGAGCAGAAAAGACATCACAAATACCCATATCTACCATTTTTTAATTCAATGCTGCTCATTGTACTTGAACTCAGACCCATCTGATTGCTGAAGCAGAGCTTTTACCACTAGACGACACAAGTCATTTATATTTACTACCAGAAACAAAAACAGAAAAAAAGACAAAAACTCTTAGTAAGTTTACTTTATAAAAAATATTCTGCCCGTATTGTTAAATTACTTTTATCTTTCATGCAACTTCATGTTTCCGCGCTCAAAAAAGCTTGTATTTGTTTCAGCAAAAAACAAGTCCATGAGCGATTTTACATCCTTATCAGCAGTGAAGGTTTTACCATACAATGTGATTTGCAAATAACAAAACAAATGGTAGTCGTGTGACGACAGCAGCTCTGGAAAATATGGAAAATTAGAAACACATCCCATTCAAGAATCAGAGATGTCAGTTATTTTTATGCTCATGAGATTTACAAATTTTAGGTTTACTTGCGCCACTGATGGATCCAGGAAATATGCCAACGGGTGGCTATTTATTTTGAAAGTATAAATCCTATACAATGAAATAAGAATTCTTATTAAAAATAAATAATTTTTCATGTATCGATTTTATTTAAATTTAATTATATACACGCATTAAAAAACAAAATACAGTGGAACCCCCAATTACACTACCCCGAATTACGCGCTGGCTTGAAATATTCGCCGCAAATCCCCCAATTGCACGTTCGCATTCAATTGTTGTTGCTACGAGACGGTTGTCTGTGCGGCGCATACAGTCAAATATTCGCTATCGTCTGTGTATTCAACTCGTGTGAGGCTATACACGTATAGCCGGGAGACTGTCTATGTGTTAGATTTTGGCGCGCTTTGCATTTTACTTAGTAACTAAATATTTCGTCACTTTTTTTTTTTTTTGCAAAACTAAGGGAAATCTTAATTTTGCATTTTTTGCTGAAAAAAACAAATTTTGTATGAGATTCACTCCCCCAATTAAACAACCCCAAATTACACTGTCCCGAGGTTTAACTGTATATCAATTATTTCTAATATATCTAGATATAGAGAAGAGTTTCGATCAATGGATAATATCGGAAACTAAACATTATAAAATATATGCATACCTAATAGTGATGGGTGGTTCATGGAACGGTGGGTGCAGCGCATCCCCTAAATTCTTAAGCATCCGAAGAAAAAAAAAATTAATGAAATGAATTAGTCGTTTTTTTGGATAGCATCCCTTGATTGAAAAAAACCCCGACCGCCACCGATACCTGCATTTGTTGATAAATATACTTAGTACAATGTCAAAAATACAATTTATATCAGCTGTGGAAAGTAAAAAGGACGTAACCTACACATAACAAACTTTACAGGAGACACAAAAAATGTTTATTGACGATATTGGCCCAAAGGTAAATTATGAAATATACACAACCTGGAAGTGCATGAAGACTTATAAACTACTTTTTAATTGACATTATCTAATATTTTCTACAGGATTTTTTTCAAACATAAAATCTAAATTAAGATACTAATTCGGAATTTTCAGCTCATATCCTTTTGATATAACGTGTATCAAATGGTTTACATTGTCATTATCGAAAAAAAAATGTTTTGAGTTTTCCACAGTCGATATATCTACTTACTCACCAACATCTTATAATAATGTAAAAGATTACAGTAGGGTTCCAAAGAAAAAAAAAATATTATTATGACTATGGCCACAGTGCCGGTGCGAGGTTATTTGACGCTCTAGGCAACGATTATTGGCGCGCCCCCTGTTTAACAAATCTTCCATTTTTTTCAAAATAATGAAACAAGGACATCATCAAGATCATTAGATTTCTTTTTATATATGTACTTTATAGTAGTACATGGCTCCCAATGTGGAGAATATGGCCATAGAGGTATCTCAACAAAAGCTTTTCCACGTGAACTGTTTGTTATTCAGTCGCTTAACATCTCTTTTTCGAATCATATAGAATACGAAACATAATTACAATGAACGATTAATACAAGCATCAAAATAAAATAAAATGTACCATTATTTATTATTATTAGAGTATATGAAAATAGTTTTAATACTCCATTTATGCGCCCCATAATGGTTTGCACTCTAGGCAGTTGGCTATTTCGCCTGTATGGTGGCGTCGGCCTTGTATGGCCAATGAATATAAATTAAAACACGAGAAATATATATATTTTAAATTATTAAATGAAGACTAATACCATTCTTGGACATAGCCAATCGGTCCAATTTTTTAATGTAATAAGGACCATTTCCTAATGAATATGTAACAAAGCCAGACCCAATAATCTTTTGTCATTCATATGATTTCTTAGTCAGGTTTTCGGTGTCGTAACGCGGAAAAACTTCTTTCGCAAGTGCGGAACCCACGACGGTTGCCTCTAAATTCTTCTCAGGGGTAGCCATGGCCGAAATGGCCGTCCCCTAGATCTGCCAATAAAATACGTATACAAGTTGTATTAAATGGTTTTTAATACAAGATTTCGATATGTTATGAAGCGCTGATTAGATTCGATCGATTACATTTAGATGTTCGAAAAATGATTGTCCATCGATAAGAAAAAACACACAGTTACTTTTGGCCTAATCTAAGATGTTTCATCACATTTCAGATATCTACATTTATACGAAATGTATTAATGAGTGAATTTCACGACAATTTTAAAGTAGTTCTTTTTCTTTTTTTGTCTGGGCATCACGTTCGCGAGTCTTGATTAGCGGTCGGCAAATAACCCCTCAATAGCTACCGGTAGTTCGTGAATTCGAAAACGATAAAATCCTGTTATTTTCTCGAATTTCTTCCTGGAGTACTTTCTAAAGGATGCTGATTTTTTCGTTGCCCACTCCAATCTTTATTAAATTCCCGAAACAAGTGGAAGGGAAGGAGTATACTGAACTGGGCATTGTTGACTGAGGGACTTAATTAATTGATTCTTTCAGGTATTAATTCATCGGGTATCTATTGCAACTTCACTTATTTCTTATAAATATTTTTGTTTGTGTAGTTTTTGTATTATAAATATGACATTAATAAAAGTGTTATGCGATTAAATAAATATACGTTTTAAATACGAATCATTCACAATTCAATGACTTGTTTGGTGACTGTCAAAAAAAGTAATTATATAACTAAAATATTATTGCTCTTTTTATTGTTAATTCAAAACAAAGCAACCGGAAAGAAACAGATCGAAAATCACACTGCTTGAAGCAAATAAATTATAACTCAGCTGGCAAGGTGAATAGTTAACGTATTTAAAAGTTACGCCAGTTTTTCACGAACGCATTCTCGAGATACATTTTTTAAACAGTTAAGAGTTCTTGCAGTGTTACCACGTGTTTGGCTTGCTTTAGAAATCAAATTAATTAATCTATTATATGTGCGAAATCGAAAGTATTCGTTGTTTTAATTGAAGTTTCGCAGAATTTATAAATAATATGTGCAAGCAAAATAGTGAAAACAACCACGGCCAGAACAAAGGTAATTAATTGTTAAAATAAAATAGAAAACTCGAATTATGGAAAAATATTGTAATATATATGGAAATTATTAAATAGCGTTTATTGTCCTGAATATAATAACTACCTAGGCTAACGATTTCGTAAAATATCAATTAGATTTAAGTGTAAATATTCTAATGTAAATAAATTAAATTGATATTTCACCTTTTAGGTTTGAAATAAGAAGAGAAATGTCAGCGTTTTATGTTTCCTTATTTGAATTAATTGCTTCTAAAAAACAAAATGTTGCTTAATTTTGACACTTCATTATTACTGTGATTAATTATATTAACTGATTAAATATGATTGTTAATTTTAATTATAACCCAAAAGATTATTTAATAAAAGGGTTCATAATTTAAAATGAAATTTTCTGGACTTAACAATTTATTTTATTTTATATTTAAACTAAACATATATAATGCTGACAAAAGGGTATATCCTCTTAATTGAGAGTATTAAATTTCTCATCTTCTAAATTAGTAAATTGAACTATTTTTACAGTGTTAGCATTATCTTTTTTTTTACAGGCGAAAAAGTCACTTTCCATTTACTTGATTAGCAGGGCTTTTAAAATTTTATTGTTTTTTTATAATAATTTTCTTATTTTTTTTTGCCCCACCCTGAGCCCATATTTATAATATTTAGAAAGGATAGACTCAGCGGTGGGATGCCAATACGTTAACAAGGGGCTCGCTTAATCTCAAAGTAATTCTCGGTGTTCTGAGAAGGAGTGAATCTTTTTAAGTGAATAACTAAAAATGTACTACTGTGTTTACTGAAGCTATCGTAGATATTATAAAAGTCAGAAATTGCAGTTGTATACTAATTTGAAATGAGCATATTGTTTTTTTTAATTAACTAAGGGCTGGCCGACCTTAGAAAAAAATAACAAGGGGCTCATGCGAGCCCCTCCGAGCCATCTCCAGCCCCCCCTGGATAGACTTGTGGACTCCTCAATTTGTTACTAATCAAAGGAACACTAAATGACTTGAGATGATAACGTTCTTCAATATTTTTTTAAGAACGTTATCATCTCAAGTGTATATTTTTTTGTTGTTGTTCATATTTTACGCTACGCAATTTTTGTTCACTCACCATTTGTTATGAACCAATGATCTACATTGTACGTCCCCGTTTGATAAGGGCTTCGAATTCAATTATGTATATTATTATTGCATTCAAACAGATTTAATAATACAAAATAATGTTTGTAGACCAGGATCAGTTCCTTTTTACTAATCAAAATTGCCAGTGTTTCTTTGATGTATGTATTGATTAAATTATAATTGTATATAAATTACAAATTAGGTAACTGGAATTGAGAATTTTTTTTCGGAGGAATATGAAAATAAATGATTTTAACTGGCATCTTGGCTTTACGGCGATAAAAAAGAAATATTATATCGAGAGAGTATTTAATATTAATTATCTACAATTGATTAATGTATAGTAGATACAATGCGCTACTAGCATGGATGTACTGCACTCATAAGTAAACTCATAGCAAACGGCAAGCCAAACATTCTGAGGAATAAATTATGTAACTTCAGTCATCAGTTTTTACGATATTTTATTAATTTGTCGCTTGATTGAGTAATAATTAAAAAAATACATGAAAACAAAACACGATGATTGAAATCAGTGTTTGTTTCATTTCTCAAAGTATTATACTCTTGACGTTAAATAGCTTTTTACTTATGGCCTATGAGTTGAATACAGGACATAAAAAAAGCACTTAGTACCAAAAAGGGACTCCTATGTGACATAGAAAATTTTTGCACACTTGCTTTTTTATTTTTCTTGTACATAGTGCCTTTTTTATTTTTGTATCAGTTATGACAGTGTTTACCAACGTGTGGTACGCGTACTCCCTGGGGTACGTGAATAATTTGGTGGGGGTACGCGCTGCGCTGGGCGTTGGCTGTGCCTGGTGCAACAAGCAGCATATATATTTTGATGGTTATTAAAGTATATGCATTTTTTTTTGACGAGGGGTACTCGGTGTTACGAAATTGTAGAAGGGGTACACATATGTCAAATGTTTAGGAAACACTGACTTATGAGGATAAATATTACTTGAGAAAATCGGATAGTGAGTGCTAAAAATATTAAGCCGTTATTACCGCAATCGGTGAAGGATTACTTGGAGCCTCTGTTTCTAAAGAGCCTAAAATAACTAATGTTAGATGTAACCTATATATTATTATAAATTCAGATTTCAATATTTATTTTAATTTAAATGGAACTATGTGCAACGCTTTTATATGGTCCAGAGAACAGAGCCTCCACATTTTATTGCGCCTGGGGCAGTGACGGATTAAGCACATCGGAGGCCCTAGGCGCAATAAAATTTGGAGGCCATGTTTTTCGGTACGTGGGTTTTTATACTATAAGCAATTATTGCGGCCCCAAGCGTGCGCCTCCTTCGCTTATCGGCTAATCCAACAGTGGCCTGGGGCCTCCCAAGTGCTTAATCTGCCACTGACTTCAACTGAATAGGACGAACGCTCAAGAGCGTCATCTTTTTGGCTACAGTACCGGCCTTCAACCTTTATAGAATAGTAATACATTTAATGGCGTCATATAAAAAGGCGGGCAATATTATTAATAAAGGCTTGACAAATTGGAAACTGTGAAAATACAGTAATACCCCGCTTAGCGCGACCCCGTTAAGCGCGGTTTCACTATAACGCGAATTTCAAATTTCGCGCTCAAATGCCTCGCATTACGCGAAAGAGTGCGTATAAACATATTTTACAAATTTATTCAGGTTTGGACATATTGCAGAGTATAGACATATCGCCGCCTGTGTGGTCGAGTGGTCAACATCGTTGGCTACCGCTACGGAGGGCACGGGTTCGAATCCCAGTACGGGCAGTTTTATAAATTGATTTTTCAGTCGATTTATGAATTTCTGTTCAAAAGGCATGGATGTATGTGATGTCTTGAATTCCCCCCTCCCACCCATCCTACCCTATGAACGGGGCGTATAGAGAGCGATTAGCTAACCACTAGTCCTGTCCTAAGCCCTTTCCTTCTATTCCTACTCTCTTTGGAAAAAGAGAGGTTGAGCAACTGAGTAACAAGCAGTTCTCGTAGAAACACTTCTGTTGAGATAAACTCCATTAGGAGTCCATATGCTCCATATTGGGAGCGGACATGGAAAAAAAAAAA
Source organism: Himalopsyche anomala (assembly GCA_031772345.1). Lineage (NCBI taxonomy): Eukaryota > Metazoa > Arthropoda > Insecta > Trichoptera > Rhyacophilidae > Himalopsyche > Himalopsyche anomala. Next base: position 18,510,962 of record CM062840.1, read on the forward strand.
AAATAGACAATAATGATGACCGTGTCTTGACCGTGTGTCAAACAATTAAAAACAGTGTTGGGTGTTATGAACGTATTTTACAAGAACGTAAACAAAACGCTACCCAAAAGACAATATAGATGTATTTTTCCGTAAAAAATAAGAGTATGTATTGCATAAAGTGTTCTTAGAATTAAAGTGATTGATTAAAATGATTTGTATTTTTTGTATTAAATTTTGACTATGTTTAATCATAAACCTCGATATACGCGAATTTCAGTTAACGCGATTTTTTTCGGAACGTATCCCTCGCGTAAAGCGGGGTATTACTGTACTGTATTTTTGATGAAAACTGCTTTATTCTGCAAAAAACAACATTTACAAAATGTCACAGTATAACAAATACAATTAATATTTCATATATACAACCATAAAATAATGAATCTTGAATTCTTTTTAGATACCTACATGGTACTCAATATTCTTTCACATAGTAATTATAATAATGTAAACATCACCATTACCTTAATCGAATAGATGAGCTTCCCATCAGTAAATGTTCAAGAATCGCGACAATCTCATAAAATTTTTGACTACCAATGATATTATATACCTAAATAAATTCAAATGGCTAAAGAATTTAGCTGAATAGTGTTAAAAAATATCTACAAATTCGGTATTTATCTAAGTAATAATTTTATATACCAACCTATTGCTTATCTTCTCGATTATATTTCTCTTTAAGATCTATGAATTATTGATTATCTCTAAAAGCATTATAGGAAAATTTCGATCGAAGCTGTAAAGCATCGTTTTATAAAAATAAATAGAAATAATATTTGATCAGAGTGTGTAAAAAATCATCCTTATTCTTTCATATGGAAGCCCTGACGCGGCTGTTGAATGTTTTGACAGATTGTCAATCTGACGTTTATTGTGCGCGAGATAAACAAGGCAATTCAAACTATGATTCCAATAGTACATTCGTATTTCAAATCTTGTGAAGATCTGTAGGAAACTTTAAAGATGGAACTTTGTTGTACTAATTAAAAAATGATTTACTGATATAATAATGCATATCTTTGGCTGTAGATAATCTAAACACAATAAACAAGTGGGAAATTAATCGGCAGATCAAAAATTTGAACCAGATTGTAGTTGTATATTTTACTGTATAATTATTATTCAGTTTTTATTGGATAAAACGGATTTTTTTCTTATCTACAAATTTCATTTAATATTGACAATAAATAAATAATTAGAGCAAAATTTAAGGCGTCACTTCATATCTACATTATTTTACAAGCCATTATCACCTCGTAAAGTATGCATTAAAATAATCGAAAATTGAATAATCATACAATGTTGTTAAAAATATTTTATTTATATGCAATCGATGAATATAAAAAAACAACTATTGGATTCCAGTAATGAATTATTTGATGTTAGTGGAAAGTAATTATTATCATATTCTGATTTTTGATAAATAGGTTATAAATACTACAAGTAAATGCTAATGTAACAACGATGAGTAGTAGAGTAAAATTCTTACAACAAGTCTGTCGATCAAAGTGTTTCAATTATCATTTAAGTTCAATATTGCTAAATACTGCATGATGTGTCACACATATATAAATATATACAGAGTGGAAACTAATAGAATACTAAAATCGTTGTCGTAGTAGTTTGGATTGATACTTCGAACCAATCTGTCTCTAAGATTACGGCATCAAAATGCAGTCTACGTCTTCTGATTATCTACTCGATGAAAGTAAGATATTATTTTGATTTACTTTATTATTAATGATTATGTTTTGTTTTGAATATTCAGTAAATATGCTTTACAATATGTCACAGTTTTAAATTTACTAAATGCTGTTAATAACTATGCTGTTCTGTATTTAAATTTATTTTTAAATAGGAACATGTCAAATTATCATACATAGAAATCTGGGATACCAACAATAAACACAAAGCAGCACTCTAAACATTGCTGGCTTTTGTTGTACTGAAAATACTGTGAAAATAGTGTTCTTACTGATGTAACAACATTTCAGTAAATATTTTTGATGGGTGTTTTTAATGTTTCAAAAGTAATTTTTGAATCATGTTGGCACGCTTCTATAATTAAAACTATTTAAATAATTAAAAAAATATAATACAAATAACTAATATCAATGCGCCAATTTTTTTTGAAGTTTAAGAAGTTACTCGAGATTAACTCAAGTAAAATTGACGTCACAAACACCCATGTCTCAGATCAAAAATTTAAATTGAAATGAATCAAAATTTGACATTGAAGTTATCGGAAATAGAACCCAGACCTGCTTGGTGGGTAGAGTTAAGCTCTTACCAACTAGACCACAGCGGGCGACTTTAATATTATGAACGAGCTAAAGTCTCCATAAATTAAATTGAATCAAGACTAGTAGGTCCAGGATTGGTGTTATTGAGTAGAGGTAGATTCACCATTTGTTTCTTTTATGTTCTTTTCCACTTGCTGTCATCACAACCAACTCATCCAAAAAAAGGCATCGGAGAATACTAATAATGATTAATTTTTTTGATTCAACATCTTTACAATGTCAAGTGTCTTCTTTGTAAATGCTTAACCTCATTGTTTAAAGTACATACATATAAAAACTTTCCTGCTATCTGTCACCAATAGTTGACAGCGATTGTCTATCAAATGAGATAACAGTGTTTATTTGAATAATGACAAAAAATCACATCTTGTTAAAAATTACCAATATCAATTATTATCACATTATAGAGATTCTAACTCCTAAAGTGCCGGAAATCAGATTAAAATGCCACCTTTAATCTCATTTCATTTATATTTCTTGCAAAAATATTTTTCCTATTGAAAATACATATTGCATAAGGAAAGCAATTAGCTAACTTCTTTCTTTAATTACTCTCCATAAAATGAATGTTGAGTAACTCAATAACATTTATTTCCCATCCAACAACTTTTGTTGAAATGTTCAAATAGAGGTCCACATGCTTAACAAAAAAAGCAAAAAAGTGGTAGCGATTCATGGCTTACATTGTATTGTTTGTATAGTCACAGAATGGAATACATTGATTTATGAATTTGAATCCAAAGCTAGTCATGTTTTCAACACTTCCTATCCAACCTCACTGATCGTGTGAATTTTACGTGAAGTGATTGGGTATCTATTCTATATTTGTAGTAGGCAGTCCTCACCTAACTTTCATCACCTTTTGCATTATATTTCATAAATTGACCTTTTTAAGTAAGCATTAACTAAGTTTTTAGTCCCACAAGAATGCAAGATATAAATACTGTTTTTTTTTTTACCTTACTACAATACAGTTCCATCAAGCCAATGATAATATAATCAATAAGTTTACTACACATAGTACAATAATCGATCTATCATTAAATCTTGGCTGCCAGTAAAAGTCAGACCTGAAATAGACAATTTAGAACTTGTAGCTGTCAAATCTAAGCTCAAAAATGGTGGGAAAGTTGTTTTTATTAGTAATACTTTGAAATTAAATATGTTAGGCATTGTCAAATGTTTCAAAAACAATTCATGGTAATGTGTGACATGTTATTATTAAAATTCGTCAGTTCTGTGAAGACGGAAGTCTAAAATAGAATTGATAATTCCAATCAATAACGTTACTTATCATATAGCGACCATGTCCAGTAAATCATTACTGTCTTTGAAAAGTGAGCAATCACTTACTACAAATTAAACTCCTTCTACTGAAATGCTCCATTGCGATTGAATACATTCCAGTATAAAATATTTTTTTATAACTTTGTTATTCCACAGGTTGTGTAACAAATTGTGACATGTGTTTCACCTCTTTAAAAGTCATCTATAGACAAATATAGTAAGGTTATTTACAACTAAACTGATAAAAAAATACCCATTAGGAAAGGACAAGCTGTAAAAAAAAAAAAAATACAATTACGTCACACTCAACGCTAACATTTTATTGTATCTCTGTCTTATATTAAAGTTAATAGATAATAATTTATATTCTGTTATCAGAATCAGAACTCATTTAAATATTATTTGCATTTGAAATAGTTTATTGATTAGAGATAAATCAGAATGTTTACATTATTATTTAAAGCTGACATATAAAAACGTATCATCAATCAATATGAAGATACCTAATGAATTTCTTTAATCCCAACAGATTCATCTGATTATTTTAATATCTATGTAAGCCAAACAAAAAATAATTATGACAATTTATACTACTCACAGATATTCAGCACATAAGAATTGCCCTATTTAAAAATATGCATTGAATGATAATATAATATCTTGTAGACATGAGAAATAAGTCACTAAGGCGTGATATGAAAACTTCCATGCAGTAGTTACTCTGATTCTTTCAATCAATCGTATCCCTATGTAACAAAAATATATGATTGCGATTTCATATTATCGGATTTTCCACCAGTCATTTGTTTTTTCATTTTGCTTGCTATTTACAAAAAAATGTATGTATGAGTAGAAAAGCAACTGATTTGCAATGATTCTAATATTTTTATAGACGTAAACAAGAGATTACAAAGCTTGCCACAGAGATTAGATCGTTAGAATTCGTTTGTTCATGAATGTAGTATCTTTTCCTTGTTAGTATTATTATCAGTTATTACTAATTACTTAGCATGTCACGTTATACCATCATTATAGAATTGAAATACCTTTCTTGAAAACATCGGACATGTTGGTTAACGTTCTTATTATATGAAACTAACTTTCATATTCGGCTTAGAATTCTTTACTTAAAACGAATGAAATTGTATTTTGGGTGACAGCTTAAAGATGTATATCTATAATTTTTCTATTGTTTCATTTTGTCAACTATATGTGGTTTTTATTTATTCTTGACTGCTTTATTCCAATGTAATATTATATGTTGCCTGCTGTGGCCCAGTTGGTTAGAGCTTGCTCTACCGATCATGCAGGTCTGGGTTTGATTCCCAGTCAGTTCACAGTGAATTTGAGAATTATACAATTCAATGTTGTGATTGAAGACTAGGTGTTTGTGATGTCAATTCACATCATTTCCTCTCCTCCCATCCTTCGGATCCTTTAATAACTGGGTGTAGCAATAGCGATTAGCCAACCACTAATCCTGTTCTAGCTTTATCCTTCTCCCTATTCCCACAATATTTTTAAATGTGCAATTAATATTTTTGTTTCCCTGTAAATTTAAATTATAATATTTACTTATTCTAATAAAAATGCAAAATTCTTTTGTACTTTATTTCCAATTTATTCAAGAAAGTCGAGACCGGTTTCGCTCAAAGCGAGCATTGTCAAACTGATCAGTTGACAATGCTCACCATGAGCGAAACCGGTCCTGACCTTTTTAAATAAAGTGGAAATAAAGTACAAAGGAATATTGTCTTCAAATCAAAGAAATTTTGGTATTTTGGAAATATTTTCCGTGGCCCCCCGTTGAGAAACCCTGCTTTAAGACATGTGGAGTATTAAAACTCATGTTTTCCTATAATACCACTTGACTCACTTCACCTTTCAGGGGCTCAATTATGTTATGTGTATTATATTGCTGAAGGAATTGGTATAAAATTGTGTAACTGCTTTTTAAAATGACAGAAACGTTGCGAAAAGTTTTGTGATAAGATAATGTTTCAATTGCGGAAGATCACATGAAATTTTGTATTATAATAACATTGGTAATTATTATTGATGGTGAATTGCTTTACAGGATATCATATCAATAAAATATATTATATATGACAATAAGTAATGACTTAACAACATAATATCTATCCACTTTGGAATGGTTCCATTGTTATGAATGATAATATTATGTGTAGGCTACTTTTTAAGGTCAACATTTAAACAATTACGTATTTCACATTGACATGGTTACAATTTTCTTACACATACTAAATACGTTTAATTCTTTCAGCAATACGCCAGCGCTTCTTTAAGTGTTGTACTGGGGTAGAATATGATCAACAACATAAAGACTTATATTGTAAAGTTTGTGTATTACGTCAGACACCCAATCTCTGTTTTCAGAAGGCATGAGGATATAAGGATAAAATTAAAACAGGAATAATAGTAAACTAATCTCTCTCAAGGCCTTGAATTCAGGATTGGTTAATTTGGATGAGAAAGAATAACAATAATCACTAGTTTTTTCACACCAACTAGACACAAAAATCGACAAACTGTGCTTCATCTTTATGACACAAGTTCATTGAGTAAAAGCATAATTTGAAATTCTAGACTCAATTTTATTATTTAATCAGATATATATTGTATTTATCTTGTATATGAGTGAGCATTAGTTCATGAAATGTAATTCAAAGTCTAGAATCAACAGGGATAATAATTATTTATACTAAAATTAACCCTTTGAGTAATGAGTTATCTTTACGATTACTGCACACAAAAATATAAAAATACATTATTTTGGTTAAGGGTTAAATATGTCAAGAATATTACTTATTGTTTCGTGTAGTAAATATATTTTTTGAACTTCATAACGCAGTTTAAAAGTGTGTATGAAAAAAAATCATTATCACTCTTAAATCCTTTTCTAGAAGCCTTAACTTCCAATTTGTACCAAGATCTTTATTGCGGTCATGTGTAGGCATGTGCTATTTACTGACGTTGATTCCAGGACGTGATTCGAGCCGTAACGAAATTTCGCAGTCAATATTATATGGCTACTGATTTGCTTACAATAATTAACATTTTTTACAAAATGCTTTTGTTTATTCACAACAAATAATAAAAAATAACTGCCAAAAGTTATTGATCAATGTGTGTTGTATCCATGTCTGAAGAAATAGTAATGATTAAATAAATAAAATATGAGGATGGCAATAGATATTATGTTTCAACAAGTACGATGTTACTAATCATAAGGTTAAGGTATCTTAATTCTAAGCTATAATCACGTGCAGATAGATGCAACAGATCATAACAACAATATCATTTTGGCTTAAAGTATTTTGTTTCAATCCATTCTTCATATCATGCTTAATCATGATTAGCGACTTGACGAGCATAAATGTATTCCTTTTAAATTTCATTTAACCTTTTATTACCATGTATTATATGATGAAATCCTTCTGTCAATTCAAGCTATAGACTCTTTGTTTTATCAAAAATGCTTGTTTGAAGTGTGACTGCAAACAAATACTCAAGTCACTATCCTTAAAAAATACAACAGATTACGTTATCTAAAAATGGTAAGGTTTCAACTAGTAAAATAAATTAAATAAAATGTTTTTTTTATTGAAATTTTGTTATTATTTCTATCGATACAGTTAGCATCAAAAATAATTGAAGCCCAATAGACTAAGACAGAGGTATATTGTGTATCCTACCACTGATGTATTGTAGTCATAAAATGCTACCTAAATCATTTTCTTGGATTCATCTACATTCTGTTCACATAAATTTTTATTACATCACGAATGTCATATGTTACATTCTATATTACAGTCTTGACCTGATGTGCTACGTGATACTGTTAATGTATTTTTGATCAATTACATAAATCAACAAGTAATTCAGTTTTATAATCTTTTTTGCTGCGCAATTTATGTTGTATTACGCAGTGGCATAGTTAGAAATTTGGGGCCCTCATGCAAACATAAAAAAGGCACCCTCACCCAATATGTTATATTGAGTTTGTAAAAATTTATTACCCCCCTTTTTATGAGGTGGCTACAACGCTGGTCAATTACTCCAGTGACTGTTTTTAAATTGCTTTGTACGTACATAGTAGTTAGCTGGGCTCGCGGTCCGACGGTCGATATCAACGGCTTTGGTTGCTGAGTTCACAAGCTCGAATCCCAGTACAGACAGTTTCATAAAATGATTTATGAATTCATCTTTGAAGGCATGGATGTCTGTGGTGTCCTAAGTTCCCTTCCAGCTGTCTGATCCGGGGCATAACGAGAAATACTCGTTCCGTCCTAGCCTTATTTATCTATCCCTACTTCACTACTAAAGGTGAAGCAAATAAACAACAATTGGTACTCGTATAAAAATTTCTGTCTAGGTTAACTCCATTAGAAGTCCATCTAGTCCACATTGGGAGCGAGCATAGACAAATAGGAAAGTGTTTAGTAGACACACCGTTAAGGAACAGATGAATTCAAATGACCTAATTGTGGTAGTGAATGATAATTATTTGTATGTGTATGCAAATATTGGAATTGTCACAAATCACTTGCTTTCTCTCTCTTACGCTGCTTTGGTCATACCAGGCTGAGTGAGAAAACAAATGTTTTACTGAGAATGCAATTAGAATAGAACCACGAGTCATTTGTCTTCATTACGCAGTGATACGATCCGAATGAATGAATTGGAGACGGCAATTGATTCGTGCCTCCTAATGGTATTTGATTGGATTTTTTCTATGAGAACTGCTTGTTACTCAGTTGCTCAACCTCTCTTTTTTTTCGAAGAGAGTAGGGATAGAATAGATAGGGTTAAGGCAGGACTATAAGTAAGCTAATCGCTCTCGTTATGTCCCATTATTTTATGATTAGAAGGGTGGGAGGGAATTTTTAGATATCACAAACATCCATACCTTCAAAAAGAACATCTTGAAAAAGTGCCGTTCGTACTGGGATTCAAACCTGTGAGGTCTGGCATGCAAGCCAACGACGTTGACCACTGTGTCAATGATCCGATATGGAAATATAGCCACACACAAATAAGTCTGCATGGGGTTAGAATGTGTCAAATTCTAAAACTCATCTTACTAATTAACATATAAAAAAACGATAAAAAGTAATTATAACAAAAACTTCTATCTAATCTTTATAAGAACTCATGTTATTTGATTTAAATTGGTGAACTTATGATATTAAAAATGGACATCAAAGCAGAAGATTTATTTGGAATACTGTGCATTTTATATGGGCCTGAGGGTTAAGTCTTTAGCAATTTTGCAAATCATGCCATCACAAATTTACAAATATTTAAAAAAATATTAATTTTTAATAGTTATAGCAGCCTTATTGTCGCACTATGTTGGAATGCGAGCCACATTATGGCTATCTCTATAATATTTACTCAAATGTCATAATGTACATTTTTAAATTGTTTGATTATGTTTCAGTGATACTTCACAACATGTCCTTTAGGCATTGCAGGCACAACATATTTGGAATTAGTTTTTTTGAAATGTTTCTTTAGATATCCTTAAATGGTGTTGCAATAAAGACATTTGAAATGTCAAAAAAGTAGTTTGTTATGAATTTTATAAACTGGTATGTAAACAAAGAATTAAGTAACATTACTTATTAAATATTTCATGTTTACAATTCCATTATGTAAATTGTGAAAATGTGTCCCTTATCGTAATTTGCGCAATTTCTTATATCCGGTTTTTGAAAAACAAATATATGTATGTATTATATTAATCGGAAATAAATAAAACAGAGCCACTTATGAATAAATGACATTGATTCAATGTTATTGTTTATGTTGTATTTTTGAACATGATAATTAGAAATAATCATTGTTACTTCAGTGTTGTGGATAGAAATAATATATTTTAAACACTAAAAAATGAATTGTGCGACACCATAATTTTTTTTATATAAGAGGTTTTTGCTTAAAATAAAATGTCGGCTAATTCTACGATTGTGCTGGAAATATTTCCGTGCACATTTTTGTGTTATGTGTAATATACTTTCAGCCAGATTTTATTTTAAATATTGGTTCGTACAATATCTGTAAAATTTTGGGTACATTTACTTTACAACATGCTACTCTTTTTTTACGTGAAAATGAACTAAATGCCGCTAATAACAATGCATCTCTGTAAAATATTAAATTTCGAATAGGAAAATGCTAAATTATCATACATGGGAATCAAGGAAACCGATAATTTAGGTTAAATACGAATATAATATCAGTGTGAAAAAAATCAACATAACATTCAAATGGAACTTGTTACAAAAAACCATAGAGCAAATTTGAAATATGGCATCGAATTTTATTTAAAATATTTTTATAATTCGCATGAATTATTGGTTTCTTTTAATAATTTGTTGGGTTTTTTTGATATTTTCGTATTTGCAATTATGCTTACCAGAGAACTGCATTATTTTTTGCGGGATTTAATAAATTGTCAGTGAGAATAAAGTAGCATGTTGTAAAGCATATTTATCAAATTTAGTCTTATATGATACAGATAAATAAATAAATAAAACTGGTTATATCCTTTTAAAAGCAATACATTTATGTTCTTCATTATCCAGATTATGATTAGATATGATTATATGTAGGGATACACGTCACTGAGATTCCTTATCTTCGTTAGATAATCTTGCCGTATCAGTGGAGATGCTGTAACTCATTCACAATATCTTTGCAGGGCCAGTGTCAGCCGAAATGCATACGGCTAGCGGTCGGTTGAAAGAAAACTTTCGGGGAATATTTACACTCCAGACTCTGAAGAAGAGGGTTCCTATCGTTGAATGGCTGCCCAAATACCGTGTTGATTTGTTTGTGCAGGATCTTATAGCTGGTAAGTGGAAATAGACATATCACTCAACTTCACTCATGGCTAGCATTTTTGAGTGAGTGAAGCTGGTCTTGATCATTATATAAAATTGTAGAATTGGTACCAAAATTTGTGGTTTATTATGATAAATATAATGCTTTCCCACCTTAAAACATCAATTTGTTTGCAAAGTGAAAGCAATCAAATTAATAAAAAAAAATATATATATAATTGTCACCTACAGCAAGTAAAATCTATACATGTTGTTTTATCTATGCTCCCTCACATATGTAAATAAATATTGATTAAGAACAATGCATTCCCTAAAGTTTATATCGTACTGACGCAGATCGCACTTGCTGTGTGTAATTTTAATTAATTTTTATTTTGGGTCACAACTCCCCCAAGTATTTTGCTAACTGCTAAATGGCAAAATAGAAAACTCGATGACTAAAATCAGTTTCCATTTTTGTCTCGATGTTTTAATAAAATCCTTTTCCGTTTTCAACACGCCAGAGACGAGTTATCTCGTCAATACCTAATTAAAACAATAATTGCAAATTATAGCCATGCTAGGTACAGATGTACTCTTTTCTACGGTAGCCAAAAGGTTAAAAGCATATGTACAGTATTTACTTACTAATAGTTGTGTCAATTTTAAAATAATATATTTTACTATCTATTTAAAGGTATCAGTGTTGGATTGACTGCCATCCCTCAAGGAATCGCATATGCAGGAGTTGCTGGACTACCTCTTCAGGTTTGTTTACATGAATATATTATGGGTGATCTGGAGAGGTTAGAGGAAGAGCCCACCACAAATCCTAAGAAAATTAGATTCAAGAAGGGAAACCAACTCTCCTATTGCATTATCTTTTCCCAATTTCCTAGAGTTCTACATTATTTATTTTCAACAAGAAATTATTTATGCTAAGGAGTATTTCCAAATTATAATATTTATTAAAATCATGGTAACTTTGCGGGATCTATGGCGCAGCGGTTGTTGTCATCTGTGCCGGATCTCACGGGTTCGAGTCCCAGTACGAAAAGCATTTTTTCGAATGATTTATCACTACTGATATCTTTTATTGGGTTTGTTTTCAGTATGGCTTATACTCTGGATTTATGGGATGTTTTGTGTATCTGTTCTTCGGAAGCTGCAAAGACTTGACCATCGGACCGACTGCGATCCTGGCCCTCATGACGCAGAAGTATGTCCAGGGTTTCGGTCCAGATTTCGCTGTCCTGCTTACATTTTTGAGTGGATGTATTGTATTCCTTTTGGGAGTGTTTCACTTAGGTAATTCATAACCATTCTACATTGATAAGTTGAAGATTTTTATTGCACATTGTGCATTTACATAATTAGGCAGGTTTTTATTTACACTACATATCGTCAATATACTGGCAGAAGACGATAAATCATGAAATCTTAGCATCTCTATTTATGCACTTTATTATTAGTTATCAATGTAAACACTTCATGAAATTTGATAATGATTAACAAATTCGGTTCACATGTTCAAACGTTTTAATTATTTATAGTTTGTTATTGCCAAAAATAGCTTGTACCTGAATTATCTATATGTACATATATTATGTTTGAATTATGTAAAAATACATCAAATATGGTTGAACATGTTTTTTCAAAAGTACAGCATGTTACAAGCTATCTGTCTGCATTCATAACTCAAAACAGCTGGTTTTTGAATTATCGACTTCTTCCATTATGTCGAGGATATAACACTAGCAGGTATGACAAAACCCAATTGGCTCAATATAAGTTCCATAAACCACCATCACTATGTCACGGTCAGAACAGCGTTGTCTCATAGTAGTATCCATATCTGAAGAAAAAACAATCATTCAATAAAAAATATGAGAATGGAAAAAGACAATAGATGACAAAATACGACAATACTATTCAAAGGATTAACAGAGATGCAAATATGAAAAAGAAGAATACATCAAGCTTGTCGTTAAAGATGTCCACTTCTCTAGGCGATGCATCGATCATCTGGATAGCCATTGCAACTGTTGTCTCATTAGAATATTGACATTTTTCAAACATCAACTTGGAATCCTCTGATTGCTAAGCGAGGGAGCTCTTACAGCTAGGCTATAAATATTACAAAACCATCTTGGCAGTAATAATTTTGAGTTGGGCTTTTGTCTGAATTGAAATCAAAATATTCTGTTTTGCAGGTTTTCTCATTGAGTTTATATCAATGCCAGTCACTACCGGTTTTACGACAGCTGCAGCTCTGACAATAGGATTCACGCAGTTGCACTCTTTGCTTGGATTTAAAGGTATGATACTAAGGTTTAAATAATGCTAGATATTGTTATTTTTGATGGATGGTAATTTTGTGGAAGAACATATTTAATATAAAATTAAATTTGATAACTTCGTTGTTTCACTTGTTGTGTTACAAAATGTGACACGTGTTTCATTTCTTTCAGAATCATTTTCATGCTTAACATCGCAAGGTTTAAACATATAAATAAACCAGGAATAAAAATTAATAATAAACCAGTGCTTTGGAGTTGTGTAAAAAAAGACAACTCTGACTCTGAAGAAATTTTTCAATAATTTCATTTTAACTTATATATGTATATGTATTCCATCAGATCATCTTTAGTCAGCCAAGCATGGAATGTCAACACTGTGGACTATTGTGCTTTGAATACACATCATTATTTATTTTTTAAAATGGGTCTGAGTCGTTCATTTATCACGACTCGAATAAACTAAAAATGTGATAAAAGTGATTAACAAAGTGAAGCACGTGTCACATTTTGTAACACAACAAGTGGAATAACAAAGTTATCATATTTACTTTTATATTTTATAGTGATAAACATTCTTTGTGAGGATTCTTTTATGAGGATGTTATATACTCGTTTTCTTGTTCTTGATTGTACATTAGCTCGAAAAGATTTGTGGTTACCATCAAACATTAGGCAGTGTCTTTTTGAAATAATAAATTTTGAAATACCTACTATGAAAACCTAAAACTTTAATCATTTTTATATTTCAGGAAAATCAAACACATTTCTCGAAGTATGGATCAACTTTATAAAGTACGCTAATACTGTGCAACTCTGGGATTCCATATTAGGCATCTCTACGATAATCATTCTTCTACTTTTAAGGGTAGGTAATCTATTATTGGAGTACAATTGAGGACATGACTGGAGGTGTTAACAATCCATTTGTCATATGAATGTACCAGAAATGTTCAACAGTCTTTCATTGTGGTCATAAATGAAGGGGTTATGTTACGTATTTATGTGTATGTTATTTTTTGGTTGAAAATATATGAAGGTCTGACAGGCAGCTAAGGAATTCATCCTTAACCTTTTAAGGTCCTTAGTCCATCCTTAGTATGGCGGTACCCAGTAGGCCACAAAGTTCATCGAATAATAAAACCTAACAAATACATCCTTATTTTGTGAATATATTGAAAGTGTATCATAAGGGCTTTCCAAATAAATACACAGTGTCATTTGTGCTGCCACGATCATAGAAAATTCGCAAATTTATTAATATATAATACGTAATTGCATACGTAACTTTAATTTTTAACTTAATTTCAATGCAACCATAATTAAATACTTGTTGCCTTCACGTCTTTTTTAAATGTATCATATTCGAGGAAACTTCTTTCGTTTTTAGGAATTAAGAAAATGGGGCAGCAGAACAAACAGACCTGATGCATCGACATTAAAGAATGTTCTACTTAAGTTCAACTGGCTTGTTTCACTAGCAAGAAATGCCATTGTTGTGATTGTAGGATGTGTAATTGCTTGGGGATTTGAAAAATACGATCTCGTACCATTCACTTTGACAGGTTCGTTTGTAAACTACTAACTAACTAACTACTAACATAACAAATTTTATATACTTTGTGTTTTGAAACAAAGTCACCTGTAGCGTTAATTTAAAACTCTAAAGAAAGTACCTATTAACGTTTTATTAAAAAAAAAAGAAAATAAACATTTGTACTAATTCCCACTTTTATTTATTAAGATTTATTACCGGTTTGTTAAGATTTGTTACCACCAAGTATCGACAGTGAACAACCCCAAAAGGTATTAACATTTTGTAATGTATTTTCATTTCAGGAGAGGTAGATAAAGGATTGCCAGAGTTTCACCTGCCTCCTTTTTCCACAACCGTTGGTAATACTACATACACTTTTCTCGAGATGGTGGATAACCTGAACATCAGTATTCTGACGATATCGTTGATCTCAGTCTTAGAAGCTGTTGCCATCGCCAAAGCCTTTTGTAAGACTTTTTCCTAATTTATACTTTCACAATAATGATATATTTGTTTGTATAAATATTCTTGTGGTAGCAGCAGTTATGCTTTGGTCAGGTGGGATTGAATGCTGAAATCAAAGATTCTGTCATGAAAAAGTAATTTTTTTAAATACTCTTAAACATCGTATATATATAAATTATTTTAACCCTTTGGTTAATTCAAAATATTCTACTATCGGACAAGTACCTATAAAATGATTTTTTATCAATTCCATCAAATTATACAAATAATTTCAACCATTATCCTTCATTTTCCTTTTTCTTATATTTGGTATGGTAATGTACAATGTGAGAATATGTAATGAGGTATAAATTAATATGGTAGTTAATATAGGGTATAAAATAGTTTATAAAGAGAGCATTATTAAAGTTTACGGCTACAGTGTGTATATTTATGATTGATTTTTACCTATTATTGTTGCTACATATGTGTTCTTATTGAGTTATCTTCTATTAATTCAGATGTTTATTTATGAACCAGCCAAAAAATGATTCTTATATACTCCTGTTTTAGCAAATGGGAAAATGGTGGACGCTACTCAGGAGATGTTTGCTCTTGGACTGTGCAATATATTTGGATCATTCTTTAGAAGTATGCCAACCACAGGATCCTTTACTCGCACTGTTGTAAATAATGCTTCCGGTGTACAGACTACGGCAGGTGGTATATTTACAGGTCAGTCAACCCTTTTTTTAGCAACAGTTTGTAATGGACGCATTTACTTAAAAGTTGATTATTTAAACACACTGAGGAGTGTTCTGTGGTAAAAAAAAATGCACACAATCCCGTACTGCACAGTCAATACGCATGTGTGACAGAAATGAATCTAACAATTAAAAATCGGATAAAAAAGAATATTTATAGATGTCGTGTGAAATTAGTCATAGTTGAAGTTGACGAGTGTTTATAATTGAAATTTAATAAGTGAAAACCATTGGCTGAAGACCACAAAAGGCTAGACAAAGTACCTCAATATTGACAAAAGTCATCATAAACATCATGAATGAGTCTGCCTCTCTCACGCCTTTATATTAGTATGTCAATGAGTGTAGAGTGGGAAGTATTCAAAAATATCCCACACTTTATTTATTGATTTGGCATTTACTTGGTAGAACTCCATTTTAATAGGGTAAAATATCAAGGTATTTCAGTTCTACAGTTTTTGTACAAAAACTGTAGAACTGAAATACCTTGATATTTTACCCTATTAATATCCCACACGTTTGATTACAATGGTGAATTTATTCCCAACATTTGGCAAAATACTTGCTGTGCCCGATGAATACTTATTATATTATTTTATTCAATACGTAAATTTATGAAGGAAGTATACCTAAATTCTTAAACTGATAATCATAATATTTATAGATTTATTCAAACCATTAGAAACAATGTGTACTAGTTACACATCATATGCAATGAAATGTTTCTTTCTACCTGACTTTTTCTAAGAAATCACTTATCATCTAACAGAAAGAAGTGAAATTATTTCTTCTGCTAATGAATGTTTCATTTTAAATTTAAGGTGCACTGGTTCTGATGGCGCTTGGGTTTCTGACGTCAGCATTCTACTACATTCCTAAAGCGGTACTTGCTGGACTCATCATCAGCGCTATGGTGTTTATGGTGGAGTACGAAGTAGTCATCTTGTTGTGGCGATCAAAAAGTAACCATTATGAGTTAATCGAAACAACATTATTAACTGTATCATTAAAGTACAAACTCCTTATTTCTATGTATTTAAAGGCTTGCTTGATATGATTTTGTTTTACATGTTGATCTAGCAGACCCTATCATCTATTTTAAATGATGGACGAGTGTATTTTGTCACTACCTAGTGAAAGAGTGTAGTGTCTCTATGATTTGCTCTTCTGAAGAACACAACGCATTTATGGTTGTTTGTTACCCTTGGCAACGCGTTGATTGGGGAGTCTTTTATTATTCTAATTATATAAATTTAATTATAAGTAATTCTTCACCGCATCTTTATCACATGCGCATCTTCTTTATTTCGATTTAATTAAAACACGATTTATTACCTTTGTCAATCTTTTTCAATTTATCGGTCTGTCAGTGTTACAGTACAACACTACTTAAAAATAATATATACAGATGGCACTGCTCTTTGATTTATACTAGTTATTTATTTATTAAAAAAAAAAATCTATCGAACATTCTTATTAGCTAAGTAAACCTATATTGTTCTTGTAGGAATTGAACTTCTTCCATTCTTTGGCACATTGATTGCGTGTCTTTTGATTGGTCTGGAAATTGGTATCTTGATTGGGATTATTCTGAATATAATCATAGTCCTGGCAGTCGCAGCAAGACCTCAGATCTCCATCGATATAGTCAAGGTTTGTTATTAAATATATATAATACGTGTTAAACTTTTGATAAACTTGATAACTCCATCTGTCATATAATTGTCTTTTGATGGGATATGAATTTGGCTCCGGGTCAGTGGTGTAGTGCTAAATTAAAAGATTACCGAAATCCGCACCAAACAGTGACTTTCTCGGAATGCATTTGGTGCTGGTGTATCTCGTATGGATTGGTATCGGCCCAAAATCTGTCAATTTTGCTTGTTGGCATATCCATCATCCAAAAATGGGCCTCGTCACTAAAATCATGTATTCAGCAGGAGCAGGAGCAGTGACTTGAGCAGTGATAATAAAACTTGATGACTTGTACACATTGTTTAACGCTATAACCTTCCATAGTGATTTACCACACTTGACAACAAATTTGACAGATGTCACTTTAACAACATGACTGCTACAACGTAACAATTTCCCTATAAAAATAAGCATCCCTATTGAAAGACCCTGTACGAACAATATTCAATTTAATTTTTTATGTTCTTATCAGCATTGAAAAAAATCGTTTTAGGTTAATAACCGTGATGTGGTGATTATCACTCCTTCCGATGGTCTCATTTATTGCTCCGCTGATCACTTCTCCAGGGCAGTGATGGATGCCATTTTTTCAAAGCACCGCAAGGATGACAACTCTTCAATGGTCATCGTCGATGGAAGACAAACAAAAAGAATAGATGTCACCGCAGCCAAGGTAAATTATTATTTATCTGATGAAAGATACACTATGACCATCAATTAAAATGTCAGATTTCAAAAAAAATATGTATCTTCGGTTAATCCTTCAATGATCTTAAAGCACAACAATATACCTGCATGCGAAGTACTATGATTGTACTATAATATGTATATTTGTATTTCAGAGTGTAAAAGTACTTCTAGAAGATCTGAAAAAGCGTGACCAGCAAGTATTCTTATGGCGATTTGAACCATCAGTACAATACGTGCTTCTTGGTGTCTACCCTTCAGCATCTAAATTATTTGTGGAACAGCAAGAACTCGAGGAGATTGTCAAATGTTAGTATCAATATCTAATATTTTTACAATTTATCTTAAACGAAACAAAAATAAAAATTATCAATACAAAAAAAGAGCTCCGTCTTAGGGCATTACCTGAAACATCGATTATAATCGATATTGTAATGGACCACCTGTGTAAGAACACCAAATCCACATAATAAAATATATGCTTCTTTTTCAGATGCCGGAGATGTCAGTATTGCATCGGGCACTTTGGTTACCACATATGAGACCGAAGAATAACTTCAAATAATTTTATTATAAATTAGGTCATACCGCAAAGATATTCCAATTATATTTTGTTTTCCATTGCTTAACAGTATTCATATTGGAGCCTTTTTCAAGGAATTATGAATAATTCTGTTTTAACTGTGATTTAAGATTAGATGACACCAATTGTATTGCTGCGGGATGCAGACTTAGGTATCTGGACTAAGTCTCTTTATATTATACTATTGTAATCAAGAAATAGTTCTAATAATTGCAGAGTTTCGAGTTCTTCCACTTCTTCATCCCTGCCCATGAGAATAAAGTGGGCTGAACGTTTTTCTGTAAAAATACAATGTGATGGTATGTTTGTATGGACCAAATTTAAAAGAAGAAGTCTTTGAAGAGTTTGACAAAATTGAACTTTTAAGAGGGACTCAGCAATGCAAAATTTTAAAGCGTTGACTAATTTTGTCTTTACAGAAGCTTCAAAGTTCTTTATTACACTATTTTCATAAATAAAAACTCTAAACGAAAAGAAAAACTATTAATGTGAGATGACAAATATTTTACACTGTTTATATTTGTGAAATTTAATTTTTACAGAATTTTACAAATTGTTTCGATTCACGATACCATTGTAAACCAAATCAATCATTAACTTTTTATTTTATATAAATTCCTATGGTTGATTCCATTATTATTGTCTTGTATTGTATTTTCTCAGAATATGCATTTTGCAGTTAGCTATTTTTTACACATGAAAGCAGAATAATATCACTGCCATATACTAGTTTCTATTAAAATAAATGATTATTGAACGTTGACCGAGTAATTTCCCTCATTATAGCTGAGTGGATTTCCATCCTCCTGTTTGTACAGTCAAGAATTCGAATCCCCAAATGGACACTTCCGTATTGTATTATTATTGTTATTTTAAATTGATTTATGTGGTTGAATCTAAAGGCGTGGATGTCAATGTTTTCATTCTTTTCCACCAAAATTATCCAATCTTGAAAACAGGGCAAAAAAAGATCAATTGTATTATTATTACCTCATATTTTTATTCCTACGCTCTCTGAAATGTAAGGTTGAACAATCGACTCACAGCCGACTCTCGATTAGTACATTCTGTAGAAATGCTCTATTATCGGTTATGTTTATATCGCACACGCTCAACTAAAACGTTACATGTCTAAAACTACGTGTTTTGAGTTAAGTAGTACGTTTGATAGTGTATCATTCATACTTTATGTAGCTAAAATTCCAGATCTCAAAGATACACTATACGAAATGGCAAGATAAAACGTTTTAGAAGTTGTATCTAATATCGATAATGAATATTCTAAACTGCCAAACACAAAGTGTGACAGTTTTTCTACATGTCAAAATAACCATATTTTACATATTTCAAAAAACAGTACAAAATATGAAGGGAAAAAATTTCAAAGTCGATTTTCTCTGTTTGTTTTTTTGGATTGTGGCGAATTAGTTGTGAGTGTGCGATATATTCTACATAGTCGACACGCTTAAAATTCGTCCATTGTGTTGCCCAAATTACAAACTTTTATAATTATTTATCAATTTGACAGTAATAACTCATTTTAGTAATAAATATAGAAATTAATCTTTCTTTCAACTTAGTTCATTCAATATCTTAAATTTTCGATTGACTCTCTTCCAAAAGCATTTTTTTCATGGACGTTTTATTGTTCCTTCTCTTAGGTATTTGACAATATATACAGAGATTATTAAAATCCATTTTAATCTCTATAGATAATAATAAACTAATAATTCATTGTAAAATAAAATATAATGTATACATAGTTTAAATAATGAAACAATTTTTATAATTTTACAAATTATTTATTACAAGATATTATCTGTATCAACAGTCCAAAATATATAATATAGATGTAATGAAAAATTATCTAGTGAAAGTTGTTACCGGAATGTCAGTCATTAAATACTGTAATGTTAGTAATAAAAATAAATATAATAATAGTTTTTTAAAAAAAAAACAACATATGAATCCAAGTAAAAGGATATGCTAGATTGTTTTTCTTTTATTGGTAACTTTTTCGTTACCCCTTTTATGTAATTGACAGATTTTAAACAGCAGCACACACACAGCCACTAAACGCGGAGACAGCTCATCCACTAGTGGCTGCGTTCAGCTGTAGTATAATTTTTAATGGGCTTAAATAAACGCTCTACACATAAGGAACTCGATTCAGAAGTCCGGGAAAACGCTAGCGCTCGCCGTTATTAGTTGATAATAGCTGTCGAGCACACTATACAGAATGGCCGACATTTCTCAATCTTCTTGCGAGATTTGAAAAGCGAGTATGGTGTATATTGTGTACCAACTTAACTCAACGCCGTGAACAATTTCGATTCGGTAATTTTATCGCCGATGTTCAAGAATCCATTGTCTGCCTTTCTCAATTTCCCTTACGAATGTACTCAACTGGTGGCCGCTGCCTGTGGCTTAAGCCAGGCGTTTGTGGCCGCCATTGGTGGTCACAGTTAGTGGGTTGACCTGACCGCTAGTGGTAGCGTTCGGTGGCTGTGAAAGCATATTTGTTGACCAAATGTTTTATAATTTGGACACAGCTGTATATTTGTTAGAGCAAAGCTAAGACATGTTATCTTTGAAATGTTTATAAAAATACATATTAAATAGTTAATTATAAATCAATTTTATGTTTATAAAGAATATTTATGTGATGTTAAACCTATTTATTTTTAAGTATTAGTACCACATAATTAAATACTGCGTTAAGAATTAATATAGAAGCTTCTTTTTTTATGACAGTGACATCTGCTAATGAGCAAAATGTTAATTTAAATTCATGTAATTGATAAATTGAAGACGGCACCCGAACAACGTTGTACGGCATATATTGGTAATTGTACAGGAGCTGAGAAAAATCTTGTCTTCTTTACAGCGTTGTTCTAACACAGAATGTATTTTAACACGCCGTAGCTTCGTCAGGGGATGAAATTTATGACTTCTGACAATACCAAAATATGTGTGATTTAGTTCTTCTCAAATAAAATGGTATATTCTATTTTGAAAACCATAACAAATATTCTAGAAACATTAGTCAATTACACTAATATTTGTATATAATTTAACAACTGATGTTTCTCATTAATTGATGTCCTTGTCGAAGAAAATTTTCCATCTCTTACTTACCCTTAGTACTTAGTTAAAATGTTAAATATATTATATAAAAATAAATGAAGATTTTTTTAATACCCTTGCACACAATCAAGATTATGTTACCTCAAATTAAAAATGTAAGCCTAATTGTGGAAAATCATCACAAACTGTTATCAGACAAATGGTTTCCGAAACATCTCCATCAATTAAAGTTACCACCAATATTTTTGTTGATAAATACTAAATGAAAAAATATTTCTTATTGCACTGCAATGTGGATTGTTCGACTGTTAGAGCCTTTGTGTGGCTTATTACTTATTCAAGAATTGATCAAGCAACATTTACTATGGTAAAAAGTTGATTAATTATAAGTATCAAATTAAACTTGCTTCTTCTACTATTTATGATAAAAAATTCTTTGAATTCAAATTGAATATTGCTAACAATATCTGAGTATGCCAGTCTATGTCAATAATATTGCATTTACATATGTAAACATTATTTGAAAATTTAAACAACATCCAGATGTATAAATTATTAAGCAAATGTACTATGGTAATTATTAATATGTATTGTTAAATTAAGTTTTACATGATTGTAGAAATTTTATATTCTCTTAAATAATAAATTATGACACATATACTAATTTACGTTGTTGCTTTTTATTATATTTCACTTGGTGTTCCCTAAGTCATCAATTTTAAGGCTGAAAAAAGGTTCAGGTTTTCATACAGAGACATCTATTAATAAAAAATACAAATTCGTGTAGTTAATTAAAATATTTTAAATTACTTCTTATTACACTATTCCAATAAAGGTCTACAGCAGCGATATCCAAACTGGTAGGTGACCCTCCCTAGTGAGGCATGGACTATTGCAAAGAGAGGTGCAAACAGCTTCAAATATTTCATTACCCTTTAAAATGTGTCTTTATTATTGATGAAATAAAGGATGGGGAGGCGCAGAGATTTTTTTTAGAAGGTAGGCATACTAACGTAAAGTTTGGAAAGCACTGGTCTATTGCATAGAGTGATTAGGGTTCTAGAGGTGTCTGAAAATAGTATCATATTCTTTTCTTTCAAAAATTTGAATCTTTTCCAGTCCCTTAAGTTGAGTCTACTTCTTTTATGAACCTTTTATGAAAGTTTCTTGAAAATAAACCAATATAACACGAATATCGAAATCATCTTTAAGCTTCAGAGTGAGTGTAATGGTCTACAGCAGTGTTTCTTAACCGCATTGAAAGAATCGCCCCCTTTTGCAGAAATAAATTATCCAAAATTATCTAACGCCCCCCCCCCACCGAGGAATTTGAAATCCTCAATTAGGTATACTTTTTCCCCAAAATATCTCCGAAACTCGTTTTTTTTAGCCCACGAATTTGAAATCCTCAATCGCCCCCTCACAATCCTATAGCGCCCCCCAAATTCTGAAAAATTAAAGGGGGCACCAGAAGCGGCGGTACCGCCCTCGTTAAGAACCACTGGTCTACAGTGACATCTATAATGTAAGTGACTTATTTACAAACATTCGTGTAGTAGATTAATTTTACCTTGACAGGATTTTCAAAACATTCCAGTTGAGTTAAGCGTTCCTTATTATTCTATTCCACTAACAGTTATCTGAAAAAATTAACAAGGAGCCAGTGGCATGCTTAAGCAGTGACCTCTTATTTTTTCAATGAATACATTTTTCTCGATCAAAACGCAATATTTTTTCCGATATAGTCAGCACTTACGTTAATTAAAAGATTATTTTTACAATTTCTTTTTTTGACATTAAGCAATTCTTCGTTTGTTAGTTACTATTTCAAGATTGTCCAATAAATTGTTAAAAAAAGTTAATATTAATATTTAAAAAAAAAAAAATTATATAATATCAATTTATTGTAAGAAAATAAGAAGTCGATGCTTAAGCACGCCACTGGCTCCCTGATTATTATAATATACAGTAAACTATTAGTGAAATAGTGTAATAGGGAATGGTTTTATCAACTGGGATTTTTTTTAAATTCTATTCAACATACTATATATGTATATTTTATCAGTTACGTGAATTTTGCAAATATATCACTTTGTATTTTTTCTAATTAATAGGTGTTGCTGCAGGGGTTCACAAACTTTTTCATCAAAAGGACAATTTTGAAATAAAACATATTTAGCGGTCAACCATTTTTTTAGTAAATATTTTCTTTTTATCGAGAATATAATTCAAAAATACACAATTTACTCTTTTTAATATACTGAAGAATATTATTTTTTTCATCGTGTGATTTATGCATTTGGTTGAAATTAAATCTCCCATTCTAGGCTCAAATTTTGTGTTTTGAATACGCAAAGCGACAAAACATATACGATATGGTTGCTTGTTAATTTTAATCTTCAGTTTCATTTAATATTTCTCACTAGCCGGTACCCGGCAAGCGTTGCAATTCCACTGGAAGAAATTGTTTGTGATTATTGAAGTGCATGCTTTCTTTTTCTGTCTGTTTGACGTTTGCTGTCGATTGTCTATGGTACGACACACGCGCCGCCTACTGCAATTTAATTGTAATACGCCTATAACCTTCGCGCAAGTTGCATGAACGGTATGGCAGACATACAAACATTGATTTATATATATAAGACCTACTGTAAGTTAATTTTATTATGCATAAACAAAAAAATGCGCTTGCGATAAATAATTTCACTCTAATTAAAGTTTTGATATATTGGATTCTCAATATACCAAAACAAAATGGCTACCGTTCAAAATGATTTTGAACGCCGGCCATTTTTGTTTTGTTATACTGTAGTGTAAAAAACATTGAAATTCTACGAATATTTTAGTTTTGTCGACACTGTAAGTTAATTTTAATATGCCCATAACTTTCCCGGAAGTGCAAGCTAAAAGATTGTCGAAGTTTTATTGCAATCGGATCAGCGGTTTTTAAATGTATAGAGACCGAAATTTAAGCAAACAAACAAACATTCATTTTTATAAATATAAGATTGTACAAAAGATTTTTCACAAATATAAGTTCTCCCAAAAAAATAAACCATTTAATTAGAATGTTTAACAAATATCAAAATGTCGGCCATTTATTCTTGCCAGAAGATGTTTTATTTTAAAAGTTATTTAAAATATTCCGTTTTGAAAAAATAAAAAAAAATGAAGATTTAATATAAATATCGCGGGACATAACTGGCCCGCGGTACACACTTTGTTAACCCCTGCTGGAGACCGTATCACTCACCCTTCATCAATCATTACAGTGGAACCTTGATCCATCATATTAATATCAATTTTTACCGAATTGATTTAATTTTTGAATTTACCCACAACACACTATAGAAAAAGGAAAAACCCATGTTTGGTATCACTGCTTCAGCATAAACAGTTAGTATTGTTTCTCAGAGAAACAGTCAATGACTTTTTCAATTTCCTGTAAACCCAATCGATTGATTTTGCATTGACATTATTAATTTGTTTATTTTTTGTACAATAAGGAAACAAGAAGCAATGCAAATTGTACGTTTAACGTTGTAGTAAAATGCGTAGTGTTACGGTACGTAATTGAAATAATCGATGAATGTCATCTAAATGAACAGTTAATTAGTTTACAAATTTAACATCTTAAGGTTTGCATTAACAGTAATTTACGAGAAAAAACTTCCTTCCGGACATTATTGGTTCCGAAATGATAAGTTTTAATTTTAAAATATTGTTTTGCCCTTCGCAAAGGGCTGTGCACTCTGCTGTCTTGCGAAATTTACTGTCAATGTTAAATTCATTCACAAATAATAATTATTTAATTATGTAAAGTGGCACTAAATTAATTAACATGTATATATTGCTGCAACAGTGCTATGACATGTACGGTGTAATACAACGCATCGGTATAGAATACTTCTTGTGAAAATCTAGCACAAAAAGTATGCTAAAATGAAGCTGGAAAGATGAAAAGTTTCTTTATTTATAATCATATTACATAGAAAGATGGGATATTTTGAGTTATATGCAGCATTTAAAAACAATATATTTTTAATGTTTGTTATCGGGGTTCCGCACTTTTTCCATCCTGACAATAATAAATAACCTTCGTTATCTTTTAAGTCAATGAATACTATAGTAAAATTCAGTTATGGTAGAGAAAAATGCCGCTTAACATCGCCTGAAATAATAGCTGAAGGAAATATTTTTAGACATTAAACTGTCAAATACTAAAACCAAATGAACATCGAAAATATTATGATTCAAATATTATGTTCTATTCCATAGAAGTGGGTGACATATTGACAGCTATTTATTTTTTAATACCAAAAACCGCCAATAGAGAGCGGAACCGTGAAGGTAGTTTAAATTATACAGGTACATTTTCACTTAAATATACAAAATTTCTCGACAAATTTAAATTTACAAATCAACAAAATAAATCACGAAGCAGTTATGGACCTCGGTCTACGACTATACGAAAGCTAAAAAATACCGTTATGAAAAAACCGTCTTATTATCTCTGTTGGTAAATTACTCTAAAACAAATAATTGTAATCATTTGGCAATCAATTGAATTAATTTGGCAATCCAGCACGTTATAAGAATTCAAAATATTCAGTTTTTCAAGCTCTATTTATCGTTTGGGAAAACACACAAATTCTTATAGAAATAAATATTATTATTTATGATCACATTCGCTACGAATGCGCAAGACATACTTCTATTGGAAGCTGCTAGTTATTCTACAAGAACTGATTGTTATTCAGTCGCGATTAAGCAAAAATTAAAGGATTATCTGTAAGTTTCCGTACCGGGGTTCAAGCCCATGGATCTACAAGCACGAAATCGACCACAACAGACCTGTGCAAACACAAGCAACAAATATTTTGCATGTTTTAAGCATTTTTAATAAATAGGTATATTTAAAAATCATTATTGATTCTTCCATAAACAATTATTCAACATTCATTTAAAAATAACAGTCTTCCAAAAAACTTTGTGTGAAATAACAAATATGTTGCCGTTACCATCTGAGGTTACATATATTTTCTAATTTTGCCAAACTAGTTGTTCAATACTTACAACGTACACGTTAATTGTTCTAATTTACCACAAGACAATATCTTTACTTATTAAATGCGCAAAAAATATTTTTCTGTCGTTTCAAAGCCAAAATAGTCAAATTAAACAAAACAAAAGTTTAAGGTTAAACGGATCAGTCGAATTGTTTGCAGTTTTTTTTTGCTAAGTGTTCTAATTCAATACACCACATATTCGATTAGCATAATATATAACTTCACATCAGTCCTTATAAATACATTTACTTCAGAACCGAACTAAGGCACTGCGTATATAATTATATTTTAAAATCATGGCCTCTATATTTTTATGCTTTTAAAATGGAGACATTATTAACCTTCGAGTTTCTATGTGGTGCATTCACATTGCAAAATTCTTCTCATTTCAACCATCCGCTCAATACTAATAATGCCTAGCTGGTATTTATTGTAATCTTAAATGATTTATCAATGCGATCGCAGTGCAAATATTACGCAGATTTGTCTGGGGTCACTTTATACCCCCGTCGCTCCTCGATCCTATTTTTGACGTTTCGGTACTTAAGTGTTAATCTACTCTTAACGGTCAAATTATAAAAATAAAATGAAAAACGCGACTTTTAATTTATATCATTAAGGCGACGTTCATATATTTATGACGTCATAATTTATGGGGGGGAGGGGTTTGATATAATTTGATGATTTCTGATGATAGACAAAAAAATATTTAGGGATAAATATCAAAAATAAAAATATTTTTTCAGTTTCCAACTTTTATGTTACTGCGCCTCATTTTGAAGAAAAAAATATCTTCGCACCTCCCAATCCTTTATTTCATATAGTAATAAAAATACGTTTTAAAGAGTAAATAAAAATTTTGGACTCTTCGCGCCTCCCTTTGCAATAATCCGCGCCTCGCAGGTTGGAAATCGCCGACATGGGTTGGGGGAGGCTGTCGAAAATATTACGTCATATATACAGGGGTAACGTCACACAAAATTGCACACTTAGCAGTGGCGCCACTTTTGACCGTAGCGATTTGGACACACATTTTTTAAAAATTAAAATTAAAAAATCTTATAATGACCCACCATTCAACTATGAAGGCATTCCCATGGGTTAATCCTTTTCGCCAGCAACGGCTTTAAACTTAGTGATACATTTATTTCTTATATAAACACGATATATTAATTTACTAAGCGTCAGTTCAAGTTTATCTGTGCACTTGAATGCATGAATATGCCGAAAGGCGAATCCCGGGTCGTTAGTGACAAAGCTTGTGTGAATGTACATAATTTGAACGATTTAAGATTTTTTTATTATTTGGGCATTTACTTTTCTAAGTACGGCTCTTCCTCAATTAAAAAACAGTGACTGCAAAATGTTTCGCATTTTTCACTCGCATCTGCTTGCTTACAAATTATTCATTGTTTCAATAACAAAATGAACATGCTAATCAAAAACAAATACCAATCAACATTCCCTTATATTCGATAGAACCGCGCGAATCATGACCATTGTAATTTCAACTTTCGTGTGAGTGTTCATTGTACTGTGACATATCGATTATTTTCTACTAAAATGGACTTTTAATATTCTCAATCGTTGACTCAATTGGTGTTTTTAAGTTACTGTGTTTTCAGCTACGAGGAAAATTATTATTCAAAGGTATAGTGCAATTTAAATATTTTGATTTGGTGCTGAATATTTTAATTAATGTTATATTGTTCGCTGTTATTTCGCTCCCAATGTGGAGCATATGGACTCCTAATGGAGTTTATCTCAACAGATGTGTTTCTACGAGAACTGCTTGTTACTCAGTTGCTCAAACTCTCTTTTACTAAAGAGAGTAGGAATAAAAGGATAGGGCTAGGACAGGACTAGTGGTTAGCTAATCGCTCTTGATAAGCTCCGTTCATAGGATAGGATGGGTGGAAGGGGGGAATTCAAGACATCACATACATCCATGCCTTCGAACAGAAATTCATAAATCGATTGAAAAATCAATTTATAAAATTCTCCGTACCGGTATTCGAACCCGGAACCTCCGTAACCGAAGCTAACGACGTTGACCACTCGACCACACAGGCGGTTATTTATTAATTGGAAATAAATCAGTGTAAATGATGAAAAAACTGCGGTGCATATTTCATATTTCACTATATAAGATATATCACTTTTAAGGTGTTCACTGTCGATACTTGGTGGAAAGGCATATTGACTTCAAATGGATTTTCTCAACAGTCAAGTTGGTTGGACGAGATTTAGTTGATTATTACTCTGTCACCATTAGTGCCTCCAATCCCGGGATCCCGTCTGATTCTGTGATCCCGAAATCCTAGGATTGAGACAGTACTTTCTCAATCCCGGAATAAGTTGAGCGAGATGTAAAAAAAAGAAAAATAAGATGGTTTGAAATTTTGGTATTTTTTGGGGATTCCGTAAATTCCTGCGTTTTTCAACTTGTAAATTTCTAAATTTCTAAAAAAAATCTCCCACGCTGATAATTTTGTGAAATACGCAAATTCTTGGGTCTTTGAAATCTACATGAAATTGTTTGAAAAATCTCAGGATTTCAAAATTGCAAAGCAAAAATTTCTAAATCCCAATTTATACACGAATTTATGTTGCAAATGATTGCAAAAAGGGTCCGGGACTTGATGCCCTAGTCATCATCGATGCATTTAGAAAGGAGGTTAGGTAAATAAGAATAAATCAAGGAAAGAACTAGTAGTTCGACAATCGGCTGTTTAAGGATTCGACGGTTGAAACAAGACATCAAAATATCGTCTAAATATTATATGTCAATACCAGTATCAGTGATTATACGTCCAATAAGATTGTAAAACCGGGCGACTAATTCAAAATCGGCATTTGGATATTTCATATAAAATATCGCCATTTAAAAAAATGTTTTAATCATAATCAGGTAACTTTAATAAATAACAATTTATTAAAATAATAATGCATCATTGAAAGACTCGTCAATTCTACAACCTGTCAATATTGATGCAACAATTATATTTTAATCAATCACGAACATTTAATTTTAAAATATGTGATAGTTTTTTTACATTCAAAATTTGATTTTGGCTCATTTTAATTACTAAAGTATAGGTAATTTTACATTTAAAAAACCAGTATTTCGGTATTGAAATAACTCTATCAATCCCGGTTTAAATAATACCGGTATGACAATCCCTAGTTGAGACTGTTGAGAGGAAATTAAAACACCACAGAAATTCATTCATTGTACAGAAATCCGTAAATCGATTGAACTGTCCATATCGACTGTGGAAAGAAAAGGACGAAACCTACACATAGCAAATTTTACAGGAGCCACAAAAAACGTGTTTTGATGATTTTGGGCCATATGCAAATTATGAAATATACACAACCTGGAAGTTCATGGAGTTTTCTTAACTGGTGTTTAATTGACATAATCTAATATGAATTAAATAAATTGTCTAGAAAAAAAAAAATCTTCAGTCTTTTTTTTTTGGTTTCAATTTTCACAAGCACATCTTTTTTCAAACTTAAAAGCTAAATTTAGATACTAATTCGAGGTTTGCAGCTTACATACTTTTGATAGAACGTGTATCTAGTTTGATACATTGTGATAATTGAAAAAAAACTGTGGGTTACGTCCTTTTTCATTTCCACATTCGATATGGACACTCGAACACATTGCTAATAAATATGACGATTTTCTAATAAAGTTAAAATTTCGACTACAAAATCAACATATTTAAAGTATTCGACAGGAATATTTTAAGTTTAAAAACGATTAAGCAATTACTGTTAATTAAATGCTCTAAATAATATTTTGGATTTTCCTCGTGTTATGATATCTTAGTACGTAATCAGTTTAGTTAACAAAAAGCGAAACAGGAGCCTTGAAAGTATATCAAAGAATCTCATAACACGTAAAAACGCTAAAACGTAAAAGATTATTTATACGTAAAAAAATATATATCTAGAACTGGTGACATCTCCTGCTTTGCATCGTCCTTCACTGACTTCAAAGCAGACGTACACAACGCAAGGCTCGCAACATAAACAATATGTCCCGAAGATTATTATCTATTTTCTCATTTACTGTGTGAACAAAAATGTTATGCACCGTGGCCTCAAATATTAACTATACTTATAGGAAAAATTATTTTGTTCATCAAAATTGTTAGAGCACCATGATTGGTGGAAGAAAAGGTTTCCGTGACGGATCTCACAGATTCGAGTTCCAGTACGAACATCATTTTCTTTAATCGATTTATCGATGTATGCTCGAAGGCATGGGTGTTTTTGATATCTGATACCACCCTTCCATTCCTAAAATTGACACGAAAAGAGAGAGTGATTATTTAACCATTGGTCTTGAAGTATGTAGTCCTATACTTCTATCCTTAGGTATCTCAACAGAAGTTTTTCTACAAGAACTGTTTGTTACTCAGTCGCTCAACCTCACTTTTTTCCAAGTGAGTAGTATGGACAGAAGGATACGGCTAGAACAGGAGTAGTGGTTGGCTAATCGCTATTGCTAAACCCAGTTATTAAAGAATCAGAAGGACGGGAGGTGAAGAAATTATGTGAATTAACATCACAAACACCCAGTCTTCAACCAAAACTTTGAATTGAATAATTCTCAAATTCACTGTGATCTGACCGGAAATCAAACCCAGACCTGCGTGATCGGTAGAGCAAGCTCTAACCAACTTGATCACAGCAGGCACATCCTTCTATCCTTACTCTCTTAAAAAAGAAGTTGAGCAACTGAGTAACAAGCAGTTCTAGGAAACCATTTGCTCATAAATAGATTAGAAAACACTAGGTTCCACTACCTTATTTAAAAATAAAAAAAGCAATGGTTAGCACTGTATTGTTGTCAAAATTGGCGGCCCATTTAATATTGAGATTGGCCATCTCTTGGTGTTTCAATAAAACATTTGAAACTAAATATTTGAGCGCGTTTTTCTTTCACCTTGGCTTTTCAATATCAGTGTTTTGGTCATTGCCATTACTGTCAATAAACAAAACGACCGCCATTATTCTAAACTGTCAAAATATATTATATAATATCTACCTAATTCTACTTTTTTTTGTTTAATTGTTTTAATAATTTTTAGATGCATACATTTTTTATGTTTCAATAACACCGCGATGTTATCGGAATTGCGCGGTCAATTAAAATAATAATTATTGTATTCACATTGCAGTCATAAAATTGTGTAAAGAATAATTTCCTTTATTATTTTTTTCCGTTCGGTATTTTTAAAACTTAAGCGTGAAGAAACAGTAGAAATTCTACCACCATGGCAATCTTGTTACTATTTGATTTTTCAATTTCTGTTCGAAGGCATGGATGTATGTGATGTCTTGAATTCCCCCCTCCCACCCATCCTATCCTATGACGGGGCGTATCGAGAGTGATTAGCCAAGTCACTAGTCCTGTCCTAGCCTTATCCTTCTAATCCCACTCTCTTTGGAAAAAAGAGAGTTTGACAAACTGGATAACAACCAGTTCTCGTAGAAACACTTATGTTGAAATAAACTCCATTGGGAGTCCATATGCTCAACATTGGGAGCAGACATGGCTAAAAAAATAATTTTGTAGTAATTATTGAAAAAATTAAAATAAAAAACAATATAAAGTTTTACGCAGATATGACCAACTCTAATAGTTATTTTCAACCATATCCGCTTCTTTTTTGAAGCATATGACCACCCCGCGGTTACTTCAAAATTCTCTTTCCCTTCCAATCTCTCTGCTTTTTCTCAGGTGATCAAAGCGTCCAGTAGCTCCGTTGTGTATTTTCTATTATTGGTCATCAATTGCTTTCCATGGTGACTGGATCCATCCAGCTGGTAAAAGAGAGAGACAGGATTAAGGTTCCTTTGCGGCATACGCAACACATATCCAAGCCAAGACCATCGTCACTTTTTATATTTCGCACATAATAAGGGGCTTAATAAGCCCCCTAATATTCGCTGCAGCAATCTGTTTTCAACAGTATACGGTAACTCAATCCTTACTAGAGGTCTGAACGGGCCGAAATATTGATGAAATTACCCGGTCCGAGTCCGGCCAATTCAGGCCCGGACCCGACTGTTAGTGTCACACTCGTACCTGAACCCGGCCCCCAAACCCGATATTTAAAAAATATATTGAATTAAAACATGATGTTTTTTTGAACGGTTTTGCTATGAATAGTAATGCTGTATGGTTGACGCATGTTCCAAACATAGTTAGAAAATATTTTCTTTCGAACTTACTCGCCAAAGCCCGGCCATCAGCCGGGTAACTAAAAATTCGTCTTTATTATTCTTATACTCTTTATATTAGCTAATATAAGATATTTTATCACTTTGGTTACGGTTAATAATCAAGTAATTTCTAAATTAAATCTTATGACCAACAACAGAATTTCGTATCCCACAAATTGTATATGTGAGTAACACAACTGTTTGTCTACAGAATTTTTTAAATCACAACGATATAAAACCTTTTTTTCAAAATAAAATAATGAATATTCATTATGTATTTCTATTTTTAGCTGCTCTAAGACGCAAAGCGGTATAATATAATTGTAATTATATAATATATCTATGTAGTAAATAAAACATTCATTTTTTGTGACAAATAATTAATAATATATCCGATGTTTATTCAAAATATATTGACATCTTATTGAAGGATATGAATTATTATGTATATGGCATTGATATGGTGAGACGAATAAACGACTGATAATGTAACTATTTGTGGCATTGTACATAGGCATAACACGATTTAGTTTGTCATAATAACAATGCTTTCAACTTTTTGGATATCAGTTCATTATCGTTTTGATTTAAACTCTTGCCAGATGACATTAATCAAAATTAAAAAATGGAACCAATTGACAATATACCGTACAATAATGGCTAAATACTCAAATTTTTCGAACCAGCCAGCAACACCATAGTTCTAAATTTGATTTTTTTGCGTGAAATGTGTTACTAACGTTTATTAATGTTGTTATCGGATTTATTCAATAGCCGTAAAATATTCAACGAATAAAACTATTACTCGAGAATTTTAATAATCATTGAAAGAAATATTGTTTGTTTATGCTATTTTGCACTACAATATTATTTAATGTAATGAACACGGAGAAGAGTGTGATTTATGTGATGTGAATTAACATCGATATTGCATGAATTGAAAAGTTATTGAAAAATAAATATACTTTAGATGTGATTATAAAAAGAATGTTATACAAATATAATTTACGCCGGTATAATTTTTTAGTGTTGATACATTTATTAATATGTCATAATTTCAAATTAAATTAACATTTTACTAGTGTTACGAAGTATACCAATTATTTTAATTTTACTGACAATGATGCCATAAAATTCATGTTACTTTATTATTTATTTATATGCAATTTCTGTTACACTAAACTTGTCATTCGCCATAAATAAGTTTTATTGTTTCAAAGACAAGAAATAAACATGGTCAAATATATCATTTAAATGACTATATTTGTTGTTTGTTTACAGATATTAATAATATGCAATAAATTAAGAATAAAAAACAAAATACCATAACACAGCTTGTCAATTAAATAAAAGAAACATTATTCACACAATATTTTACGTAAAAATGAAAATGTATATCACCAAGCATGAGATTCGGATAGAATAATATTTTTTTGACACTTACAGTGTTTATAACTCACGATACACTTTCCATCACAATGCGATAATTGGACACTTTCAATCTTTTCAATTTAATAATATTATACGGGTAATAAATATTATTGTTCTGTTAATAACTTTTCTATAATATTATTAATTTGTATGCTTCAGTATTATTTGAATACAACACCCACATCTTTATATTTAAAATCATTTTCGTTTGTTGTAAATAATAATCTCACTATTTTACACCAACGAAATATCCAATTCAACGGAATTTTATTGTACAATATGAGTAAAAGTCGAATTTTTCAATTTGTAAAATTATGAATATATTATAAAAACACTGTTGTAAATATATCGAAGTTTATAAAAATCTAAGAAGGTTTGTTAACTTTTTTATAATATCGATAATATAATTATACAAAAGCCGTAAAACAATAAAATTTGTGCTAAAAACTGTATAGTTCTTTATCGAAACTATGTCATATTTGCGAAT
The DNA here is from genome assembly GCA_031772345.1 of Himalopsyche anomala. Lineage (NCBI taxonomy): Eukaryota > Metazoa > Arthropoda > Insecta > Trichoptera > Rhyacophilidae > Himalopsyche > Himalopsyche anomala. The sequence goes on from CM062840.1 coordinate 18,545,766, forward strand.
TTCCATCTTAAATTATCGTTAAAAATCACAGTACTTTCAATGCAATATCCAAAAAACTGTTAATATTAGAACATCTCGTAATAAAACTAATGTCGGACAAGCTCATTATGCAACTGGCACATAATTATATAAAATAATATATTATTAAACAAAATATAAGGTTAATGATAAAAATCCTTCGTAATTGTTGGTGCCATGATCGATTACGAATTATTGTTCGACGAGTTTGGTTTATTATCTATGGCGACGTCGCATTACCGAGTGGTCGGCAATCTTTCAAAATTAGAACATTAATTAATCTTTAAAAGCATTTTTAAGCACAAAATTAATTTTACTTCATCATTTTTATTCGTTGTCTGGGAATCGATCGAATGGAACATATTATTTGAATTTAAAATCACTTTAAATGTGTTCATTTTCAATGATAAAGCATTATATTTAAAAAATACACTCACTATGTAGTACTATTTTCACATTTATTTAATGATTATGGATGGTTTTGCTCACCACAAGCATTTTCAACTGAGTCCGTTTTTGCTCGTGATAAGTGAAACTGGTTATCACGCTGGTAATTTTGGGAAATCAGCAAATTCCTGGATTTTTGAAATCGACATAAAATTGTTTGAAAAGTCCCAGGATTTCAAAATCACGGGGCAAAAATTTCTTCAATCCTGAATCCCAATTTGTACACGATTTTATGTTGAATGCTCAATCCCGGGATTGGAAAAATTGTCAATCCTAAAATCCCAAATCACAAAAGGGTCCGAGATTGGATACCCTTGTTGATTGACAGGTCGAAATTAGGTTAGGTTAGTGTGGCTTTTTATATAAATTTGGTTTTTCACTTATTCGAGAAATTTTATCAATTTAGAAATTTATAAAAGCACTTATAATTTGTTCTTTGATAAATTATTAATACTATGTTATTGTAAAGTTTTATGATTTATTTTTTAAACGGCCATTAAACAATAATTGGTAATTATGTCTCTGATAATAAAATATACATAAATATGTATGTATGTACTTACTCTCATCATATTAATAGTCCTATTTGAATGACATACCCGTTGTTAGAAAATGCAATTTTTCCTGCTAAGAGCTCGAATATTGTATATCCATATTGAGAAAAATGAATTTGAAAGTTTGCATCGTTTTCCAAAATTTTTAAATAATCAAAGACACTGATTTAGAATATTGCAAGCCAATGACTACAAAAAGGATGGCAATAAATAATAATAATAATTACCAATGGTCAATTGTATGTAGCTTGCTCGACAGTGAGGTGTAAAACTTCTCTAAAAATATAGGTTAATGAAAGATCATAACAGGGGAAGAAAGAATATGGGGTGACGACTCGAAATATAGTTTTTGGGGAAAACTTATGAGTTAGGATTCACATTGTTAGATTTAGGTTATAGCCATTTTCATTTTTCAATATTGTCAGTTTTTTTTCTCTATTTTTTCTAAAAATTAATGAGAATCGGTAGATTTTAAGCTAAGGAATATTATTTATAAATCTGATCTTTTATTTTATATATTTACAAATACCAACCATTTATATATTCGTAAAAAATCCATTTTGAGAATTAATTAAGTTTAGACCTTCTGGTTTATTCAGTAAATGAGTTTGCATTTGATTTTTCACGCCAGAAAATTTCTGATTTTTGATAATGCAAAAAAAACTCCCACTCCCCGTTGAGGGCATAGAGCTTACAGCTAGCCATTATGAATACATTTAATATAAAAAACACATATATTTTCCATTCAGTATCCCTTCAAATTGTTGTATCGTTAATCCACCCATAGACAAAAGTATCTGCATTTTCCCGCCAAATGTATGTAAACAAAAAATGTCTGCGTAGAATATCACTTTAGCCAATCTACGACAGTGAACTTGGCCGTCACACTACGGCTGCTACGACCTCAGACATTTTTCACAGACGACTGTTGAATTTTCCATATAAAATACAATTGCCATTTGTCATGACGAGTCAGTAGTGTGCTGCGCGTGGATTGAACACAAACTAAGAAAATATTCAAAATAAGAACAAAATTGAACTGTTAAATTTTTTGCGATTCCATAGATATAAGTGATAGATAGTGAATCGTACCTTAAAAATATTTGTATTATAATAATAAGAATATGTAGATTTAATAATATGTTTAAGTTAATTTTTAACTAATCTGATTTGAAGATACACTTTGAATTTGAAAATAGTGTGATTATTGTGAATATTCTTGTGTAGTTAGTTAACTATGAATGCACGAGTAATTCACTAAATTCATTTTAAAAAAAGAAGACAAACAATCGTAAGTAAATATGTATCATTCTATTTTTGAATTCATTATGTTTGCTTGATAATTGTGAAGAATATTATGAATTCAAAATAGTCAATTGATATTCAGATGAGAAGGAATAATAAGTGTGAACTACGTCAATAGACAATTTGATCAATTGGCGCTCAAATAGAAACTAACTAGTCCAATAATCATAGTTCCCGCATACATTGTCTTCGTAATTATAATGCTTAGAACATAATTACTCTCTCAATTTTTTGCTAAAGTGAATCTCTACGGCTCTGTAACAGTTCTTGTTAGTTTTTGGAGCTGTGGGACGTTTTTAATACACGCATATATTTTGTCATTTATATATATATTTTTTTTTGTATTTAGCTTATATAAAAATCAGTTATTGTTCCAAACTTAAAAATACATACTGTTCATCTATTATCAAAACATTTATGTTTTCAAATAATTATATTTACATGTATTATTCAATAAAACACAAGATTTAATATGTATAGGTCTTTAAATTTATAAAACTAAATATTTTTATTACATATTTAATTGCTTCAGGCGTTTTAAACACAAATGAAACATTGCATATTATGTAATCGATGGTTTTCAAAAAATACCATTTTGTCAATATTTAATAATGCGGCATGTTGGCATTGTTTAAACAAAAATTTACATTTTTAAACAATAAGCAAATTTTAAAATAAAAATATTTAAGCATAATAATATAATATACGTAATGATTTTATTTAGAAAAATTCTCCGATCGTCTGTTATGATTTTAGAAATTGAACAGATTTGATATACCACCGGTTAAGAATCACTGTATTCTATAGGATTGTCAGAAATTGATGAAATAACGTCAATTCAGTAATTAACGGCAAATTACAATAACCAAAGAACGTTGAAAATCTACTGTATATAAATCAAAGTAAAAAAATATTTTTTTAGCATTTTGGTTTCAAATGCAAAAAAGAACAGAAATTATTATACATATTTTTTTTATCTCTAGTTCACCAAAACAAATCACTTATGCGTACAATTGTTGAATATTCGCTGTAAAATTGTTTTTAATTATTGACAGTTTTCTAAACTGTAGACATAAACTATTTGAAAGTGTTTCAAACTGCATTTTTCTGTAAAATAAATGTTTCGAATTATGCAATTGCCCAAAATGATTAAGAAACATGTAAATAGATCCTCAATCTCGTCGATAGAACTGAAAACATCACATCAAATATTATTATACATAACGCAAAATACCCATTAAGATTTTAATATTTGACAGATTTGATCACGAAACCTGCAAAACGGAAGAAATACATATTAATTTGTATAATTTACTGACACGTTAATACTTTCGATGGATTCGGCGGTAACATTGTGGGACTTCAATACAAATAAAAACAGGAGGCAAGGAGGGGATGATAGAAAAACAAACAAACAATAATAATACTGCTAATGACATTTACGTTACTAAATGATTAACTAATGAGTTGCATCAGTTATGAAGGGTTAAAGAATAACCTGTCATATTTAAGATATTATTTAATAATAATTTTTTATTCCCCTCCTTGCCTCCCGTTTTTATTTTTATAATATATCAGAATAGTAAAATTAAAATCATTCGTACTCAAACAAGCATTTGTGAAAGTCTGAGGATGCCTCTGAAAGAGGCGAAATACGTGTCACGGTTTGTAGCACAATACGTGGAATAATCTGTTATTTTATATTAATAACACCATGTTTTTGGTATATAAGATAAAGTTAATTAAACATTAGTTAAAAACGGTTACATTATTTGTAAAATTTTCAGTAACAGCTTGTCAAGTAAATTAGTAAAAATCTTTAACAACACATTGTCAGAAATTATTTTTCAATTACTCTTTGACCACAAAATAATAAATCACCATTTAAATATATCTATATAGATTGGAGTAGAATTTTCTTGCAGTAGCCATTTCATGGGCTAGGCATTTCTAAATTTCTAAAATAAATGAATGATTATTATTCATGATATCACACGATAAAGAACGTTGATCAGCAATAATGACACGATTTGGTGATATCATGAGTTTGTCAACAATATTGATATAATTGATTAACGCTAAAGAATTTGACATAATTTTTACAGCAGAATGCAAACATTACCTACACCCGTAATTAATTATGTATAATTAACATTGTCGGAATAATACATATTTGACCAGATTTTACAACAGGTATTATTAAACTTATTGTGGTAACGGGCGATTTTCCGAAAAAGGATAATAGTGGAAGACAGACGCCGGATTTCTAAAATTACAATATTAGATTTAAATAACAATGTTAGATTTAATATACAGTGGAACCTCGATTCTACGTTTTTCAAGGGACTGTAATAAATGAACGAATAATGCGGAAACGATAATGCGGGAAATCTTATTTATTTATGTAACTAAATGCTATGTAAAAATATTTGAGCGAAAAAAAATACTCTACAATAATCAGGATAATAATTGCGACGGGACGATAATATTTAGATGATAGATCGAGGAGATCAGTAAATCGGGGAATTATAAACGTGGAATTATAAAATAGTGTTATGACGGGGTCTAGGTCAAGTAAAAAATAAACGATCCATGCAAACAACGAAGATAGCGAGAACGGAAGATCGGGGTTTCACTGAAAAAAAAACGCGAAACTAAATGCGAGGCAAAACTATTTATGAAAAATATTCAACGAAAACGGTCAATCGGGATAATATTCGTGAAGGGACCAAAATATTTAAACGATAGATCGAGGAAAACGGTAAATCGGGGAACGATTAATGCGGGATTATTTTACATTGTTCTTATGGGTGTTTGGCCGGGACTATGAAAAATAAACGATCCATGCGGGAAAACGAACAATACGAGAACGGTAGATCGGGGTTCCACTGTAATATATAATGCTGTGTGAGCATTGGCTCTTGAATCATGCCCAATAAATATCTCCTATGTTTGGGAGCTTCACATAGGATTAATTGTGATGATTGGATGCTCTCGCATATGATTAATTTTAAATCGATTTTATTTCGTGACAGTTACGACTTTTCATACTAGTTATAATACATATGGTAGAGAAAAAAAATGCGCATCTCGTGGTATCAATAACTCATTTTCGTCAAAAACCTCACATAGGAGGTATTTAGTATGCAGGGACGATATGTTATTATTAATAAAGTACGTGAATAATACATTTCAATATTTTGCGTGAGCTTTGATAAAACTGTTGACATATTCGTCAATCGTTGTTGAATTGATTTTTACGTTGTTTTTATAACTGCACGTCACAAAATTTTGACTGAACCGGTTGCCAACAAGTAAAATATTTACGTATAAGATTCCTCGTTGTTCGAAGCTTATCAGTACTGAAATTATACCTCTTAAAACGAATCTGCTTAAAACAGGGACCAAAATTACTTAGTTATTGGGGAAGACGGGTTTAATTTTTCTGTTATTTAACATCTAAACCGTTAGTTTTGCATTATCATTTCTGGGTGGATTGTATTATTAATTCTTCGTGAACTCGTGGTAAAGATGTTGTCAATAATCCAAATTTGCGGTTTTTTTATTTTTTCTACGAATTCGGGGAACAACTAGTATTTGGCACTGGTAACCCTTGAATTCGTGGGAAGTGAAATCAAAACTTTTTGTACTTTAACATGTGAGAGGTGAAGTGAGCCAAGTGGTATGTAAGAAAAAAAAGTTTAAAACACGTCTTAAATTATCGTAAAGGTGAAATAGCCTCAGTTAATACATATACAATAGTGTTATCTCCGTAACGCAATCCACCAAATCACCAGGCAAAGACTTGATAGAACTTTTTACTAGTTGGATCACTTCACCTCTAATGGGCCCAATTGTATTTACGATTTTAATTAACAAAAATAATTAAACAGTACTACTAACATTGAATTTGTATTTTTTTTTGTTTTAAAATACTTTGTAGAGGCCCCATGTTTAACAATCTCTGTTGTACAGACTCTAAAATAACATATTATTTTTAAGATATTTCAGAAATCAAAAGTTAATAGTTTGGTTTCTATAATAATGAGGAGCAAACATTCAAAAAGTGTTTTGTCACACAAATGCTGAACTTGGGAAATGATGAAAAACGTGTCATTTGATAACGTAGCCCAAGTTCTTTAAAAAATGTTATTAAAATTAAACTGTTTATGGAATGAATTTCAATCTACGTATTTTGTATAATCTAGAAATCTTGGATTAGCTAATTTTTTGGTTTGAAATTTGGACAAAACACTTTTTGCATGAAACTTGTGGACAAAACACTATTTGAATGAAAATTAAGAGTTTTTAGTTATATCGTTATTAATATTATTATATTTTATTAATATTATAGAGCATGGGTTCCCAACCTATGGGTCGCGACGGGTTTTCTGGGGTCGCCAACTTTTTTCGATTTTGGATTTGAACAGCAATACTAAAATTACCTGTTTAGAACCTCGACTGACGGGGCTTGATGGCATTTTATCTTTAGATTAGAACTATTTTCATTATTTACGTTCTCCATTATAATTTTGGCAGAACACAACTCGGGTTTCGCCTCTCGGCATCTTCTGGTGCTATCCAGTGCGCGAATGCACTCGAACTGACAGGTAGCGGAAGTTTTGTATTGTCTATATACATAATGAAAATAGTTCTAATCTAAAATTACCTTGTTAAAAAAATGCCCTTTTCAATTGCATCGGGGCCGCGGGTCACATGGCTTTTATAAAAAGGGGTCTCCACCCAAAAAAGGTTGGGAATACAATTATATACATATTATCAATGCTTTTTTTCCCATATGATGCGGTGGAACGGCGTTCCGGCACCTTTTTTCTCGATATTTTTAATGTTTCCAATCAATTTTTATTTTCCTTTGAAAACTTTTTAATTTTTCTATCGAAAGACGTTTGAAAATATTTCTTTTAATCGTAATCTCCCAAAAAACGTAAAAATGGTAAACAAAGAATTATTAGAACTAAGATAAGACCTAAAAGATCGATTTTCTCGAAGGTGTTGGTATTTGTGATATCTATACCTCTCACTCTACCAATCCTAAAATTAACAAGGTAAAGCGAGAGCGATTAGTTAACCATTAGTCCGGTTCTATCCCCATCTTTCTATCCGCACTCTTTTTAAAAGGGAAGGTTGAGCAACTGACTAACAAGCAGTTATCGTAAAAAAAATCTTGAGATACCTTTATTAGGAAACCATTTAGTCCAAATTGAGAACGGAGATGAATTATAAAAAAAAGCTTCACAAAAATTGAGTTCCGGCAGTTTTTTTTTAAGAAGAGCACTGCATATTGTTATATAGTTTAAAGTTCTGGCTCCATCATCACATAGGATATCTTCTTATATACTGTATTTTTGTACCACGCTACAAGTCCTCTATTTTCATGTTCCTGCCAATCGTCAAACATTATTTTTAGCAATTTACTGGCATATTTTTTTCTTTTTTGTGATATTAAATGAGATAATAGCAGCTTGTTTGGTTGGAATCATTGCAAATGGGAATACAATATGCCTTTTTTTACTTAGCAACTGTATTTTTCTGCGTTATCGGAAATATAATGATCTTTTTTATTTCCTCTGAACAATACACATTTTTGCCGAGTAGTGTTATTTTTATTTTCATGATTTTCGTTTACATCACTTAAGAATTAGAAGTCTTTTATAATTTATTCAGGGACTTAGTATCCATTATTTCCCAATCTTCGCCCATCAAATCGACCTGGCCAATTTGCTTATAAACTTCTTGATATTCTTCCGGAATCAAAATGGGTTGTTTTTCACATCGCACTCTATCTGCTGAGCTAAAAACATGGACTGCTAGTAAATAGCTATGACAGTGTACAGGGGAAAACAGTTCGACTTTTTTATTATTGTTTCAGCCGTGAATATGAAATGCATTATTGTTTGGGCAATAATATCTTTTATATTTTGTGAAACACATCTATCACACAACAGTCGAAGATTGTTTTTCCTTGTACACTTTTTAAATGGTGTAGCAAGGATGATCCTTTTTTTGGCTTCCTTTCTCAGCTTTTTCTTCTGTCCAGTTATAGAGACACGGTTTTGTGGCATCAGGAACAACAATGCAGAAATTATAAAAAATGGGTTGTCATGGTCGTCTCTTTATAGGCACTGTTTGTATTGAGGAAGCAATGGTAGTATATTGTCTCAGTTTGACAGGCTGGGAATATATTATAATAAGGTGTAAAAACGTTGCATCCACTAAATGTAGAATATATTTTCTTTTTGGGTTCAGATCGTTTGCCGCACGGAAATTTTTCTTTTCTAGAGCCAATATTGGCTTGTCCAATTTACTCTTCACTATCTTCTTGCATCGTATATATTTTAATAATAAATTTGGTATTTAAAAAAAACTCGTAGAAAGCACAACTTCCGTTAACAAATACAGTCAGTAAAGAAAGTATACTAGTTCCAATTTTCATGCAAAATGTGTTTTGTCCAAATCCAATATGACGGCTTCTACGCTGTGATTGGTTGAGAGGACAAAACATCTTTTGATTGAATTTGGGTGTTGGAGAAAACACGTTTTGCATGAACGTGTCAACTTAATGATTTATTTTTTATAGGAAAAAACTTTTTTTGAACGTTAATTTTAATTTCCATTCATAGATTTCATTATTGACTATCAGAACTGATATTAAACAGCATTTTTTTAAATTTGTGACAAAACACTTTTTGAATGTTTGCTCCTCATTTATATTTAAAATGTATAAAACTGTTTTTTTCTGTTAAGTGATTTTTTGGATACTATTTATCTTATTATGAAAATATTATGTTGGTATACTAAAGTACAATTACTTGGTTACTTTTATCTTACGTCCTGACACGCTATTATGTGTGTACTATATTAAATATTTTCCTTTTTTTGTATGTTCGTTTAACTTAAAATGATATTTTCTTGGATAATTCAGTCTGAAAATTATGATGCTTTATGGATTATCACGTTTTACAGAAACACTAAAATATTTTCGATGAATTTGGCTATAAATTTGTTTTTCATTCTGTTTAAAAGCGAAACACGCATTACAACTAAGTATAAAACGAGATGAAAACAAATTAAAAAATATTTTTCTGATAAATTCAAACAATGAAAACAGTATGTATTAAACATGTGATATATTGCTGTAAAATAATGACTGCAATTACGATCTGATTCAATCTTCTTCACAGCATATTAGCATGTCTTACGTATCTGATAATAATTACTCGATTCCTTGTTCTAATCTTGGAATGTTTTTGTCAATTACATATTGTTCATTATATTACCCTCCATAAATTTAACAACCACGACATGATTTATCGTATATTCAAAATTCAAATACGTTACTTTAAACTACTGTTAGATTTTTGTATAATTATCATAGGTTTCCTCAATTTGAGCATTATTATCATACAGTCTTGATCATTATATTAAAATGTAGAAATATTACAAAAATGGGTATTATTTTTATGAATTATAATATTTTTCTTACAATAATTGACAGTTAACTAAAGCTGATATACCATAAAGGCAGAGGTGTGCTGCTATAGGTTCGCACCTGCTCTGCCAGGCCGGTTCCTAAAATACTAAAATAATTTATCATTCCTTAAATCATGTCTCAGAAGTTGATAACAGCTGATGATAGACGAATAAGACCCGTCACGGTTAAATTAGTATATCCGTAAATTCCTGTGATTTTAGGTTCGAAAATTCTCGGAAGAGCTAAAAAAAATGAGTCACGCTGGAAATTTCTAGGTTTTTGAAATTGACATGAACTTTTTTGAAAATCCCAAAATCGCCAACCAAGGTGCGAGCCGGTTGATAAAATTTAAGCAGCACACCACTGCATAAAGTTCATACATACTACCACTAAATCGCCCATTCCTATAATTAACTTAAAACATTTTTTTTGTAAGAACAGCGCTGCCATTTTAAAATATGCCAAAGAATTTCTGTGAATGAAGAACTAACTGGTAAACTAACGAGTAACTTCAAAACGGAACGCTTTTGTTTTAATAATTTTCAACGCGAAATGACGGCAATATTTTATCATAAAATACTGATAAATAAATTCCTTTTTTTACAATATTTTATAAAATATTTTTAGTGTTAATAAAACTTACTAGCTGTAAGCCCGTTGACCTCAACGGGGGGATTTTTGTTGCATTTTTAAGTAGTCAGAAAATTTACAGGCGTCAAAAATAAATTACTAACCTATTTATTGAATAATCCAGAAATTCTGATAGTAAAAGAAATATATCTGGGGGCGTATATCGACAGCCCTGCCCTGCAGTATTTAAATTGTAAATTATTTATTTTTGGAATCATGTTCTAGTTTGCCAACAACTATTTTTCGTAATAGCAGAAATTTCGTAAGTTATTGAATTTTTGGAATAATGTTTAAGTTTGTTAACTATTTTTCGTAGTAACAAAAAAAGTCCTTGTAAATTACTTAATTTTTGAAATAATATTTAAGTTTGCTAACAATTATTTTTCATAGTAGCAAAAATAGTCCTTGTAAATTACTTAATTTTTGGAATAATGTTTAAGTTTGCTAACAATTATTTTTCGTATTAGCAGAAATAGACCTCGTAAATTATTGAATTTTTGGAATAATGTTTAAGTTTGCTAACAACCATTTTTCATAGTAGCAAAAATAGTCCTTGTAAATTACTTAATTTTTGGAACAATGTTTAAGTTTGCTAATAATTATTTTTCGTATTAGCAGAAATAGACCTCGTAAATTATTGAATTTTTGGAATAATGTTTAAGTTTGCTAACAACCATTTTTCATAGTAGCAAAAATAGTCCTTGTAAATTACTTAATTTTTGGAATAATGTTTAAATTTGCTAACAATTATTTTTCCTATTAGCAGAAATAGACCTCGTAAATTATTGAATTTTTGGAATAATGTTTAAGTTTGCTAACAACCATTTTTCATAGTAGCAAAAATAGTCCTTGTTATTTACTTAATTTTTGGAATAATGTTTAAGTTTGCTAACAACTATTTTTCGTATTAGCAGAAATAGACCTCGTAAATTATTTAATATTTGGAATAATGTTTAAGCTTGCTAACAACCATTTTTCGTATATATATAAATAAATAGTTAATCAAATTATTATATATTAAATTATTATATTTAATTGAGCAGCCTTATATAGCCTCTCAAAACGCTGCAGAACGGTCAAATTCGTTTAGTGCAAGATTTCACCCACAGATGTCATTATTAGTTAACTAAAACTTTAAATAGAGTTTTTTTTTCGTAACCATCAACTGGACTTGTAGAGCAGTGGGTTAGGTGTCCGAACGTCGCGCATGAAAATTGGGGCATGGTATCGAATCCCACAGCTTGACAGAATATTTTTTGAAAATTAATTGTTTTTACACATAATAAAATAAAAATGTCATGATTTCAAAAATTCACTCATGACGTCAGAGAAATATGAAGAAAAGAATTAATGACGACAGCGGGGCAGGATGGAGGGGAGGGGGACCGTCTTTCTTGACGTCATCGAAAAGGTTAAATCGCGACCATAATATATAATATACAAACGAAAAAAGTATCTCTTTAGTATGAATAAAAAAATGTTGACCGCGGGGTTGGGGCGGAGGCGGGGGAGGGAAAATCGGGGACAATTTACAGACGGACGGACGGACGGACATTATCGACTATTAATATATAGATTGGTTCATGATGGCTGAACTAATGTGAAAATTTGTTGACAATTTAACAACAATGATTTTTAACACCTTCTCATGTTTAAACAACCATTTTAATATTACGAAAGCACTAAATAAATAATGTCTTGTGACTTGTGACGGATGTGTAATGAAATTAAAATAAGAGGTCAAAAATGAGAGTGCCAATTCTTTCTTAGTTTATTTTGTATCGACGTTTTACTGCGTTCAATATTTTACATTTGCAATGATAAAAAGACTTTGTTATTCTTACATCGTACGGCTAAATTGTAAAATAATAATTCTTATTCTCTAAAAGTCATATCATCTGTTAGAAAAAACGAACCAAGTACAAAGTCTTATTATGCTTATTAATTAACAATCAATATAAGGATGGATGCACATTCACAATATTTACATAAAGCATCTAAAAACATATTCAAACTCAGTATCTCCATTCTGCAAATTTTCAGTTCGTTCCCTTTTGTTCAACTCAGGGGTGGGCTGGAGGGGGCTCGGAGGGGCTCGCGCGAGCCCCTTGTTACATTTTTATGAAGGTCGGCGAGCCCCTTGTTAATTTAAGAAAAAACAATATTCTTAATCATTTAATCAAATTTGTATATAACTGCAATTTCTGACTCGTATATAATTTACGACAGCTTCGGTATACACAGTAGTAGATTTTTAGCCATTTGGATTGATAAGTTTACAGTAAACTGCATATTGTCACATATTATAAGTGTATTAAGTAACAATCGATTGCTTATTTAATTATTGCATATAATTGCATAGGAGTGATAAAAAAATCACTCCTTCCTCAGAACACGGAGAATTGCTTTTAGATTGAGCGAGCCCCTTGTTACTGTATTGACAGCCCACCGCTGGTTCAACTCATCCCATATGTTATACAAACGAACAAAATTCTGAGTTTCGATGGAATTGTCATCAACTTCGTGGAAATTCAATATTAAAAAACTAGCGGAATAACAAATTTATTGATGTTTATATGAAAAATCGTTTTTTCCAGCGTGGGTATTGAAATAAGTATCAACAATATTTGACAATCCTTTACCAATACAATATAATCAAAAAATAAACCGTTATTTTTAACGTATAAATTATCTTTAATTCACATTTCGTTATTATATGTTTGAAAGATTTGTAAGATTAAATAATATATCGACCGTGGAAAAGATGTACCCACAGTTTTTTTCAAAATTGCTTTTTTTCGATAATCACAATGTATCAAAATTGATACACGTTCTATCAAAAGGATGTAAGCTGCAAATTCCGAATTAATATCTAAATTTAACTTTAAAGTAAGTTTGAAAAAAGATGAGCTTGTGAAAATTGAAACCAAGATAAAAGACTGAAAAAAGGTTTTTTCTTTTCTTTATTTCTTTAATTAATAATAGATTATGTCAATTAAACACCAGTTTAGAAGTCTTCGTTCACGTCAAGGTTGTGTATATTTCATAATTTGCATATGGCCCAAAATCATCAAAACATGTTTTTTGTGCCTCCTGTAAAATTTGATATGTGTGGGTTACGTCTTTTGTCCTTTCCACAGTCGATATGTATACAATTATTAGTGCTCTCATTGAAAAGTAAAAACTTTATCTTATGTATATTATTAATTTCATCTTGTCAAACAGGTTGTTTCATATCTTATCAAACTAAAGTCTTAACATTTTATATAAATATCCTTTCTTGATTGATTTAAATGTATAACCTCAAAGAAAATGATGAAGACGTGTGAAACATATCCAATATAATATATTTGGGTGTTTTCATTGTAAAATATATATTAGGATGCTGATAACACGTCAGAATCGACTTGATCATCTTTTCAGTTGAAATAATAATGTTCCAAGATTGAAAAATAATATTCTTTGGAAGGCAATTCATGTTGCTTAGAATGACTGTGTGATGTGCTTGTTGGCTTGACTAATAAAATACACTGTCAACTTAATACTGGCTTACCAGTTTTTTTTGTTATTTCTCACAGTAGATTCAATTTGATTACTTGATCGTTTAAGGAAGTATTTTTTCACTTCGTGTCCTAGTTTTTTTGACGGAATGATAATGTTTATTTAACTTTTTACAAGAATTAAGATGTTTAAAGATTAAATTAAAAGCAGTAAATGCAGTTAAATTCGTGCAGCTAATCATTTTAATATTCAGAAAATGAGAATAGATTAATAGATTTTGAACTCGTGGAATTCATCTACGATAGTTTTGTCACTTTTGTAATTTTATAAGTAAGATAATATGTAGGGCAAGATTTGTTAACTTTCATACCAAAAATGTCCGACCAAATATCCTTTTCAGTACCGCGATGTTTTAAGCTAAAAAAAATCACTCACATACCTACCGCATGTTTTTAATAATTTTTGAATAGTTTTAAAAAATAAGACTGAATTTATGAATATTAAAAGTATACTTCTAAAATGATATATATAGTTTAATATTTTCAAGTTACATTCGTAGTCTTCAGTGGCCTTACGGTATTCACGACATTTGTATGTAGCGGCCACCAGTGGCCTTACGGTACTGAAGCGGTTAAACTGATCAGACAGACAGTTAGAATAAGTTAACATATAATATACCTTAAAAATAGTGATATATCTTGATTGCAAATGTAATGATTGTATTAGTTTTTCGTTTTTATATATAAAAAAACAGTGTTCAAGTGATCATTACGCCTGTTTGCCACTGTGTAGCGATAGCCTCAACTATAACAACTATACGATGTAGTAATATTATGTACAATTTTTAATTTCAGCTTCTCGCCGTATAGTCGTCAAACAACAGCAGCAATATGGTGATCACCAGGATAACCCCTCGTCGGATCCTGGCTAAGATCTTTCCCATCGTGTCATGGGCGAAAGACTACAACGTTTCTGTCGGAGTTGAAGATCTGGTTGCTGGAATAACTGTTGCACTGACACTGATACCTCAGTCGATAGCGTATGCTTCCTTGGCAGGATTTGATCCTCAGGTAAACAATACGACAATTTTTTTAGCCTTAGTTGTAAAAGGCTGTGTTGTTATTAAGACTGAGTTTCATATGCCTGCTCCTACTGTGAAGTTTGAACTTTAACTTTTCCGGTTCTAAGCTCAAGAAATGCGACCCCAATAGCCACATTTTCTTAAATATCTATTTTAATATGGGTGATACAATGTTTATAATTAAGGTTTTTTTATATCACAGTTTTTTGGACTTTTGTAGTTTATATAAATACGCGATAACGCGATAACGCGATAACACGATAAGCGATCGTTCGTAAGATAGCTGGGATAAACTCGTCAGTTGCAATTTCATATGTGTGCTGGGATGACGTCTTTTTACGCGCAACTTAAAATATGATTGTTTATTAAAAAAACACGATTTTTTATAAAAAAAATGTATGAGGAATGATGCAGAGAGATATTTTAAAGCCCTTAGACTATTTTTTTGTTGAAATTATATTTGGTTCCCCCAAAGTAAAAAATTTAAAAAGTAATCTAAAAGAAATACACGTTAAATAGTAAATGCACAATCTAGAACAGTAGAGGGAAACCTGCGGTCTCTTGCCTTCTCTGATGCGGCCTTTTGACTTGATCAAAATATTCACTTTGATCAACACATTATATGCTCTTAAGAGTTTGGAAAAAGAGTGTAATCAACCCATTATATGTTCGACAGTCGAAAGAAACGGGGTAGTGTCAACATTTTCTTTACTGCGGCTTTATGTTTAATGAGATAAATGAATGTGGCCTTTAGAAATGAAAAGCTTCCCCATCCCTGATCTAGAACATTAAGTATATGATGATATAGAAAATTAAATGTCCGTTGAATTGTATATAGAGTATATACATCCGGATATCTATTGTAGACTTTTTTCTGCAGTGCCCCATCTTAATTTTGTCAATCGATTTATAGCATTAACCCTCCAAGGACGAGCGTGACCATATGGTAACAGTAAACACCGTTGTCTATTGATTCCACTATTCATCCCTTTTCTACCTGAATATCGTTGCTTTTACTCATATTTGGTTAAGAAGGGTACAGACTTCAGTTAGTCATCAGCCGCGGGGACAGAAACGGCCACCAAAAGCACATGCGATTTTTTGAATTTCCGATTTTTTTAATGGACTTTTTGAAACTGTTAGTTATATTTTTTATCGAAACATCAAATTATTTACAGTTCTTTTGCTAATATATTTGTATTGAAATTATGTTGATCTAAAGAGGTTCAATTGTAAATATTTTTTAAAAATTTCACGTTTAGCTATATTTCAACCCCGAATGTTTACGAGCCCATACGGTCACTTTTGTCCTTACAACTGTCCGTACACAATATTACACGGTTATAAAAGGATGAGCATGACCATATAGTCATGCGGGGTTTCTATACAACGACTTTGCGTTTTTTTTTTTTTTTTAAATTTTTGTTAGGAGTAAAAGTTATCCGTAACTTCAATATGGCTTATTAAATATTTTTTTTATCGAAAAAAAGCTCTCGTCTCTGTAGGATTAAATGCGAAGGCATGGTTACTGTTATATTTTCATCTTCTTCCACTCACATTTTCCATTACTGTTCAACATAAGTTTCCAATATACGTATATAAGATACCAAAACTGAATACCCAAAAATCTTATTTATTGAACAAATATGTCAACATCAACGATTGGAATACAATTTACAGCACTAAATACGTCTTGGCTTTTTTATAATTTTCATTTTTTTTTAAACCATCTCCACTGCCAATGTGAAACATGTGGACTCCTAATGGAGTTTATATCAACAGAAGTGTTCCTACGAGAACTGCTTGTTACTCAGTTGCTCAACCTCTCTTTTTCCAAAGAGAGTAGGGATAGAAGGATAGGGCTAGGACAGGACTAGTGGTTAGCTAATCGCTCTCGATACACCCCGTTCATAGGATAGGATGGGTGGGAGGGGGGAATTCAAGACATCACAAACATCCATCCCTTTGAACAGAAATTCTATGAAAAATCAATTTATAAAATTGTCCTTACCGGGATTTGAACCCGTGCCCTCCGTAGCCGAAGCCAACAACGTTGACCACTAGACTACACTGGCGGCAAAAAATTACGTGTCTTGATACAGAAAATTCAATACAATTTACAAAACTAATTTTTGAAGAATATTATTATTGCACAGTTTAATTCGATACACAGTTTATCAAAATTGATAATTTCCGTGACCGTAGGTTTTTCGACAAAATGATTTCAATTGAACAAAATGCAAAATTGCTAATTTGAGATAAACAAGTACGTACGTATAAAATTAACAGTGAAGTGATCAAATCAATTTGTAATAATATCGATTGTTAAAAAAACAACAATAGTAGACCAACCTTGAGATAAAAAAAATGGTTGTAGCCATGATAGTTCTGTTGTGGCTACGTGAAAAAGATTTGTCCTTTTAACGATGTTAAATTAGTTTTGATTAGGGATTTCGATATCGGTATTACCTAAACCGGGATCCCGGTATGTATTCATATTGTTAACTAAACAAAAACTAGTATTTCAACATTATTTTAAAAACCAAAATTGGATATCGCAATCTGAAAGCAGTAGTGAGATAAATCGAAAATACTGATTTAGAGATAATTGACATTTAAGGTTTGTGTTCTATTTATTAAATATAATTAATAACAGTATCTTTATATTTTTAATTATTATTATTGTTGCCTATCAACTTGTGCCTAAAAACATGCATCTTAACTGTATCATTGAGGAGATATCGTCTTCGGTGTGATGCAGAAAGGAAAACAAGTTTATCGAATAAAAAAAATAAAAAAAATAAAAAAAAAGTTGCCGGAGCTCATTTCTATTTAAGCTTTTTTCAAATCCATACCAGTTCCCAATGTTCATCACGTAGCTTTCTAATAGAACATATTTTTTTACGAGAACTGCTTGTTACTCGGTTGGTCAATCTCTCTTTCTTAAAAACAATATATAAAGCATTTATGCGATATATCGTGGAACGCATCTACCGCATAAAAAGAGGATTGGCTGTATACTCACCAAAATCGTTTGAATACAACTCCCATAACTAATTAAATATTCGTGAAATTGCGAGTGGTGTGGTGAGGGATTTTTGTCTTATCTTATTCGGATGCGCGGTCTTTGATTCAAATTCTTAAATTAAATCTTATATTCATAATGTTTTCAATACGTATATCTGAAGGTGAACGAAAGTTGCCATCTTTGCCATCGTTGTGCAAGCCAATTCGGCAATAGACAAATACATAACAGGTCTGTTCTTCTGCGTACTTCTGATGGTTTGCTGACGGTTTGCAAACTGTATTCGAATTAGAATCTAAAAGCTTTCGATTCGATTCTAATTCGAAAACAGTTCGCAAACCGTCAGCAAACCATCAGAAGTATCATCCGATACAGCCGAGTGTGCAAAATAAACTTTAATATGTTTTTTTTAAGTACTAATAGTGTTATTTGCCATTTTTTTCCAGTATGGTCTCTATTCATCATTCGCTGGAAGTTTGGTTTACATATTCTTGGGGACGGTTCCCGAGATCAACATCGGCCCAACCGCTCTTTTGTCATTGCTAACGTTTACCTTCACTCATCACACTAATCCAGACTTCGCTGTACTACTCTGCTTCCTTGGAGGCTTTGTCCAGCTGGTGGTTGGCATATCGAGACTTGGTAAGACAATCAATAATCATTTATTAACTATTTGGTGAGCACAATGCTTATAGACGTTGTTGTGTCGTAGATTTAACGTGGTAATCCCTTATATCAGCGATTTCCAACCTGGGTGGCGTGGACTATTGCAAAGGGAGGCGAGAACAGCCCGAAATATTTTTTTACCCTTTAAACCAGAGGGTAAAAAAACTTTTTGGATGAAGGGCCAAATACGGGAATTCAAAATTCGCGGCGGGACGCAAGTAAAATACCATTTTATATGTACACCATTTATTATCGTGAAAAAAAAACAATCTAGTGAGAGGAATGGAACTGTTTTACTTCTTTTAATTTTTTTTAAACTTAGGTGTTAATTTTGTAGTTGAGATTCTTAAAACTGCTTGTAAATGTTTATCGGTGATGTTTGATCGTAAAGAGGTTCATGATTGAAATTTTTTTTTCACATAGGTTGATCCAAATTATATTTATTTTCAATCTTTTTTAAAATGGCGAAAAAAGATAAAAACGTGAATATTTTTCAAAAATATAATATTGCTCGCGGGCCGCGGTTAGCCCGTGCCTGCTTTAAACCGTGTTTTTATTACTATATGAAATAAAGGATGGGGAGGCGCGAATTTTTCTTTTTCTTCAAAGGGATGCGCAATAACATAATGGTTGGAAACCACTGCGCTATATTTTGGTGTAACGCCTATAGATGTCGTAATGTCCGTATTGATGATGATGTGATATTGCCGTATTACTTATATTTTGTGTAATCTGTAAAATCAAACAGTTTCTATCAAAAGGATTTCATGGATGTTTTCACATTGTAATATTTTCATATTTTTAAGGATTCCTCGTGAATTTCGTCTCGATGCCAGTAGTATCAGGGTTCACGTCAGCGACAGCGTTGGTGATAGCCTGCTCGCAGATCAAAGGACTCGTTGGACTCTCCTTCAAGGCGGAGACCTTTTTGTCCACGTGGATGGGTCTGTTCGAGAATGTAAAGAAAATTAGGACAGGTGATACTGTACTCAGCGTCATCTGCATTATCACACTCCTTGCGATGAGGGTAAGAATATGAGTCGTACCATAGTTTCAGTGACGTCACTCAAATACGAGAGCTTGGAGGCTCAAAATTGCGCTAAAAACAGAATAAACAACCACAACTTAGAACATCACAATTACAATTATGTTCCATAATTTGTAGCCACTATCCCACTTTTTTTTTCAATCTAGTTGCATACAATTCTCTTCACTGAAATATGTTTCTATGATAGAAAACACAATTGGAATAAAACACCAGTTAAGCCAGAACGTGATTACACAACAAAAATTAGCTTTCGAATGTTTAGTAAGAGCAGGAACTTTTAATTTCATATATAATCTTGGCTTATCAAAAGTCTCCTATAATATTTAAGACATTATTCGATTTTCTAGCGCAGTGCTTCCCAAGCTGGGGTTCACAGGTTTTTCACGGGGGTCCGCGAAAAAATCGAGGACTTCAAATTCGTCGGTGAGCTAAAAAAAAAACAAATTACGGAGACAATTCGGGGGAAAAGTAAAGCAAATCGAGGATTTCGAATTCGTCGACAATTGAGGAGGGCCGCGGATTTTTTTTTTTTAGATTTAGGGGGCCGTGGAACGAAAAAGGTTGGGAAACACTGTTCTAGCGCATATTTTTCATATTGAACTAAAAAATGTGGATATAGATTTTAGAGACGAAGATAAAAATGACTGCAATGTTTGCAATGAAAGAAAATAAGTAAATGCTCTCGGTAATACTAGATTCCTTTTTCGAGTTGTAATGGTATTTTGGTTGTTAATTCTAGCAATTGAAGGAAATAAAGATCACACCAAAGAAGGATGAGCCGATTACAAAAAAACACGCGATTGCCCAAAAGACAATTTGGTTTGTTTCCGTCGGCCGAAATGCAGCCATTGTAATTGGATGCGCAATTGCTGCGTACATCATGGACTTGCACAATTCTACGGCTCTGATTTTAACAGGTTCGTACTGGTTCGTTAACGTTAAGTATTAGGAAATAGTCTTTTTTTCTGTTTTTATTCCGTTACTATGCATCTAGTATACTATTCTTTTCTACCATCATTATCAGCGGTGGGCTCAATCTCAACCATAATGTCTTCATACCACGGATGATGCATATGACGTGGCTCGCTGGCTTTTATTGCGGCCCGTTGTCTGTCTTAAAAATTGAAGGAGCAACAAAGTCTTTTGTTTCGTATTACAATTTATAAGAAATTGCAGTAAGGTACTGATTTGATCTTAAACGAATGATTTTTTTAACTTAACAAGGGGCTCGCCGGACACGCCGAATTTTAACAAGGGGCAAATTCGACATCTTACTTATTTTTTATCAATGTGAATACAGACCGAGTACTTATACCCAGTGCCGGCGCGAGGTTATTTGGCGCCCTAGGCAACGGTTATTGGCGTGCCGCGCCACCTTTTTAACAAATCGTCCCATTTTTTCGAAATAATGAAAAAAAATCTGGATCCATTATCTATACTTTTACTTGAAAAAGGAATGTCAAAATAAAGTTATGCATTTTTATTCAGACAAAAAAACGTTGGCTTAATCATTCGCCTGTGTGGTCGAGTGGTCAATGTCGTTGGCTTCGGCTACGAAGGTCACGGGCTTGAATCCCAGTACGCACAGTTTTATAAATTGATTTTTCAATCGATTTATGAATTTCTGTCCGAAGGCATGGATGTATGTGATGTCTTGAATTCCCCCCTCCCTCCCATCCTATCCCATGAACGGGGCGTATCGAGAGCGATTAGCTAACCACTAGTCCTGTCCTAGCCCTATCCTTCTATTCCTAATCTCTTTGGAAAAAGAGAGGTTGAGCAACTGAGTAACAAGCAGTTCTTGTAGAAACATTTCTGTCGAGATAAACTCCATTAGGAGTCCATATGCTCCACATTGGGAGCGGACATGGTAAAAAAAATAAAAAACATCTTTAGCAATACCAAAATTACTAAAATAACATGGCAAGCAATAAAATCTAAAATTTAGTTTAAATCTTTAAATACAATTATCTTAAGAAACCAGTTTTTAACTTGTCATCATTTAAAACTATAGGTGCAAATTATTTCTATAAATAATCTTAATTTGAAATTTCTTTTTCTTTTTAACTTTTATAGCAAACCATACTCTTTCTTTTAGGTGGCTTTATTAACATATTTATTATTTCAGGCAAAGTTCAGTCGGGTCTGCCCAGGTTTGGTCTGCCGAACTTCAGCACAACACTAGGCAACGAGACGTTCACTTTCACAATGATGGCCCAGCATTTAGGATCTGGAATACTTGTGGTGCCACTTATCGGAATCATCTCCAACGTTGCTATTGCAAAAGCTTTCGGTGAGTGAAATTCGTGCTGTGAATTATCCACCGGTTTTCAGGGCTGAAATTAGATTCAGTCTTCTGTATATATTTAATATTTCTTTAAAGAAGCATATAAAAGTATTTTTAAATCTTTTATATCGAAGGCAACCAAACTTCTTGATGGTGGAAATATTGTAAGAAATATTTATTTTACTTAAAAAAAAAAAAAATTCTATTGATGTCGATTCGAATATGATTTTGATTGTACATATTGATTTAATTTATTATGTGAAATGTGTAAGTAATCTTTTTTTTACAGCTAAAGGAAAAATCTTGGATGCTAGTCAAGAAATTATAGCCTTAGGAGTCGGTAATGTTATAAGTGGACTGGTGCAGTCCATTCCAGTTAACGGATCGTTTTCCAGGAGTGCTGTCAGCAATGCATCAGGAGTAAGAACGCCTGCTGCTGGTTTATATACTGGTGAGAGGATATTTAAATAGCTTAAGACTACATATTTCTTCTATTGCTTTTTATTTTGGACTCCTCTCTACTTTCCAACACGGAACTGTTACTGTTGTACTGTCAACAAGAGTACACTAAATCCTAGTTGTATTAAAAAGTTTCTCATTAAATCTAGGTATTTAAAAATAAATGTGCATTACACTAAAAAAAATATGATTTAAAAACCTCTAAGACCACCCCATCGCTCATTGGATTACTTTTTAAAAAATATTATAAAGTTCATAACGTGAATAACTAGGAAATATTTTAAATTGCCTTTATCTCTTCAAAGAGCTTGATGGATTTGATAAAAACCAATCTTCATAAAATTACCCAACGCTTAATCCTGCAATGTATACTACTTTTCTATTTGAATGCTTAATATAGAATATTTATTAAGACTCTTAAACAGTTCTGTTAAATGTATTAGCTTAAATTTATAAATGTCAAAAAATCAATTTTCAATTAAATTGTTTATTGATAAATAGATATTTTTTTATAATCATAATAAATGTCTTTCCATTTTAAATCTATTAAGTCTAATCATTATTTTGTCTAATACAGCTGTAAATGTTCCTCTGATTGCATGCTTCATTATATTTGCTTGAAGTTTCTTATCAAGGAAGTGTATACAAATCAAGGATTGTAAGTTATGCTTCAACGATTAAAATAATATGAGACAAATTAAAAAATGACACTGATTTTAAATGCATTTTTAAATAATACTAAAAATAAGGAAATAAACAATGCAAAAAAAACTTTTTATATCTGACATATTGTTGCTAAGCATCTGTATGCATCTATATGAAGCTTTTTAATAAAAAAATATCAATTTAACTCAATAGATGGCAGTAACAACGCAAATCACTGTACATTTTGTTATAATATCGACCTGTAATAGGCAGAAAATCGTTACCGACACTATAAATTTTATAGAAGGTTTTTTTAAAATTAAGTTCAAAAAAGGAATTTATTAACTGCGGTTAATAAATAGTAATATATGATCAATGCCTATCCTGATATTAAAATAAAATTATCTGACTACTTTCAGTTACCTAGATCAGCGTTTCTCAATCGGGGTCCACGTGGAACAAACAATAACAAGTCAAAACGCTAAAATGCACAGGGCCTAAAAAAGATCAGGCGAATGAGATAACGCTTATTCTTACGAGATACGCAATAATTTTTGTCACTGACTCCTTATGCCAAATTAATCAATTATTGGCTTAAATAAACCTTAATATACTCAAAATGTTCGAGTTTGTAATATAACCAGGGCTGTGGAGTCTTCAGAAAACGGGTGACACCAACTACTTTTCTAAATTAAATAAAAACACAAAACTTTATGCATTCTAGTAATAATTAAAAAATGTACAAAGACAATTTTTATAAAATTTTGCATCTTTTTTTAATCAGAGTCAGAACATCTTCAGTCATTCAAAACTCCACAGCCCTGAAAAAAACGACTTCATCCACGTTTATCTTCGAATATATTATTTATTTCTAGAATATATGAACTAAAACAAAAACAAAATTTTCAGGTATTATTGTATTGATGACATTGGGATTCTTGACGCCATACTTCTACTTCATCCCGAAGGCAGCTCTTTCTTCGGTCATCATCTGCGCTGTGCTATTTATGATTGACCTAACTATCATTAAAGATTTGTGGAAATCCAGCAGTAAATATAATATAACATAAAATTACTATTTTCTTTACATTGCTACACTTTCATACATTCAGCATTCGTACACATTGACGATTCATGTACAGTTATGGCACCCATTTACAGAACCTATTGCCCATGCATATCGTTGCTGAATTATTATTGATAATGGTATCGATTTATTTTATTATAATTTGTTCGAGCTATACTTACATTATCTTTCTTTTCAGAGCTTGATCTCATTCCACTTTTTGGAACATTCCTCGCTTGTCTATTTGTTGGAGTGGAGTTTGGAATTTTAGTCGGAATCGCCATAGACGTAATAATTTTACTTTACTACAACTCCAGACCACGACTACTCATGGAGATCAAAGAGGTAAATTAAATACGCAGGATTTAAAAGTTCACTGAAACATTTTTTGTTACCTCACAAGTCACATGATGTCATATTATGTTAAAAATAAATTTCAATTACAGATTTCTCCCAATATTCAATATACACAAGTCACTCCGAGCGGTGGTTTATTCTTCCCGTCTGCAACATACGTTCGTGAGACTATTGGTAAGATTGGTGTTGATAAACATGAAGAACAGACAAGATATAACAATTCTGTCATTGTTGTCGACTGCATGAATTTACAGAGAGCAGATTGGACCAGCTTACAGGTAGGCTTAATTATTTATTTTCAATGATATTCAATTGTTATTGAGCATCATTTTCAAAGCAAAAGTGCCAATTTCTCTTCAAATGTTTTTCCATATGTACAAAATATGTAAATCTTTTCCAATTGCAATGATTTAATGATGCAGTTCTTTGTAACACGGTGAAGCGGCGTTCTGGCACTTTTTTCTCAATAACAAGTATGCCTATTAATTTCTAAATGCTCAAGTGCATTCAGTTTCGAACCTTTATTATAAAAATGTAAACAAATTGGTGTTGAATTCAAATTTATGTCATGAGATTCTGGAATAAAATGATTTGCAAATTGTGAGTCTGATTTTTTATCAAATCAGACCCACAAGCAATTATAAATTAATTGGCATATTGAAGCCAACGACATATCAAATGAACATACAATCATCAATCCATCACCGTTACTAAAACCCCTAATGTAACTTATAATAAATACCAGTTTAATTTAAACTAATTTACCTTGAATAACCCCATACTTGTTATCGTTCTTAGAAACACTAAAGTCATGTTTAATAAATGTAATAATTGTAATATAAATTAGGATGTTGGAGCAAATAACAAGATGTATTGTGTATGTCCTCTAAGGCAGTATATATAGCTGAGCATATGCAAGTTTAATCATAGTTCTGACAATAGCTATAAACTCATCTCATAAAAAATTGTAGAACTAAATGCATTGATATTTTTTACCATATTACAATGGAGTTCTACCAAGTAAATGCCAATTCAATCAATATATTAGTATACCTTACTTTTGTCCATGTATGAACTGTTGAATGTTGCTTTGTGTTACTGTGCCTAGTTTCACTGTACATGGTGATGATCTAGCAGACTTGGATATCATTTTTTTGAGAATATTATTTATTATTAACTGTTTTCAGGGGTTGAAGTCACTTCTGCAAGATTTCAAAAAGGAGAACAGAATAATAGCATTCACAAATTGCCGCCACTCGGTTAATGAAAAGTTAGAAGCGGAAATGGGAGAAACATTTTTGTACTGTGCCACAGAAGATGACGTCAAAAGAGTATTATTAGGTATGTGAATGTATGGTCATTACTTGGTGTAACTAGAAACACTGGCAATTTGTGAAGAATTGACGTACACTCTAAAAGTTAAAAATGTATCATAAACATATTTGAATCTAGACAAAATTTACGTTTCAATAGATGCTAAACTTACCTCGAATCAATAAAATTTATTTTAATGCATCACTCAATGGTAGTATTCATTATTATGTTGTTGTGGTTTTGTGGGCTATCTTTTTATGTTGTAGCTGTATGACTAGAATAAAATTTACTAATATTACATGGTTTAATATTAATACAGTTTGAAATGTTAACGAAAGATACCGTTTCATCAAAATATATTCAGGGATTTCTGAATGAAAAAAATGATGAATAATCAGTTTTAGAAAAGATTATTTTAATTGGATTTGTTTTCGCACATAAATACACACTTCCTTCATTAGGGAAGATTCCTAATAAATCCAGTCCATGCTTTTTTTCACTAATTTGGTATATTTTGACATTAAAGATACAATTACTTTGTTGATTATTAAATTTTTTGATTGCAAATAAAATATTTGATGTCTTCCAAAATAAATCATACAACATTTTTTTTGATAATGTGTATTTTTAAAAATGGAATGAGCATTTGATAGTTCAAACGATCAGACCGGAAATTCTTTAGCCAATATTGCTTTGTATTAATAACTAAGGTAACTATAATTCAGATGTGTAATAAAAACTATAACCTTATTTTGCAGGCAAAACCACTAATGGAGAATACTTGACTGAAATCAAATTGGATGTTATAGAAATGGGAAGACTGGATGGCAACAACCCACCATCAAAAAACACTCACATGTAACAGTATTTTTGCAAACTCCACTTTAATGTTAAGCGTAATATAAAATATAAATTCATCATTATTTATAATAACGAATGAGCTTTACTACCATTACATATTACAAACATTTTTTTTTAGATCTAGAGTAAAAGTGACAGAATAATAATTAAAATATTTAAATTGCTCTTTTAGTTCAAAAGCCTTTTTTGACCAGGTGTCTTTTCAGTAAATCTTGCTATTTATTTTTATATGCTGATATACTTTTTTATTTGCAAATAAAATTTACAGAATTTTAGCGATTATTAAAGAAAATATTTGAATTGATCAATAAAATATGATAGTAAATATCCAGTGGAAAGTTATTTACAGATTAAGGCAAAGTGTGATGTTGTTATTTTTTTTCCTGCTCGAGTAGAACACGAATGAGTGTTCTTCTGCTTTATATCAATGTTGTTTTTCGATTGAATAAGTTTATTTAGCTTGTAGCAAGTCGTTGAGAGTGACTGTCTTCGTAAAAAGGTTGTCGTATACTCAACTACTACCGTTTTACACTGAATTCAATTTTATTTAGAAATAAATATATTCCAAACTTTTAAATATTTCAAAGTAACATTTTGCTTGATACTTTATGACTAATTGAAATTAAAGGTACTAATTGAAAAATACACATATAGTACGAATGTACTGTCTACTTTTGGTATCTCTTTTATTGATTTTGAAATAATTGGAATATTAGTATTGTGATTCCAAAATCAACAAAAACTAATCCATCTACTTCTGTCAAAGATATAAAAAAAGTAAACCTTTACTAATCACCAGATTTATTTTTCATCCGAAAAAGTAATGGAATACCTACCTCAAAAAGGATGCCATTTACAACAAAAGGAAGGCCGAACATTATATATTAGAATCGATGATACCGAAAGCTAAAATAAATTAGTATTATTACGACAAAGATACCTACCTAGTATTTTTCAAATCTGTTGTAATGGTATATAGTTTTATAATTTTAATTAGGTTAATTTAGAAAACCAAAATGTTTAATAAATGAGTTAAACCAAATACGATTTTAAAAACAATACAGGGATAATTTAAATCATAGTACCAACCAATTTGTCATTTCAAAGATCAAAAAAGGCATCCTAATTTTTCAATTTGTTTACTCATAAAAAATCAGTATAAAGCTTTCAATAGACTCAATTTTGATCATTTGACCTTTACATTTATAAATATTGAGTTTTCTCGCAAATGGCATCCTTTAAATAGTTATCGAAATAAAATAAAAATGCAGCGATCTTGAGAAGGTTTAGTTACGAAAATATTTTAAAGGTTTCAATATAACAATAATAATTCGTACTTAAGTATTTATTAATTTTAGTTAGGTAGATTTGTTATGTATTTTATTAGATATATCATTCATCACAGATGTATTTTTTTTATTTTTAAGGTATCTTTATAAATAAGTTTATTAAATTTAAGTAAACAAAATTGATTGAAAGAATGTAGTATTATATAAAATATCAACTGCAAGGAATTAGATAATATTCTTAGTAGGTAGTTCATGATCTGTGATTTTACATTTTATAACATTATACTATTATATTTGTATATTTTATAATATGGAATTCTACACTACTGTTAAGACGTTACTTATAAGATGTTCAAATAAATTATTACTGAAAATACTGTTTTTTTTTATCAATAACTAATTATATTGTATTGAAAAATATTATTATTAATTTATGTTACACAGCATTAATTATTTTTTTAGTACACTGCCATCTCGTAACAAAGCAGTGAAAATATATAGAACTTAAATTAAGGTTGGCTGCTTTACCGACATTACTGTTTTGACATTTCAACAAAAACGAATACGATTTGAGCGATAAGTGAATAGCGGTCTTTGTGGTTTTGTTCGAGATTTTTTTCCGTGTCGGCACAACTTCTTTTTTTTAATCCAATATGAAATAAACAATATTACGCAATGATCTCAAGACGGAGCTCGATCACTCGTGCGAATCGTTGGACCTTCTTAAAGTCATGATGCATGTTAAATAGGGCGAACGAGGTAAGTGCAAAATCAAATCGCAATGTTTATAATCTCAAATGAATGGTATGTGTATCTTTTTTATCGTCCTTCGCTAAAAACAATAATTCTCCACACTGTTATTTCATAACAATTCATGGAAAGCGTCCAAATCATATGCTTTATAGGTAAATTTGAATGCCGATGAATAGGTCGTCATTTTAGAAATCGAACATACTGTTAGTTTCACATGTGTTCCAAAACTGCATACAACTGCCTATAAATAGGTAGGTAAACGATTGTACAAATTTCTAATTGCTTGAAACTATTCTGATTATTTACGACCAATAATATTAGTACACGATGTTAGTTTATTAATTCTATAAATATCAACACATCGAATTGATATTCTGTATTATAACAAACATTTTCAAATACATTCTTCCGGTATTTAATCGTCAGGAATAACTTTCATCCGTTTAAATGTTTACCGGGAATATAAAATTGGTTTTATTTGATGATTTTCTGATACACTGATATAATTAACAGCCATGGAATTCGCGCACGAAGTACCGATAAACTTGGAAAATCGATACAGTGTGAATTCAATGTTGTTTTTTAAAATAGAAAATGAAATCGCTTATCGGAAAAACAATAAATAATAATTAACAACGACTCCAATTAGAATCCGACTAGAACTTTCGTAATGAATGATTGAACGGACTAAGAAAAACAGTTATCGATCTATTTTGTTATCATAGCATACTGATTTTTTTTAACCCTCTACCAATGTGAGATATACTATCTGGACTCATAATGGAACATTTCGACACATTTTTTTACAAGGACTGGCTGTAATAAATTGAGACGTCCAACCGCTTTATTTCACCATTCTCTGCGCCCCGTTTTTAGGAACAGAAAGGAGGTGGGTGAAAATGAATAAAAACATCACATACATCCATACCTTTGAATATAAATACATGAGTCGTTTGAAAAGTCAATGTATAAGTTTCCGCTCATTGGTTTGTAACCTTCACCTGACACCTTACAGTCCACAACTGAATGAAATTATGGTGCAACGGCGTTATCCACTACTGGCTACAGGACTGATTTTTTTTATGAATTTTAAAATTTCACGCTATTTTTTGTGTTGTGTTTTTTATTTCGTGTAGATAAAAGTATACAAAAATAGCAATACATACATACATAGCATTACATACCACATTTTTACCCGGGTTCCGGTCTATGCCACGATTAGGGTATCCAATCCCGGGATTTCAGAATTAAGAATTTTTTAATCGTGGGATCCCGGGATTGAACATAAAATCGTGTATAAATTGTGATTCGGGATTGAGAAAATTTTTGGTCGGCGATTTAGAAATCACGGGATTTTTCAAACAATCTCGTGTCAATTTCAAAAACCTAGAAATTTGCGGATTTCCCAAAATTATCAGCTTGGGACGTTTTTTTTTGCTCTTTCAATCATTTTCGAATTCAAAATTCCTGGAATTTACGGATTTATCAAAAATTATAGCGCGACATCTTTTTTTTAGCTCTTCCGTGTTTCATTTTCTCAAGTAAAGATCGATAAATCGTTTACCTATATAATATATTGTATTAAAACACGTGTACATAATGCAATTAAACGATTATTTATCGCTACCAGTATCATTTGTTTTTTTTTTTGTAACGAAAACAATACGTCGGAATACTATTTGCATGATATTAATTATTATTCTAATCTAGTATAAACGTTCTACAGTACAACACTGTAAAATGTTCATTATTTCAGATTATAATGTGCAAGAAAACATTCCAATCGTTATTTTTTAACTTCTCGGTGAGAGGAAATTACGTCTGTCAATAATGGGGATAGAAAATGAAAACATAGCACAAATTGTTAAGTATGAAGCAGAAAGACGGGCAGCTGCAGGCTGTGGATGCTAGTAAAAAATGTGTCGGAAAAGCTTAATCTGTAACGGATCTATTAAATTTCAAGATAAAATCGGATTTTCTAGAAAATATTAATAGTATTTGATTGAAGTATTTCATTTTAGCGACTTCATATCTAGCTCGTCAAGGTTTGGCTTTCCAGGGCGAAGAATTATACGAATCGTTAAACATATGCAGGTTTGTTCAATTATGTACTCGAAATAATGAGTTAGCACTCTTCTAATCTAGAGAAAGACTAAGCACGGATGTATATACAGCAACAAAGCAATCTTAGGTTACAAGCAGTGCTGTTCGAATATTCACAATTTACCACTAGTCCGAAAAATCCAAGTGTACTTTCAATTTGATGGCGGATATAGGTAAGTTGTAAAATCCGGGAATCTGAGCTGTTTTTTTTGTGAAATATTACATATCGACCGTGGAAAAGAATAAGAACGTAACCTACACATAACACATTTTACAGGAGACACAAAAAACGTTTATTTATAATAATTTTAGGCCAAAGGAAAATTATTAAATATACACAACCTTGAAGTGCACGGAGATTGATAAACAGGTGTTTAATTGACATAATATAATACTATTTAAGAAAAATCTTTTTTTGAAGTCCTTTTTCACGGTTGTAATTTTACAGGCACTTCCTTTTTCAAACCTAAAGCAAAATTTAAATTAGAATTAATCAGGGGTGGGGTGGAAGGGGCTCGGAGGGGTTCGCGCGAGCCCGTTGTTAATTTAATAGAAAACAATATTCTCAGATCAAATTAGCAAATAACTGCAATTTCTGACTTATATGTTATCTACGACAGCTTCAGTATACACAGTAGTACATTTTTAGCCATTTAGATTGATAAGTTTACAGTAAATTGCATATTGTTAAATATTATACATGTATTAAGTAAAAACCGATTGTTTATTTAAGTATTGCATATAATTGCATAGGAGTGTTAAAAAAATTCACTCCTTCCTCAGAACACCGAGTATTGGTTTGAGATTAAGCGAGCCCATTGTTAATGTATTGGCAGCCCACCACTGAAACTAATTCGGCATTTTCAGCTTACATCCTTTTGATAGAACGTGGATCAAGTTGCATACGTAAAAAGATGTTTTGGAAACACTGGGTTATGTCCTTTTTCTTGTGAGTTTCTTCTTTGATTCTTCAGTGTTATCATCACAAAGCTCACGATTCACTGGAAATCACCATTATGCTAGTAAATCATGATTTATAATGTTGTTATAAGTAATATTCTACAGTCGTCATAATATCAAGAGAGTAGCACGACATATGACGTGTGGCAGAGTAGATTTACTGAAATCGAACGATTGTACATATATGTACATATATCGCGAAAAAACATATTTGTTTTTTATGATTAATTATAGTCTAAGACTAAGGTTCATAATAGTACTATTTCAAAGTAAGTTAACGTTAATATTTCCTTATTTATTCGTTTTACTTGTTGCACGTTGTATGCAGTTTGTTTTACATTTTATAAATCCGTAATACATAACATTTGTCGGGCCAGTAGTGCAGCGGTCAATGTTGCTGCTTTCCGTGGCAGATCTCACGGACTCAAGTCCCAGCACAAACACCATTATTTAATCGATTTATCGTTTTCTGTTAGGAAGCATGGGCGTTGGTGATCTCTAAAAATCCTCACCCACCCCTTAAATCGAGTGCGATAAGTTAACCACTAGTAATACCCTAACCCTTATCCTTCTATTCTTACTCTCTTCCAAAAAGGGAGGTTGAGAAGCTGTACTCACTTGTTTTATTACTACAAACAGTTCTCGTTGAAGAGACATGTTGAGCTTACCATCATTAGAAGACCATATGGATGGCTTGTTCAGGCGGGGGGAACCTAATTCTAGCCGTAAATTCCTGTTTCCGACCAAAAATTCCCTAGCCGCATTCAAAAAATGAATGCGGCCTTTAGATAAGAAAAGGTTCCCCACCCCTGGCCTAGTTCCATGGAACGATTAGTGAGAAAACATGTTTTGATTTATATTACCGATTATAATCAGCGGTGGGCTGCCAATATCTTAACAAGGGGCTCGGTAAATGTTATTCATTTTTTTATCCATGTCCGCTCCCTATGTCGAGCATACGGCCTCCTAATGAAGGTATCTCAACAAAAGTTATTTTTCTACGAGAACTGCTTGTTATTAAGTCGTTCAACCTCTCTTTTCCAAATAGGGTAGTAGGAATAAAATGATAAGGGTAAGACAGGACTAGTGATTAATTAATAGCAGCGCCCAGTTGAATTGAAGGATCGGAAGAGTGGGAGGCAATCTTAAGACATCACAAACACCCATGCCTTCGAACAGAAAATAGATAAATCGATCGAAAAAATGCTGTTTCGTACTGGGACTCGAGCCCTTGAAGTCCGACACGGAAGCCCTCAACGCTGAATGAAAAAATGAAGGGACAACTAATTTTCAAATTTAACAATCTACAGAAATTGTAGTTATGTGATGATTTTGATCTTAGACGAATGATTTTCTTATATTAACAAGGGGCTCGCCGGCCGCGCTGAAATTTAACAAGGGGCTCGCGCGAGCCCCCTCGAGCCCCCTCCAGCCCATCCCTGATTATAATCGATTACCTCTCTTTTTTAGCCCCACAAAAGTAAATCTAGAAAATATGACTACTGTTTTCTCGGTACGCAAGTGTTTGTATATATGAAAAAAAATATTACCAATCAGTTCCATATAAATACTATTCGAAATATAATTTTATGATTCTGTCAACGATGTAATGAATTTAAATTTAGTTGAAATAAATGACTAAATTATTCACTAAAAAGATGAGACAAATAATATTTTTTACAACTCAGTTTAGATGTGTCGAATCTTTGGTCAGCCATATCTCAAAACTACTAATTTCCAGTTGTCGACATTGGGAGTAGACATGGATAAAAAAAATACACTAATTGCACAGTATTTCATGTTGATGGTACTCAAATTTTGAAACTGTAATTCATTAATACTAATCTTTTTTTTATACTGATAATTCAGCCATGTTTGTTTTAATGTATCAAGTAATTCTTTTTATTTAAATAGTGCCATTTTTCATTCATACTTACATAGAATAAAAAAACTGGGTCCACAACATAAAAAAAAACCAAAGATGAAAGGGAGATTAGATCTAGGCTCCACAGTTCCCCATATAAAATGAAAAGACACTGATGATCATACTTTCATGAGCAAAAATGTTGCCAAGCGAGGAAAACATTAATTGGCAGAGTTTGACAAATGTCTTACGTATTTATTATCAGCATTATTTTTCCTCATCGTCGATGTTTTTTTTTGCAACATAAAACAAAACCATTTGTTATTGTTTTGATAAAAAAATATTATAACTCGTTTTATATGCAAAGTATGCTGAAAATGAGGAAATAAACAGTTTTAAAGCTTAATGTATTTATACTGCGATTCAGTCGAGTGACTAACACTGTGCTAGAACACCAGTGCGGACGTTTAAAAAAAATGATTTGTCTTCGATGACATACATGTCTGACATTTTCCGTCCAGCCATCCGATCCTGAAAATGGGATATATCGAAAGCGACTAACCAACTACTTATCCAACCCTTGTCCCAACAGTAATGCAGTATCCAGCACATGGGAGGCCCCAGGCGCAATAAAATTTGGAGGCTCTGTTTTTCGGATAACATAATAACGTCAGAAAATTTCAAGTAAAATAATATAAATATATAAAAATCTGAATAAAAAGTGTACGATATAAGCTATTTTTGAGGCCCCTAAGATTTGGAGGCCCCAAGCGCGCGCCTCATTTGCTTATAAGATAATCCGCCACTGCCCATCAATCAGCCTATCCTTGCTCTCTCAAAAACGGGTTGCTCAGCGATCGAAGCACACAATTCCACCATTCTTAAGAATGTGAAATTTAATGTTACTTCGAATTGATTTTTTCAATCATTTCCGTTTAACTTACATATTATATGTATGTATTTTTTTATCCATGTCCCCTCCTAGTGTGGAGTATATGTCCTCCAAATGGAGGTATCTTAACAGAAGTTTTTCTACGAGAATTGTTTGTTACTCAGTCGCTCAACCTTTCTGTTTCCAAAGAGTAGTACCTAGTGATAGAAGGATAATACTAGGACAGGACTAGTGGTTAACTAATCGCTCTCTCTACGCCCAGTTATTGAAGTTTCGGAAGGGAGGGAGGGGGATATTTAGACATCACAAACACCCATGCCTTCGGACAGAAATCGATAAATCGATCGAAAAAATGCTGTTCGTACTGCGACTCGAACCCGTGAGATCCGGTACGGAAGTCCACAACGCTAACCGCTGCGCCATAGGACCCGACCCATATGTATGTATACCATCATATTATCTTTAGTCGGCCTAGCATGCAGTGGAAACGATAATACTAATAAATAGACTCTTGTGGTTTGAATAAATATCATTACATTTAATTTAATTTCCTTATTTAGTGGTTGTTAACTTTCAATTGCAATAACCTCTAGTTACCTATTCGCAGGGGTGGGTTCTCGTAGGGGCTCACTCGAGCCCATTGTTTAATCTTACTAAGGCCGGCGAGCCCCTTGCTAATTTAAGAGAAAACAATATTTGCAAATCAAATTATTACACACAGTAGTACATCTTTAGCCATTTAGATTGATAAGTTTACGCTAAATTGCATATTTTTACATATCAACTTTGGAAAGGAAAAAGGACGTAACCCACAGTTTTATCAAAACAGGTGTTTTTTTATTATAACAATGTATCAAACTTGATACACGTTCTATCAAAAGGATGAAAGCTGCAAACGCCGAATTAGTATCTAAATTTAGCATTTAATTTTGAAAAAAATGATCTTGTAAAATCTTAAAACCAAGAAAAAAGACTGAAATAAAGTTTTTTCGTAGACAATTTCTTTAATTAATATTAGATTATGTCAATTAAACACCAGTTTAAAAGTCTCCGTTCACTTCAAGGTTGTGTATTATTCATAATTTGCATATGGCCCAAAATCATCAAAACACGTTTTTTGCGCCTCCTGTAAAATTTTATATGTGTGGGTTACGTCCTTTTTCTTTTCTTTTTCTTTCTTTCCTTTTTCTTTTCTTTTGATTGACCATTTTTATTACTACCGATAATCATTTTCTATGTATTTATCTGTTATTGGTTTCACTGGTATAAAAAAATACACTAATTTGTTTCATATTATGAATATTGTTTTTGTCCGTCAAAATAGCATTATATATTAATACTCGATAATGTCCGTATGATTGCATGATTGCATTGCATGATTGTCCGCGATTTTACGAGATCTGTTTATGCTACTATGAAAAATGATTGTTAGCAAACTTGAACATTATTCCAAAGATTTAATATTTTACGAAATTTCTGCTTCTAAGAAAAATGGTTGTTAGCAAATTTAAACATTGTTCCAAAAATTAAATAATTTACGAAATTTCCGCTACTACGAAAAATGGTTGTTAGCAAACTTAAACATTATTCCAAAAATTAAATAATTTACGAAATTTCTGCTACTACGAAAAATGGTTGTTAGCAAACTTAAACATTATTCCAAAAATTCAATAATTTATGAGGTCTATTTCTGCTATTTTACAATTTAAATACTGCAGGGCTGTCGATATATGCCCCGAGGTCGATTTATGCTACTACGAAAAATGATTGTTAGCAAACCTAAACATTATTCCAAAAATTAAATAATTTACAACTAAAATACTGCAGGGCAGGGCGGTCGATATATGCCCCGAGATGAATCTATTTTATTTTTAGAATTTCTGGCTTATTCAATAAATAGGTTTGTAATTTTCTGACGTCTTAAAAATGCAACAAAAATCCCCCCGTTGAGGTCAACGGGCTTACAGCTAGTAAGCATTATAATTATTTTATGATTCGAAGTATTTTCTATACGCCTTTATTTGTGTTCATAAAATATATCGTTTTGCGCTTTACATGCCCCTGTTCGTAAAGCACATTTCCAATTATGTAATGAATATGTATATAATTTAAATTGGCAATAGGTAGTTTATATTTTAGAAAAGGCCTACAATCATTGATGAGTCATACAAAAACCAGA
Organism: Himalopsyche anomala; assembly: GCA_031772345.1. Taxonomy (NCBI): domain Eukaryota; kingdom Metazoa; phylum Arthropoda; class Insecta; order Trichoptera; family Rhyacophilidae; genus Himalopsyche; species Himalopsyche anomala. The sequence continues at coordinate 18,582,562 of CM062840.1, forward strand.
TAATCGACTCACGTGAGATTAGTAGTTTCGGTTTTTTGTGGCACAGACGTCATTAAACTTTGACTTTTGTAAATAGTAGTTTTTATATTTTTAAATCAGGCATAGTAAAATATTTATGTTTGGATCACTATTTTGCTCTATGGTTTGAAATTTAGTTTTTGAATTTAGAACAAGTGCTTTTGTTTAATTTTGCGCGGATATAAAACAACGAAAACAAAATTGTATACATATTCAATCTAGCGTGAGCGATTAGGGACCGCGTGTAGATATAAAAAAAACGAGAAATATGCGTCCAAATGACATTAAGTCTAAATGTGAATCTTCTTCATCCATTATGAATATCATTTTAAGTTTTGAATGAAAATCTGATGCTGTGTTTTCACAGTCATAGATAAAAGCACGATCTGCATTATCGACAAGTTAAAACTTGCTGTCAAATGAAGCGCCATTTTTAAAATTTTATTTTCATATATACAACCGTTTTTCTGATCAATGAAGTCAATAAAACAATAAAAATTAACTGTTACAGTAGAGTATTATGTATAAATGATGATCTTTATCAATTGATTAATTAATCAATTTAAAAAAAATACTAATGGTAGAAACTTGATCACCGTTCTACAAGAAAACTATGACGTAGGTATCGTCGAAAAAAATATCAATAAAAGTTATATACAGCCTATACGAAAAATTATGTATTCTCTAAAAATGGCTATGCAAATATTGTAATATATTTTATTTGTAGTCACTAGTTTTATCTATAGTGCAGCGTGGCTAGAAACGTACAACTTTTATCTTATAAATGTGAATATAAAATCAAAGTTGATTTGTCGGTTTGCCAGTTATATATTATTCTAGCTAGCAGAGTAGGTCAATATGAAGTAACATTAAAAAAACTTTGCTGCTATTATGTCACCCATTTTGTTAAACTGAAATATAACGATACTTATTCGTTCTTAGTTTTTTTTTTGCATTTTTCTCCACCATAATTGAATCGAATTGTTTTGCTGTGGCTAAAAAAATCTAATAAGTATTCTTATAAAGTGTTGTTTCATTATAATATATTATAAACATAATTATATAACCTTACACCAGGGATGCATAACTCGATGCCCTTGTGGCATTCTAATGTTTTTTTTTATCACGTCGATCGCCGACAAGTTTCATGTAAAATGGTGAAAATCTAAGTTTTATTTGATAGAACACGTAAAAATATAATTTTACAAAAATTCAGTCTAATTTTATAGAATTCATCTTAAATTTACTAAGACGAAGCTCGCATACACTTTTGAATCATATTTTTTATGATTACATCATTTTTTTTTATGTAGCCCACTAAAGAAATAATGTTGCGCATGCCTGCTTTTTACATTCTTCTAGATTTTATAATTATTATTGTTGTTTTATGTCTCTAGCGAAATGGCATTATAAAAATGTTTGCAATACTGTCGTTTTTGGTAAACACGTTTCCATCTGCATTTTTTCACAAAATGACTTTATAATGCAGTTTTTACGTATACATCTCGTATACCAGTACGATAAATAATAATATAAAAAAAACTTAGATTATTCAACGTATTGTGCTACAAACTGTGACACGTGTTTCGCTTCTTTCAGAGGCATCCTCAGACGATCTTACTTTCACAAATGCTTGTTTTAGTACGAATGATACTTGATAAACGGTGAACATTTGAAAATTACTTCTTCCATGGTCCTGAAGCATGTTATTTAAAGATGTCTGATTAATAAACTGGTCTATTGATATTTTCGTTTTAGCGAGGTTTTACTTTACACTGCGACCGTTGTTTTTTGTACACGGTGTGAATACTCAATACTAATAACGTAGTAATTTAGCAATATTGTATGTTGCTCTGATAGTCTATTTAACATGGCCACCACGTGCTCGATCAGTCAGTCGGCATTTAGACGTCGAGGTTGCCAGTCGCCCCGCAAGTGTCTGTCCTTATTTGTTTATTTATATATTGGCATCGAGATTCCTCAGCGTTTTGTTTATATTTTTGCGAGCGGCGCGTTTTTTTTGCAGTGCTTATAAAACGTTAATAATAATTGTTTTGGAAAGTCACTTAGAAAAAAATATCGCAGCATTTTTAATAATCAGGTGAGTGCTTTGTGACTTTTTTTTTATCAACAAAACTTCGGTAAATATCCTTTTCTACGTGCTACTATTTTTCTCTCCGAAAATCAACCAAATACCGCAGAAAATAATACTTTACAAAAAACTTAATTACAGATACGAAAATATAAATAAACAAAAGTTGAAATCAAAAATTCATGGAAATTACGAAATATTTTTACGAAAATTCGTCTTCATATTTCAAATTGTCTGTAAAAAATCCCATTTGAAATGTTATACTAACTTTTTAAATCATCGGTTTCCCTGGTTCCCAAGTATGATAATTTAGCATTTTCCTATTATCAATTAAATTTTCTAACATGGCGTGCATTATTTTTTATTGGTATTTAGTTAATTTTCTGGTAGAAAAAAAGAAACATATTAATTGCCCTTATTTTAATCGTAAGAAATTTGTGGGTATATAATTTAAAATTTGGTGTCGAAACCCGTATCATTTTTTAGTGCTCTGCGATAAATTTATTATACAGATATTGATTGCTTTTTAGTTAAATTGGTTGAACTCAGGGGTGGGCTGGAGGGGGCTCGGAGGGGCTCGCGCGAGCCCCTTGTTAAATTTCAGCGCGGCCGGCGAGCCCCTTGTTAAGATAAGAAAATCATTCGTCTTAGCTCAAATCAGCACCTAACTGCAATTTCTTTAGATGGTTAAATTTTATTATGAAACAAGACTTAGGCCCCTTCATTTTTTCATTCAGCGATGTGGGCTTCCGTGCCGGACCTCATAGGTTCGAGATAATTACTAGTCCTGTCTTAGTCTTATCATTCTATTCCTACTACTTTTTTTGGAAAAGAGAGGTTGAGCGACTAAGTAACAAACAGTTCTCGTATAAAAAAAAACTTTTTTTGAGATACTTTACAATGGATACAAATAAACGGATAAGATTTACCGAGCCCCTTGTTAAGATATTGGCAGCCCACCGCTGGTTGAACTCCATTATAATAACGTAAACATAGGCAACGAATTTAGTTCCACATGTATTTTCTCATAAAAAGTGTGTTAGGGTAAGTATTTTTTAATACATTGACAATCTATCTCTTCTTAGTTAATTATTATTGTATTAAAAAATAGCGAAACGAAAAATAGTACTGCGATGGCATGGTGCCGAAATAGGAATCAACAATATACCTTTTTATGTCACCGTTCTGGTAAAATTTGGTAAGTAACAAAACACTGGTTGGTGCACCAGGTTGCAAAAATAAAGGAAAATTATTATTAATATTAACTTAAAGGCAGGTTATTGTCCCTGTATATTAATTATAAACACTTATTTCTATCATATCGGTATTAATCCGTCTATATTTTGATATTATAATTACCAATGTAAAATAATATATCGACGCTAGGGTAGGGGCTTTATCCTAAAAGCTGACATTTATCATTTGATGTTTATTCCGAACTACCAATCTGTTACTTAACAACTTCTGCCGGAACAGTGACGATTTATAATATATTATTTAACTTTTCCGGTTCTAAGCTCAAGAAATGCGACCCCAATACCAACATTTTCTTAAATATCTATTTTAATATGGGTGATACAATGTTTATAATTAAGGTATTCTTATATCATAGTTTTTTGGACCTTTTGTAATTTATATAAATACACGATGACGCGATGCGATAACGAGATAAGCGCCCGCCTATCAGCGATCGTTCGTAAGATAACTACGCGTGAACGCATTAGTTGCAAATACATATTTGTATTGAAATGACGTCTTTTTTACGCGCAACTTAAAAGATGATTATTTATTAAAAAAACACGGATATTTATAAAAAAAAATGTATGAGGAATGATGCAGAGAGATATTTTAAATCCCTTAGACTATTTTTTTTTTGAAGTTCATAAGAATAAGGCCAATAATGAGGAAACCACTGGGGTCCCTAAACGACCCCCATCGGCAGAGAAGTATTTTTCTAGTCTCCGAGCCGCCAGAGTTAACTAACCCGCATCAAAAATAATCAATAACGTTTATACATAAACGAGGCGATGTGATTGAGAACAATGATCAACATTCCTCCAACGCTATCGTTGACAACCACTGTATGTATATGCGAAAAACGTGCCAAAATGTCACGCTTTCCTGACACATGGCTTTTGTTTTCTTTTTCTGATATCTCATGTATGTTATAACTAAGAGGGAGGAAGCTGGAATGGATATCTTGATGATTTTCTGGAAAGATAATACAAATATATCTACTAGTTGAACAACGTTTTCTTATAAAAAACAAACACTCTTGGGTATGTCTTATTTGCGGTTTCCATAGATGTAGCCTTGAGTATTTTTTAAACATTGCTTTGGTGCGATACTTACCAAGCCAAATTGACCGTTATTGATTGAGGTTATTTTTATTCACAATATAATATATTGTTAGTTTTTTTTTATGTATCGGAATTCAACAAAAAAAAACGCAAAGATACGTAAATTTAAAAGTTTTTAATTTAAGATATAAAAAAAAAACACAGAATTGTTACACTACATTATTTTTCTACCCCAAGGGCAGTGATGAGGTAATAAAATCAAACTTTTATTTCGATAGATTTTTGTTTAGAAAGGGTAATTAACTTTTCTGTGCCACTAAAAACAATCTGTTTTTCTTTACGACTTGTTTTAACATGTTGGGGACGGAAACTTTTAAATGTTATACCGCACACACGTTGGTCGCAAAAATATCGACTGTGGAAAGGGAAAAGGACGTAACCCACAGTTTTTTTTTGTTGATAATCACAATGTATATAACTTGATACACGTCCTATTTAAAAGATGTAAGTTGAAAATGCCGAATTAGTATCTAAATTTAACTAAAGGGCCTGTGGAAATTGTAATCAGGAAAAATTCTTTAAAGGGTTTTTTTTAATATATACTAAATTAATATCAGATAATTTCAATTAAAACCCAGTTTATCAGTCTCCATGCATTTCGAGGTTGTGAATATTTCATAATTTGCCTTTGGTCCAAAATCATCAAAAAACGTTTTTTTGTGTCTCCTGTAAAATTTGTTATGTGTGGGTTACGTCCTTTTTCCTTTCCACAGCCGATATGTACAAGTAATTCATGGAGTACGACAGTGGTATTACCTGTCGTAATGACGAACGCTGCAGTCTAGTTGGGGAGCCGGTAAATTGCTCGAATGCAATTGCTGGAATGTAATTGCTCGAATGTAGAATTCCTCGAATTACAAATTGCTCGATATGCAAGTTGCTCGACATGCAATTGCTCGAATATCAATTGCTCGAATTGCTTGGTTATTTAAACGGTTTTAATACAGTTTAGTGTTTATTACATAGTAGTTGATCACTTGGCATTTTATTACACAGTATGTACTCTTAGTTTGTAAGCCGAACTTTGTATCAAATTGTACATTATTGCTGTACTATTTATCATTGCCTCCAGAATTATTTTTTTTAAATAGACATTTAAGAAATACTACTTGAATTATTATTTTTTAGATAGAAATTTAAGAAATACTACCTATGTAAGTTGATCTTAATTCAGTAATATAGAAAATCAGTATTGTCTACTTTTACAAGGAGAGCCCAAAATCACTCATAATAAAAATGTTTATAGATAAGGAGTGTAACGTCTTTGTGATAGCGGTGGTAACTGGCATAATATAAATTATCGAGTAAATATCCAATATGGCGGTTATTATTATTTTTTAATTTATAGCTGCGTCAATAAGTTAATAATATTCTTAAAGAAAATATATTATGTGTGATTTGTAAAAGTGGAAAAATTAAAATTTTCGAGGAATTAGTAATTCGAGCATTTAACGTTCGAGCAATTGGTTATTCGAGCAATTTTCATTCGAGCAATTTACCGGGAATCGTCTAGTTGGCTAGAGCTTGCTCTACCGACCAGGCGGGTCTGGGTTCAATTCCTGGTAAGGTCAAAGTCAAATTTCATATCTAAGATATTGGTGTTTGTGATGTCAATTCTTCTCGAGTTGATCACGAAAATATTTGGCGCATTAGTATTAGCTGTAGTGCCAAATTTTTTTTATTTCAAAACGTTGTTACAAAATTTGTTCACTTTTATAATACCGAGAATGAGTTGGTTTGTCAACAACTGAATTTTACTTCGATAATATGATTTTGCGAGTTACGTCTAAACTTAAAATTCATTACGTACTTGATGATTTTTCATTTAAAACTTATCAGATTACTATGAGGCAATACATGAGCTTTCATATACTTGTTTCTTCCATTAAAGCAACCTCCGATATTATCTGTATTTATGGAGGTAAAATAATTCATTTATTTTTTAAAAAATATAGTATATTATAAAATACATAAATTTTGCATTACATATTTTTAAAAACTGCCCCTCTCCAAATTTAACTTCACATTGATTCTTACTTAAAAATAATATCGACAAATATACAAATATAAAAAGATGACTATAATTTGATTTGTGGTTTAACAGTTTTACTTACTTCATATGTATATTGACTGATGAATTTTAAACGTTTGCACAAAAAATATTGTTAAGAAGTATTACAGACACGCAAAATTTGACTTCCATGTGGAAGTAATTATCAACGATAGATATAAATTTTATCAATTGGACGTAAACCTTGCAAATTTTTTTTCGTCTTGTTCCACGTCAAGACGATAACTGAAATCGTCAAGAATCTTTGTGATAGCCAGAAAAGAAACTAATGAAAATATACAACAATACAGTAAATTTCATTAACTATTACTAACCACGTAGATAATGAGCATCGTTGTTCTGAAATACATTTTAAATTATTTCCAAGAAAAGTATAATTAAAAAGATTGCTCATTTAACCTGTTATTAAATCATTTAAATTTAGTAAGTATTTATGGCATTCTTATCCCATAATAATAATAAAAAAACGCGAACATGTTGAATGCTTTTTGATTTGATGGCTTTTTTATTTTGGCGATTTCGTAAAAAACGATTAATAATTGATCAGGCGGTGATGCAAGACTGATAAAAATAATAGTCGTTGCCTCACTTCATAGTGTACGTCACGTCAATAAATTTTGCGAATATTTCTTCAAATTTATATAAAAAAAATGTGACATTTATAAATTGATGGCTATTTTTATAGTGTAATATTTGTCTAATATATGATATAAAAATAGCGCATTTTGTTCTTTGCTATTTTAAGTAAAATAATCACCCCACTTCAATAAATTGTGATAAAAACAGATATATTTCGACTGTGGAAAGGAAAAAGAACGTAGCCCACACATATAAAATTTTACAGGAGGCGCAAAAAACGTGTTTTGATGATTTTGGGTCATATGCAAATTATGAATTATACACAACCTTGAAGAGCACGGAGACTTCTAAACTGGTGTTTAATCGACATAGTCTAATATTAATTAAAGAAATTGTTTAGGAAAAACTTTTATTTCAGTGTTTTTTCTTGGTTTTAATATTTTACAAGGTCATCTTTTTCAAACTTAAAAGCTAAATTTAGATACTAATTCGGCATTTGTAGCTTGCATATTTTTGATGGAAAGTATATCATGTTTGATACATTGTGATTATCGAAAAAAACCTGTTTTTAAAAAACTGTGGGTTACGTCCTTTTTTCTTTCCACTGTCGATATGTTTATATACATTCAGCGAGAACCCAATTTCTTTAATCGACCATTACAAAAAATTATGAATGCCAGATTATGTAACAAATTCTTTGAATATATATTTATTGAAATCCAATCAGAATAATCTGTTATCAAAAGCTGCGTAAGCGCTTTCATTGAACTATCTATATCAGCGATACTCAACTTTGTTTTAGTCTGGGCCGCATGCCGGTTTTTGCTACGTTACGTGGGCCGCATTATATATACCTAAATATACCAACTACTTGACATTACGTAAATGTAAGTGCTCGAAAATACAAATGTATTTTTTAAACGTAATACCAGATGTTTGAAAAAAGCATCTGTTGACAATGATTGTTGTATACCTCATATTAAATCTAAATTGGCCGCAGGTTGAGTATAGCTGATCTATATGTATATACGATTTTCAATCATGTCAACCAGCGGTGGGCTGCCAATGCGTTAACAAGGAGGTTCGCCTAATCTTAAAGCAATTCTCGATAGTCTAGGGAAGGAGTGAATATGTTTATCACTTCTATGCAATTATATGCAATGCTTAAATAAGAAATCGATTGTTACTTAGTGCACTCATAATATGTAACAATATGCAATTTACTGTACACTTATCAATCTAAATAGCTAAAAATGTACTACTGTGTATACTGAAGCTGTAATAGATAATATATAAGTTAGAAATTGCAGTTATATGCAATTTTGAACTGAGAATATTGTTTTGTCTTAAATTAACAAGGGACTTGCCAGCTTTATTAAAATTTAACAAAGGGCTCGTGTGAACCTCTTCGAGCCCTCTCCAGCCCAGCCCTGATGACAACTTTCAAACCAGGAATCTTCAGAAATTAATTCTGATATTATATCAATCTAGTCACAGCACCCAAAGATGTAAACAAAAATGCGCTAATTCAAAAATAATTGTTTTGTTATTTCAATGTGGAAGGTCAGTTTTTTTGGCTTGCTATTAAAATGTATGTAGTAAATATCATTCAACTATTTTTATTGTTTGTTTGAAATCTTCATTTTTTTTAAGTTGTGCTCTTCAGCGCCACTGCCTACAATGTGTGCTATTTTATTATTATTATTATTTTTGCACTTAATTAAGATCGGTTGAGGTGCAAAAAATGATGATTTAGTTAAGAGATTTTTTTTTTGTTGTTGTTGCTTTGTTGTTTGTAAGATTGATGTCGATATTAGCCTACTGCCCGTAGCGATCAAACGACGAAACCTTTAGACCAGGTGTTCCCAACCAGTTTTTAAACCAGGACCCCATTTATAACAAACAATAAATTGGCTGGAGCACTTTTTTTAAAAAATGAAACATGGGATATTTTTCTCAGAAGTATAAAAGTTTCTCTAGTAAGCAACGTTTCCTCGAATTTTTTTTATATTGTGTTTAAGCAGTAAATTTTCAGCAAATAAGAAATGTGCGCAAATATGAAGGTGTGTATTTACTGACGGATGTGTAGGCAATCCCATGAGTTAATCCTTTTCGCCAGCAATGGCTTTAAACTTAGTAATACATTTATTTCTTATAAATATAAACACGATACATTCATTTACTAATCGTCAGCTCAAGTTCATCCGCGCACTTGGACGCCTGAAGATGCCGAAAAGCAAAACCCGGGTCGTTAGTGACAAAGCTTGTGTGAATGTACATAATTTAAACGATTCAAATTCGAAGCAATATTGTTAAAAACTGTTAATTGTGTTTACTTGAAAATCGGAGTACTTTACTAAAAAGCATTGATGTAGAATTTCAACAGTATTTAGTTGCACGAACATTTGATATATTTTATCCGCTTTTTAAATATATGATGGGTAAAAATAAATTGCCGCCTGTGTGGGAAGAGTGGTCAACGTCGTTGGCTACCGCTACGGAGGTCACGGGTTCGAATCCCAGTACGGACAGTTTTATAAATTGATTTTTCAATCGTTTTATGAATTTCTGTTCAAAGGCATGGATGTTTGTGATGCCTTGAATTCCCTCCTCCCACCTATCCTACCTGTGAACGGGGCGTATCGAGAGCGATTAGCTAACCTCTAGTCCTCTCCTAGCCCGTTCCTTCTATTCCTACTATCTTTAGAAAAAGAGAGGTTGAGCAACTGAGTAACAAGCAGTACTCGTAGAAACACTTCTGTTGAGATAAACTCCATTAGGAGTCCATATGCTCCACATTGGGAGCGGACACGGTAAAAAAAAATGAAAAAAATATGCGCTAGTTGGGACTAGTTTGGACTGGACTTTTGGGCAAATCATCATCGCACCTTTTCCAGTAGTGGACACTTGGATAGACGAAAGCTTAGCTGTTGACAATTGACCACAAAGCTACGGGACTGATTAGTTTCGTATTCGTAACTCCGAAATCGGAATAAAATCACAAAACTTCCACGATCATTAATGAAGAAGCTAAAATGCCACCTATGTAAACGAGAGAGCCAAGATTTAGAATAATTAATATTGACGTAACTTGCTAGTCTGAAAAATAAATGAAAATTATTTGACCAGCTGTTTAATTGTGTCGAGTTTTTTTTAATGTGTTCATTCACTTGAAAATATTGCCTACCATGTTGTTATGAATATCTTCTCGAATCTGGTAATAACGATTTTTAAATAACACGGTCCGCTAAAAAGAAGAAATACTATATTTTTTTTTCATACCGATAGATATAGACGTAATAAAAACAACTTTTCCCGCCTTTCTGAAAAAAATAACTGACGCCATTCCGCTTTCGTTGATTTAGTTTGCGGGGTCATGGATGAAAACTTACATATCGACTTTGGAAAGGAAAAAGAATGTAATCCACACATATAAAATTTTACAGGAGGCGCAAAAAACATGTTTTGATGATTTTGAGCCATATGTAAATTATGAATTATACACAACCTCGAAGTGCTTGCACTTCCTTGGAGACTTCTAAACTACTGTTTGATTGACATAATCTAATATTAATTTAAAAAATTGTCTAGGAAAAACCTTTATTTCAGTCTTTTTTCTTTGTTTTGATTTTTTACAAGCTCATCTTTTTCAAACATAACAGTTAAATTTAGATACTAATTCGGTATTTGCAGCTTGCATTCTTTTGATAGAATGTGTATCAAGTTTGATACATTGTGATTCCTTTCCACAGTCGATATGTATATTGATCAGTCTCTATTGAATTATAAAAAAGCACACATGTTTGTGATGGTTTCATACACACCCTCCCCACCCACTTTATATACCAGTAAATTATAAGCTGAGTGAAACACAACAATGGAGCTGTTTGTAATGCAGAAGAAATAGGATTTACTGATACAAAAAAAAATGAACGCGCTTCTCTCAACGATCGACAAAGATGACTGATGACATCAATTTTGTTACGAGAGCATCTTATTGATTTGTTATATAATTGAAACCATAAGTGAACGAAAGAGTTACAAATCTTTTAATTTAACATTTATTAAAAAAAAAAAGTAATTCTTTGATAATTATAATCGATAAAAACTTTAATAGCGAATGACACATTCATTCATTTTCAAATAAAAAAATAAGGAGACAAAGCCTCTTCATATATTGCGTTATACACAACTTTTTTTTCTCCATATCCGCTCCCTAGTTGGTGTATATCAGTGATGCACAAACCGCGGCCCTTTTTCAATGTTGTGGCGGCCCTTAAATCTTTTTCTCAAACATATTTTTTTCACGTAAAACATTTGTTTAATAAATGTAACTAAGCTTTTTCTTCAATGAAGGAGACTAAATCGGTTCATAGAAACAGGCTTTCAAATATTATGTCAAATTAAAAATTAACAAAGACCAAGAATGCATTAACTTATGAATTGCATATCAATGAAACACAAATATTTCACAATGAAACGATTTTTAATAAACAAGTACTCATAATCCTGTTTTTGCATGTCTTATTTATTATCGAAATAACACGGTCAAAATAATAAAATGGAACTTATTACTCATTTATATAAATTCACTTAATCTTTTTTATACGGTTTCAAGGCTGTTTTACATGAAACGTACATATTTTATGTATAAAAAAGGATCGAGCGTACCTTAAATCATTTTTTACTTTGCGGCCCGAACCCACGAAAATTTCTTTTATGCGGCCCGCTAGAAGGTAAAGGTTGTGCATCACTGGTGTATTTGAACACCACATGGTTCCTCCAAGATTCTCTGTCCCCCGCCAGTCTTCTTGCTTCCTCCCATGTAATTCCATCGTCCCGTAACTCCGCCGAGTACATTCTATAGAACAGGGTTTCCCAAACATTTTCTGGAATGGAACACTTCGCAAGTCCGGAAAATATAACGGAACACTTAGCTGAATTTTTAAGATTCTTTTAAAACTGTGTTGCAGCGTATAAAACCATTCCATTTTTTTTCGGAACACCTACTCTGGCTGACATAGTTTAGGAAACCCTGCTATAGAATATAGATGGTCATCAGTAGACTTCTACGACGGCGGAATCCATTCGGTTGGTAGAAGAGACAAGCAGAATTCAGACATTTTCGAGGCATCCGCAGCACATTTCGTCACTTCTTCACTTTGGACGTAATTAAGGACGGTTTAGTCTGTTCTTTTATCTCCGTGTTTCCGACAAAGTCAAACCAACGCACTCCTAGTATACTAGTACAGCGGTCGGCAAAGTGTGGTCCGCGAAAAAGTTTTGTTGGCCCGCAGAGAAGTTTGATATTATTTTATGAAATAGGTGCATTTTAGACGCATTTGATCACTTTTATTTCAATATGTAATATTTAACACAAAATTACAGTTAGTGGTCCGCTGGATTAAAATTGTGAATTTAGTGGTCTGTGAGCCGTCTGTGTGGTCGAGTGGTCAACGTCGTTGGCTACCGCTACGTAGGTCACGGGTTCGAATCCCAGTACGGGCAGTTTTATAAAATTGATTTTTCAATCGATTTATGAATTTCTGTTCAAAGGCATGGATTTATGTTATGTCTTGAATTCCCACCTCCCATCCTATCCTATGAACGGGGCGGGGCGTATGAAGAGCGACTAGCTAATCACTAGTTCTGTCCTAGCCCTACCCTTCTATTCCTATTCTCTTTGGAAAAAGAAAGGTTGAGCAACTGAGTAACAAGCAGTTCTCATAGAAACACTTATGTTGAGATAAACTCCATTAGGAGTCCATATGCTTCACATTGGGAGCGGACATGGTAAAAAAAAAAGAACACAAAAAGTTTGCCGACCGCTGTACTAGTATACGCACCTTTAGAATTTTAAAATATCTTATGATTCTATGTTGAACATGGTACATAATACCTTCATCTACACAAAATATATTTGTTTTTATATAAATCTTGACACTTCATCCACTAATTTCTTTGATTGATTTCGATGTTTCGTTGCAGGGATTGTAAATTGAATTCAACCGGAAAGACAAATTGGCAACGTCTGTTGTTCTTTGAATACAGCATGTACGATGTACGATAACTAATTCTCAACTAACTGGGTATTGAAATTTTTTTTTGGCTCTCTTTTTTGCGAATCGCTGATTGATCGCTTACGATAAAAAGTACCTATTTGAAACAGCGCGTGATTGATTATGAGGAACGGTAAAAAATCGTATTTTTTTTAACACGGCAAATTAAACGCAAAAAGTACTCATATAAAAAGTATTTCTAACGTGTTGTTACGATTTCTATATTTGTTACTCGGGCCAATGTTGGACTGAGTCATTCAAAATCAAACGAGCTCATCGTATTGCAAGAATTACTGCGGTTTGGTAGTAAAATACGTTTATTAGTAATCGGAAGGTCACGGAATCGATTCACAGCTGTGTCACAAAGAGTAATGGCATGAAAACGTTTGATGCCGTTGCTTTAAAATGAGGCATCCATTATCAAACACGGCCAAGTCATGTTTTTACCCATGTACACTGTTTTATTAATTTAAGATGTTGCACCCAAATACGTACGCCCATAAACTATTTTTCCAGGAAATTTTAGAAATAAATATATCACAATTGGGTAGCTTACCGATTTTGAATGAACAGGTAAATTTGCTAAATTCCCCACTCTTATAGCATATATAAGTAAATATAATCATATTTTTTTTTGCCAAAAAACAAAAATAAATATAATTCTGTAGGCATTCCCATAGGTTAAACCTTTTCGCCAGCAATGGCTTTAAACTTAGTGATAAATTTATTTATTATATAAACACGATACATTTATTTGCTAAGCGTCAGTTCAAGTTCATCCGTGCACTTGAACGCCTGAAGATGCCGAAAGGCGAAACCCGGGTCGTTAGTGACAAAATTTGTGTGAATGTACATAATTTGAACGCTTTAATTTTTTTTATTAATTCTGATAGAGTTCTTTGATACCTATAATTCAGTATCAGTTTCAAAATAGTGCTACAAGTGTATGAAAATCAACTTTAAATAATCAAACACACTTTTGGCTCTCATGAAAAATCAAGTAAATCTAACTTGGCCGTGTTTAATACTGGATGTTTCAAACATATAAAAATCTCAATGGTGATTGTATTTTATTATAAGCGTGTATACTTATTGCGTAGAGCAGTCCTCCGCAGCATTTTCTCTCCCACGGCACACCAAAATTTTCCAGATTTCCGCAGCTCACTTCAAATATGTATATATATATTGTGTAATATATATTGCCACCTCAGTACCACTAGGCAACTTTGATTTGATCATTGTTTGTACAAATTATTTGATCTTTTCTTCACTGAAATAATGCGCTACGGCACACTTAGCATTGCCCCACGGCACACTAGTGTGTCGCAGCACAGCGATTGCGGAGCACTGGCGTAGAGCACTCGATGGTGTAGTCTACGCCGTAGCTAGACAGTGCATTCAATAATATTAGTTTCCAGTATGATACTAATACTTCTCGAAATTAAATCATTCAAATTTATTGTTACAAGCGGCGAATAACTCCTTTAAGTGAATACGATTATGCGTGTATACATAATATGTATCTGTTTCTCGTTGTATTTTTATAATCCATAATTTATTTTTTTGCGCGAATTTGAAGAACATATTTTTGATACTTTTTTATGCGATTTTGGAACCGATTTATCAAATTATATGAAAGTGACGTTTTTTTACTCGCCACTTTCTGGAACCAGTGTATTGCGTAAAAAAAGGATTAAGTGTACATACATAGATGCTGGCCTTTTTTAAATAAGTCTAACTAAATGCTTAACAAATATATACAACTATCAGCTTGATTTTAAAATAATATTTTTCCCAAGGAGTTTATTCCCACCCAATTTTCCGGGCTTCAACCCGAAATAAATCTAGCCATTTTCCCGCCTCGCATGTTTATTATGTTGTATTCTTTTTGAAAAACATTCAATTTTATTATAGTCCAGTTGGTATTCGATCTCGTTTCGCTTGGCGACGCTAATCTTTCGGCTTATAACGGCAACCTGTTGAATGGTACATATGTACATATATTAAATTTGTAAAGCTGATATAAATGATCTCAGTTCGTACACTTATTTTAATTAAAAATAATTTGCAATATTTTTTCATTGTATTGGCTATTTTGTGTATCTCTTTTGCGACTACGTAACAGTCGTAAATATTTACCTCGCGTAATGATCCGAAGTGCTTGACCATATTACCACATTAACATAACATACTAAGCGAGTTGTTTTTTTATATATATTATTTGTTTGCTTTTAGAAGCAGAAATGACACATTGTATCTGGTTTTAAATTAAGCGAAAGATGAAATAAAAACATTTATTTTAAATACTGTTCTTTAAGCTTTGTTCGGAAAGCGCTTTTCATTTGATTATCATGGCCTTTGTTTCAAATTTGACTTCCGATACCGGGATAGCAAATGTTTTGTTTTCCCGGATTTCCATGTTTTAAATTCTAGAATTCATCGTCAGTGAATCGTATTGTAGAATGTATTGTACAAATCATTGTTTTATAACGTTAGTTCTAGGACATCCAATCCCTAACCCTCTTTTTGATTCCGGTATTTCGGGATTCACATTTTTTTTTTCGTGATTGATAACTTAACATTGTTTCGTAAAATTTGGCGAAAAAAGTGTCGCTGATAGATCGATATGACGCTGAAGTGTTTACTTATTTCAAAAGACTGTCAAAGAAAACGTTTAGTTCCCTAAACAGCCACAATGACGCATCGGCCAGTTTATAACAATGCAGTGTAGTTACATTTCCAATTCGACTTATCCAAATTTAATTTGATATAACACACCATGTAAAACGAAGAGCGCGAATAAGTCACAACACTATTTTCTTAATTAAATAGTGAACGTTTGAAAGATCAGTCCTATGAGGCTTGTTCGTGAGGAGATAAATTTTTTAATTGTTTTAATGATCTCTGTTGCATTATTGTTGACGATGATCCTGAAACCAGTGGCAGCGTGAGTTAAAAGGTCAAATTGGTGCAAACCACATAAAAAATACATGTTTACCCAGTCTCATTTGCTTCAGTGTGTGGTGGAGAAAAAATACAGGTTAACCTCGTCCATCCGTGACCCAGGCGAGTGCAGATTCCTTAAAAAATTTTCTCCATAATTTCCTTGAATTTGACACTTACCAAGAAACATCATATTGAGTGGAAGTTTTATCGGAACATTTAACGGTTATCATCAAATTTTACATGATAAACTTAGTCGGGCTATGCGTGTTATCTAGGTTTTTTTTTGCAACACGAAACATTATATACGCACTTTTTTTTTACAAAATTATATTACTTTTAACATTTACAAGAAAAAAGCTATTCTTGTACATGTAACCGTTTAAAAATACGGCTGGGTATAACTAAAAATGAAACTATAATGTTAGAAGCACAAATGTAAATCATCTGCTGTACTTTAGTTAACTTAAAACTATGTGTTTTATAGAAAGGCCCCTGTGATTCTTGTTTTAGCTAACATCTTTAATACTAATGTTCCCTCTGAGACGAGAGGTTATCTGTGCGGAAAATCCAAATACTAAGCGGGCCAATCTAACAAATACGCTGCATAATTTGTCATATTTGATATAAGGAATGGGGTTTTTTTTTAAAATTTGATTTGCATATTACAAAAATAAAGTTTTTACTTATAAGTATAACAAGTGTATTAAATAAAACAAAAGAAATAACAGAAATCTAGTTTCTCACGTCGTTCCTCACAACTAATCAATATATTATATACCCCTTCTCGATCAATTTATTGTTCTGATAATATATAAGAATTGAATTCTTGTTAAATTAGCTTAATGCTTAATATCTAATTCATTTTGGTCAATTAGGATTATAATATATATATATTTTTTTACAATTTCCGCTTCCAATCTGGAGCACATGGACTCCTAATAGAGTTTATCTAAACAGAAGTGTTTCTACGAGAACTATTTGTTACTCAGTTGCTCAACCTCTCTTTTTCCAAAGAGTGTAGGAATAGAAGGAAAGGGCTAGGACAGGACTAGTGGTTAGCTAATCGCTCTCGATACGCCCCGTTCGTAGGATAGGATGGGTGGGAGGGGGAAATTCAAGAGATCACATACGTCCATGCCTTTGAACAGAAATTCATAAATCGATTGAAAAATTAATTTATAAAACTGCCTGTACTGGGATTCGAACCCGTGACCTCCGTAGCGGTAGCCAACGACGTTGACCACTCGACCACATAGGCGGCAAATAATATTAATAAAAAACATTTAAATAGTTGTATTGGAGTGCACGCCAACCAGAAATAAGTTCGCGGCGGTATTAAAATTGCTGCGCGGCCGCAAGCGCGCCCAGCTTAAAGGAAACATTGCTAACGACGGAGATAAACAAGAAATGGTGCAATATTATTTTAAAGCCTTATGAACTGAATGTAATTAATTCTCAAATAAATTCCTGCTATTTTATTTTTCCATCGATGTGCATTTTCAAAATAATATTATGTAAATATTTATTATCACTAATCGTGGGAAATTCCTATTGCTCGTAGTATACGTGCATATAAAAATGAATTTAATGTTTTTTTGACATGTATCTATTCTTCGTTGATTATTTAAAAAAAAACCTTGTTTGCATTATGTATTTGCATTATGTATATGCTGATGAGATGACAAGCCATAATAAATACAATAACTAATGATATAGAATAAAAATATGTACACTGTACAGTCAGCTGACTTAATCTGTTTTATTATTATTTAATTTTTTCGTGAAAAGACGTTCTTAAAATTAGGCTATTGTTATATATATTTCATAGAAAGCTTCCAGCGAAGTCTAGGGACAACCAACTAATGACAAATATTTTTTCAATGTACTTTTATAAAAAATGTATTTATAATATTATATATTTATAAAAATTCTAATTTGAGCTTGATAATTAATCGTTTTGTAAAAAAAACTACTCTATAAGGTGGCGCTATACGAGGGACTCCTGCATAAGCTATATTAAACTTTTCTATTGGAAGGCTTATTGTATTTTTACTCCCATTTAAATCTCAAAAGGGCTCAGTTTAGTCCAACCACTGGCTATAAACTTAATTTGTTAAAAATAACTTCTTTTATAGAATACAAAAGTAATATTTACTACAGATTTTTACACTTTATAAGCGGGCGTTTTTTAGTGATTAGCGCAAAAATATATTAAATTCTTTAAATCAACACAACTTCTAAACCAAACAATATTTTCGGCTGAAATTTTCAAAGAAATCATATGTGACATTTAATTGTTAAAAATAAAATGAAAACATTTTGAATACATCATAATTTCACTACTTTTCTGAGCTGAATATGAAAACCTGTTATTAATTTAGTACAGGGTTTCCCAAAATATGTTCCGCGGAACACTGGTGTTCCGTGGGACCTAAATAGGTGTTCCGCAAAAAATTGGAAGGGTAACATACGCTGCAACACATTTAAACATCTTATACTTTGTATCAAAAATCGAGTAATAGTAAATCCCCAGTGATATTAAAAACGTCAAATATCTAGGTACAGGCGGAGATTTTTAATCACTGTGAACTTTGTTTACTCATATTTGTATGTAATATGTTATAAAGATAATTAATCAATACATAATAAGTGGTTTAATAACTAATTTTTTTAGTATTAAGAATTACCCGACCTAAAAAAAAACTGTGTTCCGGTAACATTTCCAGATTTGAAGTGTTCCGTTGAATTTTCCGGACTTGCAAAGTGTTCCATCCCAGAATAAGTTTGGGAAACCCTGATTTAGTAGATAACACTCCACTTGTTATCAATATGAATTATTAAAAATATTCTGTATAAAAAATAACATTCCATCCATAGTTATAGTATAAAATCCTCATTCCTATAAATTTAAAATCACCGAAAGTTTGAAATCTGATGCCCTAAATATTCGAGAAACATGTGTCGCATGTTTTTTAAAAAATACTATGTGTGAACGAACATTCAGGGCATAATAAATTATGAGGTTTATTGCTTATTGTCGAAAAGGGTCACTTGCCGTGGCAGTTATTTTGAAAAAACCATTAAATTATTAGTCAATACACCAAAAAAACCAATAAACGTATTTTTACGTTTCCCGCCTATAGTGTGTTAACACTGTTGGTTGTAAAAACAATTATAGTGAAAGTACAACTCGATCAATAGTTAAAAATTAATGTGAAATATTTTCAATTAACATGCGTCCCTCTATCTAATGGAAATCATCTTGTACATGACATGCCTTCTCTAATCCCTTAATACTTTTGCGTCTGACTGTGCAGTGAGATAATTGAATACATGTGGCTATCTGAGTATAGATAATATAACCCCACTAATATCGGGTTATTTAACTATAATTTGTTTTTTTTTCATGTGAATTCCAAGGCTGAAATCCTTCACAAAAAAGATGATTAATATAATTATTTTCAACAACAGCACAGCACATTTACATTGTTGTGGGGTTTTGATTCATAATTGTTTTTTGTTGTTGTTATCGTTAATCAATTGCCCCATATTTAGCGTAAT
The DNA here is from genome assembly GCA_031772345.1 of Himalopsyche anomala. Lineage (NCBI taxonomy): Eukaryota > Metazoa > Arthropoda > Insecta > Trichoptera > Rhyacophilidae > Himalopsyche > Himalopsyche anomala. The sequence goes on from CM062840.1 coordinate 18,602,248, forward strand.
CATATACTGACTTGCTAAGTACATTTACTATTTTTTTACATTGTAATCAATCAAAACATTTGTGAAGACACCCTTTAGAAATAGTTTCGGTATTTCTCGTATACAATTGGATAACGAAGATTAATCGAATATAATCCTTAATATGTTGTTAGCATCAGCGGTGGGCTGCCAATACGTTAACAAGAAGCTCGGTTAATCTAGAAGGAATTTATCACTCGCATGCAATTATATGCAATACTTAAATAAGCAAACGATTGTTACTTAATACATTTATAATATGTAACAATATGCAGTTTACCATAAACCAGTGGTTCCAACCTTTATGTTACTGCGCCTCCCTTTGAAGAAAAAAACATCTTCGCGCCTCCTCATCCTTTATTTCAAATAGTAATGAAGACACGTTTCAAAGGGTAAATACATATTTTGGACTGATCGCGCCTCTCTTTGCAATAAATAGTCCACGCCTCCCAGGTTGGAAATCGCTGCCATAAAATGGCTAAAAACTTACTGCTTGGAAGCTGTCGTAGATAATATATAAATCAGAAATTGCAGTTATGTACTGATTTGATCTGGGAATATTTTTTTCTCTTAATTTAACAAGGGGCTCGCCGGCCGTGGTAAAATCTAACAAAAGGCTCGCGCGGGCCCCTCCGAGCTTACCCCCTGGTCAGCATCATTATTATTAGTTCATTGAATTTTCTTTTCTCCGTTCCGTCTTTAAGCGAAGTTTAGCAACCAAACGGTCGTGTCCTAATATAATTGTATATTATTGTTGATTGAATTGGCATTTATTTGGTAGAACTCAATTGCAACATTTAAAAAATAACAAAGTATTTTAGTTCTAGAAATAATATAACTATTTCGGCGTATGTTTTAATCAGAACTTTGTTCAAACTTACATGCATACTACAATATATTCTGTTATCCATTATGACATCCTAATTTATGTTACAAGTTATAGTATTGTATTTATTATCTTGAATTTTTAGTGTTTTTTGGAATGATAACAAATATTTTTATCGTATATATTTTTCACCTTGTTTATATTATTGTGGTTTGTGGTTTTAATAATTAAATATAAAGTCTCCTGTTAAGAGAATCCTTATAAAAAAATAAACACATATTTGAGAAGAAGAAAAGTTCCAACTTCTGCTAGTTCGGTGACGTATTATATATAGTAACTGTTTTATCGTGTGTAAATGTTACACAATAATTATATGTTATTGATTACGTTTGATGAAATAATATTCCATCAAACTGTGTTTCGTAGTTTTTGTTACCATGTCCTGCTGCCAGTGTGGAGCATATGTACTCCTAATGGAGTTTATCTCAACAGGAGCATATGTACTCCTAATGGAGTTTATCTCAACATAAGTATTTCTACGAGAAATGCTTGTTACTCAGTTGCTCAACCTCTCTTTTTTCAAAGAGAGTAGGAATAGAAGGATAGGGCTAGGACCGGACTAGTGTGGTTAGCTAGTCGCTCTCGATACGCCCCGTTCATAGGATTGGATGGGTGAGAGGGGAGAATTCAATACATCACATACATCCATGCCTTCGGATAGAAATTCATAAATCGATTGAAAATCAATTAATAAAACTGTCCGTACTGGGATTCGAACCCGTGACCTCCGCTGCCCAAGCCAACGACGTTGACCACTCGACCACACAGGCGACAGTGTTTCGTAGTTGGTCTGGTTTTATTCAACTCGTCATCTGGCCGGATTTGGTACGGCTTGATGACGCGTTGAAAAACTGCCTTAACCCATACATGCCATTATAAAAAATCATGTTCCCTGCCATGATGGCATCTCAGTTTCACTGTTTGTTGACAGTATTTAAACCTAAGTTAGAAGCTATAAAATAATTTAAAAAATGTATATATGCTAGAATACCTACAATGATATATACTTATTGACAATATTAAGAGAAATATTGAATGATTTAATGGCTCCACTATTTATGATTGCATCATGGGCATGGAGGTGTTAAACCATCGATATTGTTTTGTAAAACTTTTGAAAATAATAATAAATTTCAAACAAAATCCTTGATACAAAAGTAAAACTTTTAAATGGCGTCGAAGAGATTGTAGATTTAATGGTTTTAAATAATAATTACGTACGGTAGGTGTAGTTCAGATTAATATCAATGTCGGTTTACGAAATCGCCAATTGCATTGAGTGATTTTTTTTCGCGCAGCCGCGCTTGAAACAAAAACATAATAAAAAATTGCATTTATTGCAAAAGTTTTGCGGCAGTCATTGGCACAGTTTTGTTTTTATCCGGTACGTGTGCACTTCATCAAATAAAAATATTATCATAAAAATTAATGTTGTGATTTGAGAATTTAAAAAAAAAAATGTATTTGTGTCCGGAGTAGGGATTGCAATACCGGATGAATATATCAATGACGGTATTTCCGGTACCAATACCGGGATTACGAAAAAAAGTTTTGACATAGTCGAAAACATCGCGATGCCGGGAAAGTAAATCTATATCGGTGTCTCGATAATTCATATAAAATATCGTCATCGAAAAATATATCGATCGCGGAAAGAAAAAAGGACGTAACCCACACGTAAGTTTTTTTTTATCCATGTCCGCTCCCAATGTGGAGCATACGTACTCCTAATAGAGGTATCTCAACAGATTTGTTTCTACGAGAACTCAGTCGCACAACCTCCCTTTTCCAAAGAGAGTAGTAGGGATAGAAGGATAAGGCTAGGACATGACTAGTGTTAAACTAATCGCACTCGCTACGCCCAGTTATAAAAAAGTCCTAATTTAAATGAAATTTAAAAAAAACCTAATATTTTTATTCTGACCAAAAATTGATTTAAATTATGACCATTTAATTTGTTCCCTAAAAAAACCATTGAAATATTTTAAATGAATGATTTAAAAAAGCTGAACTGAACTCTAAAAAATGTGTACAAAATCATTGATAAATGATAAAAATAATAGCACTGTAATTATAAAATTTGTGTTTGGATAATTTCTACAAAATGTGATTTCAGTTATGCAATTGTTCTCAACCCCTGGTGCTCACGCTACTGACCTAGACATATTTAAATATTCAAATTATTATTGATGCTTACAGTCAGTCATTGTGCTACCAATTATTGTAAACTTAAGAATTGCATAAAAACATCACTTTTTAGTAAAAAAAAAAACAGCATAACGTTAGGCAGGGCCAGCGTTTCTCAAAACAAAAACAAAAAAATCTGGGATCACTATTAAATTTTACTTAACGTGATGAAAAACACTCACATATTTTTACCGTAGCATAAATAACTAATTTTTGGTCAATTGTGCACTAGAGTCTGTTAATGAATTGATTTTTCAATATCTTTCCAAAGAGCAAAGTTATTTACCTACAATTTTAAATGTGAAATAACGTTAATTGAATTTATCATAAGACAGATTATGAAAAATGATTTAAACATTATTTTGTAGCCATACAGGGGAAATTGATCAAGTGTAAAATATTGAAAATTTTAGGAACTTAGTATCAAAACTCATAATACCTATCCTTTTTTTGATAATTTTAAGATGAGTATGTGAAAAGGATATAAGTGCATCCACTGCTTATTACAAAAAAAATAGTTGGGTATTAAAATTTACTTTAAATACTTTTTCGACCACTGCCAAAGATTCTTATCGGTGTCAAGTAGGGTATCCAATCCCGGGATTAGTTCACCGAGGAATTTGAAATCCTCAATTCCCTTCTCAAATTACTTCTTCTCAGATTATCTCCAAACCTTGTTTTTTTTTTTTAGCTCACCGAAGAATTTGAAATCCTCGATTTGGTATACTTTTTCCTCAGATTGTCACAGAAGCTCGTTTTTTTTTTGTTTAGCTCATAGCTCGTCGAGGAATTTTAGCTCCACAATTTGCCAATTTCGTCTCACTTTTCGGGATTTACTCAAAATTTCTCAATCCCGAAATCCCGGGATCGCGACCATGTCAATCCCGGGATTGCGGGATCAGAAAATTGAACGGGATCCCGGGATTGGATGCCCTAGTGTCTAGGCTCACTTTTTAAAATGAATAATATGATATGGGTAAAAATAACTAAAAAAGAAAGTCGCCTGCTGTGGCCCAGTTGGTTAGAGCTTGCTCTACCGATCACTCAGGTCTAGGTTCGATTCCCGGTAGGATCATTATTTAATTCAAAGTTGTGATCGAAGACTGGGTGTTTGTGATGTCAATTCACATTGCTTCCTCTCCTCCCATCCTTCTGATCCTTTAATAACAGGGTATAGCAATAGCGATTTGTTAACCACTAGTCTTATGCTAGCCTTATTCTTCTTGCCCTTCTACTCACTTTGAAAAAAAGTTAGGTTGAGCGACTAAGTAACAAACAGTTCTTGTAGAAAAATTTCTGTTGAGATACCTTCATTAGGAGGCCATATGCTCCACATTGGGAGCGGACATAGATTTAAAAAAAGAACTACAATGTAAAATACTATCGCCAATGCGATCAGTTAATATATTTGCATCTTAGGAATGTGCTACTTTTTACTTGTGATAAGATATTAATTTTTAACATTTTTTATAATTACGAAAAATTGTCTCCCGTGTTTTTTTTTTAATTAACTCGATTTTTTGAGATTATGAGTTATGATACTAAGCCCATCATTTGTAATCAATCCTTAGATTCTAGAGATTTGTGTTTATACTGGTTAAATATTACGTTACGTTGGACATATTTTCCAGAAAACTATTATGTTTTTAAGACGTCAAAAACGTTTTGTTATTTAATTTTCGCGATGAATTTCACTTTGTCAATTTCTCTTGCATGATAACAATTTATTTACTTGAAGTATTTTGTCATCAAAATTTCGTGTTCAGTAGTGAAAAAGGTCTTTTTTGACACTATATATTATCGAAAATGTGATTTAAGCTAGTTCTGGTTGATACTGGTAAATTTGCACTGACCAAAAAATTTGTATTTAAAAATAAAACATCTTTGATCTTTGTTAATTTTGATTTTACCTTGGTGAATTTCTGCGGAACACCATTTGTAAAACGCTGCATTACACTTTTTGTTTAAATTTAAAAACAAGCAACTAAATAATGCAGCCTTGAAAAGATTATTTTTAATTTTTTTTCCAATATCAGTTGACAGAGGCTTGCGAAAAATTTAATCAGTACACATGGTAATTCATGGGAATTTAATCAACTGTTTCACAAAACAAATCGATGTGATTTTTGCTTGTTAACCGATTTAGCAGTCAATTTGTGGTTATTCTTTTTCAGTATGGCATCAAAAATCATTCTTTAGTACACACATTTGTAAGTTCTATTTATCATTATCAAACATATTATTATTTTTATTATTTTAAAACATGCCCACTCTTAATGTAGCATATTGTCTGACGTCAGCCTCTGAACTTTTTTCCGTAGACTTAGTATGGTGTCGGTCATGTAGCTTAGTGTTTGCTGATTACGAACTTTTGTCAAATAGCCATACTGAAATCAATAATGGGGAAAAAAACAAAAATACGGAAATTTAAGTATTCTATTCCAACCGAACTTTATCCGTGTCATTATATGTGTCAGGGTTTCCCAAAATTTTACTGCAATGGAACACTTTGCAAATCCGGAAATTTTAACGGAACACTTTGCTTAGTAAAACAAAAACAAAAATATGATAATAAAACACATATTATTTTTAAATGGTGTGGAGTTAAGTGTTCTTGCATTTTGACTTCGTTGCAACATAAAAAGGAAATCCTGCGTCCACAAAATAGGTTGTATAAAACGGAAGTAAAACAATAATTACACACTGGGGGACTCTTCTGACAAGCTCGCAAAAAAAGACATTCATATCAGAATCACTAATAAAATCAGTCAGATTTTTATAATCACTTACTTGGTTTTGCATAGTTTGGAAAACCCTGATATATGTAATTGTCGATGACACCAACCTTGAGCTAAATTTTAATATTCAGATTTTGCTACAGATGTTGTTTTCCAATTATTCGCCGAATTTAAATACGGCAAAAGGAAAATAAGAGCAAAGCCGTCCCTCCAAAATATTTTAACCATAGATTTGCCAACACTGCTAATGCGAAGAAAATGTTAACTGAAAAATAATGCCGAAAAATGTCGTAATTTACTGGTTTGGTTTTCATACAAGACAACACATAACATGCTTCATAATTTTATGTAGTGGCAGTTTTAGAGCACTACAAGAAACAGAATACAATGAGCTAGTTCACTAAAAAGTTAGTCCAGTATATTCTTTACCTCATTTTCGGCAAAAATGTCGGTTAATAAGTTTTGCCTTGACGTCATAAATAAATAATTTTAAAAATTTGCATGTTTATTACTCAGACATAGCAGATAGGGTATCCAATCACGGATCCTTTTTGTGATCCCGGGACTTCGGGATTGACAATTTTTCAATCTTGGGATTGAACATTCGACATAAAATCGTGTAAATCAGGGGTCACCGAACTTTTTGAGAAGCGGGTCAGATTGAAATTTTTAAAAACTAATAGTGCCGGACGACATATAAATTCTTGTTGGAATCAAATCAGAATATTATTTCATTTTATGTGGTTACATAATAATTAGAATGTAAACAAATGTTTGCCCTTAGAATTTCAATAAATGAGAATATTCGAAAATTTTTGAGTAAACGAACATCTGGTCGTCTCGCCTCCAATTTCTATTGAACTTTTTTCACTTTGAGTCCCCTACCAGATAGTTGTATGACAATTGAAGGTTTGAAATAAATAGCTGTCGTCAATTCACAACTAAATCATGAAAATTTATATTTATTATATGAATAATTTATATGCAAAAATCCAGAACTTTTCGCGGGCCGGATGAAAATCTTCGGTGGGCCGTAGTTTGGTGACCGCTGGTGTAAATGATTCGGGATTGAGAAAATTTTTGGTCGGTTTTTAAAACCCAGAAATTTGTAGATTTCTCAAAATTACCAGCGCGAAAACTGTTTTTTAGCTCTTCCAAGAATTTTCGATTCCAAAATTCCAGGAATTAGCGGATTTACCAAAAATAACAGCGCGGCACCTTTTTTAGTTCTTCTAATTTTCATTTTTTCAATCCAGGAATTCCGGGATTAGTACTGTCACAATCCCGGGATTTTAGGATCCGGGATCCCGGGACTGGATACCCTAATAGCAGAGCACTTGAGAGAACTATTAAACAATAAAAAACAACCGATGTGTCTGTCTATAGGCGTCTCGGTGTATCAAATGAGAGACAAGTTTTGGTGTAATTTGTCTTCCTCGTTTGACAAGAGTGGCATATACTTTTTAAAAAATTTACATAATTGATTGATCGGAGTCGTGCCAATTGTATCAATCATGTCTCCCGCGACGTTTGTAGTACGCTGGATGATCAACAGGTGACACTCTACAGTGCTAAATGAAACATCTTTTCAATAATGAAAAAAAAGTGACAAATCACTCTCTTTCAACGAAGATGCACAATTTAAATAACATGTGTTTATCGTCATACAAATATGACCGTATTTTACGACATGTTGTTGAGTCGCGTATTATAAAAAAATAAATAATTAATGATCGCTGAAAATGATTTTCGGTTTATCCGTCACCTTCCATCCCCCATTGATAAGTCGAAAGATGGCAACGATGTAATTTTTTTTTGCGTCGCGATCATTTCTACATTATAAAAAAAAAATCTCTTTTACTGACGTAATTGGACAATCCTTAATGATATGTCCCAAATCTCGTGATCACTGCAAGGGTAATTTAGGAATGGTTTTGTTTTAAACCGTGCCCGATAGTAATGATGACGAATGACGATCCATTGATATGTTGGTAACTAGCTTGGATTCTGACGAAAAACAATACCAGAGGTGACAGCAGTGGCGGATTATCCTATAAGCCCATGAGGCGCGCGCTTGGGGTCTCTAAATCTTAGGGGCCTAAAAAATGGTTTATATTAAATAACCCATGTACATTTTGTTCATATTTTTATATATTTTAGATGAAACTTCTTGACGTCCTTATGTTATCAGAAAAACAGTGCCTCCAAATTTTATTGCGCCTGGGAATTCTCGTGTGCTTATTCGCCACTGGGTGACAGTAACAACAGTGGCTTCTAATCCGTCAGAAAACTTGTTTCATCTTTGCATTTAGATATTCTTGAGAATTCAAAAGGCGAAGACAGTCAATTTGTTTTGGTTTCCCGAGCAATACTTAATGCATGGTTTGCCACACTGTTATGTTATCGGGCCTACCGTTTGATTCAATTATTGATGGCGGTTGACTGACACAAAACAGTCATTTTTTGTAATTTTGAAAACGTCAAACTTAGGATCAAAATTTTAACTGTTTTCTGCTTTTCGGGTGTAACTTTTGGGCGTTCTTCTACTTTATTATTTTCAATGAAACCATTTATACTTTTATTTTGAAATCGTTTATGGATTTGCATCCTAAGCCATGAATGTATTTTCTTTCCACCTATCTTCTTCAGCGATGGGTGGCCAATATCTTAACAAGGGGCTCGGTAAATGTTATCCATTTTTTTAATCCATGTCCGCTCCCTATGTCGAGTATATGGCCTCCTAATGAAAGTATCTCAACGAAAGTTATTTTTCTACGAGAACTGCTTGTTACTTAGTCGCTGTACCTCTCTTTTCCAAAGAGAGTAGTAGGGATAAAATGATAAGCATAAGACAGGACTAGTGATTAACTAATAGTAGCGCCCAGTTGAATTGAAGAATCGGAAGAGTGGGAGGCAATCTTAAGACATCACAAACACCCATTCCTTCGAACATAAAATGGATAAATCGATCGAAAAAATGTTTTTTCGTACTGGGACTCACGGACGCCCACAACGCTGAATGAAAAAATGAAACGACAACTAATTTTCAAATTTATCCATCTACAGAAATTGCAGTTATGTGATGATTTGATCTAAGACGAATGATTTTCTTATCTTAACAAGGGGCTCGCCGGCAGCGCCGAAATTTAACAAGGGGCTCTCACGAGCCCCCTCCAGCCCATCCCTGATCTTCTTCATAATAAACTAACTACGAATCCATTTGTTGTCTTATTCTTCTTTCCTTACCATTTCCAAAGATTCATTGTTTAAAACAGCAGTCATACTGAGTAGCTTTAATTATCACAAACCGTACTTACACAGTTGGAGATGATTTTAGCCACAATGCCACAGTAAACAAAAATTGTTTGTTGAAAAATTAGAAAGAATTATGTGTTTGCGCAAAAACAGGAAATGATTTTTTAACAGCGACCTAAATTAAGGGCGATTGAACAATTAGATTAACGCCTGCCATTCAATGCTCTCGACAAAAAGCTGAATGTGAGCATGTCAAAATAATTGACAACCTTGATTGGGTACCTATTTAAAAATGAATTAGACAACATTCATTTCTGGATTAAAATTATACGTACACTTGAATCACGTTTTAATATCAAAAGTTCGCTCATATTATCGTAATTATGGCTACGTCAAGAATAGAAAAGCGGCGATGGATCTTGCTTGGCGAGCTCAGCTGAATCCTGCTCGTCTCCTCTTTGAACGGAAAGATAACGTTATTTTGACCCTGGCCATATGGTCAGGGATGGGCTGGAGGGGGCTCGGAGGGGCTCGCGCGAGTCCCTTGCTAAATTTCGGCACGGCCGGCGAGCCCCTTGTTAAGATAAGAAAACCATTCGTCTTAGATCAAATCTGCATCTAACTGCAATTTCAGTAGATGGTTAAATTTTATTATAAAACAAGTGGTGTTTGTGATGTCAAAAAATTCTCTCCCACCTTTCCAATCCTTCAATTCAACTGTGCGTGACGAGAGCGATTAGTTAATCACTAGTACTATCTTAACCATATCCTTCTATCCCTATTCTTTGAAAAAGAGAGATTGATCGACTGAGTAACAAACAGTTCTCGTAAACAAAACTTCTGTTGTGATGCCTCTATTAGGATGCCATATACTCCACATCGGGAGCGGACATAGATTTAAAAAATGTATGATATTCACCGAGCCCCTTGTTAAGATATTGGCAGCCCATCGCTGCATATGGTCATGCAAACGTATTCACCTACACGCTGACATGGATTGAAAGAAAGCAGAAGATTAACAGTCACAAGAAATCCGTGTCGAAGACATGCGAAACTGTCCAACCGAATACATCGCCAAAATCGTATATTTTGCTTTCAAAATTATTACATTATCAACAAGGAATAATTCATAATTTTAAATATATCTGTCTTTTGAATCGTCAAAAAGGCTAGTCATTAATCTTGATTACAGCGATTTGTTGGATAATAATTTATAATATGACGGGTGACTGACTATCTTTCATGGTTTATTTTCGTTAGGATCTTCCCTCAGATAATTTATTGAATGTAAACAGTTACTTCTGTGCCTAGCAAAGTAGAGAACGAGAATAAATCTCGGATGTATCTCTTAGGTCGGTGCTCCGCAACCGGTGTGCCGTGAGCCAAATACAGGTGTGCCGCAGTCAAATACATAATAACAAAATATTTTGACCAAGAACATCGGGTCGTGCTGTCAAATATCGAGCCAAATATAAAACCGTTGTGTTCATTGAAACAAGCGCAGGTATCACATATATTAGTTATTATTTTATAATAATTATTCGAAATTAAAAAAAAATTCCCTCCTCTCACCCATCCTATCCTATGAACGGGGCGTATCGAGAGCGATTAGCTTACTATTAATCCTGTCCTAGCCCTATCCGTCTATCCATACTCTCTTTGGAAAAAGAGAGGTTGAGCAACTGAGTAACAAGCAGTTCTCATAGAAACACTTCTGTTGAGATAAACTCCATTAGGAGTCCATATGCTCCACATTGGGAGCGGACATGGTTTAAATTATTTTTTTATTAAGATTGCATAAAAGTAAATATATTATAGTTTTATGTGTGGATTCTTTTCAAATAAAAAATGGAAATTTATTGTAAAATTTGTGTATCAATTTAATACCTATATATTTTTGCTTTTGGTGTGCCGCGGTATTCTAGGAAGAATTTTGGTGTGTCGTAGGTGAGAAAAGGTTGCGGAGCACCGTCTTAGGTGACCATGTGCTCCGAATAAGACAATGCTTACAGGATTCAAGAAAACCTGTTGCACTTCTGTATTTATATTTCATATTCGATGATACTGCAGATTGTATATGAATTCCACTAAAAGATTTTTACAGCCTCTAATCGAGTTAAGGAAAGGCATTTTACATATGTGCTTAACATTTGCAACGAGTTCATGATGTGGTAGTTATATTTTATCGAGTCGCAAAAAAGTAGATGTTGACCGCAGAACCTCGTTGCCCGACCGTGAACTTGATAAAAAATTGTCCTCACTCGTATTTTGTAAATATGTTTTCGTGTTATATGTACTAGTTAATTTATACGCCAGTTAATTCATTATTTATTAAGATCAACAATTATTGCACACAGGTAAATTAAATATATCTGAAGAAATTGTGATATTGGCGTACGATGTAAAACTTCAAGGGCCACTCAGTAAAGTAAAATGTATGGGCTCTTCACCAAAAGCTATCTCAACTCGTAACGGCTGTCAACAGCGGTGGGCTGCCAATATCTTAACAAGGGGTTCGGTAAATGTTATCCATGTCCGCTCCCTATGTCGAGCATATGGCCTCCTAATGAAGGTATCTCAAAGAAAGTTATTTTTCTACGAGAACTGCTTAGTCGCTCAACCTCTTTTCTAAAGAGGGTAGTAGGGATAAAATTAAAAGCACGACTAGTGATTATCTAATAGTAGCGCCCAGTTGAATTGAAGGATCTGAAGAGTTGGAGGCAATCTTAAGACATCACAAACACACATGCATTCGAACAGAAAGTAGATAAATCAATCGATTTATCCATCTACAGAAATTGCAGTTATGTGATAATTTGATTTAAGACGAATGATTTTCTTATCTTAACAAGGGGCTCGCCGGCCGCGCCGAAATTTAACAAGGGGCTCGCGCGAGCCCCCCCGAGCCCCCTCCAGCCCATCCCTGGCTGGCAATAACATTAGATATCGACAATGTTTGCCGGTACGATAAGAATACGCCGATAAAGTGGGTGGATCATGAAAATTATATAAGTTGTTGTCTTCAAGTACACTGGGAGTCCAGATCATGAAATCAATACCAGTATTGTTCGACTTGATTTCAGAGAATTGAAACATCTCTTAAATCAAGTCAAAATTTTGGCACACAAGTGGTCTACGGAGTTGAAAGATGTAGGTTTTTGAGATTTCCCGGATTGATCAAATCACCAGCAAAGAGGTTTTGATATGAGTCAATAAGCATAGAGGTCTTAAGAATATATATAGCTAAAAGCAGATCTATAGTGACCAAACTGAAAATTTTGGAAAAATATGGAAATCATTGACAAAATATATATATATTTTTACCATGTCCGCTCCCAATGTGGAGCATATGGACTCCTAATGGAGTTTATCTCAACAGAAATGTTTCTACGAGAACTGCTTGTTACTCAGTTGCTCAACCTCTCTTTTTCCAAAGAGAGTAGGAATAGAAGGAAAGGGCTAGGGCAGGACTAGTGGTTAGCTAATCGCTCTCGATACGCCTCGTTCACAGGATAGGATTGGTGGGAGGGGGGAATTTAATTTAATTTAATATAATATGACACTTAAAAAATCTGACGATTTATCATAGAAACAACAAGTAATTCTGTGTCGATATATTAATTTCCTATGTACGCTCCCAATGTAGAGCATATGGCCACCTGATGAAAGTATCTCAACAGAAGTTTTTTTTTACGAAAACTAGCTCTCGCTACGTCCAGTTATTAAAGGATCGGAAACAGTGGGAAGGAATTTTAAAACATCACAATCATTCATGCCTTCGATCAGAGAAAATCGATTGAAAAAATGCTGTCCGTACTGGGATTTGAACCCATGAAGTGCGGCACGGAAGCCCACAACGCCAACGGCAGCGCCATATGACCGCGTCTTGCCTTTACTGTTTCAAAACGAGAGTTTGAGCGAGTAAATAAAAAACAGTTATTATAAAACAGCTCCAATTACTAAAATGTTTATGTTAGAAGTGCTTCATAATAGGAGGAGACATGATTGTAGAAAAATTGGATGCAACTTTTGAGCGTGTAAAAAGAAGTCGTGCATATTGAGTGAGTAGAGTAGACATATCTATCATCGTTTCTACTAAATTTTACAATAATCGGTTCCGTGGAACTGAAAGTCTTCAGATGAAATTAATGATTATTCAAAGTTTGTTATCGTTAAGCAAGGCAATCAGGTATCAATAAATTGATTCATATGAAAATATTTAGCATAGATCTGGTCATTGAGATAAAATTGGAATTTAGCAAACACAAATAAAACGTACTTGAAACATAAATTTTTAATTGTTTATTTGTTCTTATTTTTTAATCTTAAATCGTCTATTTTTTTAATATTCTTACTGATCTTGAGCGTGAATCGATGGCCGACTAGGGAATAAAAAAAAACAATTGATTTTAAATGTTCTGGCTATTTGTCAGCTGATCATTCATTCTTTTATTGCGACACTAAAAATAAATTTATTTGGTTTTGTGTTACTAATGAATAAAATTAGTGACAATTTTTATTATAATTTAATTCAAACGTTTTGAATCAGAGCCAGCGTGCATTCATATTTTTTAAATCAATGCCTGCTCTTTATGTGAAAGCATATAGTGTCGTAATGGAGGTATTTCAACAGACGTCTTTTTACGAGTTGCTCAATCTCTTTTTTTAGAATAGAGTAAAGATAGGACTATGGCAGGACTGTTATTTAGGATTGGTAAGGTGAGAGAGAGAGAGTTTTAAGATATCATAAACATCCATGCCTTCGAACAGAAATCTATAAATGCCGTTCGTATTGGGAATCTAACCCGTGGGATCCGTCACGGAATCCAACGGCATTGACTTGACCACTGCACTATGGACCCGAACATTAATATATTATTTAATAAAAAATAATAATATATAAATGCACTGTTAAAAATAATAATATTTAAGGGCATCAAAAAAACATTTTTCTTATTACAATGAATTTCATACCTATTGATATTTTTGTAAGTACAAATTTTTTTTTAATGCAGAGGTAATCATAAAGCATTTAATTAGGGTACTTATTAAAACAATATTACAAGTGGCAAATGATGTCAATTATAAACCCAATTAAAATTTGGGATTTTTTTAAAGGGTAGAGTTTCATTTTGTTTATATTTATTAGTCTTTGATGATTTTTTAATGATGAGTGTTACAGGTGTTAAGCATTTTAACTTTGTGTAATTATAATGTAATTTGTAAATCCTTTTCACGGTTAGTAGTTGCTTACACCTTGTATTTTAATTTTGAACTTGTATAAATAGCACTGTTTACATATTTTTATTATCAGTTGATAATGCTCGCTATGAGCGAAACCGGTCCTGACCAAATAATTTTTATGTGGGAATAGTACTAAAAATATGTTATTATTTTAAAGTAAAAATGAATTAGTTTTAACTATGCGTTTTATGATTTTAAAAAAAATTAACTTAATTTTCTTCTCAGATTTATACTTATCAATTTTTAAAAAAAATATTTTTGCGTGTAAGCAAGCAGTAGTACAAATAATCAAAATAAAAGAAAAAACCTAATTTAGACAAAATTAACTCACTTCTCAAAGGGTTAAAAACTCACTTAGCTGTAATCTTAGTTGTAATATTTAAATAGTAGGAAAAGAATTTTATAGTATATTCTTTTGCTAATCAAGGATGTAATATTAATACTATGCATTCCACATCAATAAATAATTTAATGGCGCCAATAACAAAAATCCCCAGTTAAAAAAATGTGTATCTACAATATGTACGTACATGAAAAAACTTGTCTTGTCTGCCAGTTATACTTAACCAGTTATCGCGTCCACATTTTTTCTGAATATTATTTTGTGTTAGATTTTTTTTATGAATTGCTAATTTATTGTTTTATTGATATAAATAGAATATTAATCATACAGCGCTAAAAGTTGGTGTCGGTAAAATGTTAGTTATTTTTTTCTATCGGCATTGTTTAGTGCCTGATTATATTTACAAAATAATTAATAAAACGGCCATTTTGAAAAATAAAAAAATCGGTAAGACAGACCAATGTAATAAATGGCTCTTATATAAAACAGTGGTCGTCAACCGGTGGTTCGAGAGAAAAATATGTTGACCGCCGAGTGTGTGAAATTGTTGTAGTAAATTATGTCAAAAATGAAGCAATAAATATTTACACTTAATTATGTGTTATAATTAAACAAACACTATAATGTCACTTTTATTTATATCGATACCTCGGTTCTAAAGTGTAACAACTCATAAAACATTATTTTTATTTTACCATGTCCGCTCCTAATGTGGAATATATGGAGTTTATCTCAACCTCTCTTCTTCCAAAGAATGTAAGGTTTTCCACCGATCAGGTGGGTCTGGGTTCGATTCCCGGTAATGTCAATGTTAAATTGGATTTTTATTTCAATTTTAATTTAAGATCTAAGACATGGGTGTTTGTGAAGTCAATTCTCCTTGAGTTAATCTTATGTGACTTTCAAAAATTCTCATCGAGTATATCTCGTATGATCTTTCAACTTAAAAATATTTGACGCATTGGTGTAAGCTGTACTTAATGTCAAATATTTTTTTTTTAATTAAAAAAAAAAACAAGATTTTGGGCAGTTTTAATGTTCTACTGAATATCTGATTTTTTAGATTTTAATAAAATTTTAGGATTTACCAAAAAATATATTTATAATATTAATAATGTGAGTTTTTCACTCGGTTTTTGTAGCGGTCCGCAAGTTTAAAAATTGTGGTCCGTAGGGAGTCCGAAAAGATTGGCGACCGCTGCTCTAAACAGCGGAAGCGTGGTCGCCGCGAATATAATAGCAGCAGTTTTACACTACCAAAATATGTGCTCGCTAATAGTTCCAAAACTCCCACTGTTTCGTGTCGTGATGCTTCTTCCACTTTGATTTTTTTTCTCCATTGTTCTCTACTGGGATTCGAAAACAAAGTGACGAATCGCATAAACAAGTGTAAAAAATGGAGTTCATGGAAATAGCGCCATCGCTTTGGAACAAGTCTGAGCATGCTTGGCTCCATTTTGATTCAGCCAGTCGTTTTCAAGCGATTAATAAAATGGGCAGTTATTTTCCATTAAAATCGAAATATATATTTAAACATATTATTACTAAAGTTAATGAATATTTAACAATACTTACTGGGTTCGTAGTCAAGTTGCCAACGTTCGGTTTCGGGTCCAACGGGCTCGAATCCCAGTACGAATAGTTCCATAAATTGATTACCCTCCACCATTTCCACCACAGAGAGTGATTAGCCAACCACTAGTCCTATGCTGTGGCTAGAGTTGCCACCCTTTTATGGGACAAATAGCTCAAAACTCGTTTTTTTAGCTCACCGAGGAATTTTAAATCCCCGATTTGCTCAAAGTTTCCGGGACAATTTAGCATTCATCCGGATCCGTCCGGGACAGCTCTTCCAATTCCGGGACGATCCCGGCCTATCCGACATAGCGACAGGTGGCAACCCTAGCTGTGGCCCAGTTGGTTAGAGCTTGCTCTACCGATCGCGCAGGTCTGGGTTCGATTCCCGGTCAGATCACAGTGAATTTGAGAATTATTCGATTCAAAGTTGTGATCGAAGACTGGATGTTTGTGATATCAATTCATATTATTTCCTCTCCTTCCATCCTTCTTATCCTTTAATAACTGGGTGTAGCAATAGCGATTAGTTAACCACTATTCCTGTTCTAGCCTTATCATTATTTCCCTATTACTCACTTTAAAAAAAAGTGAGGTTGAGCGACTGAGTAACAAACAGTTCTCGTATAAAAAACTTCTGTTGAGATACCACCATTAGAAGGCCATATGCTCTACATTGGGAGCGGACATGGATTTTAAAAAATGTCCAATCCTAGCTCTATCCTTTCTATCTTTACTCTCTACGAAAAAAGAGTTTGAGCAACTGACTACCAAGCAGTTCTCATAGAAAAACATTGGGAGTGGACCTGGGTTAAAAAAAAGTTTATCGATTTATGTACAAGTCTATCAGGAGTTTGAAAATGTATTTTGTGTTTTAAGTCATTGGGACAACACCGTTACCACTCGTCCGCAAAGATCGCATATCATGACATAATTCATCTTTTGGTTACTTCAGCTTCCCGTACACAATTTACTTTTAAAACAAGTACTATTAAATCCCATTAGTACACATAAGCGTTTAGTACACCTGCCAAGGTGTAAACTCAATTAAAGGTGGGCTAGAAAAACTTTTTACCGATTGTTTATTGTTAATATCTTTTTTTTTAATTCTTCCAAATGCATTCTGCTAACTCATGAATATTAATATGATAATTATTCATGTAACACTATTTATTGACAATAAAACAACGAAATAAAAAATGAAAGACTATAAAAACTGACTCTTTTACGCTTGGCTTTTCCTTGAATTTTTATCCGTTTTTACTAATAATGCAATTTGTATTTTACTCCCAAGGTCGCGTGCTATAAACATAATTATTAAAAACTGTTATTTTTTTTATTTTTAATCTTTATCTTTTCAATTGTGTAACAGTGCTATACATCAATGACATTTTAGATTTTTTACACCAATACTCACTCTTGGTTATTTTCGCTTCCATGAAATTTTAAATTTTATGCCCCTCTCTTTCTCTTTCTCTCCTAGCTAGTTCCGCTCTCGATATAAAGTTAAACATAAATAAAATTAAAATTGTATAATCCACTCTCTTTCTATAAGCTATGCCCACTCCCAATATAAAGAATTATACATAAAAATAATAATCGGACAAGCGTTGCCCTAAAAATAAAAATAAAAACAGTTCGGTGTTATTGAATCATCCTACAGTGTCAAAAATTAAAACGAATACAACCACCGTTTCTACAAACAACTTTTTCTTTCATTGTATGTTTCCTCATTCTGTATTATTGTTTTCTCATATTGTTATTTTTTTATTATTATCACCTGTACTTATAAAACCCTGTAATCTATAAAATAATCAGATAAACCCAAACAAAATAATATGTAAAAAAAAAAGAAAATTACCCCAGACGAAAGGGAAGTTGGAGCCCGGCTCCACCCGTCCCCATACAAAGATGAAATGATACACTCTCTCTCTAAGCTACGACCACTCTCAATATAGAGAATTATACATTAAGGAAATTTTAGTTTGTATGCCCCTCTCTCACTCTCTCCATCGTAGCTAAGTTCGCTTTCAATATAGAGAGTTATACATCAATGAAATTTTAAGAATTCTCTCTATACTAGTGTTTCCCAACGTAGAGCTTACGTCCCACTACGGGGAAAAGTGTTGAGGGCAGTACGAAAATCATTATTATATATAAATTATTTGTTGTAAAAAAACGTATTTTTGAAAATATTCTTTTGATTTTGCAACCCTGAAATTCCGAGATAAAGACAGCAACACTTTTATATTTGTACAATAAAAAAAATTTAGTGAAAGGTGCCAATACTAGCGCAAATTTTGACGTTTTATTACTTCTCACTTCGGTGAGGGTAATGCTAGAAGGATGGTGGTAGAAATTGGCTAGTCGTGTTCTCTATGCCCCATTTACAAGTGAAATGATGGTTGGGATGAAATGAACACATTCTACATCGATGACTTTGAAAAACAATTGAAAATGTCGGTGCTCATTTGGGAATTCAAACACATGGCAACGGAACATAATAGGATAAAAACGAAAAGAGGGTCTTAAATTACAACCTTTTATTTTCATACTCTATTTGGTTTTGGTTCATATTAGAATAGGACATGATTTGCCATTCAGGCTTAATTTTCAAGTTATAAGCAACATGATCCAAGAAAAATTTGAGATGGAAATCGTGTTGCACTAAGTGCCATGGTAGAAGAAGAACAAGAGCCTTATTAATAAATATATATATTATCATTTGAAGACTATTGGTCTGTTAAAGATAATCATTTAGTATTTATTAGACTTAAAGAAATTATAATAACATCTGCTCAGAATTCTTCTACTCTGGACAGAATAGAATAACATTTTTGTTTCGGTGGTCTTTGAACACCAGTGTCTTTCCGCGGGCCAAAATCTTACACCCCTGAATTTTTCTCACCATCTTGCTTTGAATGTCTCTTACGTTGTGTCATTTTTTTTTTTACTTTTCGCGGTACAATGATTTTTTTTCATTATTTCACTGTGAGCTGTTCGCGTACAGAAATTCCGTCTGTTTATTCTGTCACACTTATTGGGGCCATTCTTCTTGATTGCTGATTCGAAAAGATTAACGTTAGGTTTTTGCAAAGCTTAATGGTGGTCCATCATTTTCACGATGACCAGTGAGGGTGAACATGTAGCAATCGTCACGAGTTTGGATTCGGCTAGATTTTGAAATTCGCGAGACTTTTTATTTAAAAAAAAAAAACAATATTTAATTTTACATTGTTTTTAAATTTGAGTCGGACTTGGACTATTTATTTGTAAATGCCAGTTTTTTCACAGTCGCAGCCTTTCTAAAAAAAGTCGATTCTGAGAATTTGTCATATTTACGAAACTTTATGTCATACCCAATTTTGAGTTTTCTCAGTGAAGTTAAACTCTTTTTTTCATTACAGGTCTTTTGATGACTTCGTATCAGTCACTGGGAAGTCTTTTTAATTATATATTTTTTGATGATGATCCCTGTACTCTGTTTCTTATAGATCTTTAGACTTTGATGATTGATTATTATTTGATGTTTTGGTCATTTTTTAATCCTGAATCAGATTGATTTTAAACTGTATTTTTTGACATAATCAATTATTTACTAAAAAAATAGGTAAATTGTGAAATAAATCTAAATCATTTTTGACCTGTGTCACTTAATGTCTTCAGGCAGTTTACCGATGATATGTTTTATAATGTGAACAATGCTTATCGATTGTGAGTTAATTTAAGATTGAACAATTTTGGTGACATATTGGCAGCTAAGTGTCAGTGTTCAATTTATTGTGATATAATATAAATTTAAAAAAAACAGTAAAACAGTGTAAAATTTTCGAATGTAAAATATTTAAATGGATTTTTTTAAAATTCAAAATGACTCATTCATAGAAAATATCTTTTTAATTTTATTCGTGACGCAAATCCACTGTTTCGTAAACTGGTTATTCGTGAGAACCGGCGCTATAAATGATTAATAAAAATATGCGAACACTTTTATTTATTTGCGAATCTCGAAAGGTTGATAGATTCTATGCTAATTTTGGGAATCTCGAATGATCTATTGACGTCTAGGGTCAATCGATGTGTTTGGATCTGCGCAAGATGTTCGCAAAACCAACGTCACGGATTCGTATATTTTTTATTATTTACTTACATAACAATAAAATAATTCATTCATATGGTAACACACAACACTGATCGACGGGTGACATTTTCGCTTGCTTTCACTCACCTATCCAAGGCTAGTTCAGAGGGA
Source organism: Himalopsyche anomala (assembly GCA_031772345.1). Classification (NCBI taxonomy): domain Eukaryota; kingdom Metazoa; phylum Arthropoda; class Insecta; order Trichoptera; family Rhyacophilidae; genus Himalopsyche; species Himalopsyche anomala. Next base: position 18,622,746 of record CM062840.1, read on the forward strand.
GAGGGGGGGGGGGAGCTGAATCGGAAGAAAAAAATACAATAAAATAGTTAGCTACGTATTATAAATTCAATCATTATTCTCGCTGTAAGGTCGTAACCTTGGATGTATTGCCGACCCCCACCCCTTTATTACTACTTGCTAAATGATTACCTTATATTTATTTATTTATAACCTATCATTTATTTAAATAATTAAACCTGCGGCCCATTCAGAATTTATATGCGACACAAAACAATAATTATAGTCACCAGATACATTTTCAAACGTCTGGTATTGTTTGATTTTTTTTTAACCATGTCCGCTCCCAATGTGGAGCATATGGACTCCTAATGGAGTTTATCTCAACAGAAGTGTTTCTACGAGAACTGCTTGTTACTCAGTTGCTCAACCTCTCTTTTTCCAAAGAGAGTAGGGATAGAAGGATAGAGCTAGGACAGGACTAGTGGTAAGCTAATCGCTCTCGATACGCCCCGTTCATAGGATAGGATGGGTGGGAGAGGGGAATTCAAGACATCACATATATCCATCCATGCCTTCGAACAGAAATTCATAAATCGATTGAAAAATCAATTTATAAAACTGTCCGTACCGGGATTTGAACCCGTGCCCTCCGTAACCGAAGCCAACAATGCTGACCACTCGGCCACAAAGGCGGCATCGTAATCGAATAAATTTTGAATAGCTTTATATTTGTGTGTACTTACATTTATCTTACGTATATGTGGCATCTTTACATGTTTCTATTAATATGCTACGGCCCACGTAACGTAGCAAAAACCGACATGCGGCCCAGACAAAAAAACGGTTGAGAATCGCTGTTAAAACGGGACATGGTTGAAAAGAAAAAACGTCCAGAAAAACTGTTTTAGTTTTTATACGAATCTGAGAATAATTTCACTGTCAAGTAGCGTTACCATTGCCCACCGAAGGCGATGATAATAACCTGACAATGGGAGTGATAATTTCAAGTCCTCACAAGTACAGTCTGCAACGCATGCACTTTACGGCCAATTGACTAGCTAAACTGTCTCATAAAGACATTCGCATTTTATATTACTTATTGTGTTGTGATATCATATGTATATAGTCCAACCGCTAAAACTTGACTGTTTCACCATTAAAATATTCTATAAAATTTCCTACTGGCAGCATTTGAAAATATGTTATCAATTACGTGTTTTATCCCCAATCTGTGATGACAGGTACAAGAATGCTTGGATTTAACAACTTAAACAATTTAACTGATAACCAGTCTTGTGTAACTAACTGTGACACGTGTTTCGCTTCTTTCAGAGGCATCTTCAGACTTACTATCGCAAATTTTGCTTAAGTAATGAAGCAAGATTGATTCTAAAATTTTAAATTATGAAATTACAAAATGGAAAAAAGCGTCAGTTCAAGTTCATTCGTGCACTTGAACGCCTGAAGATGCCGAAAGGCGAAACCCGGGTCGTTAGTGACAAAATCTGTGGGAGTGTACATAATTTGAACGATTCAAATTTACAAAATGGAGTTTGGGTTTTTTTCCCTTTAAGGGAAGCAAAGAAGGGGGTGATTGAATCGAAATAAAGCAAACAACTAATGATACTAATGAGCTGCAATCAGATTGGGATTTTTCCCTTTTTGAGGGAAGCAAAGAGGGAGTTATAGAATCGAAACAAAGCAAACGAATATAATCATACTACTAATGACGTTAAACATTACAAACTATTAAACTAATGAGCTGCAATCAATCAGATAGGCTGGTGATTACTCTATTAATTGGAACTTCCACAAAGTTACCGCCGAAACCATCGAAAGGACAACCAGTCCCTTTCATAACGTTATCGATAAATCTATTAAAAATCTTCTTATCACCTTACATCATACATTTTAATTACAAATTATATTTAAATACTTAATATAATTATGCAAATATATACTAGTTATACATATTTAAATATTTAACATCGGGTTTGTGGTGCAGTGGTCAACTTCGTTGGCTTCCGTGGTGGATCTCACGGGCTTAAATTCCGAGACGAACAGCATTTTTTTGATCGATTTATCGATTTCTGTCCAAAGGCATGGGTGTTTGTGATATCTAAAAATTCCCTCGCACTCTTCCAACCGTAAAATAACAAGGTGTAGTGAGAGCGATTATCTAACCACTAGTTCCTTCTTAGGTTTGAAAAACTGAGTAACAAACAGATCTTGTAGAAAAATTTATGTTGTGAAACTTCCAATAGGAGGTCGTATGTCCTCCATTGTGAAAGAACATATGGGATGAGTTAGAAAGGGCTCATAGGGGCTTGAGTGAGCTCCTTGCTAAATTTTACCTAGGCCGGCTAGCCCCTTGTTAATTTTAGAGAAAAAATATTCTCAGATCAAATTAGTACATCACTGCAATTTCAGACATATGTATATTATCTACGACAGCTTCAGTATGCACAGTATTACATTTTTAGTAATTTACATTGATGAGTTTACGGTAAATTGCATATTGTTGCATATCGACTGTGGAAAGGAAAAAGGACGTAACCCTCAATTTTCCAGAAGAGCTTTTTTCGATAATCACAATGTGTACAACTTGACACACATTCTATCAAAAGGATGGAAGCTGAAAATGCCGAATAAGCATCTAAATTTAGCTTTTAAGTTTGAAAAAGATGACCTAGTAAAATATTAAAACCAAGAAAAAATACTGAAATAATTTTTTTTTCGAGACAATTTCTTTAATTAATATTATGTTATGTCAATTAAACACCAGTTTAGAAGTATCCGTGCACTTCAAGGTTGTGTATAATTCATAATTTGCATATGTCACAAAATCATCAAAACACGTTTTTAGTGCCTCCTGTAAAATTTGACATGTGTGGGTTACGTCCTTTTCCCTTTCCACAGTCGATATTATAAGTGTACATTTTAAGTAACAGTTGATTGTTTATTTAAGTACATATTGCATATAATTGATAATAAAAAAATCACTTCTTCCCCTGAACACCGAGAATTGCTTTGAGATTAAGCGAGCCCTTTGTTAACGTATTGGCATCCCACCGCTGTAATTTCAACCCGACAAAAATGTTTAACCACCTAATTTAAGCGATTCTTCCATTTTCGAAAAAAAAACCAGTGTTGCCAATTTGACATTTGAAATGAGCTATATTTATTCTGAATTTTCAACGAAGCGTTCCGCACAATCGCCTGTTATAATTATTATTGTATCTAATAATATATCCACCTTTCTCTTTTCACAAGTATACTGTGGCACCGTTGTATTGAACGTTGATCATTCACAAAAAAAAAACATTTCGGTCAATGGACCAGTTACAGTGACTTATAGTGACTGTGATTATTTGTAAAGAAATATAATTATAAATTCCTCCCGTCAGCTTGACGGGCCCTTCAATTGAAAACGCGTTCATAAATTTCAGACTCATTCTATTATGTATAGCAAACACTCACAGTATTATTAATGCTATGGTCACCACAAGGGCATCCACTCCCGGGATCCCGGATATCGAAATCCCGATCAAATTTGGTTTTCCGTAATTCCCGGATTTCAAGATCCAGGATTCAGGATAAGTGAAAAATCAGTTCGAAAATTCAATAATTTCTGTGGAGAAGCGAGCTAAAAAAATGGTCTCACATTTTTCAATGATAATGCAATCTGTAAATTCCTGATTTTGAAGTTAGCCAGCGAGCTAAAAAAAAGGTGTTCCACCCAACGTTCCCTCTAAGCTGCGCAGCAGTTTTAAATCCCGCACGCACTCATTCTGGGTTGGCGCGCACTCCAAGACAGCTATTCAATTAGTATTTGATTGGCCCGCGCAGCCTTTGAAATTTCCGCGCATCTAATCTCTTGTATTAAAGGGAAGGGAGCATTGGTTCCACCTTATTTTCGAAATTATTTTAGAATCTCTCAATTTCGTACTTTTTCCCAGTGATCAATCCCGAAAGTCCACATCCCACCAAAACACCAAGGAAAGACGCGATGTGTGTTAAAGGTACAAGAAAAATATTTTACCATTTTACTAGTTGGCTCACTTCACCTCTTGAGGGCTCATATGATCCAATAATTTAATCATGATCCGTTTTGAATACAGATATGTTCAATGTAGTTTTCAATTTCGTTATCTTGTTCCGAATAAATAAACAAGGCATGCCAATTGTTTGTGTTTTTATTTTACTTATTTCCGAGTATTATGTGTGTTTTTATTTTGACGACGTCGATTAACATCACAGTCACCCTGTGGGTATTTTATTGGTTCAGTTCATTCAGCTATTGTCAAACTGCGTGTCGTAGAACCTCCAATCGCATATTTATATTTAGATAAAAACGATCTATGTAGGTTCTATGTGTATTAGACCAATATATTTATTATGCGTTCTTCAACCTTGTTTTTATTAATTCTCTGATTAAAGACGCATTAGTGCATGGGTCTCCAACCGGTAGATCGCGATCGACCGGTCGATCCCGAAAGCTTACGTGAATTTCGAAAAATATATAATTTAAATATAACATACACAAAAATACTAAAATTTAATTATTTTGTAAGCACATCTATGTATTTCGCATTTAAATAAACATTTCTAAGTTTGAAGAAGGGAAAAAATCCTACTAAATAAATTTTCTTATAAGAATCATGCTGGAAGTTGATCGCGAGAAAATTTAAGATTGAAAAGTCGATCCCAGGACAAAAAAGGTTTGACACTCTTGCATTAGTGTATTTAAAAGATTTTTTAAAAGCTGAAAGATTATGTCGCCATTTAAAAAGATAAATCTTAAAAAATTCAAGTTGAATTGGTATTATTTTATTTATTTATAAGCATTATAACTAGGTTGGTTGAGCTGGAGTCGTTAAAAAAATTGAATCAAAGTACAAGTTATGCGTTTTGGTAGATATTTAAAAATACGCAAAGACTTATAAACGGAGTACCTAGCACTGTTTGTAATTACTGAAGTCGGTTTTTTTTCTTAACTTTTCCGGTTCTAAGCTCAAGAAATGCGACCGCAATACCCACATTTTCTTAAATATCTATTTTAATATGGGTGATACAATGTTTATAATTAAGATATTCTTATATCATAGTTTTTTGGACCTTTTGTAGTTTATATAAATACGCGATAACGAGATAAGCACCCGCGATTAGCGATCGTTCGTAAGATAGCTGGGCTAAACGCGTCAGTTGCAAATTCATATTTGTGCTGGGATGACGTCTTTTTTACGCGCAACTTAAAATATGATTATTTATTAAAAAAACACGGATTTTTATAAAAAAAAATGTATGAGGAATGATGCAGAGAGATATTTTAAAGCCCTTAGACTATTTTTTTTTTAAATTCATAAGAATAAGGCCAATAATGAGGAAACCACTGGGGTCCCTAAATGACCCTCTTAGGTAGAGAAGTATTTTTCTAGTCTCCGAGCCGCGAGAGTTAATTATAATATAACAGTATTTGAATTTGCATTGTTAGAATTTGTTCAGTCCAGCTATCTATCTTACGAACGATTGCTGATAAGCGGGCGCTTATCTCGTTATCGCATTATCACGTTATTGCGTATTTATATAAACTACAAAAAGTCCAAAAAACTATGATATAAGAATACCTTAATTATAAACATTGTATCACCCATATTAAAATAGATATTTAAGAAAATGTGGGTATTGGGGTCGCATTTCTTGAGCTTAGAACCGGAAAAGTTTATAAAAAAAACGATAAATATCTGACCGATAACGTGGTGGTTTTTTTAAGGCGAGCATATTTTGTCACGTTTTTTTTATATTTTTAGTCAGTACGAAGATATTAAACTTAATTTTTGATAAAGATTGTTTTTAAAATTTAATTCAACGATAACTTATAGTATACCACTTCTCCTTGATTGAAAATGACTGGATTTGAACGTGCTTATCGTAAAAATGCGTGACCGCGAATTCGTATTGATAAGCAGGTATGAGAACTCCCACAATCAAAGCAAAGTTTATTTACTTTACCCAACTATTGTGTATTCTTAATATGCTAGAATATATCTACTTTGTTTAGCATTTGACACCGTTCTAGATACTGGTATAAATACATTGTAACACTCTATTGGGGGGACCGATTTATACGTCATCTTTCACAGAGATGCTTAAATCATTTACCGCGGTCTACCCGTCGCCCACGGAGCCAGCTATGGTCGACCGCGACATGAGTGTCGAAATTTTTTTTTATAAAAAAATAGCATATTCTTCCATTACACATTCATTGTAAGTCCCACGATTCTGGTTTTCTCATTACACGGGGCGCAGTTTACGTTATACGGGTAAAATCTCTTAACCCTTTTGGTAGAACGGCAATTAAAAGATAACAAGACAAATCATGCAATTTTTAAATCCGTTTTGAGTTTTTTTGAAGATATTCAAAAGTTTTATTTTGATTACTTGATATTTCGGTAAAAAAAGATTCCTTGATGACATATTATACTAAAGTCCAAAATATAAAATATATTTTGTACCAATTCCCATTTTTTTTTATTAATATCAAGACCGGTTTCGTTCATGACGAGCATTATCAACCAATGTGATTTGTATATTATCAGTTGATAATACTAGTCATGAGCGAAACCGGTCCTGATCTTAATACATAAAAGTGGGAATTACTACAAATGTATATTTTTATTTTTTGAATATAGTGCCTTTCCACCAAGTATTGACAGTGAACACCATAAAAGTGATATTTTCAAAATGATGATTACTTTTCAAAGCCTGAACGATTCTTTTACTATTTTATCTAAAATTAATTCCGAAATATCGAATGAATAATTCAGTAAAAACTCAACGCAGTACAATAATCTCCAGGGCTTGGTAGAAATCAGTATGTTACCATTACCAAGCGGTGACGCTGCAAGATAAAATTTATGGATTTGCTCTGTCAGTTGTTTTGAAATTAAATAACTTAGGCTCATAAAAATTTTGCATGTTTTCCCCCCATATTCACAATAACGAAATATTTTTACTGGTAATACGGACTCCTTTCAAATAAGATTTTGTGCAAAATTTCTTCAATCAATAATATGGTTATTTTTTTAAAATTTCAGGCTCGCTAACCATCCAACAGCCCGTCAACAGTTACCATCCCCGAGATGGCAACCCAGCCATCCCGCTGGACAGTGGGCAAACGTAAGCACTGGGCAGAGAGACTAGCCCGGAGACACCTACCCATCATCACATGGCTGCCTCTCTACAACATGGAGCAGTTTGTCGCTGACCTGATTGCAGGAGTCACTGTCGGTCTCACGGTCATGCCTCAAGCCCTAGCCTATGCCACTCTTGCAGGACTTGAGCCCCAGGTATGGAGAAACTCTTGTAGAAATGGAAAACAAACTGTTTGATTACAATTGAGAAGCACTGTTAATGTAATATTATGACTCAATGCATGCTTAAACCAGTTCAGAGGATCCTGAGAAATAAACACAATCGTGTTTTGATTTTTAATGCTGCTACTTGCATATAAATTTGTTTATTTTTATCTTATGCTCACTCAAATTTACTACAAAATCATATAGAATTCAAATGTTGGATGTATAGAATATTTTTCTAAGTAAGTATTATTAAATGTGAGTGTTTTTTTTTTTAAAGAAATATTTACCTTGTCCTCTTTCGTCTTTCCATCATCCTGGGCCTCTCTTTTTTTTAAAGAGAGTAGAGATAGAAGGATAGGGCTAGGACAAGACAGGTGCTTAAGTTATCTCTCTCGCTAAAACCCATTATTGTAGAATTGGAAGGGTGGGAGGGAATTTTCAGACATGACAAATTTCGGTCCGATCTGTCAACCCAGTAGGTCATGTCAACTTCGTTGCATCTAAGGCAAATTATAAGACATGCAATTTATGCGGGCTCGGACCTAGTAATTTTGTAAAATTTCGGCCCGTGCAGACCTCTACCACTTATAGGCATATAAATGTATAATTTACTGCCTAATAACGATTGAGTAATAATATAGTAAACATAACACATATGACTAAAATTTTTTTTTTTTTATACATCTGACGTTCGCTCGCCGCTAAACCTGAAATGCGCCCATTAACACAAAAAGGTTATGAACCCCTGGATTAACCACTAGGCACGGGCAAACTGAAGCCCGCTGGCCGCATGCGGCCCGCGAACAATATTATATTTTTGAAAAAGATTCATGTTTTTATCCTTGAAAAGATTGAAAATAAATATAATAAATCGTTATTTTTGGATCAACCTATACATATGAACAAACTAGAGGTCTCCACGGGCCCGGGCCTGGCCCGCGGGCTCCTACCCGACCCGGCCCGTGGTCCGGGCTCGGGCGGGAAGCGCAATTGAGAGTTGGGCTTTGGCCAGGCCGGGCTTTGGAATTTGGGATATAATCTGGAGAAAAATATAGCAAATTGAGGATTTCAAATTCCTCAGTGAGCTAAAAAAAAAAAAAGGACTTTTGGAGATAATCTGGGAAAAAGTATAGCAAATCGAGGATTTCAAATTCCTCGGTGAGCTAAAAAAAAAAAAAAAGGACTTTCGGAGATAATATGGGGAAAAAGTATAGCAAATAGAGGATTTCAAATTTCTCTGTGAGAAAAAAAAAAGGACTTTCGGAGATAATCCGAGAAATAGTATAGCAAATTTATTTAGGAAAAAAAAAAGGATTTCAAATTCCTCGGCGAGCTAAAATAAGGAGCTTCGGGTCGGGCTCGGGTAATAAGTGCGGTATTAGACTCGGGCCCAGGCCGGGTCGGGCTTGAGTTTTTCGGGCTTGGACCGGGTAGTTTTGTAAAATTTTGGCCCGTGCAGACCTCTAGAACAAACATTTTCAATCATGAACCTCAATAAAAATTCTTTACAATCAAACATTACTGATGAACATTTATAACTAGTTTTAAGAATCTTAACTATGTACAAAATTAACACCTGAATTTTAAAAAAAATGTTGATAGACGTAAAACAGTTCCATTCCTCTCATTAGATTGTTTTTTTCATGATAAATAGTGTACATATAAAAATAGTATTTTACTTGCGGCCCGCCGTTCTTTTTGAATTCCTGAATTTGGTCCTCCGTCTGAAAAGTTTGCCCCCCCCTGCACTAGGCTAATGTCTGTGTATACCTACGTTGTTTTTTCGTTTCAGTATGGTCTCTACTCTTCGTTCATTGGCTGCTTCATCTACACGGTATTCGGTTCCTGCAAAGACATAACAATTGGCCCAACAGCTCTGATGGCTTTAATGACTTACCAGCAAGTTTCAACAAGGAATCCGGACTTTGCTGTACTGCTTTGCTTTCTGTCCGGTGTTATTCAAATGCTGATGGGTATACTTCATTTAGGTAAGCACAGATTAAATAATAGAGCCCATTTTAAATATGCATATATGTGTACATACATAAGAGTATATGCAAAAATGGCGATAGACGTGATCATTGTTTAAACAAATTATTTGATCTTTTCTCCACTGACGTAAAGCGCTACGGCGCACTTGACATCACCCCACGGCACACTAGTGTGTCGCGGCACAGCGGTTGCGGAGCACTGCTTTAAAATTTAGTTATCTTGAAACAAGCATCTTTGATTTAGCTCACTGCTGCTTTCAAATAGCGATATGTACATTGAAACTGTTTCGGTTTATTCGATTATTTTTTTAATTTTTAAGACAACACCCTTTTCCAACATTCACATAAATATTTGTAATAACATCTAGTGATACAGAATAATTAGAGTACGATTTACTTAAATCTTATTCTTATTTTGTTTTAATTACTGTTACAATGCATCAATTATACTTCCAGGTGTCCTCATAGACTTCATCTCAATACCGGTGACAGTGGGTTTCACATCTGCGACATCGGTCATCATAGCCGCTTCACAGCTCAAGAGTCTCCTCGGTCTGAAGTTTACATCTAAAAACTTCATGCAGGACATGAAGATGATTTATCTCCACATCGGCGAGACCAGAATGGCTGACACACTCCTAGGAACGGGCTGTATCATTATTCTGCTACTCTTAAGAGTGAGTTGAATTACAAATTTATATTCACAAAGACCTCAACATCGAACCGATCCCCGATCACATCATGAAGCTGTCGAAGAAATTTTACAGTGACATGGTGATTGATCATCTTAACTCAGGGTCGGCAAACTTTCAAGTGAGAAGAGTCAAGGTGTTATGGAAACAGGATAGCAAAGATATCAGAGAACCATAAATATGCAATATATATATGTATTCATTTTTAGGGTAAAAAAAACGTGATAAGTTCAAGAGTTCATGTCTTGCCGACCCCTGTCCTAACCCAACGATACAAGCATTACTTGACGATTACATAGACTATCCTCATACTTACAATGTAAGGCCAAGGAGGATCTTTTTGCTCTAACCTTCCTAAATCCCTCTTACTTCCACCACTCCTTATCTCACCTGCCTGGTTGAGGATGTCTAACCCCGAAAAGATGAATAGGATATTGACCACGAACTAATAATAAGGGTCATACAGGCACTGAAGAAAGCAAGTCATTTGAATGAAATCAATGAACTTTTAATATTTTAAATTGACGTCAAAACAGAACTTTTTTGGCGTGTACGACAACAATAACTCTGCTTCCTGGAGCAATGATTATTCATTAAAAATAGATTGTATTTTTGGTTGTAGAATGAATCATCACATTCAAGTTTCCGGAACGAATTAAACCCACAATCCACCGTTCGACTACATATATTTTAAAAGCACCGTAAAATAATAAGATCTTTTTCTTGCAAAATTTATTTCAGAAATTAAAAGAATTGAAACCGAAAGGCGATACGAAGAGAAGCAAAGTGTTGGGGAAAGCACTCTGGTTGCTGTCCACATCGAGGAACGCTCTGATGGTGATTGGTTGCTCTCTGGTGTCTTTCTCGGCTGAGACATGGTGGGGAGGGTCACCGTTCTTGCTAACCGGTAAGGTTAGGTGGGTACGCATTCCGTGCACTCTTCCTTTTAGAATTAAATCATCGATCCACATCCATTTTTCTCAGATAAGTGAAGGTCATTCTTGATAAGCATCACAATATGCCGATTGAGCGGGGATTAAGTGAGGTTACATGATGTATCCTTGTAGAACATTACCCTATTATTGTATTGTACTTTCGAGTATGACAATTCAATCATTTTTTTCTTCTTGTGGCTGTAGTCTCTTGTAAATTTTCTTTTAACTGTCGTATGATGAATGAGAAAAATTCATAAATGATTTTTTACAAACCGTCATGTAATTGATAATAGACTGACTGCAATTTTAACATCATATCAGTTATGATAACGGTAATCCTAAACAAAATGTTCCACTAACCATTTCATTTAAGAACTAAAATGTCTGCTAAGTACTAGCTTACTAGATTGTTTTTTAAAAAGAAAATAATTTTTCTAATTAATTGTCACTGTCGCAAAATCTGAACCTTTTCACCACCTTTTAATTAATATTTTTTTATCATTATTAGATTATCAATTCGCTCTTTTTGTCATTTTCCATGCCTTATTCATTTTTTTTATGTTTACAAATATCTCTGTAAATCCAAATGAATTACAAATTACCTTCTCTTTCATTTAAACACGCTATACTGTCATTTTATTTTCCCTGCTTCAACAATATTCTTTTTACAATATAAATAAAATAACTTTGATTATTCCACGTATTGTGTTACAGAATTTGACACGTGTATCGCTTCTTTCAGAGGCATCCTCAGACAACTACTTTTGCAAATGTTTGCTTAATTACTTTTCTTAAGTTCTTTTTACAAGCTGTTTATTTTTAAATATGTTTCAATGTAAACAATTTGGATTTTTTGTAAGATATTGCATTAGATATACATTTTTTTAAAACCATGTGCCCAATGTGGAGCATATAGGCTCCTTATGTAGTTTATCTCAACCAATGTTTTTCTACGAGAACTACTTGTCGCTCAAGCTCCCTTTATTTGAAGAGAGTAGAGCTAGAAGTATAGGGCTAACATAGGACTAGTAATTACCTTATCGTTCATGCTACGCTCCATTTCAAGGATCAGATAGTTGGTGGAAGGGAGTTCCAGTCATCACAGTTACACCCATACCTTTGGACAGAAATCCATAAATTGATTAAAAAACTCCCTCCACACTGGGGTTTTAACCTGTTAGGGCAAGGGTGTCAAACCTTTTTTGTCCTGGGATCGACTTTTCAATCTTAAGTTTTCTCGCGATCGAGTTCTAACATGATTCTTAAAGGAAATTTTATTTAGTATGGTATTTTACCTTCTTCAAACTTAAAAATCTTTATTTTAAATGCGAAATACATATCATTAGATAGATATTTGCTTACAAAATAATTCAATTTTAGTATTTTTGTATATTTTATATTTAAATTATATATTTTTTCGAAATTCACGGAAGCTTTCGGGATCGACCAAATTTTGCTTTGGGAACGACCGGTCGATCGCGAAGTACCGGTTGGACACCCATGTGTTAGGGTGAATGAAATATAACTTTATATGATTAAAACATGTTATAATTTTTTTATAATTATTTTATATCATTGATTTAATATAATCTCTTAGATGCCGTAATCCATGATTAAGGATCGCAACCACTATGGGTAGTATGATGATAGTTGCAATTGTCATATATTGTCCTAGAAAATAATCTGGAGATTTATTGGCTCTGATTTTGATTCTAGATCCGGAATGCCCGAGTTTGGTCTTCCGCCATTCAGCACGACGTTGAACAATCAAACTTACACGTTCGTTGAAATGTGTTCTGAACTTGGATCTTCAATTATTTTGGTGCCTGTGATCGCTGTGCTGGGGAACGTAGCCATTTCAAAAGCATTCGGTAAACACCTGATTTATATGTAGCCCGATATATAGCTGGGATTAAGTAAAAATACCAATACTAACTCATTACTATTTTCTCTGTTGTTTCAGCCAGCGGTGATACAGTTAACGCAACCCAGGAGCTGGTGACGTTGTCTCTCTGCAATATTCTCGGTTCGTTTGCCAGATCGATGCCCATTACGGGATCATTCTCTAGATCTGCCGTCAATCATGCCAGCGGTGTCAAAACGCCTCTAGGGGGACTGTATACTGGTAATTTATAAATTATTACAAAATTAATGTTTCTTATCCTTCGACCATGTGTAAAATATGTTCACTACAGGTACTTCTACGATTTCCTGACAGCCTTCCAATCAATTTGCTTCGTCCCATGTGCCAGCATCCTTTACTTCTTTCGATTACAGGATCTGGATAGTAAAATATGCCAGAATTTTGCCCGTTGAAAGATAAGTTAAGCATGGTTGAGTCTCTCAGGAAGATGAGTCACGTAATTCTCAGCCAGTTACAACTAGGACTTGTCGAAAATTGATCTTTGGTAAATTGGAAAATTAACCAGTGATTATCAAAACTATTTTATCGCCAGGACAGATACAGGCATGTCTTAACAAAAGATTATTGCAAATATGTATTCGTAATTTGAAATTTGTTCTTCAACTCTAGAAACATTGAAACACCCATTGTAATTGTAACTGGTCATACCGGTGTCATCTGCCATTCATCACAAAAGTGATTTTTGAAACATTTTCCGCAGCTATAATATATGTGTATTATACGTATTCAAATATTTCGTTTTGTTTTCTTCATTGTTTATTATTCTTGTTTGATTGAAAAATTATATATTGTTTTAAATATTCTACAAATAAAATGACCTGCCCGCCAACTTTAATATTAATAAATCAGAATGATTGTTTTTATATAAATATTTACAAAACTCAAGTCAAGTAAATTTAATAATGAAAGAAATCATTTCTTTTATAAGAGCATATTTTCCTTCCTAAAGTTGTTTTGTTATTTTATGAAATTTATACTAAGTGTATCTCAATTAGTCAATGGACAACTTCTCACCAAATTAATCCAACTCGGCTTGACATATATCAATAAAATATGGAAATAATTAAGCTTTTAGTTAAACGTAGTCACATATCTAATAGTCTACCCTTTTGCTTTTAACGGTAAATTGCAAGCCCTAGTTACAACAGGGAACTTCCACACAAAGTCGAACCAATTCACTCACAATTACAGTTTGTCGGATTTTAAAAACCGTATTTTTTTAAAAGAAGATGATGAAAATGGTTCACATTATAAGTGGCCATCACTTGCAGTGTCATGTGCCATTACTTGCTGCTGTACAACATCGCTGGTGAATGTAAGCATCGTACAAATGGCATTGGTTTTCACCGAGTATTTGCATCTCAGATATGCCAAAATAAGAATGAGAAAACTGTTGAAAAAAGAAATGAAAGATTTTTTTTCTTTTTAATTCCAGGTGTATTGGTATTACTGGCGCTTAGTCTTTTGACTCCATACTTCTATTTCATCCCTAAAGCGGCCCTGGCTGCTGTAATTATATGTGCTGTTATCTTTATGATTGAATATGAGGTAAGCTGTGATTAAGATTATCAAAATGACTTTATTCATCTTTTATTTGTATCAGTATCGCGGTACCCAGCAGGCTGCAAATATATCTTTTTTGGAAATATCAAAACTTTAACCATATAGATTTAAAAAAATATATACTAGTGCGGTGGTCGGCAAAGTGTGTTCCGTGAGAAAATTTTGGTGATCTGCAGAGAAATCTGACATTATTTTATGAACTTAGTGCATTTTTAGATGCATTTGATCACTTTTATTTCAATATGTAATATTTAACACAAAAGTCCAGTTAGTGGTCTGCTGGATTCAAATTGTGAATTTAGTAGTCCGTGAGCCCAAAAAGATTGCTTACCGCTGTACTATAGTAAAGAAATATGTCAATTTTATAATTCTCTTAATTTCGATAAATTTGCAAAGCTTCACGATTATGCTGCAATAATTCTTGTCAGATAGAGTCAATCTATCATATTTGAACATTTCTATTGGTCGCATTAAATTTCGATTCATAAATAAACCATTTAATAATGGTATTATTTAATTTTGTTTTTCAGGGTGATAAAATTGTTTGTTGAAAAATGATAGTACAAGTACTGGTCTGTTGCTCAGGGTAGGCACTAGGATAAACATTTTTGTTCTTGTCGTCATTTTAGGTGGTGAAACCAATGTGGCGGTCAAACCGCAAGGATTTGGTGCCGACGTTTGTCACTTTTCTGATTTGCCTTCTCACCGGAGTCGAGATTGGAATCCTCCTCGGAGTAGCTGTCAATCTTGTTTTTCTACTTTACCCTAGCGCAAGACCGTCCATGCATGTGGAAAAGAACATAGTAAGATTTTTAATTTATTTAAAGTATCTGTCTTGTGAACATTATGAAGGAAGTGTTGTTAATCCATCAAACAACGAGTTTCAAGTCAGGGGCGTAGCCACCTCATTTTTTCGCTTTTTACTATTTTGCGGATTTTTTCGTTTTTACCAATTTTTTCGCTAAGAACCACTGCTCTAGTTAGTTCCTCAGGACAGAACTAGATTGAAAAGCTAATATCCGTACTGGGTTACAGCACTAAAAAGTGTGTCCACTTTGTAGTAAGCAACGTTTTTGTATTTCACGTTTTAATTAATTATTAGTGCATTTGAAATGCCTGAATATGCCGAAAGTCGTTAGCGACAAAACTCATGGAAAAGTACAAAATTCAAACAATTCAAATTTGACATTAAAATTCCATCAAGCACCTTCAGTCGAAATTCTAAATTTTTTTTTCCATCATAGTGTATTTCCAATTAAAAACAATGTGCCTATTTTTATTTGCCAGTCGAATTTATTAAATAAAAGAGAAATAAAAATGGACATATTATTATAGTTTTCTATTAAAGTTATTGGTATCTGCTTCTGATTCTGTCACTGACACGATTTGTTATTTTAATATCTTATGGATAGTATTCGATGGTCGTTCAAGACACCAGAACTCTATCAGTCGGAAGAAAAGGCTCTCCGGAAGCATCCGCAGCACGTAACCTAGCCGATTCCAATGTCTCTTTTGCTTTTAAATACCTCAAATGTGCCGTTATAAATCTTGTAAAATATACCAATGTTGATGTATATTTTTAATCTTACAGACTACGTCAGGGGTTGAATATTTGCTTGTAACACCAGGCAACAGTTTATACTTCCCGGGAGTGGAATATATAAGGGCGACAGTTAGCAAAGCCGCTACTAAGCAAGGAGGCTGTCAACTTCCTGTCATCGTGGATTGCAGATACGTCTTAGGTTTGTACAAAACTAAGTAGCGATTTTTGTTACAGATCTATATTCTATAACACAGGTTCCCAGCTAGGTTTTGATCAGGAGTTGTGATGCGAGACGGGAAAAAAACCCTGGTTTTTTATGCGGGTTTAAACCGGGAAAATTGTGGAACTGTATTAGATAATAACATCATGTTGAATTAAATTTTACAGGTGCTGATTTCACTGCTGCGAAAGGAATTGCAGCTTTGGCTGAAGACTTTAGTCGAAGAAATCAACCGTTGGTGTTTTATAACCCGCGAGAGGCTGTCGTTGATGTCTTCAAGGGAGCAGCGATCACCAGTTTCCAGTATGTCAACGGTTCCAGTGAACTCGATGCGCTTCTCAATGGTAGAAATTTTTTAATCACCACCTCTCCCCTGTTATGAATGGTACAAATAACCCGTAGGGATCTTAACCTTTTAACTGCCAGCAGGTGTATGTATGGCGGTACCTCGCACGCCACGAGTTTAATTGCAATTATATATATTTTTTAATTTATCGTTTTTGAAAATGTTTTAAAGTTTATTTGTTAAAACTTACCAAATAAATGAAGAGTGCGCCGATGACGATGCGATTGTGCCGCCATTTATACATAATAACAATGTTAAAATGTTTATGACACATCAGGGTTGTCACAAATTTTGTCATAGAAAATACGCGAACTAAATATTATTTCAAAAGTAATTGTTTATTTGAGTTTAATTTTTAAAATGTACACACACTAAGTTTCAGAAAATTAATAGTCTTCTATAGATAATATGACTGCCACCCCTGAATTTTGCGCCATCTTCATACTCGGAGACAGACTTATTTCAAATTACATTTCAAGTAGTAAAAACGAAAACTGTTTCAATTGTGAGTATAGGACGATATTCCCAATAGATGTCGTTGTGTGTTCGACACAGTTGTATGTTTAACATAATTGATTTACGTTAGTAAAATCCCGTTCAAAGCGTGCGTCCGAAGACGTCATTTTATGTATGATTGGCGTACCGTTCACGGAAATGTTCGCGCCTTAAGACGCTTGTGGCAGCCATCCGGTTAAAGGAATTATCATAAAATGATTTTTCTCATTTTTCAGACTTCACTTGAAGTGTGATCATCGACTTTTCAACTGAATGTGAATTATAAAAATGAATACATATGAATTTAATTCTCTTATTTTTGACATATTCAACGGTAATTTGCCTTGTTATTAAAAATTAATAGTTTCTCATTTGCTTTTCTACACA
Source organism: Himalopsyche anomala (assembly GCA_031772345.1). NCBI lineage: Eukaryota > Metazoa > Arthropoda > Insecta > Trichoptera > Rhyacophilidae > Himalopsyche > Himalopsyche anomala. The sequence continues at coordinate 18,640,164 of CM062840.1, forward strand.
TTACCAATACCTGTGGTCTAGCAGAAAAAGTTTTACCCTATATTTCCAGGCTCAATTCATGAGAGGATCAACTCAAAATTATTCACAAACAATTCATTTAAAATAAGTTTTCTCTTATTTTTTAACTTCAAAAACCGGGTTATAGTGAGTTATGGTAGATATTTGAATTCCTAAAGCCGTTTATTCAAAAGTAAGTTTTTGTATAAACCCTAAGTAGTACTGACCTGACGTGATGTGCTAGTGTTGTTTTTGTGGAGCGCTGCGGTTATTTTGTTTTATTATAACCATTTTAAGATCTGTCTGTTCCATATACAGTGAGAATATCTCTATACAAACATTATATTACAGATACGGATACATTTTTAAAAAAGCTATGTAATTGTCATATTTTTATTAATTCATTTCTATTTATAGATTTTGCAGCCAACAGACCTGGTTCTCTCACCAACGGAGTGTACAAAAATCTTCCTGAATCTGATCACCAGCTGAAAGCATCTTCACTAGACCGAAGAATACCTTCCATCCACAGCAACGGTCAAGAGCTCATGGAGATTATTACTCCGCGAGTATCAACAGAAGGTCGCGAAAGCCAAGACCATGACAACTACAGCGAGATACCTCTACTGAATAGGCGAAACGATCCAGTTATTCGGCAGATGAACTCGAACAACAGGGCCCCCGTCTCTCCGAGGAGTCTCGACGATTTATAAAAACAGTGCTCTCTATTCTTTTTGCCCAGTGACAGTTTTTTTTACTGCTGTTTTATGATGATTGTTGATTCGTGATTGTGGTGACCAGACTTTTATTAATTTTAGATATATTTTGAAATAATTTATGTTTAATCAGTATTTTGTTTCGTCAATTATCAATAGAATCTCCGAATTAGTTTAATAATGATTGTGCTCACTTTTTAAATGTTTTTTCAATATTCATTAATGTGTCATTAGTAATGAAAAGCCAACCACTTTACACATAATTCATGGTAAACTCTAATTCCTAATATTTCAATGTCTAAGAGCAGCATATCAGCCCGTTATAGATGCATCTTCATTGACTATAATCACTCCCTATGTGGATCATATAGCCACCAAGCTACACCTCAAGGATTCTCTGTCGATCGCCAATCGCTATCCTTTCTCACATAATATGCTAGTATCATATCGACGTAACCCACAGTTTTTTTTCGATAATCACAATGTATCCAACTTAATACACGTTCTATCAAAAGGATGTAAGCTGCAAATGCCGAATTAGTATCTAAATTTAGCTTTTAAGTTTGAAAAAAGATGAGCTGGTGAAAATTGAAACCTAGAAAAAAGACTGAAAAGACAGTTTTTCCTAGATAATTTCTTAAATTAGTATTAGATTATGTCAATTATACACAGTTTAGAAGTCTCCGTGCACTTCAAGGTTGTGTATATTTCATAATTTGCATATGGCCCAAAATCATCAAAACGCGTTTTTCGTGCCTCCTGTAAAATTTGCTCTGTGTGGGTTACGTTCTTTTTCCTTTCCACAGTCGATATAATTCCATCTAGTACACCTGAGTATAAAAATGATGTTTTCGTTTTCACTGTCAAAATTGCTTATTTTTGTATTAACAAGAATAACAAGTGTTGGCAATATCTTTTTTCCATCAAAAACTGGAATAACAATTGTTTCTACAGGAATAACATGTCATCTGTAATATTGAAAAAATATTTTCAAATTATACATAATTATTTATTAATATCGTTATCAACTCAGAATATATATTATATTCTGCCTGAGTTGAACAACTACATAAGTCAAATACAAGATATTTGGAATTATCCTTTTGCTTAAAATTAATCTTTGCCATTAATGATTTAAATATTCACATAATCATCAGTGGTAGATTATACCATAAGGCGCGTGCCTGAGGCTTCCGAACCGTGAGGACTTAAAAAACAGCTATTGTTATATTTACATTGAATCCCGGTTTCTAAAAAAACAGGGTCTTCCAATTGCTTAATCTATCGCTGTTTTTAAAGAGATAAATAATTTATCTGATTGTTTTTATTTTTAACCCATTATATGCCGGTTGTTATTAGGACGCTCGGAATTACACTTATTATTACACCTGAAGTAATAAAACATAATAAATATACATTTTTTGGCAATATATCATTAGCATATCGTATAGATTTACGAAATAAATACACGTTGTGTCACATGCGCCGTCATGTATCCAAAAAAAATCAAAACCGAATGTTTCACAATACGTCAGTAATGTACTGTTAGTGACGCGTTTCGGTAATACAAGGAAGCTCTTTTTAAACTCAATATTACATTGATTATATTACAAAATATCTCAACTGTAAGTATAACACTGTGATTCTAAGAGTTGTCGCTAATACCTTGCCTGGTATTTGTGGGTGTAAAGTGGACCATATATATATGCGAATTTTCTTTGGCCGGCAATGCGCTCACGGAATTGTAGATTGTAATTATACGCTCGTGGCACACAACCGGTTAATAGAATACTTTCTCAACAGCATTAGACGTATATGATTACACTGAAATGTGCTGAATGACGCTTACTAAAAAAACCGAATTTTTGACTTATGTAGTTATTCACCCCGCCAACAGATATATGAACGAAGATGATTTAAGGTCAAACGTTTGTGTGTGTGATATTTTAATAACTTTAAGAGACCAATGACATTTGCCAAGAGTATGTATTAGTTTTAAGAAATAGAATATATTATTAGATTATCGTTACTTAATTACTTCCCATAGTTATATTGTTTTGTCAATACTTTTCTTTTTTCTATCATGCACCAAAGATGCAAGCTATAGCTATTCATATGAGTTTCAAGATGTAGATTTTTCTTTCTTTAATATATCGCCATCATTCAAGAGAAAGTAATCGAGTGTCAAATAGTAAAATGTTCAAAAGAATCGTTTGAACTCTCGTGATCAGTCAAAAACCCCTCACACTGCATTCACATTCCTGACTTGGTCTGTATAAATACACAAGATGGTTAACCCACTACCACCCATTATGTGTACGCAGCCACTGTTTCATAGTCGCCTTCCATAAAAGTGCTTCTGGTACCGTTTTTTTAACCATGCACTATTGTGCCAAATAAAAAGGAAAATGTGACTTGCTCAGCCATTTAATTTAAGTGATATTAATGTGTGTACATACTGAGAATCCGCCGTGGTCGAATAGTTTAATCTACTCTGCGTTGAATCTAAAGAGGAATCAAGAATATAGTTCATTAACCTGACAAATGCTCTTGGCCGATTTCTCTTGTGTGCTGGTGTTATATCACCCTTTAATTATGTTATTGTTCTGGTTTCCGTGGCTCAAATGAGAGCTCGCTTTAGAAGTTTTTTGGAAAGGGTGCATTAAGATTTCCCAGAGAGTACACTGGACTTAATTGCTTCAAAGGTGTTCTTTTGTTAATTCCTTTTGGTGGCCTAATATTATGTATTTGTATTCACAAGGGCACTAAGGTAAAAAAGAAAAAATGTCAAACGCCAATATCATTTAAGTATCAGATAAAAAAATCGTTTGCTCTAAAATCTATGACAAGAAATTTACCGTTGATATCAATTTTATATATTAGTGTTGCTAAGTGACGGTAATAAGAAATATAACAATTAAAATCACTCTTTGTGAATTGTCATCAGGGAAGACGTTGAACCATCCAGTTGACAGAACAGACAGGCTGGATTCAGGCTACACTGCTGGCTCCTTCTCTACCCTGACTAAATAGTTATGAAATATCAAGACTCTCTCTTTTTTATATTGCTATACTACATAGCTTGAAGCATTTTTTACAGATACTTTTAGCGTATTGATTGTGTAAAACATAGTTTGTTACATGTTGCGATACAATCTATTGAAAATATTATAATTCATTGCGCACATATTAAATTGTAATAACTGTCTATACTTAATACAAATCAGTTATAAATTTAACATTTATATTGCAGCATTAAATAATATAAGAATAATTAGTATTGTCTTCATTCTGTCAAAAAATATTGTGTTTGAAATATTAATTCTGAATAAATTGATGCTTAAAATTCTCATGACGATCAAATCTCAACTCAAATCAATTCAACAATCCATTTTCCTAATGTAATAAAAATAATGAATGTTTAAATATCTCGTTATGACATTTTGATAAGCAAAGATTTTTATTTAAATACTTATAGCTAAACGGTAGATATTAAAAAAACTAATAGTTTTCCATCGAGACACGATTGCCAGAATAAGACAATATTCAAATTCATGTTTTTTTTTTCAGTTTTTCCATGCAAATAAAATATTTCTTTTTACTTGTCCATGTCTTCCATACATAAACAAAAACTCTCAAGTCTTGATAGAAATGCGATTTTATAAAATGAACTCAGAAAGTGGTTGATTCATTTTTAAGTTCCCTAGACTTATACATTCGTGTCTAAAAGATTTGTTTTAAAATGTGCTCCATTTTTATTTGAAACATATCCTTGAAAAAGAAACACACTTCATAAACTTCTACATAGCCTTATTTCATATTATAATATAGCCAATCTATGAGACTACTTTGAACCTCTATTTTCTCTCTAAATACTTTTTCGTTATTTGTTGCGTTACGATTATGAATAATATAAAATGATAGTTTACAATACAAAGTACAAAATATCTCTAAACGTAACATTTCAGTTGTTTTCAACAATACTTAAATTTTAAATTTCTTCTTGGTGATTCAATATCTACATTATAAAAAAAATGTATATACGCCTAGAATTTAACATTACAATTAGAGTTTATAATTTGACATTTAGTTTTAGGTATTATAAATGAATATCTTTCCAAAAATTCAATGTCTTCTTTGTGTTCCAATGGTGGCCTTATATAGACCATAGCTACTTGTTGTTTCTTAATCCCACCCTGTCTAGCCCTCTCCGATACCAATGTAGTGCATATGGAGCTTATATTGGATGGCTGATTATTTACAATACTTTTCCGTATGTTTGGCCAGATGTACCAATTCATTTATACTTTGTACATTGAACCACTCGTCGGTTAGCGAAGCCAAGCGAATGTCTTATATGTCTCTTCTGCTCTTTATTTTTTCTTCCATGATGTTACTTGTGTTAGCATTGTAGAAATGTTGTTAATGAAATAACATTTAGACCAACTATCCCAAATGAATGACCAGCTTAGATAAATTTCTTTGGAAATTATTTTTTAGTACGAAATTGGTGATATTGTTATCAATTTGAATTTATTATTATTTTTTATTCCTTTGAAAAAGACACTGTTCATTTCATAGATAAAATGTCATGTATTATTTAAATGGTACAAGAGTTACTGAACAGACAATTTCCGTCCTAATTTGTTTTATAAACAAATATTTACAATTTATATTGTGTTTATTATAGTAGATTAATTGAAATTTCTTGTAATAGTTATAGGCTAAATAAAAAATATTATTAAGTTGTTTGATTGATTTATTTTTCAATTGTAATTGTACTAATAAATGTTTGTATGTATAAATCCGTTTTTCAGTTAAGAATGTGTTTTTTTTATTTAAATCCTCCAATATTAATTATTTAATGTATTGTGTTTTTTATACAAAGTATAATAAAGTTTTGTATTTTGACTTCTGTGTTTTTGTAAATGCCCGATTAATATGCGTTTATAGGAGCGTAGTTTGCTTTGAATGTCAATTTATAAATCAGTTTTCAATTCTTCAAGCTGATGAAAGTTTTAACAATCAGTGCTAGTAAATTCTCCTGCTTATAAATTGTATGTGCACATTGTGTAAAAACAATTTGAACTAAGTTATTAAAATAATCTCGAAGAAGAGGACATCACGGATACGCACGCTAATGATCTCAATTTTAAAATTGAAATAATCAACATTGTTAGAAGAAACTTGTGAAATATTTTAGTGTATCATAAAAAAAAGTTAAATTTCCTGTCCGTAGCAGGACTCTGCTTCATTTGGACCTAAAGTTGACAAACTCTCTAGTACAGCACATACGTCCGTAAACTATGGGTGTCACCTAAAATGTCTTGTTTCTTGCCTTCACTGATGTAGGCTACACATGCCAAATTTCAACCAACTTTCAAAGAAAGCAAAGAAATTTCCATAAAACATAATATAATTTCCTAACGCAATGCGCATTGGCCATATAGTAGTATTAGGTAAAATTAAAAAACGTAGATAAATAAATATTTTCTTTAATAAATCTGTTAATAAATCACAAATTTTATTAATACGAACTAACAAAATAAATACCTAAAAATAAAATAAATTAGAATCATAGCGATAAACCCAAATTGCAATAGCAATTATATCCCTTTGGATTCCTGGAAAAATACAGAAATCTTAAATATGTCTTAATGGCAGTGAAAAACAATAGTTTCAGAGCATCTAAAAATTCTTCCCAGAGCATTTAGTAAGCTTACCAACCCGATAATAAATAAATAAATAATTAACAACCAACGCAATCATATTCAATCATTCTTTCTTCACATTTACGACCAGAAAATGTATAATGTATTAAAGCAGTTAACAAATAATAAATTGAGTCTGATATTCAACAATCAAATGTGCCAACTGTTATATTAGTTTTCAAGTAATTCCTGAAATATTCAAGAGTATGCCTCCACTAATTGTTTATATGTCGACATGGAGAGTACATAATCATCTATTTTAGATATAAATAAATTCATGGATATAAAAGAGTATTTCTGATATTCAGATCTATAATGTCACAGCAAACACCGCTGTTAATTCAAAGTAATGATCAATAACCATTACTTCTGATTTTGTTTTTGTCTATCAAATCTGTCATAATTTTTGCCTGTGATTTTTAAAAATGGAACACCACCATTTTTTTTTTTAAAGCAGGTGAATTTTTCTTTTTTTTTAGTTTTATGCTGTTAAATTTATTTCTTCAACATTGTCTTTGTGACATCTTTAAGTTTCTGTGACACAACATGAGCAATATCGGAGCTTCTTTTCCAAATGAATTCCCTAGTTCTGTCATGGTTGTCCACGCTATCAACACGCACCTGCAAAAAATATTCAATTATGTAAGTATGTTTTAGTAAATTTAGTTGGATAAGAATATTGTGTGATTTTACACTACATAAATGACTTTATTGGAGCCAATGAGTCACACTATTTTTTGACATTGTCCCAATATGGAAAAGTGGAGTTTATCTCAAACAGACGTTAAAAACATTATGATTGTTACCTGTTTAGGTTGCAAAACTTTGATGGAATGCAAAGAAGCTCCACCTCCGTTGGGGATCCTCAAGTTAAGTTTACCAAACATCTCTGCGGTAGTAGCTGTGGCACTCTTCAACTCTTTCTTAGCTCCACGGCCAAACTATGAATTGTGTTATCATTAAATAAATACATGTATGAAAATAGTATCATCAGTCAAGGCTTAATCAACACAACACAAAATATTATATTTTACCTCCCTTGTAAATTTTATATACATTTTGGAATTTTCCTCCATTTTCAACGCAATAAATGTTCTCTCAAGATAATGTTTTCATTTTATACCCTATTTTATATGAAGCAAAGGAAAATTATGGATTTATTTTAATGATACGCATTTAAAAAAGACTAATTATTATAAAGTCATTAACAACTGGATCTCACTTTCGTGAATCATAAAAGAATGATGTTTACAAGTAACTAGTCTATCACTCCATGCCCCGTTTTATGTAGTTAGTAGTAAAAAACATGATTAAGACCCACATCCATGCATTTGTTTGATAATTCGAAATGGCATATTCTGCTGAGGGTGAAATTCAAAATGGATATATGTCACTATATCTTTACTTGTTCCTAATAATTTAATCCACTCTAATTTTTCAATAGTTTGACATACATATTCTTTCGTACCTCAAAAACTAATATTTCAGAGATTCAGTTTTGACATAAACTCCATTGATATTTAATTCTAAGAGACAAAATTTAAATCAACATACCTCTTTCTCAACCTTCAAGATGAGTGGTCCAATAAGGAAATTAGTTTTAACAGTAGTGTAGTCTGACTTTATGTTGACAGTGACATCCCCGCTTCTTTTCAACGATGAAAGACCATAGAGGGTTCCTCTGGCACGTGGCTTGCTCTTGTTCTGCTTTCCCTTGTTCTTCTTCTTCTTTGTTTTCTTCTTGGATCCGGCATCATTTGAGGCTCTGTTTCCAATTGGTGTAACAGGAACGCTGACCACTGTTAATGTTGATGTCGTAGCACTCTTCTCAGTGGAAGAAACTGCCGTACTTTGCGTTACAGGGAGAGATACAGTTGAAACTTTAGTTACCAAGGTAGTTGGCCTTGCAGCTGTTGTTGCTTTTATTGTTGTTGACTTAGGAGTTTGCGTAGAAGAAACTTTAGATCTTGGTGTAGAAGACGAATGTAAAGCAGGTGAAGGAGATACCTTCAATGCAACAATTGAAATAACCTCTGATGGTTCTCCATGTGACACTTTCATTTTATTATTTGACGTGTCTTTAACTATAGGTGATCTCGGCGTAGTTGGATTTGAAGTTGATAAAATTGGAGTGGAAGATGACTGTGATGGTGATGATGGAGATGGTGATACCTTTGATGTCGCCTCGGGCAGCTGTGACAGTGGAAATATTGGTTTTGTTAGTAAAGATGATGTATAATTTAACTCATAAGATGAAATTGGTTTCGGTGGTATGACCTTTACCTTGGATGAAGTGTCTGATAATGGGGCTGATGATATTTGAGATGCTGTGGATGTTGATGATTGAGTAGTTGCGGCGTTTTTATTTTGTGATACATTTTGTTCACCGTGGACGGAGTCTCCTGATTGATGGATTACTTCGTCGGTTTCGAATGAAAAGATGCTGTCGAAAGATCTCTTGCCTCCGCGCTTCTTATTGACACGGCGTCTCCTAAAACATGATTATCTCATTAAAACTGTCACCCGATAACATTATAAAAAGATATCGCGATGGATACATTAACATACTACCAGTAGGTAGATATGGGCGTCATAGAGGTAGTGATTATATTCTCAGATAATTATTTTTAGTGGATTAAAACTAACTGTTGGTTAACTGAGCTGGAAACACTCTCAACAATTAACGCTGCTGTCTTATGTTGTACTTTGTCGAGGAACTTTAAATCTTTCATTTTCTTAAGATATTATCTTTTTATCGACTTTAACTACCTATGTTTTTCAAACGATATTTCTTTATGATAATCTTGATTCATACCTGGACTTGGTCTTCTTCTTCTTGTCTCCCTTCTTAGTATCTTTCTTCTTGGCATCAACAGGCTGTAGTCTGACGCTGACAGGGTCGTAGGACTTGCGTAAAATATTGTTCATGCGACCGAGAATGTTGTCCACGAATCGATTGTACTTGGCAATATAAATGGCTGGCATGCGAGGCTGGTTCTTTTCAGACAGGGCACCTGAATGATCAGGCAGGGTCAAGAAACAAATATTAGTACATAGAAGAAATAATATTTTTTTAAAAGGCACAATCGAAAAGCATTTTATTAGCAAAATGATACTTTGTTCGGTATTTTAAAGTAAGTTATAAATTCACAAATTACATTGCGAATTGAAGATGCAGTAAAACCTCAATATATCTTATTATAATTTAATCTTGTCCATTAAAAAATTGACAACCAGAAGGCATTATATTAAGAAAATTAAAAATTAAAAGTCGGAAGTGTCTCGTGTATAGGAAAAACTTTCAGCTTTAATGTACGCCCCAGTGTTTTGGACACAGTGGCGTAGCAAGAGGGGTGCGGCAGGAGCGAACCACCGACATTTTCAAAAATAAATACAATATTTTTCGAGAAATTAAATTTATACATTAAAAAAAAATTAAGCCACCTATAGTAAAAGCTCCTAGTTCATTCATACAAAATTACAGGAAATATTAGGGGTGACAAATTCAAGGAACGCCCCTGGCGGCAAAACCTCTTCCTACACTACTGTTTGGACATTACAATAAGGATTTACAATACATTCAATTAAGCACTGAAAACTCATATTTTCTTCACCACAAAGTTAACAGTAATTTTAGCAACTACAAAATAGATTTACAAATTTATGTAAGCAAATTTTTATTAAATCCGTAACCAATATGATTAAATAATAAATGAGTAACTTTTTCAATTAATACAAACAAAAGATTGAGACCATCGGTGTAATATAGCATTTACTAAGATTTTGTAAAAATATTGTCATTTTTATTTAAATTTACAAAAATAAAACGTGACTTGTAGCACTTCAGCGGATGAAAAATTCTACTGATCGATCAATCAAAATTGTAATATTTTGAAATACTCAAAATTGATAAATGTCACTTTTATTAACTTTATCATACACCAATAAAAATCTAAGAAAAACATTCCAACCATAAATAATTTGAATAAGCTTTATGCTAATTTGTTACAGTTTGTCATAATAAATCAAGATAATAACAGTGAAACCTTAAAATCACTTCACCTTAGGAATTATATTTTTTGTTTGGATTATTTAATATAATTAAGTTTTACGTAAGAAGCGATTAATATTGAAATTATTCGAAGTATCATGTTTTAAATTTTATTTAACTGTTATTTAAAAAACTGTTGAAAACATGCTGATTTTATAAATATATTTTACACTATTGTCGATTTCTTCAAAATGTGAATTCGAGGTTTCACTGTCATAAATATCCAAACTGTAAAATTAAATTGAAAACACTACATACACACACTTAATGTTTTGTTTGAAAGTATTTTTATTGTTTTATTATACAATTGAAAAATATTTTTTCCAGTGCGATCGTGAGCTACCAACAAAAATAATTTTAAACTTATTTATTGAAAACAAGTAGATAATCTGTGACATGCATAATACATCAATGATTACATCTATTTAGTCAAAATGACCACTGAATGTCTGTTTTGCAAGATATTGTTCAAAATTACTTTGTTGTTAAAGTTACTTCTAATCTGATTTCTTTCAGGGTGGTCATTGTCAATACTTGGTAGAAAGACATAATATTAAAAGAAAAAAACACATTATTCCTTTGTACTTTATTTCCATGTTATTTATAAAGGTCAGGACCGGTTTCGCTCATATCGAGCATAGTCAACTGATAAGAAATATAATTTAAAATGTTAAAGGTGTTAAATATTTCAATTTTGTTTAATTATAGTCACTTGTACTGTGATTTTTAAAGTATTTTCTTTTCAATTTGTTTTTGTATAGATAGCACTGTTAAATTATATTTCTTATCAGTTGATAATGGTCGCCATGAGCGAAACCGGTACTGACTTTATAAATAAAGTACTTTATAAATATTGTGTTTTTTTTCTTAATTTGATCTGATTATTTATTTACTTGTCTTTTATTAAAATTTTAAAATTGATGTAATGATACATTAAATAATTGGACATTCACGAACGTTGTCCTGCAAAATCTACCAATCACCATCTAAGTGTATGTATATATTTTTTTAATCATAATATTACAAAAGCATTAAAACTAAATTAAAATAATAAACTCCATGTCCTTACTTCATGAATAAATATACAATATACCCGTAACTGAAAAGCAAAGCAGAATTAAACAACTAACCAATCATACAAAATATCATACTTAAACAAATATTGATTGTATATAATCTCTTCTAAGATATAAAATCATATCTTGTCTTTCAAAGTACTCACTCATTTACAATTGTTTATTCTATAGATTTCACCAATAACTACAAATAACCAATATTACCAACCTCTTGCCGTTTCTATAAAAAAAAAAAACAATAAATCGCGTTCTGAGAACTTCAAATTTCTAAGTGTAAATGTTTTGCGAAACAAAATGAACAATGAAGCAGTTTTCCAATTACAATTAATTGTTTTAATTGTTACTTTTGTGTAACCAAAAACCTACACTAAGAACCCTGTATTTTTTTGGGTCACACAATGTAGACAATTTCCAACCTATGTTTCAAATCCAGGGAAATGTGTGTACAATATTATTTTCCTTAAAAAGTTTTCTCAAATCACTACGCCCTTAATTAATTAAAAGCATTAGATTAATTAAAAATACCACCAATTATAATAATAATTGGTGGAATTTTTAATTTTTAATTTGTGATATTTTTATATACTACACAAATTTCAATCTTCGTCGATTTATTGAAATCAAAATATTATTAATTTAATGATCAACATAAGTGTAAAGGAAGGTTTTTATATTTAAAAATATATACAATTCCAATGGTTCGGAAACATCTTCATACTATTCATTTTAATATTATTCAAATTGATTCCCACATATTATTTAACTGCCATATTTATAAAAAATATTATGCAAAATATTTTTAATATTTAAAGCGGTTAATAAATGATGTATTCTTTATTAAACAATTACAAGAATGGAATCGTGAGAATTTTCCATGAGTAATTATATAATTTTATCGATCCTACAGTAATCAATCGAAAAATAGGCTGTCATTTCCGCTCAGCTGTCGGTCGGTCGGCCATGTTTGGTGGGAAAAAATGTTGCCATATTATAAATATATAAAGACCGCTTGAATTAGCATGTCTACTTGGCGGCCACACCGGGCGCCCCACTAAATACATTTTTACGATAATTATATTTAATCGATCGCTTTTAGAATAAGGCCGCCTAACTGTTTGATAATCTCTTCCGGTTCGGTGGCTAACTATTGGTGCGGCTCATTTTAATTTCAATTGATACCGACAACGGCCATCTTGGTTCAATTCAAATTAAATCAGTCACGTGACTATGATAAGAATACAACAAATAATTACGCACTATAAAAAATCAACACTGTTGACTTTATTGCTGGATAAAAATCATTATTATTTGAAAGGTACACGGTGTGGAGACAGGACTGGCTATGCACCTTTGCAATGTGAAGTTAGAATTACGTATTAGAATTTGGAAACAAATTAAATGGTCAGAATTTAAATCAATTTTTGATCAGAATAAAAATATATACGGTCAGAAGATTTTATATCAATTTTGGTTAAATTAGGTTAGGTTAGGTTTTTTTTAAATTTCATTTAAATTATGACTATTTATTCTGACCATTTAATATAAATTCTGGCCAATGTAATATAAATTCTGACAGGAAAAATACGAGCCTTATACTTTTAGATTGTTTGCAGCAAGTTTTTTTTATATAAGGTCCGTGGCGAAGCGGTCAACGCCCTTGGCTTCCTGGCGACGGATCTCACGGGTTTGAGTCCCAGTACTAACATATTTTTTCAATCAATTTATCAATTTTTGTTCGAAGGTATGGATGTTTGTGATGTCTAAAAAACAAAAATTCCATAGTGATAATCACTAGTCCTGTACAAGCCCTATCCTTCTTGGTTGAACAACTGAGTAACATTCAGTTTTCGTAGACAAATTCTATTGGAATACCTCAATTAAGTACTGTGAAATACACCATTTTCAAAATACAATAAGTTCTCGTAGCTGCTACAGGCAGTGTTGTCACGATGTTATTTATAAAATTGTGTAGAATTTCGGGATTGAGAAATTTTCGATTGACAATTTTGAAATCCTGTGAATTTACGGATATTCTCAAAGAAAAAAATGTGAGACATTTGAGCCCTCGCTCAATATTTTGTTGCACTATAAAGAGTTGTACTTTTTTAAATGGCAAAGATTTTTTAAGCTTTCGAGCTGTTGCTTGAAACTCACTTATTTATTATTATTAAAGTATAAAAAAATATTTTACTCTTCCATTTATAATTTAAACATTCAACATTGTGTGCCCTCTTTTTTGCCCCATTTATGTAAATTAAGGTAAATTGCTCGAATAACATGATAATCAATTTGTTTCCATTTGTTCTGTCCGTTTGTTATGTCTTAGCCCTAGTCTTCTATGTGTTCTGGAAATATATAGCAACAGTTTGAGTAACTAATTAATAAGCAGTTCTCGTGTAAACACTTATGTTGAGATAAACTCCATTAAAAGATCATATGTTCCGCATTTGGACCGAACACGGTTAAAATAAATACTTACGAAATTCTTTTTATATTTCACTGTCTAAACAAGTGTCGCACAAGATAAAAATGAAATTCGTAGAAAAAGTCGTGAAAAATTGTTTAAATAACCAAGCAATTCGAATAATTTGTAATTCGAGCAATTTCCATTCGAGCAATTTACCGGCTCATTTGCGTCCTAGGCGGTTGCCTATTTCGCCTGTATGGTGGCGCCGGCCCTGGCTACAGACTCTCGTAACTAGCTTCTGCTGAGATGAGGCCACATGATCAACATTGGGAGCGGACATGAATTAAAAAATAATATATATTTTATAAATTACTATGACAGTATTAAGATGTTACATATTGAAAATCGATCATCCTAAAGGTACCCAACATTGTACTAACAACCGAACCTTAAACTACCAATTTAGTGATCTGGTCTACAAACTCCTACAGCTTACCACTGGGCAAATCGCGCTTTCATGTTAGGCTAGGAGTGTTTTTATACGTTTTTCAAAAAAATCTAGTCGTTAAACATCGCACCATTAAATATCTGGTTACTTTATAAATAAAAGAACACATTCTTAAAGAAACTGTAAAAGTCTTTAGTAGGGGTGAGTTATAGGGAAGGGTTCAGAGGGGCTAGCGCGAGCTCCATGTAAAATTTAACTTAGAAACGATCCCCTTGCAAAGTTAGAAAAAAAATATTCTCAGATCAAACCCGGTTTATTCCATAATGGTTGGAATCTTGAGATTCATTTTATAATAAAATATCAATTTTAAAAGTTTTTGAATGATAACATATTACAGTTAGATATTATTTGTGTATTGAGTAACAATCGATTGCTTATTTAAGTATTGCACATGATTGCATAGAAGTGATAAATAAATTTACTCCTTTCCCAGAACACCGAGAATTTCTTTGAGATTAAGCGAACCCTTTGTCAACATATTGACAGCCCACCGCTGCCGCTGCCACCCAAGATAAAATATGTTAATTATTGTTTTAGAGCAGGCATGCTTACACTAACAAATCTTCTAGAAGGCCGCACAAAAACAAATTATGATCGTTAAGGGCCGATAAAAACAACAATATTTAACCTTTCCAGTACCACGGTGTTTTAAGCTAAAAAAACATTCACTCACATACCTACCGCATATTTTTAATATGTTTTGAATAGTTTTAAAAAATAGGACTGAATTTATGAATATTAAAAGTTTAATTATAAAATGATATATATAGTTTAATATTTTCAAGTCATATTCTTGGTCTTCAGTGGCCTTACGGTATTCACGCCGTTCGTATGTAGTGGCCACCAGTGGCCTTACGGTACTGAAGCGGTTAAAGTTTACTTACTACACGGGGTACTTTTTACACGGGATACTTTTTACGTAAAACAGCTGTTAAAAAAAGTGTATAAAAATAATGAAGTGAATATAGATAAACGAAAGAAAGGTTCCATTGCATTACATTTGACCGTGTTATTTCGAAACCGTACAAAACGAGGATACGGTGTACTTATTTTTCAAAACGTGTTACATGTTGTATTGCTAATTCAAAAGTTAATTTAATCTTTTTGGATCTGTACTAATTGATTTGGAATCAATTGGCCTAGTTTTATGAACCGATTTATTCTGCTTCATCAACGAAAAAGCTTTCTCACATTTGTTAAATTCAATGATTTACTTAATAAAATATGCAGTATATATTTTAGTTTGAATATGAGAAATTCAAGGGCCACAAAACATTCAAACCGGTCGCAAGTTGTGCGTCTTACTAGGCCACGGCAATTGATAATACTTGTATTACAAAGTAAACATGCACTGTTTACATTATACGTTAAGTATTTCAAAGAGTACATATAACTTAACATTCTGTTTCAAACGTTATTTAAATCCGACCTGTTCATAGCTTGTATTTATTTGTATTGAATAGAAATCTAACCAAAATGCTGTCATATCTTTCTTTTTGACATGACCATCTTAGTTTATTGTAGGCATAGGAAGTCTCCCACTAAACACGCCTCGACATTTCCTTTATCGATGTATTTTATTATTTTCTCATTAGCAAGTTGACAGTAAGCTTTTTTATCGGCATATTGCTTTTCTATTAATTAAAATAAGATGTGAACGACATTTTTTATCAATTTATAATGCTGAGGTGACCAAACGTTTACTAGTTTTAGAAAGATTATAATTTTATTATTATTGTAATCCATGTCCTCTCAAAATACTGCCTCATAATGAAGGTATCTCAACAGAAGATTTTTTCTAAAAAAACTGTTTGCTACTCAGGTTGCTCAACCTATTTTTTCGAAGAGAGTAAGAATAAAAAGATATAGTGGTTAGCAAGTCACTCTTGCTATTCCCTGTTATTTTAAGATTGGAGTGGTGGGAGGTTGAGAAACTGAGTAACAAGAAGTTCTCGTAGAAACACTTCTGTTGAGATAAACTCCATTAGGAGTCTGTATGCTCCACATCGGAAGAAGACATGGTAAAAAAAAAATAATAATAATAATATGTAGAAATTGGCTCCATTTGGCGAGTTTTTTTACCTTGAGATATAATCTATAGTAGAAATGGACCTAGTCAAATATGACATATAATTTTTCTTCTGTTAATGGAATATAATCTTCACTGCTATGGCGTAAACTGGTAAAAAGTAAATGCAAAATATTAAAGCTTTTAAAATAAAGCCGATATTTTATTTGATATATTTATATTATATCAAAATATAGATGCGTTAATGCTGATCTGACACAAACAGGAGCTTAAAATTAAAAGACTGGGCATGCCCTTAAGCCAGCATTGATAATAATTATTGCCTATACAAATAAATGCTTTTTTGTCACACTGGTATAATCAATACACCAACTGAGTAATTCCTGACAAAGAATCTCTTTATGAACATTTTTGTCAGTTTTTTACTTATCAACTTCTGCCACAACGGTGACGAATTAAAATGTAAAAAAATAATTTAAGTTCATGTTGAAATCACAGTAATTTGTATTGTTTATCTATTTTCAAGATATATAGTTTGCAGTTAGCTGCCTTCTTTATTATGGATACGTATGAACGAATAAATTAGAATTAGAGTTTTAGTGATACTGCGTGACAAATAATAACGATGTATAAAACATGATTCCTCTTTAACTTGTAAATAAAAACCATTTTTTTGTCTACCATAATCAAGTTACAGATCATTCTTTAATGGATTATTTCCATCACAAAAAGATCATGCTCGATTGTATTCAATACCCAAGAAAGTTGGTCACCCTATTACTCGATAACCATAGACACAAGAAGCTTTCAATGTCTTCGCACCGCAACGATTAAAATAATAAAATTCTGGGCGTATATAATGCCCACAATAACGGTACCGGCAACCGACGCAAACATGTTTTTAATAAGGTCGACTTGAAGAAAGAGAGAAAACGCCGTGCACTCTTTCCGTCTGTAATATGACACGGTGCTCATCTCGATAGACCTGAGATCCGCGTTCGATGCCCAATTACACAAAATTAACTTCATTTCACACGCCGGAAGGGACACGATTCAACATGCCGTTTTTTATTGTGCCTAATTGACAACTACTTTCACTCAAGGTTTTATGATGAAACTATAAAGTACTTGCTAGATGTTGTGCAAAACTTTCAACTATAATAGTTATCATATATTTATTTGTTATGAAGCTTTATTGTCACTTTCTTTTTGCGGTAAAACGTGGTATATAAATCATTTGAGTGACGCATAATTCTCAAATTATCGTTAGTATTTTTATTTGAAATGAATGCGTCATAATACATAATCTATTTAAAATTTGTTACAAATTCTTTACAATAATCTCCCTGTTTTGTCTATTGAATATAATAAACATATTCACAATAAAATTCATTGATATAATATGTAACATAGACTTTCTGCTTACTGTATTAAAATCTAAGAGAAAATAGGTTTTGATTTTTTTTACTTGTAAAACCTTTCTAGTAAATAGTTTATTGTCGATAATAGATAATAATATCATTAACTTTCGAAGTTGTTTTTAAAACATGTTATTTTTCTCTACCATGTGCTAGAATTTTGTATATACCAAAACAATGAAACCTACGTATGTATTTGTCATAATATACTAATGTATGTAGGTAAACGTTTTGGGAAATGATATTTGTTGCTTTATAGCTTTTATAAGTATTTCAAAAACCTAAATTTGAAACTATCCCAGTTCGTCAAAAATTTTAATTTTGTTTATAATATTGTAAATATTCATATGCAAAGTATTTGTTTATTGGAAATCGAATCTGAAACCATCGGTTTTAGTATTGACACGACATAAATTAGATAATGTAGCTATTTATAAAAATGTATTCACATTAATAAACTTCTCTCTAATTCTTCAAAACTTTCATCATCTCTGTTTACTCAAAGCTTTGTATAATTGAAAACGTTCAAAGAAAGGTCATTAAACTTAGAGTTATTTTTATCTTCAACGTTGTATAATAAGTTTATACTCTATAAAGCAGTTTTATCACTAATTTTATTTAAATATAAATTCTCATGAATATTGGGCCAAATTTCTTTATCTCTAAAATGATTAGTGCATGCCACACTGTGCTGGCGGTTTATAGACAGACAATTTAAATTGTGGAAATATAATTGGCTTAATGAGAAAACATTGAAAATTACATTGTGCTGAAGAGTCAAGGACGCTGAGAGAAATTTGAAGGCCGAAGTGAAACGTGTAGCAGCGCTTCCGGTAAAGTAGGTGACCTACTGACACCATTTCTGGGTGAAACGCTTCTGGTCGAACCGGCCATTGCTCATTACACACGGTGCGTGGTCATCTTTAGAATAATCTCAAAAGAAACTTACAGAAAGAGTCTACCGGCAGTCGTAATTTTACTCACGACTTGTCGAGCACACCTTGATTTTATTTAGTAATCATATTTGGAATACTAATGTGATTTTCGGCTATGTTAACGAGAAAGCTATCGTTGTTTAAGAACTTTTACGAACATGGTTATTTTATCTAATGGCAAAATAGAATTTTTTGAGAAACGTAAATATTTACGCACGTGCTTGGACGCACATCAAGCGTTAAATATGTAAATGGTAAGTATTTTTATTTATAGATAATCCCGTATTGATTTGATAGTATTGTTGACGACGATTTTCTATAAACATATTCTTTATTAAACTAAACTCACCAGATGCACCTATACATATATTCAATAAAACAAAATTTCAGTTTGACTCAAAAATATTTACAAAATCTGTCACAGTTTTGTAAATTGCATAAAATCGATCTTTGTTAATTGAATTGTCATTTACATAAGAAAACTACACTGTCATAAGATTAATATAACGAAATATTTAATTCAAGATCAATCATATTGATCAATGTCGGCTTCACGCTATCGTCAGAACTAAAGCTTAGTATATTGAAAAATGATGATTTTTTCTACACATTTATCGACAGAAATATATTAAAGTTTAATCTTAGAGAACATTACTTAATTTAATTGATTGTTGATTTAATAAATCATTTTAATTCATCGAGTACACTATAATATTTTTACGCCAATTTTTGACACAGTTTCCATAAAAATAGTATGTTTTTTTTCAATCTTTAAGTGTGAAGAAAATAATTATTATTAAAAGTATATTGTATTTAAAACAAAGCAGTATTTAAAGTTGTTACAATCTCGTCAAAAATAATTAACTATGTTTCATCAATGATTCGGAAGTTATTTTTAGAAAAATATTAGCACATACTTGCTTTTTACTGCTCGGTAGATTTCATTATTTTGTAGTTGCTATCGTTATGGTTGATTACAACAATCCTTGTTGTTCCGTTTTATTTCACTATAGCAACAGACATTGTTGGCCAAGCTAAAAACAATTTTGAACAAGCTTTTTACGCCAATAATCACTTTTTTAGCTTATGAAAATGCACATAGTTTAGTACTTCTTTCGTATTGAGAACATATTTCCCGTTGTGATCAATATCGAGACCCAACATAATGATTTTATTACTTGTACAATAAAATAATAAAAGAAAAATCATGCTGTTTTTTTTTAAATATCGCATCCTCGTAGAAGATCTATTATATAAAAGAATTCAATCAACTGTTTCATCAGATATATTGTATTGTATACGTGATACTTAAGATTATTTTTATTGAAATAGTATTATTATAGATATTTATTCAGCCATTATTATTTGATAATGCCACCTAACGCCAGGGTTGGCAGGTATCCCGGATTGACCAGGATTGTCCTGGAATTGAAATCGCTGTCCCGTATCCGGGATGAGTACTAAATTGTCCCGTAAATTTAGAGAAAACTTTAACTTCGATTCAAATTAAGATTCGAAAGTCTCGGTATTTTGGGCAAATTGGACAAATATCCCGGATTAACTTACAAAAAATCTGGCAACCCTACTTAACGCCCCAAACAAATATTTCTGGCACCACAATCTTGAAGATTATAAACATTTTTTGTATTGAAAAAAATAGTTGGTTTAGCTGCCAATCTACAGCAGAACAAACTACTATTCTATATTTTACTTATACGAAGACTAGTGGCGATTTAGTTCTGACGTTTTTCAGCATAAAATGTTATATATATGGATATTTATTTATTTAATCGACTTATACTGCAACGTTGGGCAAATATGGATTTTTAGTCAAATGTTGATTTTTGTCCTGCTCAAAGTTGATTGAAATAAATTGGATTACTTATTTAATTTCAAATGACTGCAAAGGCCGCCTCGTGTAGACAAGAAAATATATTTTTTAACGTTTGGTATTTTTATAAAAGTCTGTTATACTGATGGTAAAATGTGGACAGTATTAAAACAAAATGATTCTAAACGATTTAAACGTATTAATATTTTAAAATGATAAAAAGCCTATTGCTGTTTTGTGTGTATATGAAGATATATGATGTGTGTAAATATGCCATATTCTAGTGTATACTTTTGGATGGATTGTTAGGATGTGAGGAGATGAGGTTTTACGGTCAAAAGTCTTCGTCATTTGTCGTTTAACATATTTGTTACAGTCAGATAACATCAAACGCATTGGATAATGATAAAGTAAATAATAAATATTATAATAAGCATACTAATAATTACTAGCGTCTAAATAGATACGTAAATAAATTAATAAAAATATATCTAAATACTATGAAATGATGTAATGAAGCAATTGTTAATCATACATGATTTAAACCATTAATATATGTATATATGTTGTTATTATTATCACAGCAAACACGGATTTATCCACGACATAAATTTATCGAAAACATCATTCATCTGTTCTTAAAATCAAATTAAGAATACCTAGATAAATGTCACGTGATGTTTTCTGACTTATAGAAATATTTTTTACAAGCGACAACATTTCTGATTGACTTTCGACCTACAATTAAAACACAATTTCTATAATAAATAACAGATTGTCTATTAAAAAAATATGTTGTTCTGTACATAACATTTAGAATTTTACATAGTTTGATAATTTAATTGATTCCAATACAGTAATAATTATTTTAAACGGGATTTAATTTTTTTTTGTAATTTAGTTGTGTCACGGATGAAATGTGACATTTAATCTAGACATCAATTCAACTTTAACGCCAGATGAAGATTCGATCTTAAAATCTTTCTCGCAGTCAGCTGCACTCTCTCTCTCGATAATAAATAATAATAAATTATTAATAAATACCTAACAGTAATTAATCTCTTTTATTAAATAAAATAAATAATAGTCATCTATCGAAGCAAACTGATATTAATGGCAACACCAAATGTAATTTTCTGCCAGTTACTATTTTTATGACAGCTCATGAATGATTTTGAATTTAGAATGATTTCACAAAGCGTTAGAGAAATTTTCTACTCTGACACGAAACAAATGAACTTGAGCTAAAACAAAATACGCTCGGAATGCTTTATACACTTTAAGACACGAAGTTAGAATTAATATTCCAATCTTCAACAAAATGATCGTCGATCAATACGAGTTTATTTACAAATCGGTCTAAAGAGTACACGCATTGCCGAGCGCACTTTCTTTTTTATAGTTCTTCGGAATTTAAGCGACCATTATTATTCAAATAAGATAAAATGATTCTCCCACATGACGCTTTCCTTATAAATCTTTTGCAATGATGTGGACAAAACGCTTTGTTTCTCGATAATAATTAAAGTTAAAACAAAGACTTCTTCAGCTAGCATGTGTAAATTTAACTACACACTAGTCGAGAAATTTCGGTTTGTCGAATTTTTGTTTTCAATTTGACTTAGCTTGGTAAATGTATACATTTTTTTAAATATTTAATCTCTGAACTACTGTGAAAAAAAAATTCTTTAAACGCTTTGTGTTTTTTGTGAATTTATTAAGCAGATTTGGAATGAAGCGGCAGGTGTGTAACGAATATATCTCAAACTATCTGACCATTTTTGGTTTCTGTGCATCATTAGTTGGGGCTACTTTTGTCACCGTTTTCCTCCCCTTATGGCTACGGTTATTAGCGTGGCTCTTTCCCCTCGCCTTCTTCCCTTTGGTTCCCTTAACCGACTTTGACTCACGTGCGCCGCGCCTGGCGTCGAGCAGCTCTTCGTCGTCATCATCGTCGTCGTCGTCGTCTTCATCGTCGTCATCATCTTCTGGGTCGAGCGCGTCTTCGATATCGTCGCCGTCGTCATCGTCGTCTTCATCGTCGTCGTCGTCATCGTCGCTCTGGGCCTCGCTGACGACGGGTTGAACCAGCTGTGGAACGACTACTGCTGCTATCTCACCACTTTGTGCGGAATCGGCGAGTGACTCTGAAGCTTCGGCTTCGGCAAGCTCAGCGGTGGCGTCGTCCACATCATCGGCTGCATCGGCTGACGCTCCGAGCTCTTCGACTGAGGCGGCGACTGGTAAAGCAGATTGGACAGGATCTGCGACGGCGACTACGGGTTGGACAGCACTGACAGCTGGAGAATCATCATCATCGTCGTCGTCATCATCTGCCAAAACGGTTAAAAAATATATCACAAGTGTTAGAGCTTTGTTTACAAATTAAATTTCTCTTACAATTGAATTTAGGTTTTAGAGTTTTAATAAATTTGACTATAAAAATACCTACTGTATTTTTTTGAAAAATTATAATCTAAGCAACAGTGTTAATATGTAAAATATGCTTTTAACCTTTCAGCTGCCGTAGATAATTAATAGTAATTACCTAGCACGCCGGCTGTATTTTGCAACTATTAATTTAATTAATTATTGACGAGATAACTCGTCTCTGGCGTGTTGAGCACAACAAAATACGCGATATCTCGTCTGTGGCAGCCATCGAGTTAAAAAGCCGCAGCTTAAAGATCTCAATGGTTAACAGAAAATAATATGTTACCTCCTAAGAAATCATCGAAGAATCCTCCTAAGTAATCATCATCATCGTCATCTTCGTCGTCATCATCGGAAGGATCGTCATCTTCATCGTCGTCATCGTCGTCGTCATCATCATCTGTAAGAAAATGAAACATAAAATTACCCGTCAAAATATAATTATATGACTTCACATTTATAGAAAATATATAAATAATTATGCTATCGATATATTTCGGTTAGTAAAGCAAAGAATTGTTACTTAATTTCATTGCATTTTATAAATAACATTATTATAAATAAAGTCTCGAATAAAAAAAAACCGCCTTTCCTACACAAATTGTAACTATAATAACAATCTCCATGTTTTTTAAAAAAATTAAAATAACTGTTTAAACCAATGTTTATATTAGCAATTGGATCGAAAACACGATGCAAACAGAATATGAGTTAAATAATTGTTTAATGACTAATAATATATTGCTCTTCGTTCTGTGAGAAAGGAATGAAAAAGGTGATGAATTAAATACAAATTCATGCTTTGATTGAAATACCAATTATTTTTTTACACTCTTTCAAGATATTTATTATTATAATCTATGTATGGTGTCACTGTTTATTTATAAATATATGTAGATTATTTGATACAATACACATATGTATATATAGCAATATTGACTAATTCAAACAATAAAATTTGATCATATCTACAATAAATTGATTAATTATTTTACTTGTACTTTGTCTGTAAAGCTACAATTAAAATCAGCTGTCAAAAAAATTGTTTTTATATTATAATACAAATAAAAATAGTATTTCGTTTTTATCGATTTTTTTTTGAGTATACGTAGTTAAAGATATTGATTGAAATTGACTAGATTAATGACTGCATAACGTGGGATAGTTGTAGATAATTTTAGCGTAGCGAGAACAAAAAAGAATATTTATGATTGGAAAAGATTAAAGCTCAGAAAATAAAAATAAAAACTTCAATAAGTAATTTAAAAAAAAAACTATCAAGAAATAGAAAGAAATGAACTAATTTATTTCTGTCTAACTCCCAACGGTTATATAATATATTCTTTTGTGGAAAAAAACATTTGGGCATTTTTTTTTTTTTTGTAAATTAAACTGCCATTCACGTTCACAAACAAGTAAATGATTTAAATAAGCAAACGTGATAATAGAATGGTAAAACTAACAACAGTGAACAATTCTGTTCTTAGTTAAGATGTATACTAAATCTTCAAAAAAAATAACACGAAATGCGTGCCATAATTTATATAAAAAGTAGATAATACGTTTGTACGTATTTAAAGAAAGAAACTGAGCATTTCTAAGGATAATGACATGATAATTTACTTAAATTTAATAGCACACTTCCTCATAAAAATACTTATTTTTATTGGAAAGTATTTTTAAACTTCATAGTTCTGCTCTTTATATTGAAAATAACTGGTTCTAATTGAACATAACAAGATTCATTTTCTCCGCAACGGCATATTACTTGACAATCAAAACTCATATCGTAAGATTAACCAGGCGAAAAGAATTTTTCAAGATAATGGATGCGTCACGCACTTTGCTAACTGTTTTCGTGGGTGACACATTATGCTTTCACCCAGAAATGGACTGAATCTTCACTCAGGTAAAATGCATGAATTACAGAAAACATTATCATCATTGTATTTAATCAAAATTAATACGTTATAATTCTTTCAGCAAATGAAAAAAATATTACATTAAAAACACTCAATTAAAATTGGATCGTTGAAATTTTGTACACTTCCATACGTTTTTCTCAAGTGGCCTGGGTTTTGTAGTCAGTTTCTAAAAAATCTTGAAATTATTATAGTTTAAGTTAGTTCATGCACTTGATCCCAAAAGGTTAAATTTACCTAAATGTACAAAATTTTAACGATTAAAATAGTAAATATACATTAATATCGTTGATATTTTTCAAAATTGATATTTAATAACTCTTACATAAATAAAATTTATTTATAATATCATTATTATTTATAAATTTATTAGTTTTTCGATTACTCGTAGTTGACTTTAAGTTGCAGTGAAGTGATAAATTTATCGATGAAAATTCTGGGACACTTATCATTTTAGACATATTGCGTGACTTATATTGTAAAACACAAAACTTTTGTCAAAATAGAAAGATGTGTATTTCATAAAACTTTTCTTTTAAATTATTTACAATAAAGACACTTTTCAATTAAATTAACGGCTTCCGCATAAAAAAATATTTTAAAACAGTCGACACATCATTTTTACAATGAGTATATTTTAATTAAATATTTAGGAATAATTTATATTCTTATTAACATATTATAAAAAAAGAAATACGATTCAATGTCTGGTACTTAGTTAAATTAATTTTGTATTTACGCAAAGATATTTCGGTTATCTTTTCAATAAATAATTTATCAATGACGAAATCACGACAAAAAAGATTTATGTTTCATATTACTATACAAATCATAAAAAGCATCGTAGCTTTGTCCATACATCCATCGCAAAAGAAGTGTATTCATTTATATCGCTTTAAAAAACATCTGTTTTACTTCATCTAATTACTGCACCAAATAGACTAGATAATAATCAATCGAGTTCTCGGTCAATCGGTCAGTAATAATTATAATTAATATAAAGACAGCGTGGCCATGAGCTGTGAAAGCATTGCCGTGAAAATATTTAACGTTTATCGTCATGGAATTCGTAACGCGCCGTTATCGACGTCTGAGCTGATTCTTAAGCCACAAAATGACATCCTTACGCATCATAATAGGCGTTGTACACTTAACGGAAGATTGTTAGGCGTTACAAACAGCTTGTTTAGTATTGTATTTTAAACAGTAATATTGTTGACATTTGGCTCTAGTTCATTCCTTCAGTAATCGTTATTCTGTTATCCGAATAGATAATATTTGTTACGTCAATTTTATTAATATTTATGTTAATAAGTGAAACTTTATAAATTTCACATGAACTCTACGCCGCGCTCAAAAGATCATTGCTTCCTGAGTTTATGTAAATTACACACTTTTTTACTGTATCTAGAAATGAGAGTTCAAGTGTTTTATTCAAGCAGTTTTTGTAGAACAATTTCTCTTGAAATAAGCTTTATCCATATTAATAAAAAAACAATATTCCTTTGTTCTTTATCCCACTTTATTTTAAATTTCAGAACCGGTTTCGCTAATTGTGAGCTGATCCACTCTATCCATATGCTTAACGTCTTGAAACGTGGTAAACAAAAAAGTAAATTAATCTTACTTTAAAAATAATAACTGTATAATCACGCACAACATTATCACAATAGTTGTGTGCAAATATTTATTTGGATTTCTTTTTAAAATATTATTTTTTAACTGTTAAGTTATAAAAATCAAAGTATTTAGTTTATTTTTTTAAAATTAAAATTTCATTTTATATCGGCTGGTAAATTCAATGGTTTGATTAAAATTAATTTGTCAGTTGCCCTAAATGTGTATTATTTAATGTTAGTAACGCAGAATTTTGGTGATGTTTTTTGGTAAAATATATAATTTTTCAAATCATAAATTTAAATATTTTTTTATCATTTTAAGCATATACATATACTTATAACAATGAGCTTGTGAGAAGTGAAATGCGCCAGCTGGAATTTTAAGAAATAATGAGTTAGATACGTTTTTATATTATAAATGGTCTCTTAAAGTATCGTTAAAGTAAATCGAGCTTATTAAATGAGGAGCTTATGATTAGCCCGTAACATTCCATCCTAAAAAATCACGTTCCCTGCCATGATGGCCTCTCAGTTTCACTGTTTATTAACAGTATTTAAACCTATGTTAGAAGCTAAAAAATAATTTTAAAAATGTATATATGCTAGAATACCTAAAATGATAAATACTTATTGACAATATTAAGAGAAATATTGAATGATTTAATGGCTCAACTATTTACGATTGCATAATGGGCATGGAGGTGTTAAACACGCACAAATCCAATAGATATAGCTATACTACTGGAGTACTGATAAAAAAATGGATTTTTTTTACATCACTAAAACATCTTTGTTTGCATGCAATTAAGGGTAAAAAATAAGACATTATAATCAAAACTGTCCAAGTTTTCCTCTGTTCTGAAAAAAGTGAATCTGTTCAATTTCGATTCAAAGCTCCTCAAATACACATTCTAGTTGTCTTTACTCTTTATAATAAAAATACGCAATCCAAAAAAACACTAGATTGTACTTAAAATTCCGGTAGAAAAGTTTTACTATTTTGCTACTTGGCTCAGTTCACTTCTCAGTGCCTCAATTGAAATCTTATATTTGATAACTAAAATCGTTAAGAATTTAAGAAAAAGTGGTTAAAATCTACAAAACAGGTCAAAATAAATAAAAAATATGTGGAAGAAATCTAAATGTGAAAATTGATCCGGAGGTCAAACCTTGATATTGATCGCTAAGATACATGCGTCGACTGCAATCGGTTAAATTTTTTCTTGCTAAGTAACCAGTTAACTCTCCACAATCAATTACCGGCTCTCAGTTAATTCCGTCGTGTGTTTTCGCGAGCCGGCAGAAGGTAAATCGAAACCGTGACACTTTCCAACGCTTTCGAGTTTGGGTTTCGCGCGTGCCCGGCCGTCGATGTCTCATTAAGGCTGCCGGGTCACAGAGGCTTTATTCTGACTACGACTGGAAAGTGTTCCGACATCATTTGCATATTATGTATGCAGGTGCGACCGCGAAACGAGATCTCAATTAGAATCGCACATGTCTTGTACAATTCCGTACCACTAAATCAATGCCTCATTCTTTCTTCGACACTAAGCTTTATGAATCGATTCCGCCTAACTTGTCCACTACAAATCAAACTTATTTAGAAAATTAAACATTTATTCATACTAGATATTCCTCAATTTTTAATCACTTTCTCTTGACTAATTTATACTAACATAATTGCTTATCCATTAGGATATTATAATCCTTGTTTTTCCTTTCATTATATTATATAATACGTATTTTAAAAACACTGATTTTCTTGAGTATATGTGAACGTTTGATTTAACTTATATACTAACTTATACTTTGTTTATTAATCATTATCTTAACATCTCTCTCTATCATTTTAAATGATATTTTCATATCAATTAGTCTAAGTGTTGTTTGATTTAAATTTCAAATAAGCTAAAAATACTTTATTGCTAATCAATCTCTTTAGATAATTGAAAAATATGAAAAATCTTTAACATGTTGTACATTGTAGGGGTGACAATACCTTTAAGTCAATGATTAGTTAAAAATAATACAATAATTAATATCTACTCAGTACATACAAATCTAAAAATACAGTAAGCTCGAAGGTCTTTTTAAAAGAAACAATACACCTAGTAAAACAACCACTGAAATTACTAAGTGATCAATTTTAATTTCGTTTTTAACAATAGTCAAACGTCAATTTTAAGAAAACAAATAGATAAATAGCTCTCGCTTGTTTCAGTGTTATCGAAATAGAATAGTAATTTATAATGTATTTTGTAAATTGTTGACAAGATTGTTTGAAGATTATTTAAAGATCTGGAAAATGATATATTTGTGACAAATTGATGTTTCTCATGCAATAAACAAACGATTTGAGTAATGAAGGTTCAATTTCTTCTTATGTATTATTTGATTATTGTTTTTGTGTTAAGTTAATTTACTCAACGGAAAATATGAACGGGATTTTTTTATGAAATTTGCTTCAAATCTATAGTAAATACAGTTATGAGATACAGAAAATAAAGTTATGTTAAATAATGAGGTTTTGGAATGAATTAATTTTATATTATCAATACGTGTTATACTTAAATAATTATTTAAAGATTAGAGAGTTTAAAAATAATAAATATTAATCTAAGCGATTACTTTTTATATGTATTTTCTATTTATGAAGTCCAGTATAATTTAATTACATTTTATACACAATAATAATTATCTGGTTACATTAAACGTGAAATGGCGCATGTTTGTAATGAAAAAATTACCCAGATCAATACATATAATTGTGTTTTTGTTGTTAGTATGTTGAGCGTGTTGTAGACAATTTTTTACAATTTTCTGACAGCATTAAAAATGTACATCTCATTGCTTAAAACTTTTTATATATTGTAATAAAATGATTCATTGTAAATATTTTCGTATATATTGAAATTTATATTAGTTTTCCTTAGAAATATAATCCTTAATTCCACAATCAAAACGATAAAGATAATGAAGGCAATTTACAAAAAAAATCTCGTTTCATAATATCGTCAATGAACTCATATACGACTTTTGGTTTTTTTTAACAGAAAATACATAACTTGTCAGTAAAAAAGTCGATAAAACATCACTTAAGGATTTTTTCACTCTTTAAATTTGGATAAATTTGAATAATAACATAAAATTATGTAAATTCCAATTTATGGTGGTCAATATTGTCTCACGACTGAATCACATTGTCGGAATGTGATATTTTTTTAGGTTTTCGGAAGTCGTGAAGTTGTTCATTGCTTTTACAGTTATAGATGTTTTTTTTTGTGACGTTTTCAACCATATCGTACTTTTTTGACCTTGCTTAACACTATTTATATTACTATACAGTGGAACCTCGATTCTACGTTTTTCAAGGGACCGTAAAAAATAAACGAAAAATGCGGGAAACCGATAATGCGAGAAATCTTCAAATAATACCAAAAAAATGTTTAATTTTCAAAAAACTTATTTATTTATGTAACTAAATGCGATGTAAAACTATTGGAGCGAAAAAAAAAAATTCTACAGAAACGGTTAATCGGGATAATAATTGGGAGGGGACGATAATATTATTTAGATGATAGATCGAGGAAATCAGTAAATCGGGGAATGATAAACGTGGAATTATTAAATATTGTTATGACGGGGTCTTGGTCGAGTAAAATATAAACGATCCATGCAAAAAAACGAAGATAGCGAGAACGGTAGATCGGGGTTTCACTGAAAAAAACGCGAAACGAAATGCGAGGCAAAACTATTTATGAAAAATATTCAACGAAAACGGTCAATCGGGATAATATTCGTGACGGGACCAAAATATTTAAACGATAGATCGAGGAAAACGGTAAATCGGGGAACGATTAATGCGGGATTCTTTTACATTGTTCTTATGGGTGTTTGGCCGGGACTATGACAAATAAACGATCTATGCGGGAAAACGGACAATGCGAGAACGGTAGATCGGGGTTCCACTGTATTTTAAAATCTATAATATTTTTGAAGCATCTTAAAATAGTGTAGTAAAAACGCTCGCAAAATTTCTTCTAACAGTAGGAGAAAGCGATTAAGACTAATGTTTAAAACAACTTATGCTTCATCTAATTTTCTCACTTGTCACAATCAAAAACTTGTTTAAATAGTGAGTGAAAGATATATTTATAGAACATGGAGATCAAGAATGCATTCAAAAATGATTTTAAGCTTAACTTGTCAGTTAGGATTAGTCACTTTCTGGTCTCGCCTATTTCATATACGGCTTGAAATGGTTCGTTTTAAATGTTTATTAAAAATGCGTTTATTGAGAACTACATACTTATAGTGAAAATATAATTATTGCTTTCAAAACGTTTGTATATATTATTATATAATTCACTTGTACGAATTTTCCGAAGTAAGATTTAATGTCGAAATAAAAAGTGTATATATTTTTTAAAGTTTGCATGAATATGCAATAACGAAATGTTGTTTGTTAATAACAAATGTCTTTAAAATCTTCCAGAATTATATCGAGTGGGAATAACTGATATGTAATTTTTGCGTTTATCGTTGAGAACAAAAAAGGAGAGTTAATAGTTGATTGATTAGTGTAACAATTAATCTCTTCAACAAATATTGATTGATAAATCAGTGACTTTTTTTGATATTGCATTTCATCGTAAAAAAAAAACATGATATGTTTATCAGTATACTGGTAGAATATTAGAAATTTAGATATAAATATTATAAACTTACCATCATCAAAAGCATCCTCAATGTCGTCATCATCGTCATCGTCGTCGTCATCGTCATCATCGTCGTCATCGTCAGACGAAGACACGGCTTGCGCTGGAGCTGCCGCAGCTTGTCTTCCGACTTCCTGTGGTTGAGTTTTATCGACTATAGTTTCTCCATCAGGCCTGCTAACTGGAGACGCTTGGGCTAGGGCCAGGACTAGTACGCCCACCGCCAAGAATAGCATGGCAGTCTTCATGACTGAAGAGTTTCTACTGCAAAAAAATATATAATATTCATTAATCATATGTCAATTATGTCATTTAAAACGTTTGAACAAAAATCACAACTTTTATGCAGCTGAATTTAATAAGAACACAAAAATTATGCACAAGCAATATTGTGTAACTTGTTGGATAAACTTTATGCTTACTTTTTATGGAAAGTTAATATTTACTAAATAGTTTTGATTCGTGTTCTGTTTCCACTCTAAAGATTATAATTAAATTAGCAAGTGAAAGTTTTAGTAAACCCATAGCCTAATATAATGTTACGTTGCCTAATCAGCTTATTACAACTAAAGATTTGCTACGAGAATTGAATGCTATCCAGTGAACTAACTGAACTAAACTATCCAGTGGCCCAATTTCTTTTATTCAGAGAAAGTAAGAATAAAAAGACAGAGTTGGGAAGTATTTAAAACTATCGGTACCACGATCGAGTGTTCAACGCCTTTAGTGTACACTCCAGAGGTCACTGGCTTGAATCCCAATACGGACAGATTTTTCAATCGAGTTATGGATGTTTGTTTGAAGTCATGGATATCTGTAATGTCTTGAATTCCTTCTACCACTATATATACTATTCTAAAAATGAGGCATAATGAGAACGATTAGATAACCTATATTCCTGTCCATGCACCTTTACTTTCTTCGAAAAATAGTTCAGCAACTGAGTAACAAACAGTTACATATGTGGATATGGTTAAAAATATATAATATGAACCTTTTCTATCAAATATCACGATATCACAAATTGCATTCTTTCAACGTCTTTGTTATATGTAGTTCACACAAACAAATAAAATATGGAATAATAAACTAAACTTTATAAAATGTTGTTATTATATATGGTTGCTATTTTTGTGTTTAATCAATTGATTTAGTTTACGCAACGTCAAAGAAAACTTACTGAGATATGAAAAGTTGTAAGGCTTAACAGCCTATTTATAACTATTAAAGCTATAAAGTGGGGTGGACGTATAGTATTATAGTATGTGGAACAAATAGTCAGACACTGTTAGAACAATTTTAATAAAATAACAACGTTGCAGGAGTTAAGAGTATAATATGAACTTTGATATTCATTAAAAAAGAATTGCTTGTCAGTGAGATTAACAAAAGAGATTTTAAAACATTAAATTAATCTATTTTCGGGCAATTAAATATCCTTTATTTTAAAATCGAATGTGTCTCAGGGGTTTATTAATTAAAATGAATAATTTTATCACATACCATACACTAATGAAATATTTATAAATCAGAAATGAATGATTTCACAAAACTCGTCCCAGTTCCATAAAGGTTTGTTGGTTTTAGATAATTGAAGTATTGTGAATAAATGCTATACAAAACAATTTGTAACAAGAAAACTTGAATGCACTTTTATTGAATAAAAAACGTTTTGCTATTTTTACTGTATTTCAAAAAAATATTTATGCATTTTCATATCATATTAGAATGATATTTATTGTTTGATCTAGAACATTTCGTATGCAATATCAAATAGCTGCGGTTTTTTGTATAGTATTTAAAGCTTAACTTTTTATTTGGTAAAGTTATTGCTATAAAAAAATATATCTAAAACACATTACATAAACAAAATAAAAATAACGAAATATATTATGTATTTTTATGTGGCCTGTTTAATTTTCGTGAATCAAAATGAAAATAATTGTTTGAAACTATGATTTGTCTTCAGATAACTTTGACACGAGACACTGCCTCAAAATACGCTTTTATACAGAAAATAATTACAAAAAGCATACTCTGACCAAGAAAGAACATAATAAGTAAGTTAGAATAAGATAATCGACTTTTTAATACCGGTGGGAATGACTCAGTATTGACATAATCAATTGTTTAATATACACAAAACAGCCATAATGATAATTTGTAAGCATTCATTGATAGGTTCGTCAAATAACTTTAGACTTAAAATAGGAAGGAAGATAATGACAGACTAACAGTTACTGTAGTTATCTGACAAATACCGTTTATGACACTAATATACAACATGTTTCATCCTTAGATTTTAATATAGTAACATACTGAAAAGATACACATAACTACCTCGGTAATGATTTTGAATTGAAGCTTTGCTGTAAAAACGAGGCAGTTAAAAAACAACTAGTCTATAAAATATCGTTTCTAATTTGAAGCACACATGCTTCTAGTAGCATGTAATTAACATTAAAAATCGTGTCTTATTTTTTTTCTGACATCATAAATATGGTTGTTATTAATCGTGATTTCAAATTTTGATCAACATAATGACAATGGACGCATTTTGAGCTCAAATTTTAAAGCTGTGATGTCTTCCTTGAAAACGAGCTGTGATTTTTATTGGACACAGTAGAAACTCAATAAATAATTATTAGGTTAAGTTGCGTAATTGCTTTTTAAACAAAAATCCAAGAACTATATCTTATTATGACAACAGAGTTTTCAAAAAGTTAAATTAATTGTATTTTTCTTATATTGTCTCATTTTTTTAACTATGTCGGAAAGTAAGTACTGCATATTGTAATAATACAATAAAAACTCACAGTAGGAACAATTATATTTATCAATAATTAAAATAAAAATGATATAGTTCGTTCAAAATTTGGTTTAATAGTTAAATTAAAAGTATTAACGTTATGATAATAAATTTGAATACATATTTCGATAATTGTAGAAGTCAATAGTTTAACATTGAAGAAATCAAATCAGTTTCACAACTTTACAAACTAACCTTCATTAAAAATTGTGTCACAAGAAATATTTTTGATGAGTAAAATCAATTTTGAAACCATATTTTTATGTTACTTAATAATTTCATATTTTTGTGTTCAATATAAAAACATATATTTTTACGTACTTCGTTTACTGTATTAATTATCGTAGTGTAGCCAGAGCAAATAAACCGTGT
Organism: Himalopsyche anomala; assembly: GCA_031772345.1. Classification (NCBI taxonomy): domain Eukaryota; kingdom Metazoa; phylum Arthropoda; class Insecta; order Trichoptera; family Rhyacophilidae; genus Himalopsyche; species Himalopsyche anomala. The sequence continues at coordinate 18,674,719 of CM062840.1, forward strand.
TATTAATGGGAACACTAATAAAACTTCTCCAAATATTAAATAATACTTACATTACGCAATGTACGCTAAATAGTTATAAATACTGTGCTAGCAATGGTTATGTTAACACAGTTTTTTAAAGTCCTTACTGAAATTTTCGTTTATTTATCTTATTTTTCAATCGCATTATAAATTAGTCGAAACTTTTTGATTTCTTATTTTAATTTTTTTTTGAATCTTAAACACATAGTAGAGAGAAAAATCATTCCATAGTATTTTATTTAAACGTGTGAAACCTGGATGACTGAATTGCAACCGTTGTAACAATTTGAACTGCTCAAAGAAGACGTGGTCAAAAAATATTGACTATAAGCATTATGAGTTGAATCAGTAGTAGTTAACCCTTCAAGGACGAGCGTGGCCATATGGTCACAGTAAACACCGTTGTCTATTGATCCCACTATTCATCCGTTTTTTACCTGAATATCGTTGCTTTTACTCATATTTGGTTAAGAAGGGTACAGACTTCAGTTAGTCATCAGGCGCAGGAATGCACATGCGATTTTTTGAATTTCCGTTTTTTTAATGGACTTTTTGAAACTGTTAGTTATTTTTTTATCAAAACATCAAATTATTTACAGTTATTTTGCTAATATATTTGTATTGAAATGACGTTGATCTAAAGAGGTCAAATTGTAAATATTTGAAAAAAAATTCACGTTTAACTATATTTCAATCCCGAATGTTTGCGAGTCCATACGGTCACTTTTGTCCTTACAACTGTCCGTACACAATATTACACGGTAATAAAAGGATGGGAATGACCATATAGTCATGCGAGGTTTCTATACAACGACTTGTTTTTTTTTTTTTTAATTTTTGTTAGGAATAAAAGTTATCCGTGACTTCAATATGGCTTAAAAAATATTTTTTTATCGACAAAAAGCTCTTGTCTCTGGAGGGTTAAGACAGGGACCATGGAACAAAAAGACGACTCCGACTCCAAAAAAATTGTTCAATCATTTCATGTATGTATACCATCAGACTATTTTTAGTCGGCCTAGCATGCAGCGGCAACTCTGTGAACTATTTTGGTTTGAATACACATCATTAAATATAGTTTTTTCAAATGGGTTTGAGTCTTAAGACTTTTCCGATCTGACTCCGTCTCTAATTTCACAGCTCTGTTTAAAACGGAGTACAATCACTTATTGTACTTCAATTATTTCCATGTAAACAAACATATATTTACGATTGATTACAGATAATCAATATTACTGAATATTTTATAATCTCTTAAAGATTATTCTAATTGATATTTATTGATATCGTGAAATTCTACATTCGGATAAAAACGTACGAAAAAATTGGGATAATATTTTTTATTATAATCTTATCAAAAACTTCATATCTAAATCATAAAATTATCAATTTATTACTCATGCTATTGTTATTTCAGTCCTTTGTTTTATTTTAATATCATTACAATACAAAAAAAAATAATCTTTGTTATTTCAATCATTAAAGAGCATTTTAAGTTTAAAATATAAAAAAAAGTGAATCAGAAACAATGTCACATTATTAAAAAAGTATTTAAGCAAAAATCGATACAAAGAATCTTAATTGTTTTACCATTGATCCGTAGTATAAATAAATGGGTTCGTAGTCGAACTTTCAACGACACTGTCTTAAGCTGCAGTGCTTACGAATTCATATCCCATTGCGGACAGTTGCATTTTTCAATCGATTAATCTATTATAACCTATATATTAACTGCAGATAATGTTTATAGCTTTGTAAAGATTTCATACATATTTGAAGAAATAACAAAATCAAAATACGTAAGCGGCAACGAATTCCACTGAAAGCTGAATGATCAATAGTTTGATTTTGTTTTCATTTGTCCATTTAAAATTATATGACAACTGAACACATAGATATTAAGTATTAATTTTTTGTGGAAAATATTTATCCAAAAGGACATAATTTGTTTTAAGTTCAATATATTTCTTTTATGCTGAATGATATATTTTTCGTGCAGTGTATTTTTTAAGTAGAAAGGAATGTTTTAAAAGTGTATGATTTTTAAAAAGTGCATGCAAATACAAGCTTTAGTTAATAGTCACAATTATCAACATTAAGACTGAAAGAAAACGTCAAAAAAAGAATTCGGCATTGACTCCTGAATTTTGGTGATCGAATGAGAACCGGTGTTTTTAACGTGGTATAATTGTTGACGAAAGCATAGTTTCAGAATGTATAATAAAATAACGTAAGTATATATAATCAATTTAAAAATCATCATATGTATTCTTAAAAACAAGTTCCATTTGGACTATTAGTCAAGTTTATTCATTCTGATTTGTTTGAAAAGCAAGTATGCATTTGATTGTTCATGTCGGTAAATTTCTGATTTTTTTACCATGCAAAAAAATCCTCCCGTTGGAGGCAACGGGCTTACAGCTCATTCAATTCAAAGTGACATGTCAGAAATTTTTCTCACTATTCCGATTACAAAAAACGGGGCTTAGCGAGAGCAATTAACTAGTTGTGTTCTAGACATATCCTTCTATCACTACTCTCTTTGTAAAAGAGAGGTTGAGCAACTGAGTAACAAGCATTTTTTTAACTACACAATTTTCTGTTGAGACAAACTCCATAAGTAGACCATATATCCACATCGGAGGCGGATATGGTATACAAAAAGTAAGATTTTGAATGGTCGTGTATTTTTTAAGTATACCGATAACTATTAAAACATTACTGTCAGTATAATTAACAAAACAATTAATATGTAGCTAGTTAAAATAAAAAAACTAATAATGTAGGTGAAAGTGAAGTTTTTTTTTGACAATAATAGTCATTTTTTTCTGAAATAAGAAAGAGACTACTAGTTCTGTTCGTGTTTTACTTTTTAATTTTCTAATAATTTTTCTAGACAATTTAATAATTGATATAATACTGTATTGTAAAATAATCATATAATTGTTTATGTATTTAATCTAGATTTCTAGGTTTAATCAATACCAATTTTCAGTATTTTTATTTGAAAATATGCAGCCTTAAAAAAACTTTATAAAATAAATTGAGGTAACAGTTTAATACGATCTTTAAAAAGGAAAACAAACCAGGTCATTTTACTGCAACTAACAAAGAGACTGAATCAATGAAAGAATTTATGCATTACAACTGCAATCACATTCCTTCACAGCCAAGAATTTCAACTATTATTATTTGAAATACTTAAAACTTTAAAAACGGTGCAGATTTTTTCTATTTTCAGTTTACGATTCGATTGTTTTTATATTTCCGTAAAAACAGTTTAATCTGGATACGATAAAGTGTAAACGTTGTGCTATGTAGAATTTTCTTCAAACCATTGAACGACAGTTACAAGTAAAAATATAATTCATTAATTTAAGCATTATTAATTGAGATACAAACAAGTATAAGCCGAGACAAATCAACCTCTGTGAAAATTTAAAATTATAAAACAATATATGATTACTGTTTTAGCAGAAGTTAATTATAGTATCAAAATAAAGATGTATTAATGCCGATCTAACACAAATAAGAGTTTAAAATTATAAGAAAGGAACAATTGTTTGCGCATATAAAATAATTGACTATACAAATAAATGCTGTCTTTTGTAGAATAAATACAACAACTACTGAGTTATTCCAGGCGGAGAATATATGTATAATTAATTAATTTGAGTGAGTTTTGTTTGTTTCCAAATTCAGCCAGCTTACTGGCGATTTATAAATTGAGGGTATTACTTAACAAACACGGCTTATTCAAAAATGGTTAAAGAATGAAACTTGAATTTCATTTTGAAAAACAATGTACATTTCAAAAGTATTTTTAGTCTTACATTACTTTGAAATGATATTTTGGATGTTTTTAAACCTCGTTTGAGACTAATTTCTAAAAATACTTTCAAAATTAAATTTTATCTACTAAATTACATTCATGTTTCATGATTCAACAACTATGAAATGAACCGGGTTTGCTAGTAATATACTCAATTGAAATCGTCACAAGTTAAAACACCGAATACACCGATAGCTTTTTGTTATATTGAATTATTTCGTGTGAATGGAAAAAAAGTATTTGAAGTATTCAAAGAAGTTAGTTAACATAAAAAATGTTCAAATAATAACCGGTTCGTTAATTAATTCGGCAAACATGTGGAAAGAATTAGCGCTTAAATAATCGACGTGCTAATAAATCTGAACATATTAAAAACAACCGTACGAATTTCAAAAAAACGCGCAAGGATAATATAATACTATTGATTTAATAACTGTTGTATTAGCATATTTTGTGTGTAAATATTTTACGAATGTGTGAGAAGAAAAGTTTATTAAACTCAGTGTTAACACTGCAATGTCTCGGTCAAGTGAAATACCAACTAGCATTTTAATTATAAAGCAACCGTCCGTGTTTGTATAGTTGTACAAAAAACAATAATGAAAATATCTTTCTTCAACGTGTATTTAAACTGTAAATTTGAACTATACATAATATAATTTAATCAACGTTTTATTAATTAAAATACAATTCAATAAACAAACAAAATATTTTCATGTTTGCACAGAGCAAAAAAATAATACAGATTATTGAAGTTATGTATACTTACATATTTTACGCGAATGAAATATCAAATAAAGATATAGTAACACTATGTTAAGCACTTGTATAATTGATTTATTTCCTCAGTTATAATTTATAATTTGAATTATATTTGGCAAGAAAATTAATAAACAATACATTGTTGTAAATTAAAGTATCTTTTATAATCTCAATAATTTGAATCCAGTAAAGATTTTTAAACTTCACAACTAAGCAGTAATTTTTTATTTTTTTTATGAACATAACGAGATTTTAAGACGTAATGGAATTTATTATACAAGCTTTTCAATAAAACCTTTGATTCATTTATTTAATAACTAGAAAATATAATGTTGCTGTTTTTAAAAAATAGAAAACGAATAAATAACTCAAATTCTGTCACGTTTTTTTACGAAATGTTTGTGGGTTCTACTATTTTTACGCTGTGGTAAATGCAATATTTTCATATTGTTTCGTAGTTAAAAAAAAAACACTTTTAAACAGAGTGTGAAGTCGTAATCGTTCAAATAGATATTTTTGTAAAATATGAATTGTTACTTGTTATTTGACAAGCTTCTTAGTTGATTTTTAAAAAATGTAAATTATCAAAACTTACCTTGATTTCTAATCCAATGAAATTAAAATTGATCAAAAACACTTGACACTGTGCAATAGTTCAACACAACTCTAGCATACCAAATGGTACACTATTTCAATTTCATATGAAAAACCCTCGCCTTGACTATGGTTAAGCTCTGGGATGCGACCACTTTGAACTGCAGAGTGAAACAGCGGCAAACAGCTATATCTTTCAACTTTTATATATGCTTACGTCACAGGCGTCACGTGATCATGTCTTGTCGGATTCGCGAGCTGGGAGATGGCCGAGGCAGAGAGGTGGGGGGGAAAACTCTACAGGTGCAAAACCGGAAATCCTCGGGAAGCCGACCTGTTCTTTTGAAAGGAAGCTGAAAAATATATGTGGAATATTATTAAGTGAACAAACTCTTGCTGGCCAAGGCTGTGAATTCGATATTTTCAAGTAAACCTTACTAGGCTGTATATTATGGGCAATTTAATATACAGTCGACAGATAGCCATTTGCAATGTTTAAATATCGACTGTGGAAAGGAAAAAGGACAGTTTTTTCTTCGATAATCATAATGTATACAACTTGATACACGTTCTATCAAAAGGATGTAAGCTAAAAATGCCAAATGAGTATTTCAATTAAGCTTTTAATTTAGAAAACCATACGGGCTTGCGAAAATTGCGATTATGAAAAAAGGCTTAAAAAAAGCTTTTTTTAAATTATTATATTAATATTAGATGAAATCTATTAAAAACCAGTTTATCAGTCTCTATGCACTTCAAGGTTTTGTATATTTCATAATGTCTTTGGCCCAAAATCATCAAAAAACGTTTTTGTGTCTGCTGTAAAGTTTGTTAAGTGTAGGTTACGTTTTTTTTCCTTTCCACAGTCGATATTAAAGTTTTTATTCATCTGTTCAAAATGAGAAAAAAAAATATTGTTTGACATTCACTTAGCTTCATTACAAAGTAATCGAATCAGCTCAAACTTCGTAGAACTTCTTGAAAAAGAAATGGAAGATTTTTCAATTCTACTGTGATTATGTGTTATATTTGTCAACTATTTCAACATCAAGCAACCATAAGGGCCATAATAGTTTTTATCCAAGAATGGACCAATAAAGGAATGATGACAAACATATTAAAACTATTTATTTTTCAAGAAACACTAGATTCGTAAAACAGGTAATTAGTTGTGAGTATTAGAAATAAGTTTGTTTAATTATGTAAGATTATATTCTTATTAGATATTGCGATATTTTTAGAAAAAATCTATTGTTTTTGGCGAAGACTTGTCGAGCAAAATTTGTCCAAAATAACTAGATGTAAACTTTATTATATAATTCTTGTGAAACTACATTGTATATTTTTGAAGCGTTTTATTATTTGTTTCTAAGCTCATTCATCTATAAAAATTAGACGCTGAATTATAAACATTTCAAATAATTAAACTATCAACTAATTGTATTATTAACGTATTAAGCAAGTCACTATAACTCTGGTTTTCTGGAATCCAAGACTTGAATATATTAAACTCTTGTAGTTTTATAAGTTATCGGAAAGATAAAAAAAACAATTCTTGCATTTGTCTGCCAATTTGTCAATTAATATTTTAAAGCTTAGATGAGCAACACATCTAAAAACATTCAACAATTCTAGTCTGACGTCACTAATAGTTGAAAATATTTGAAATTAATTGAAAAACATTTCTTAAGCTAATTGCTTGGTTGAGTAGTCAACGTCGTTGGCTTCAGTTACTGAGATAACGGGTTTAAATCCAAGTACAGACAGTTTTAAAAATTGATTTTTCAATCGATTTGTGAATTTCTATTCGAAGCTATGAATTTTTGTGATATATTGAATACCCACTTTCCACCTATCCAACCTTAAAAAAAAGATGTGACAAAAATGATTAGCTAACCACTTGTCCTGTCCTAGCAACACTTCTGTTGAGATAAACTCCATTATGAGTCCGTATGCTTTGAGAGCGGACATGGTAAAAAAACTTATTTTTGGATTAGATTGAGCAAAAGATATATTTTTTTATTTTTTATTTATTAAAAAAAAATAATTGACATTACAGCTTACGCCAATGCGTCAAATATTTTTAAAGTTAAAAGATCATACGAGATATACTCGATGAGAATTTTTGAAAGTCACATGAGATTAACTCAAGGAGAATTGACTTCACAAACACCCATGTCTTAGATCTCAAATTAAAATTGAAAAAATCCAATTTCGACATTGACCTTACCGGGAATCGAACCCGGACCCACCTGATCGGTAGAGCAAGCTCTAATTTTCTCCACTCTTGCATTAATGTGTCAATTCGACGAGCATCACAACTCTGCTACGGAGATACTAGATAACCTAATATATATTATTTGGAATGTTAGAGATATTTGATACATCATTATATTGCATTATTTATGAGTAAACTGTGAAATATTGCATTACTAGGAAATTCAAAAAACAAAACGCCAAAAAGATTGTATTTGTTATCTATAATATTATCAATAATATCGATATCGAAATACTAAGCAAAGTGTCATGTTTTTATTACTGTTTTTTTTCAATAAGACGTTAGAGTTCTCGAAATGTTTTGAATAATTTAGTTTATAAAAGTACCTTTATTGTGATTCGAACTCGTGTAACCAGTAATTGAAGAGCTTGACTTTAACTAAAGCAACAGTGTCAGAGCATCAATTTTTACCATCAATCTATCGATTTCTATTTAACGATATGGATTTTTGTGATGTCTTAAAATTCCCTCATACTCTACCAATCCTAAAACAGCGGGGCGTAGCGAGAATGATTAGTCAACCATTATTCATGCCCAAGCCATATTCTTCTATCCATACTTTTCTCTTCGAAAAAAAGAAGACTCTTCTTCTTACTGTCTTACTCTTAACTGAGTGACAAATAGTTTTCGGAGAAAAGACTTCTCTTAAAATACCTCCACTCGAAAGAAATATGCTCCACATAGAGAGATGTATTTAAAAAAATGACGGTTCACTCCTAGACATTTTTTTAATTTGTGAATTAAATAGCAAAATAATATTAACAAATTAGATTCACGAGGCCGGAAAATTCAGGTTTTTTTGTTTTTTTAGAAGTAAAAATTATTTGTTAGGTTAAGTAAGGTATTTTTTTCAATTGTAAAAAGGACACAACTTTTTTTTAACCGAAAATAGAGTGAAGAGATTCACTTTTAATTGTCAATTCAAATGAAACGAAAAAAAACAAATGAATGAACTATTTTTTAAATATTATTCAAATGCCTTCGGATAACAGGAAAGTATCAAAATTACTTCATCGTTATGTTTTTTTTTATTACGAGATACCTTTCATTTGTATCATTGATCAATAAAGAGCTAACTCATGTCGGAGAAAATAATCCATGATGAGTCCAGTTCACAAAATCAAAAAGTTTTTTTGAAGAATATAATTTTTCACTGTTTTCCTATAATGTTTTTTGTGATTAAGCTTAATGTTAAAACAGAATTTATTGTCATTGATTGATTTTGTGCAGTAGCAACTAATGCATTATATTATTGACTTATTTAGATATGAAATTTCTGTTTAAATTAATCATAGCTGTTTTGTAGATAGATTGCATAACGTATCGTCACTAGTCTTAAAATATAAATAATTATTTCTTAGTATTTTGTGATATATTTCGTATAATTCAGATTATTAAGAATGTCATATTAACACAAAATATGTTAAAATTGCATAATGACTATTAAAATGATATGCAATATTAAGTTGAAAATGTTTCTAACTCAAACATGTGAGGACAAGTCAGAATTAAGGAAAGTAATTCAGAGTATTTCTTAGTAGTTTTGAATGTTGTAAAAAAAATATCGAAATGAGCGGTCACCAGGGATAGGCTGGAGGGGGCTCGCTTGAGCCCCTTGTTAAATTTCGGCACGGCCGGCGAGCCCCTTGTTGAGATAAGAAAATCATTCGTCTCAGATCAAATCATCACATAACTGCAATTTCTGTAGATGGTTAAATTTAAAAAATAGTTGTCCCTTAATTTTTTCATTCAGCGTTGTAGGCTTCCGTGTCGGACCTCACGGGTTCGAGTTCCAGTACGAAACAGCATTTTTTCGATCGATTTATCTATTTTCTGTTCGAAGGCAAAGTGTTTGTGATGTCTTAAGTTTGCCTCCCACTCTTCCGATCCTTCAATTCAACTGGGCGCTACTTACACTAGCCCTGTCTTATCCTTATCATTCTATCCCTTCTACTATCTTTGGAAACGAGAGGTGGAGCGACTAAGTAACAAGCAGTTCTCGTAGAAAAATAACTTTTTTTGAGATACCTTCATTATGAGAAAAAATGCTCGACATTGGGAGCGGACATGGATAAAAAATTAATAAAAATTACTGAGCCCCTTGTTAAGATATTGGCAGCCCACCGCTGGCGGTGATTATATTAAAAAATAAAAATAGTTATTCGATTTTACTACCTCTTATCTCTTTGATTTCTCAACATCTTAAGGAAACAAACATTTTAGCAGCACTTGTGAATTCAACTCAGACCTTTGGAACCTTAAACCAGGAACTTTGAATTTTCAATCCTTGGAATCCCGGGATTATAAACCTTACTATTGAAATATTTTTATCAGGAAAACTCTGTTATTGACTCCTCTACTATAAATTGGTAGACCGTGTTTGTAAGTTTTCATTATGTTTATTTTTGTAGTAAAAAATCTAAAATATTCAAAAATTTTATTATCTAATTATTAAAATCAAATTTATAGTCCAGAGCAGTGTTTATCAATCTTTTTTGGCCCGTGGCCTCTATTGAGTGCATTTATTTTTCTGTGCCCCTACAACTGTTTTGTACTATTGAATTATAAGTGTTATAAAGAATATTGATGTGATGTCTTAAAGATGTTTTAAAGTGATGTCTTAAAAATTACCTCCCACTCTTTTCAATCCTTTAATAACTGGGCGTAGCAAGAGTGATTATTTGACCACTAATCCTGTCCTAGCCTTATCCTTCTATCCTAACGAATCTCTTTGAAATAAGAGGTTTAACGACTCAGTAATAAACAGTTTTCGTAGAAAGATACCTCTAAAATAAATTATATTATATTTGAAATCTATACCTTCCTATTTAATCATTTGGTTTTTTGTCAAAGTATCTGCTTTTAACATAATTTTCAGCATGCTACTTACAGTCAGTTTATATAAACTACTTAATATATTATTCAAACGATAATTAAAAACCTGCAATACATATTGCATACTGAATTCAAAATCGAATCAGTATTTCTGAAATATATTTTGTAACTCAATGTCGATGGAGACATTACAGGGGTAGGCTGGAGGGGGCTCGGAGGGGCTCGTGCGATCCCTTTGTTAAATTATGACAAGGCCGGCGAGCCCCTTGTTAATTTCAGAAAAAATCATAATCTCAGATCAAATTAGTATATAACTGCAATTTCTGACTTATATTTTATCTACGACAGCTTCAGTATACAAAGTAATACATTTTTACCCATTAAGGTTGATAATTTTACGGCAAATTGCATATCGTTACGTATTATAAGTGTATTAAGTAACAATCAATCGCTAATTTAAGTATTGCATATAATTGTATAGGAGAAATAAAAAATGACTCCTTTCCGAGAATACTGAAAATTGCTTTGAGATTAAGCGAGCCCGTTGTTAAGGTATTGGCAGCCCACCGCTGAGACATTATATCTCTTGCTAAGAAGAGTGAAAAAAAATATTCTGCCAGTTGCGTGCGATCGACATTAAGAATAATTTTTAACTCAAGTATTTCTTGCTAATGACACCACAAAAGAAAACATCGTTTTTTTAAATAATCATAACACTTACCCATTTTCGTCAAAATATGTCAACACAATACTTATTATCTTTAATAATTTTGACAGTAAGCGCTGTCATTATCCGTGACCTGTCAACGAAAAATGAGTAAATGTTTTCTTCTTTTCACGCAAGCGTGCAATGAATGTTTTCTCCGTCAATTTCTTCTCAAACAAAATATTTATGTGTACGTAAGTATTCAATGAGGCTATACACGCGTGCTAGAACTTGGACATTTATATATATTAAAATGCAATAGACAAGAACGTAAGGTGAATTCCAATGCTACTAATGGCCGTATGTTTGCAAAAGAAAGTGTTAGAAACAATTTCGATGATAAGTACATATTTGAAAGTGATTTTAATTAAAAAAATAAGTAATGTTTGGTTATTAGTTAACTTCTAATCTAGCGACCGAGTAAAAACGCATTAGATTAGTGGTAATTCAAACAAAATAGTGTTTATACGAGTAAAACTCTTGAATGATTTGGAAAATTGAATGTAAAATATTTCTTTTAGAGTGTTCACTGTCAATAATTGGTGGAAAGGCATTATTTTAATTAAAACACAATATTCCTTTGTACTTTATTTCCCCACTTTATTTTAAAAAGTTAGGACCGGTTTCGCTAATGGCGAGCAATTGACAACTGAGACTAGACCTTTTTTATAATTTAAGATTTCGACTGAAGGTGCTTGGTGGAATTTCAATATTAAATTTGAATCGTTCAAATTATGTACACTCCCACAGATTTTGCAACTAACGACCCGGGTTTCGCATGGATGAACTTGCACTTGAACGCCTGAAGATGCCGAAAGGCGAAACCCGGGTCGTTAGTGACAAAATCTGTGGGAGTGTACATAATTTGAACGATTCAAATTTAGACCTTTTTAAATAAAGTGGAAATAAAGAACAAAAAAATATTGTGTTTTTATTAATGGAAAATATTTATTTTCATGTATTTAGAAGGTTTATTAACAAAACAGTATGACTAAATATTTTATTGTATCAATAATGTAGATCAGTGGTGCACAAGCTTTTTGAAAGAAGGGCAAATATATCCATTTTTTAATTTTTCGCGGGGAGAGTAAAAGTGTACTAGATGAGATATAAATGTTATGTTTTATTTTTAATTGAATAGTTACATAATTTTATCAGCTACATCAACCATTCTCCACTCTATCATAGACGGTGTGAATTATTGTCAAACGATAAATTTCAATCACAAATTTATACTCGTAATAATATAATCATATTAAATTATAAAGAATTTCTATCAGTGACGATTCAAATTATATACCTTTGTTACTGCATAATTTCCTTTCATATCAAACACAGTTTCATATTCAATGAAAAATTTGGTAATAAAGTAATTGTTATTTTGGGTCGTAAAAAATACCATTTTGGGCCGCGGTTTGTCAATGATCACTGATGTAAAGAGTATATTAAGAAACCAAATAGCATACGAGAGCTAATGGCCATTTTTATAAAACTGCAAACGATATACTAAGCAAGGTTTAAAATGTTTTATTAATTGTATTTTTTTTAACTATTTCTCGTATAAATTATGTACAAATTATAAAGCAATAGAAATAATTACTTTTCTTGATGCATATAAAAACATCTTTATTGTGGACTCCAAATTACTTTCAAGAGATTTTACATCTCCTAATACTATTTTCTATTATGTTTGATCGTCTATCGTCGTATTTTTGTTTTGGGGAGCCACAGCACAGTTTAGGGGGGCCACGGGTATTAATAAAACGATACAGGGAAGAGCATAATGGCGGACGTCGCGCTGCTATTTTTGGCATTCTGGATTATAAAAAAAGGTGGGTTTTTGAAATTATAATTTTCATGGGAAAAAAAAACAATGGTATGGGGGGCACAGAAAAATAAAGACACTCAAAAGGGGCCACGCTCTCAAAAAGGTTGAGAAACACTGGTCTAGATCAGTGATGGTAAACCTTTTAAGGAGTTGGTCAAATTGTTCTCATTATTTATTTAAATAACAGCCCGTGGGTCATTAAGTCAGTGGCGTCGCTTGGAATCTGAGAGGAGACGAAGCCTTCTTGGGTTAGTGTCTGACCCGTGAGTCATAGGTTCACCACTCCAGATCATAAGTCAGACAGTTCCAAATAACCTGTTTTGAGATAATAGAAAAAGCAATATCCAAATAACGTAGTACAATTTAAGATTAAAAGCAGTAGAAAAAAAATGGCAAGGAAGTCAACTGAGTAAAATTTAATACATAAAAAATAGTATTCGTCGGAACTCACCCAAGTCTACGTGGAATATGTCGACATCCGAATTTAACGCACAAACACACAAACTCACTCTCTGTCTGCAAATCGTGAATATTAAAGCTTATTTTGACGTGTCAGCTGATAATTTAATACTTTTGCAAATTATGATAAATTAATAAAATTATTTTAAAACACTTTACAAAACAAAAAACAAAATTATTATAAAGTGGTAATGAAAATTATAATCGTCTTTTCATGATAACTTTAATATTAACGACACACTCATGTCTGCACGTAACCTACGTTAATAAAAAATATAAGATTCATATCTGACGAATGGTGTTTTTAATTCTTTAATTGATTTAATTAATCGTGATAATACTTTTATCTTATCTAATCTTAATCAGTTTTACTGTAACTTAATAATGACACCCTCAACGAAGCAGAAACTCACCTTTTTTTTACTGAGAATGGACTTCTCTTCCACTTTTATTAATTTCTATGAATTTTGTATAATATTATCTTAAAAAATAACCAAGAGTTAGTAATTCTTATTCGTCGGGATGTTGGGATTTCGATACATACTTATTATAACTATTTAATATATTTAGATCGTTTTTTGGTGATTAAAAAAAATGATAAATATTTAATTATGTAGTAGTACTTTTCAAACCATGTTGATTCCATTCGAAAATGATAAAACACTCATTTGTACATTGTACTAATTCCAAAATTTCACTCATAAAGAGCATTTTCAAGTGATAAAAATGTATATTTATCCTAAGTAACAATTGTGGAAGGAGTACAAACGAGTGTCTTATTGATTTTTAATACAATGACTTTCTCTTAAGTATTACAGTTAACACAGTTAAAGTCATTCCTATTAAATCAATAAATTCTAATGAATCAATAAGTAGGTGTAAATTAGAGCATTTTAAGATCTCTTTTACGATCCCAGAATTGATCATAATTTCATACGTTTATTTTTTTATATATTCCTAATTTTAATGAAAAAAATATCTGACATTACCGCTAACAATCAAAGTAACATTTAAAAAAAACAATTTAGGAGAATAAATATCACAAACATTCATGTTTAAGATGTCTTTGTCCATTATAGGCTGGACAAGGAAGACATGGCTTCCGTGACGAATCTCACAGATTCGAGTTCCAGTTCGAACAGCATTTTGTTCAATCGATTTATGTTCAAAGGTATGCGTGATTGTGATATCTTAAAAAAGATCCTAAAATTAAAGGAGTAAAGCAAGAGCGAATAGTTGACAACTTGTCCTGTCCTAACCCTATCATTCTATCATTTATTTCTTCGAAAAAAGTAAGGTTAAACAACTGAGTAACAAGCAGTTTCTTAAAAACACTTATTTTGAGATACCTTCATTAGAAAGCTGCATTGGGAACGGACAGGGATGAAATTTTTTTTTAAGTAAAAAGCTTGACAATAAGTGAGTTCCGCCACCTATTTTTTTTTTTAAAGCACTATAGATATTATACAAAAATATTCCCGACAGTTCACTCATTTTGTCTATGACTGCATAGACGAATTCTCTCGTAAAGAAACTTGTAGTTCTCGGGTCGTGCTTTAGAAAATACAGAAAATATGTGTATATTTTCAGAATATTAGTTACAATTATATGTACGGTAATATTTTTCTTGACTGTGACTAGATGATATTAAATGGATTAATAATTGATATGCGATATCGTATATCATTGTAATATTTGTATATGAAATTTAATCTTTATTGAATGAATATTGAACACAGATAAAAATGAATGCTCAAACATTCCAGAGCCGAGGAGAAAGTATTAACAGTTATCCTGCTCACCTTACAATGTATAATTATTCATTCATCAGCTATACGATATTTCAAGCTTTGGAATTAATTCTACGTACAATAGAGTGACCACGTGCCAAAAGTTGAACAATGATTGATGAAAACTTTAATAATGTAAACAAATCTTAAATAAAAATACAAAATATCGATTAGTTAAATTATAAATAGGAAACATGTTCATTTAGTCGATATTGAGCAAGAAAGGTAGTTTAGTTTATTTTGTCTGAATATGTCATCTTTTTTTCTGGGGATACAGTATGGGATGAACCTTGGACGCCTCAATTAATATTCTCCATTCATGGCTGATATCAAGTCCTCTTCAAACTCTCTTTTATTAACTAAATGTATTCATATCAGGATAATATGATGTAACAGAGAGTTAATATTAAATCGTGTGCGCGAACTGTTGCAAGAATTTCTACGCATTTGATTCACTGTCAAAACTCAGTATATTAAACTTAAAAGCACAATTCCTGATAATAGTTGAATATTTTGTTATATTAAAATTCAGTCAGTATTTTTGAAGGGATTCAAAAAGAAACTTTCGCTTTCTAAGTCTTGCTGAAAGCTTGCAAAATTTTAAGTTTTACATTGCTTACTTAAAAAACGTTCGGTATTGCAATGAAGTTGCCAGGAAACTTGGAGTGCTTTTAAGATGATACACAATTTAATAAACTATAACGTCACATTTCCGGCAAAAGTTTTCACTGACAAAACTGACAAAAATAAGTTAAATATACAAAGAGATTCTTTGTTTCGAATAACTTTGCTAAGCTTTGCCAAAAAAGCAATTATTTTTATATGGAACTAGCCGGTTCCCGGCAAGCGTTGCAATGCCACTCAATGAAAGAAAGTGTAAGTGTTTTAATTGTGTTTATTGAAGTGCATGTGTTCTTTTTCTGTCTGTTTGACTTTTGAAGTTTGTTGCCAATTGTCTATGGTACGAAACACGAGCCACCTACTGTAAGTTAATTGTACTATAACCTTCACGCAAGTGCAAGCATACGTTGTCAAAATGAACTGTATGGCAGACATACAAACATTGATTTTTATATATAAGACCTACTGTAAGTTAATTTTACTATGCCTATAACATTTCCGAAAGTGCAAGCAAAAAGTTTGTCAAAGTTTTATTGCAATCGGATGAGCGGTGTGGCAACGCATACAATACGAACAAACAAACATTCATTTTTATATATTAGATTATTATTAATGTTGTTTTAACTCTTATGTGTGTCAGATCGGCATGCATATATATTTTGATATAATAATTTTGTATGCGGTATAAAAACATCGATGCTTAGAGGCTTTACCTTAAAAGCTGAAGTTTTTGCTGTTTACTCAGAACTATCAATATGTTACTTCTCAACTTCTGCCATAATAGTGACGATTTATGTGCAGAAAAACCTTTACAAATGATAATGTTTGGTCACACTAAGGTACACCTTACAACAATTTAATGTAGTTGCGTTCTTTTAAATATACAGGTAGCAAGAAGTCACAGCACGTAACTGTTATAAACTTCTTGACACACAAATTAAGTGTATCTCTAGACTTAATTTCATTAATTGGCATTAATTGTATATTTTACTCTGTGAAGCATTTATTCTTTACGATATATACCCACCATTTATGCGTGAAATAGCAATTAACTCTCGCATATAATTAGTTTTTTTTTATTATACTGAAGCCAAATCTAATGTATTTTTTTTAATATTCAAGTGGTGCGGATGCTGGTGGAGGTGCTAGAGCAAGCTTGTTTTTTAAAATATTTCACCACCCTGAAGAGCTGCTGGTAACTTCTTATAGGATAATCATCACCACGGAGCTACAGAATGCTTACATTAAATTTGAGGAAGTAGTAATAATCTTGAAGATATCAAGTGGTGGCCAAATAGTTCGTTTGATACTTTGACTTGATTTCAAGCGTTAATGTTTATAATAAGATTTTTGCTTTATACGAAAAATAAACGTACCTAAACTTTAAGATGCTTTATTTTAAATATTGTAATGTTTTCTTAACAATTTTCTTAGATTATGTACTTCTTGTTATCATTTTAAATCATTTAACGTTTACACATATTCACATACGTGCTGGGAGTTACAAAGTTGAGTATTCCGAGAAGAAAGGTATTTAGGCGTAGAGTTCTAGAATAAGTAAAACATAGTTTCTTTATTTTATTAATATTCTGTGAACAAAGATACGTCATAAACAAAGGATCTGAAGCCTTGGCGAGTTCTGGTGAGTACAACGTTGAGTACTTTAGATTATGTCAAAGAAATAGAAACAGATTCAATCATCATTCACGTTTTCTTTATAGAGTATTTTTAATGGCTTTAGTATCCTTGAGGGAAGGCAAATCATTGAAAGAACGTGACTTTTCTGGATGGATGGGAAGGTATCAAAATACATGTGAAGTCTGGAAGTTATCAGCTGGCATAAGAGGGTGCAGGGTTGAGTGGTGTGGAGGAGATTAAATGAGGCAGTTAAGGTTCACTGTGGACTGTAGCGTCAAGAAATATAAGAAGAAGTAATGGATTCAACATAGTTTCATATATTTTTTAACAAGATTGATACAATCCGATTTTAACGCTTTTTGGCCATCTAGCCATGAAGACATTCCTCTGAACAAGGCTTTAAAGTATGTTAAAAAAGGATGATTACGACTCTGATTTGATTATTTCAAACATTTCCGTTAAACAAACATATCTGTAAACCGTCAGATCATTCTAGCTACTAGAATAATTCTAGTAAATTTCATCAATCCATTTGATGAATAGACTAATAATTTTTAAATTACTTAGAATTATTTTATCCGGGTTTTCCGACTCCACTTCCGGAAAAACACCCGACTCCTACTCTACAGCTCTGCCTTTGAATACGAACGCAAAATCACATCAGAAACTGCGTTTGCCCCAGTTGTAAGCAAAACATATAATTTATTGTGTTACCGTATCAGCCATAAAAATTGCAAAGAAGTTTTGTTCATCGTTTCTTTCTTCTGAAAACCAGCGTTCGTGTTTCTTTTCTCGGAAAGCCAATATCAAAAACTGAAAAAAATATAATAAAAGAATGATAATAAGTAAATTTCTATTTTAGATGCACGTCATTTATTTTCGTGAAAAGGAAAAATTGGCATAAAAAATAAGTGGTTATTTTATAAAAAATAATTTATTTGTAGCAAAGCGAGACATACAAGAATAAACATCGGGCTGCATTTTACACAGACCGCTTTAATACCTCCATGCCCATGAAGCAATCTTAAATAGTTGAGCCATTAAGTCATTCAATATTTCTCTTAATATTGTCAATAAGTATTTATCATTTTAGGTATATACACTTTTAAAAATATTTTTTGGCTGCTAACTTAGGTTTAAATACTGTCAATAAACAGTGAAACTGAGATGCCATCATGGCAGGGAACGTGATTTTTTAGGATGGCATGTTACGGGTTAAAGAAATATTGAATAATTTATATGTAGGTTTTTTTGCTTTACCATGCGTTGTTGTCTTTTTATTTTGTCCTCGAGTCAAAGTGCTACGCACCGCGGTTAATATCTATTCATTGAGTTTTGTTACAAATTGTAAAACTAAATTAAAATGGTTTGAAAATAAATTATATTCAACTGTTTTTTTGCTGAAAATAAATCAGATAACATACAATTAACCTTTAGAGGAGTGAATAGATTTATACAGACCTTACTTTAATTTACTGACTTTTCTTAACATGACAATTTTGTGACTTTTTCCCAATGAATATATGTAATTCATACTTGGAGCATATATATGTTTACAGACAGACACTCTTGTGTTGAGTTTAAAGTACGTCCATACTCATTTACAGAAAAATGGCGCCAATGTACACGTACGTCCATACTCCTCTAAAGGTTAAGAAACATTTTTTAAAACATGGCAGATTTAAATGAAACTGTAGAAACTGATACTCAATACTATAGATATATTACGAAACTCAGTTGATAATGCTCTTCATGAGCGAAATCGGTCGTGATCTTTGTATTATTATTGATGAGTACAAATGAATATATTTTTAATATAATGCCTTTCCACCATTTTAATATAATGACAGTGAACACCCTAAAAGTATAACTGTAGAAATAAAAAAAATATATAAAATAACTTTTTCTCTTGGCACATTTAACTTTTTTTATATAAAGAAACCGGAGGAGGACAGATAATCTTGGAAGCATCTGACAATTTCTATTGTTAGATAGATTCTCTCTATCAGAAATGGGATTTAGATTTTTTGTACATGCTATAAATGATGATATAATAACTGTGGTAAACAAGATTCTAATGTGTATAGATTTTTAACAACTACAAATTGAGCCGCCTGTGTGGTTGAGTGGTCAACGTTGTTGGCTTCGACTACGGAGGGCCCGGGTTCGAATCCCGGTACGGACGATTTATGAATTTCTGTTCAAAGGCATGGATGTATGTGATGTCTTGAATTCCCTCCTCTCACCCATCCTATCCTATGAACGGGGCGTATCGAGAGCGAATAGCTTACTACTAATTCTGTCGTAGCCCTATCCGTCTATCCAATACTCTCTTTGGAAAAAGAGAGGTTGAGCAACTGAGTAACAAGCAGTTCTCGTAGAAACACTTCTGTTGAGATAAACTCCATTAGGAGTCCATATGCTCCACATTGGGAGCGGACATGGTTTTTAAAAATCATTTTATTTCATCTTACTTGGTCATAAAAATAAGCGATTGACTTACTTACACCCAGTCATGTAACTCATATTCAAACCTTCCCTGAAAATGGATATTTAGTGTCTGTTTATTAAAAATGTATTGATGGAACTTTTTTCTGTAAAAGGCTTCGAAAACTCTACAAAAATTATTGATTTACCAAATGGGATCAAACGTAGCGATGGAAAAAAAATGAAATGATTACAGTTAATGAAAATTTTAGCCACGTTAATTAAACGTTTTATGAATTTCTTCGTGGGTGCGCTGTTCGTCAAATGTGGATAATGATTGACGAGTAAATCCATCGCATCGTGTCAAAGCTGATTGAAGTAAAGTAGGTATAGCACAGTGGCGTAACCCAAAAACTTTTAACTCTTTAAATAAATAATTTTATAATTATTAAATTAAGAAATTTGTTAAATAATAAATTAAATCTATTTTGATTATCCTGCATGTGTGTTTATATATTTTTAACAAATGATATATTATTCTTGTATACTTTAGAATAACACAAAAACAATTACTAAATGACAATTATTATATTATTATACCGATGTATTCTAAGATACTAGCTTAAAATGTCACCATGGGTGAAGAGTATAGATAATACAATAATTGGTGTATCAATGAAAAATTGAAGAAAAAACTAAACTAAACTAAAAATGAGAATAAGTTACGCAATTGAGTTACGATTTTTCTCAAAATTCGACGATAACTTAAATCAAAGGTATTAGCCATTATTTTAGCATTGTTGATGTTTATTTAATTTTTTTCTAAATATGAATTCTGCAGTAACTTTGTGGAAGTTCATTTTTATTATAATTTTTTTTTTGATAATTTTGTTATTCCAGTTGAGGGTATTACTTACAAACCTAGCTTATTCCAAAGTTGTTGAAATTGAACTATGAATGTAATTTAGTAGATAAAAATAATTTTTGAAAATATGTTTAGAAATCTGTCTCAAACATGGCTCGACAACATCCAAAATAAATTTAAAATGTACATTGTTTTTCAAAATGAAGTTCAAGTTTAATTTTTTAACCATTTTAGAATAAGCCGTTTTTGCAAGTAATACCCTCAGTTGTCGTGTTACAAAATTTGACACGTGTTTTGCCTCTTTGAGAAACATCATCAGACGTAACATCGCAAAGTTTACGAATAAACTAAAAAATGTTTATAATTTTTGTTATAAATATCGAAATAAAATTCCGAGTTTGTCTTTTTCTACTTGACACAGAGAGGGGATTAGATACAAACTTTGATAGTACTAATTATAAACTAATTACTTACATTAGGTTCCGTTAATTCCAATGGTAATAAATTCAACAATGACGATCCACCTATCTTATTTAAAACTTTAATGTTAACACAACAAATGGAATAACAAATTTATCAAATTTAATCTGTTGGAACGTACCACGCGTTAGCATCTTAAAAGAAAAAAAGCTTGATATTAATTAATTTTGACATTAAGATACTACTTAATTGGTGTCACTGGTTGCAATTAAAAATTTACTAAAAGAATACTCAACATTTTATGAATTGTGTGCTCAGTGTAGAAAAAATAAATATTGTGATAAAACATATTTTCTGTAAAAATGTTGCCAACGCGATAATGCATTTTGATCGACGATGAATCGTAAATAATTAAATATGTGGAACGCCACTGATATCTTGATCGAGTCGCGGCGGATTCGATAACCGGTTTCTGTGTTTCTAGGTCAAACAAGAGTTCAAGAATGGGAGAAATGGAGAGGAACATGGCTAGAAAGCCAGGGATGGATAACAACATCCAAGCTATTATTAAATAATTATTTTTAATCTCAAAATAATTGTTCTCTATTTTACGTATTTTATTTCATCGGTAAACCATAGGGAATTGAAATCTCGAGAGTATTTTTAGGACTATTTGTAAAATAGCCATTTAAAGACAAATATACGATAAGCATGTAGATTTAAATGCATTAAAAATGTCATTGGTGTGTGTCACAACTCAATGGGGACTGTCTAGGACACACAGTTGTACTCGATTAAAACCAAATTCCACTTATTCAACGCTCGAATTCTGCCTGTACTGTTTTACGGTAGTGAATCATGGCACTTGACGAAGACTTGTATACTTAAAGTGCGTGAGGTGGTTTGATTTTGTGAGGAATTCAGAGATAAGGGAACGCACAAGACTGCGCCTTGTTACGTCAGTGGTTATGGAGAGACGTTGAAACTGGGTAACGTGCTTTAGATGCCTCCAGAAAGCCTTAATCCTGCCTTCCTCTTCTTTCGACCGGTGGGATTCCGGTGCCTCAGATGTCCGTCGGGTACTATTCATAGGATGTACTCGGCGAAACTGAGGGATGCTGGCATGTCATAGGAGGAAGCAAAGCAATTAGCGGGAGACAGGGAAACATGGAGATGCCACGTGGCGGCCATATGCTCCATAAAGGGAGCGAATATGGTCAAAAAAGAAGAAGAAAAATTTCATTTATTGAAAGAGCTTTGATTTTTGTACACATAAGCCTTTCTTAATTCCCCAACAGATGTATTTTTTATCATTGTTTTTCCATCACTAATCTTCTGCCGCTTCTCACTTATCTGTCACTTATTAATTTTGAAGTCTACTAATTGTTAGCTCACATATAAAATCAAATGCTAAGGATCGCAGGCGCCTGATTACAAAATTGCATGTTTTGCGATATGCTCGGTTTTGATAATGCCAAAATAATATTTATCAGTGACAAAGCTATATATCATACATATAACCGTTTACAAGATATGGTTGAGTATATATTATAGTGAAAATATAATGTAAGAAGCACAAAATTAAATCACCTGGTATTCTTAGCCTTTTAGCTGCCGTAGATAATTAATAGTAATTACCTAGCACGCCGGCTATAATTTGCAACTATTTATTTAATTAATTATTGACGAGATAGCTCGTCTCTGGCGTGTTGAGCACGAAAATTGTTACGAGATATCTCGTCTGTGACAGCCATCGAGTCAAGTGAACTTAAAACAATGTTTTTGTAGATCTGTGATCTCAAGCCTTCGAAGTGTAAACTTACAGTCAATTCTTTTTGAAGAGGAATTGTATAATTTAAGATTTCGACTGAAGGTGCTTGGTGGAATTTCAATATTAAATTTAAATCGTTCAAATTATGTACATTCACACAAGTTTCATTCACTCAGTTCAAGTTCACCCATGCACTTGAACGCCTGAAGATGCCGAAAGGCAATACCCGGGTCAATAGTGACAAAACTTGTGTGAAGGTACATAAGAGGCATTTTAGTTTAAAATAAAAGACAGTTTTTTTTATACTTATTCCAGATAAAGACCCCGAGCATAATTAACTAGTGAAATATAAGTTTTTTTATTGAAGTAGTTTTTACTCAGTTACTTAACCTCCCTGAAGTTTAGGAGTAAGAGATAAATAGCGGTGAGCTAATCACTCTGGCACTATCTGGTTATTTTAGAGTTAGAAGGGTAAAAAAGACTTTTTTAAGACTGACGTCTTAAAAAACACCCATGCTTTCGGACAGAAAACGATAAATATATTGAAAAAAATACTGTTCATACTGGGACTTGAACCCGTAAGATTTATCACAGAAGCCAACGACATTGACCACTGCACCATGGACCTGACAAAAAGCTTTATTTATGTTAAGTTGAGGGTAACTAATACAATTTTTTAACATAGAAATAAGTCGTATTTTATTCATATGATTTAAATTGGCTGGGTCTCTTTATTTTCAATATTTTTGACACAGCTATCCAATTTTATCTCGCAATCTTGTGTAAAAAATTAAATTTAATTAAATTTAATTCTTATCAACTGTACAAAAAAAAACATTATTAATTATCATTTTTCAACATTGAATATAGCTTAGATATGTAAATCAAATAAAGTTTGTACACCTTAAACCCAACAGTGATCAAACATTAGTTAGCGACATATGTAGTTGTAGTATTGAAATGGATAAATGTTAAAATATATCAAAACATTTCACGCATTGGTAAATTCTAACTATAATGTCACTGTTGAGAAAAAAATGGAGCATATTGAAACGTATAATGTTCGATGACCTATTTAATAATAGAGTATATCGCACTTATATATCGATTGTGGAAAGGAAAAAGGACGTAACCCACACTTCAAATTTTACAAGAGGCGCTAAAAACGTGTTTTGATGATTTTGTGACATATGCTAATTATGAATTATACACGACCTTGAAGTGCACGGATACTTCAAACTGGTGTTTAATTGACATAATCTAATATGAATTAAAGAAATGTTCTCGGAAAAACTTTTTTTTCAGTGTTTTTTCTTGTTTTTAATTTTTTACAAGGTCATCTTTTTCACCATAAAAGCTAAATTTAGATACTAATTCGGCATTTTCAGCTTCCATCATTTTGATAGAATGTGTGTCAACTTGTATAAATTGTGACAATCGAAAAAAAGATGTTCTGGAAAATTGAGGGTTACGTCCTTTTTCCTTTCTACAGTCGATATGTTTTCAATTTTTAAATGAATCTGGGACTCGCCATTATTTTTTTTATAATATATAAATACACAATCAGACATTAATAAATACCCATTTAAATAAAAAACATTGCTAAAATAAATTCCTTTAGACGTAATTATTGGAAAAATCTACCTCGAAACAATAACAGAATATTTTTTTATTCATATTTTGTTTAGACATCTTTTGAAATTTTCCTAAAGCTTTTTATAAGACAATTTTAGTCTTTTTCTGATTAAATTTATCAAGAACACTGTTTTTATGTATCGAAATATTAAATTTTATGTAAAGCAGATTTATTTCCACTTCGTAAGATAAAGATTTAAAAATACTATTTAAATTACTTTAAGAAGTCTGTTGAATTTTTTGAAAAACTTCATTTAAAAACAAAATATCATTTGTTTTCGGTGACAATTCAATTTTCCTACTAATGAATATAGTTTTGATGTACTTCAACAGGTGGCAGTGTATAATACTAAATTATATAATAATTATGATTTTTACCCATTCTCACGCTTTGTTTATTTGCGCAAATTAATTCCATATTATGAAGATAAAATAATATCACTTAAAAAAGGAAATACTAAATTTGTTCTTGGTGCCAATTTCATGTGAAAATTAATTTCATTAGTATCTGACATAAGAAGAGATATATGAATAATAACACAATTGAATACGAATTTATCTTTAAAAACAAAATAATGTTTAATTTTGATTAAAGGGTGAATACAGGGATCTACAGTGACACCTTTAATTAAACAAAATTATTTAGATTAAGTGTCACGGTCTACAGAGACACCTTTAATTATTTAAAAGAAATTATTATATTGCTTATTCATAAAAAATCGTTTAATTGATAAAACCTATCTTAATAGACTTTTCAAATCATCCCAGTTGTGATAAGCTGTCATTATTATCATATTGTAATAAAGTATGTTCATAAAGAATGAACAGGGAGTCAGTGGCTTGCTTAAGCAGAGACCTGATATTTTTTTATTAAGAATTCGCATCTCAACCAAAACGCGTTATTTATTTTAAAAATATATCAAACGTTAGCAAAATCAAATACAGTGGAACCTCTCATAACGAGCACCTCGTATGACGAGTAATTCACATAACGAGCAAAACAGATTGTGAAAAAAATGCTCCCTTAACGAGCGATATTTCGCATAACGAATGACGCAGAGTTTTAAAAAGATCACTTTCACATAGTTGCTTGCCTCAAGATGATCGACAAGGCGTGGAAAGGGGTTACCAAGAAAACCCTCACTTCAGCTTGGAAAAGCGTTGTCGAATGTGATTTTGAGGGGTTCCTGCGGGGTTTGAATACTTGTGTAATCTACGGTCAGGGAGTTGCATCTTTGGCCAATACCATGGGACTGGAGGTGGATAACAACGATATTGATGAGCTTGTGAAAGAGTACAGTCAAGAGCTGACAACAGAAAAGCTTATGTAGTTGCATTGTTTTTTACAGCAAGAAGTTATGGAGGAGAGTTTATTAGTGGAGAAGGAGGAAGTAGCAAAGAAACAATCTTCTGGCGCAATAAGAGAAAAGCTGAAAGCATGTAAAACTGTTGCATCGTAAATTAAGAAGCATCAATTAGTCGATTTTTTATCGTTTTTAGCAAATCAAAATCGAATTCCAGGTTGTTACGCTCCTTAACAATTAAATAATATGTAATTTTAATTTAATACACGTTAAAAATATAAAAAATGTTTTTTTTCCGGCATGTAACGCATTATTGTATTTTACATTGTTTTATATGGGAAAAATTGTTTCGCATAACGAGTAAGATTCTGGAACGAATTAAACTCGTTATGAGAGGTTCCACTGTACATCAATAATTAGTTACATTAATTTTTTATTTATTTTAAATTCTCAATTTGACAGATTCTATTTCAAAATTAAATAAGGTATGAATGTCCAATAAAAGCAGGTGTAGGTATGAAAGGTGCATGGGATGACAAAACATATGGATAATTGCTATGAATATTAAACAAATAATTAATAATAACTGAAGACGAATTATTAATTGTATGCTCTCAGTTCTGATGTTTTGCATTTGAACAAAATATTGTTATATAAATATTATCTTTATGGATACGATTTTATCTGATACGTCATAACGATATTATAACAAAATTCTGAAATGTATAGTTATTAAATTGGATAAGACATATACGACTACTAAATGTCTAGTGAAATATTTTTAATGTTTTCCTCGAAGCACCATGTGGTAATGTTATGTCTTTGAATCAACATGAATATCAATATTATTCTTATTTACATAAAATCAACTCAATGATAAAAACAAACTTGCCCAAAGTTCAATCATAAATTTACAGTATTCTGAAGGATATTTCAAAGAATGTGACGTTAGCAAGTTTAATACTTTAAATCGAATTGAAAAATTGTGTGCAACAAAAAACAGTGGAATGTCTTGATTCGTCAAATTCTAAATTTGTCACATTTCAATAGCATTTTTCCCATATTACAGTGAATCCCCGATTTTAGTTTTTCAAGGAACCTGAATTAAAAAATCTAAAATACGGAAAAACTTCAAATAATATCAAAACAATGTTTATTTTGAAAAAGAACTTACTCATTTATATTACTACAGAATTTGCATGTTCTTAATAATAATTAAGTTCATTTGCAGTTACATTTGGATCTCGTATAACTCAGTCATATGGTTCCACAACAACGCCGTATAATACAAATTCGTAAAGTACAAAATTTGAAGTTCATACAAAAATAGTCTTTGCGTACCAAAATTGTTTTCAAGTTTGTTAAAATATCCTTTTTTTATTATTATTAAGCAATCGACAAAATATACATTAACGTAATTACGGCATGGTGATAACAATGTAAGTGAATTGATTGAATTGAAATTTATTTGGTAGAACTCCATTTTAATAAGGTGAAGAAATATATTTAAGAAAGTATTTTAGCTCTATATATGTTATTTTATATATATGTAGTAATAAGCCATTTCGGCTTATGCTTTCGTCAGAACTATGTTTAAACTTACATTAACTCTGCTATAATACTGGCATACAATGGATACACAATATATCCTGTCATCCACAATTAAATCCTAATTTACATATATTATATTTAATTTTTCCCATATTACGAGGTGGAACGGCGTTCCAGCACCCTTTTTCTCGTATTTTTTAATGTTTCAAATCGATGTTGATATTTTTTTGTATTTTTCTTTAAAAACGGTTGATTTTTTCATTTACTATTTTATTTATCCTTATCTTAGGTCCTTTTTGAATGCGATTTTCAAAACAATTCTACGTCTAAAGACTTACTTACTCTGTGACCAGAACCAGAGGTCTAATGTTTCATATATTGTTTAGTTTTGCAAAACTCTCTTATTTACAAAGCTTGACGCAGTGGTCAACGTCATTGGCTTTCGTGACAAATCTTACAGGTTCGAATCACAGTACGGAGCAAAGCAATAGCGATTAGATAACCACTAGCCTGTATTAAGCCTATTCTTCCATCTTTACAATCTTCTGAAAAAAAAGAAGATGATCAAATGAGTAACAAGCATTTTTCGTAAAAAAAAGTTATGGTAAGATACCTAGGTCCACGAGGCACCAATATTACGGATTAGAAAAAAATATTGACAAAAATTGAGTTACGGTATATTTGTTTTATTTTGTTGTACGGTTTTGGTACGGTGTTATGTTTTGTTGTATCGAAAAACGTTTCAAAAACGGAAATATCCGCTACACTAGCGTAGCCCTGCTAGCAAGAAATTTGAACGCAACAAAAAAGCTTTTTTTTAAGTCGATGTATTATAGATTACAAAACAGTATCTTTATAATTTAAGTATCACACTATGATTCCAAGCGATGTCACTATTTGCATGATATTTTAAAATTATTAAATACGTTTCTTGTGGCCTTTAAACCGCGTCTCAAGTACTGCATGTAAACGGTGAACGGATTCTACCGAACATTACTTTTCCGAACACGAACACTCCGAACAGAAATAGTCCGAACACGAACTCTCCGGCCAAGAATACCCCGAACACCGATTCTTTCGGACTCGGAATCTTCCGCACACAGAACCTTCCGGATATAGAATACTTCGCACACCGAATACTCCGAACATTTCAATATTTTTAATAGAAAAATCATTGTTTTATTGTAATGTGGAATGTTTTGTGGCAATTATGCCAAATATTTTTCAATGGCAATTATGCCAAATTATAATAATATTAATTATCAAAAAACAGAGTAATAAACAGATCTAAGAATAACTTCAACTATACTTTCATTTCTTTCAATAATAATAATTGCTAAAATTATTTATTAAAGTCATTGCAATAAAAAAATTATAAACACATAATATGTTTAAAATTTGATATACACATTTTTGCATTTGTCAAGTGAATGTAAAATATGTATAATATGTGTATGAATAAGATAATAAAATTATGTTTAAAGTACTGTGTATATCAATTTGTAATTTTAAATGTTTATATGCATGGTATTTCCTTTCAATATAATCAAAAATATCAGCACAATTATAATACAAAACAATTTTCAAAATTAATAAGCCGAAATAGAATAAAATTATAAACTGCTTATATACATGAAAATTAAATACGTTTCTTGTTTTCATTTTGAAAAATATTTGGCATAATTGCCATAAAACATTCCACATTACAATAAAACAATGATTTTTCTATTAAAAATATTGAAATGTTCGGAGTATTCGGTGTGCGAAGTATTCTATATCCGGAAGGTTCTGTGTGCGGAAGATTCCGAGTCCGAAAGAATCGGTGTTCGGGGTATTCTTGGCCGGAGAGTTCGTGTTCGGACTATTCCTGTTCGGAGTGTTCGTGTTCGGAAAAGTAATGTTCGGTAGAATCACCGAACCCATGTAAACACGCACATTTTGTATGGCCGGCCCTACGAGCGCAAAATTGTATGGCGTGTTAACACGTCCGTGGCAGAGAACCGGTTAACTAAGAATGATTGAATATAATATTTTATAAATTTATTGACACACTAACTTTATCCTTTTATTATGATTATTAAATATAAATTCTATTTTAATAAAAAGACGTGTTTCGAATCATGACGCATTGCACTAGGAGGCATTTAACTTATTCCTACACATTCCAAGCTCTGGGCAATTAAATCAGTGTATAGGTGATTTCCCATTTAGTTTACATAATGGGGTTCTTCAACGAAATGCCATTTCAATAGCAAATAAAAAATAATAAACTATTGTCCGCATAGCAATCAAGAGATTGAATGATTCAGAATTCTCGTTAATATTTTAGATTTTTATCGAAAAATGATAAAACTTCAATGTCAATATTTTTCATAAAAAAACATTTATATTTAAAACGATTTTCAATTCTTTTTATTATTTACTTAGTATTAATGACTGTCACCTACAGTATAATAAACGTATAATAAAATATTTTTTCAAGAATTTGTTATCATACGTTGTGTTTCCCAATTAAATTCATTCGCAGAATAGCCTTATTAAAAAAAATCCGCTTTTAATAAATAAATAGCACTCTTCTCTTTGTTTACACGGTAGATACAATTAATAAAAAAAAATCTTGAACTTTTAAAAATGTATCATTTGAAAAAATATCAACATTGTAGTATAGAAAATTTTATAAAAATGTAATAATATAGCAAATTATAAATGCAGAATATTATTCATTATATGTATTTTAATGAATACAAAAATAAAAAATCGCTATATAGTTCTATACGGGGATTTTTATAAGTACCTGGACATTATTCGCTTTCATCGCTAAAAATTTCTGACAGGCTTAATATTTTAGGATCAAATGTAGCCTTTTGTTTGTCATTACTGTGATGTGTTGTTTAATTTATCGTAATTAAGAAATTCGGAACACATTCCGTGTTTTTTTGTTTCTGGGAATACTGTTAGAACAAATTTTACGGACTTTTTAGTGAACCGTGTTATTTCAAAATTGTGTAAAAAAAAGTTGAGTGTATGTATATGATTTAATAGTTGACTATTTCAGCCGATAATTAGTTTTTTAGTCGTACTATTATTTTATTTATTGTTGAGATTCGAGGGTACAAGCATTGGTGGATTAAGCACGTAGGAGGCCCTGTTTTTCGAATAAAGTAAAAGTGTTACAAAACTCTTCGTAGAATAATAATGAATATCGAAAACTGAAATTAAAATTTAAGGATTTATATAATTTATGCTATTTTTGAGGCCCCTAAAATGTGGAGGCCCCAAGCGCGCGCTTCTTGCGCTTATGGAGTAATCCGCCATTGGGTAAAAGGTATAATATTAAATAAAAGTACGTCCCGTCGGCCAGATCGAAAAATCGTTTATTATTTTTTACTCGTATTGTATTATACAATTTTTAATTGACAACCATTTGGGGAACGCTACCAAAAGATGTCACATATGCATGTAGCAAGCATTTAATAGTATTTATTAGATCCATATCGATAATATTGTGTTATATAACTATCGAGTCAGGGCGCTTAAAAATATTATCGGTTTTTGGATTGAAATAAATTTTGAATGACTTTACTATACTAACCTAGCACAAGCAGAATTTGTTTCAATCGTGTATTGTTTTTTGTTTGAAGGTATGGGTGTTTGCTATGCCTAAGAATGCTTTCGTACCCTTCCAATGCTAAAATAATTGAGCTGATAGCGAGAGTGATTAGCTAACGACAAGCCCTGTCTTAGTCATATTCTTTCTACCCTTGCTCTTTTCGAAAAAAATCAATTAAGCAACAGTTATCGTAAAAAAAACTTATGTAGAAATACTTTTATAAAACTATTTTGTCCACATTAGGAGCGGACATATATTAAAAAACATGTTTAAATATATTTTCAAATCTTGAGTATTAAAGTGGTTTTGATTGTGATTGTGATTTCAAGTAGATAAATTTTGTTAGCTTATACAAGTTTTCAAATGCAGTATCCTGAAATTCACTCCAATCCACTCGATCATATTAAACGAAGTATGCAGGTATCGATTATCTATCTACTATTCTGTTTTGAGTCTCATTTTTATATCAATAACCTTTTTTGTTTGTAAAATCAATGAATTGAAATATATATATTTCAAGTATTTTTTTTCTTCAGATTATAATATAAGCAGTTTTACATGCCATTGTTTCATATATTATATTGTAATCTGATAACATATATATATTTATATTATCTGGCAAAATGTTTATTATTAAGTTTTTCAGACAAGCGACCGTGAAAGTCGTAAATAATCCTTTTTATCAATCATAATTAAACGCACGAGAAACGACTCCGACACCACCAAATTTTTTCTCACTATCTATTTCCTGTTTTGACACATCGCATTTATTCATTTGGCAACCCTGGCGGAATGCGCAACAGCCTTGAGGCTTTGAGATTTAGAAAAATAAACACCTCAATGGCCAAAATCACGCGGTGCATAAATGATGAAACTTTTACATTATCGCGACGGTGAAATATTCTCTTAATTAACTAGTTTTAGAGTCACGAGGTAGATTGTTATTGGTAAAAGCGCCGTCCTATTTTGCTTCCATTATTATTTTTGATTCACATTCATTAAATTGTTTCCCAAATTTACTTTACAAAACTAATGAGCAAGTTTGCATATTCAAAATTTTGAAATACGTTGCTAATTTTCCTATCGATTTCACATCAATTTTTCAATTATTAAAACAGCAAAACGCAATCCAATGAAACATGAAAATGTATTTTGTGTATGATTTTATAATATAAAATAAATTAAGAATCTAATCATTTAAACCAATAAATAGTTCATTTTGAATGCGAGGACAAGAATATTAAGAAAAATAAGGAAAATCTTTGTGTGTACAAAATTTTCCAAGCTAGACAATGTTCAATATTTTGTGCATACTAATAATATACAAAAAAACACAGGAGGAAAAAATTATTACAAAAATTCATACTTTAGCTGTCGAATATTACTGTATAATTAGCATTAGAAAAGGTTATTAAATTAATTACATTAAATACACATTAAAACTACAGGAACCACAGTGAACGTTATTTTATGATTTTCAATATAAACAATCAACGGGTGTTTTATCTACTTAATCAAATACTAATTTAATTTGTATAAGAGAAGCTTTTGTTTGATTTTTACGGGTTCTCCTTATTTTCAAACTTTTATATTTACATGCTAATTTTCAGTGCTTTTTTTCTCATTTAACGCGGTGAAACGGCGTTCCGGCAACTTTTTTCTCGCAATTTTTAATATTTCAAATAGATGTTTGTAAAATTTCTTTCTTTCTTTTGTTTTAAAAACAGTTGATTTTTTCATTTACTATTTTTTTTTTAATGAAACGTTCAAAACAATATCAGGTCCATTGACTTATATATACCAGAAACAAGGGTCTAATGCTTTAAATACTGTTTTGTTTTTGCAAAATTCTCTTATTCACAACACCTTTTCCCAAGAGTCGTATCCATAGCGCAGTGGTTAACGTCGTTGGCTTTCGTAACAAATCTCATAGGTTCGAATCACAGTACTAAGCAAAGCGAGAGCGATTAACTAATGACTAGTTCTGTCCTTAACTTTATCCTTTCATCCTGACTGTCTTCAGGAAAAAGGGAGGTTGAGCAAATGAGTACAGTTCTGGTAAAAAAAACTTCCTTTGAGATACCTCCACGAGGCAGCTATATGCTTCACATTGGAGACGGACACGGATTAGAAAAAAAAATATTGACAAGAAGTGAGTTCTGTTACCTTTGTTTATCAAAAGAAGCACTGCTAATTTGGCATTTACATCCTTGGCACCTATATCCTTTTGATAGAACGTATATTAAATTGTTACTATCGAAAAGGGGTTTTCTAAAAAAAACAGTGGGTTACGTTTATTTTCCCTTCTATAGTCGATATAAATATATATTTTAAAATTTGATACTGAAATATCTAGGACTAGACACAAACTCATCTGATCGCTAGTGTACAACTTTGAATACTTGACCATAAAGGCCATTATGTTGAGTTCAATAGTTTTAAGTTACTGAGGAATCATGTTAGTAAAATCGAACTTTACACAAGGAAGCATTCCAACATTTTAAAATTTCGTCTATTTAAATTTGTCTGTCTTCGTGAGAGAGACTTCATTTAAACTCTTCGCTCAAACGCCTCAAGATAGAATACATTCGGAAAAGAAAAGTTTCAGAGAACTGAAAGCTCGCTTTGAAGGCTTCACGTAGTTACAATAAGTAAATATGTAACAATGATAACTAAAAAAGGCACAAAATATTTATTTTAAAATTGTCTTTACTTATCGGTTAGTTAACAATTAAACGTGTACCATACAAAATTGTTAAAATTGTAAAAATCGCATTTCCACGTTGATTTTAACACCTACATTTTCCTGGAAATAATTGAATTTCCATCATGATGAGAACAAGTTCTCATTAATTTTCTTAACTAAGAAACGTGAATCAAAATAACTATACAGTGGAACCTCGAATCTACGTTTTTCAAGGGACCGTAATAAATGAACGAATAATGCGGGAAATCTTCAAAAAATATTTTAAAATATGTTTAATTTTCAAAAAACTTATTTATTTATGTAACTAAATGCAATGTAAAACTATTTGAGCAACAAAAAAAATATTCTACAAAAACGGTCAATCGGGATAATAATTGGGGCGGGACGATAATATTTGGATGACAGATCGAGGAAATCA
The DNA here is from genome assembly GCA_031772345.1 of Himalopsyche anomala. Lineage (NCBI taxonomy): Eukaryota > Metazoa > Arthropoda > Insecta > Trichoptera > Rhyacophilidae > Himalopsyche > Himalopsyche anomala. The sequence continues at coordinate 18,708,791 of CM062840.1, forward strand.
GTAAATCGGGGAATGATAAACGTGGAATTATTAAATATTGTTACGACGGGGTCTTGGTCGAGTAAAAAATAAACGATCCATGCAAAAAAAAACGAAGATAGTGAGAACGGTAGATCAGGGTTCCACTGAAAAAAACGCGAAACGAAATGCGAGGCAAAACTATTTATGAAAAATATTCAACGAAAACGGTCAATCGGGATAATATTCGTGACGGGACTAAAATATTTAAACGGTAGATCGAGGAAAACGGTAAATCGGGGAACGATTAATGCGGGATTCTTTTACATTGTTCTTATGGGTGTTTGGCCGGGACTATGAAAAATAAACGATCCATGCGGGAAAACGAACAATGCGAGAACGGTATATTGGGGTTCCACTGTACTTAGTTTATAAAATAAAGTTACTTTGGTTGTTTGAATAATTATATTGAAGTTGTTGTAATCAATTAATTACTAAAAAAATATAATTCTAGATTTTAAACAATGCTCAATAAAGGTGTCGAAAAATTTGTAAAGCAATTTGAATTAAAATATTTTAAGAGATTAAAGACAGTCTTCACAATCTGATATCTAAATGAAACTTCATTACTCAACAAAATAATTGATCATTATTAATTAAATTCCCACAATTTATTGTGCAGAATGAATTTTTATGGTCCAATTGTAATGTCTATGAAATTTTTAATTAATTGTCTATTGTATGCAATATTTAATATTGCAAAGCTATTTTTTCAACCCATGTCTGCAATGTGTAGACTGTAGTATTTCTTCGTTTATTTTCTACAAACACTTATCACAATTTTTGTCAGTTTTGAGTTTTTTAATGTAATGAATTTAGAATATATGTAAATACACACCATATTCCATTAACTCGCTCCCCAAAATATATTTTACTTCATGCTTTATTCTAATGCAAAGACGTTGGTACAAAAATAGTTTAGCTAATAATATGGTTATGTGCTATGTTTGGGATGAAGTAGAAGTTGGCAAGGATGAAAACAAACGTCTTTGTTTAATTCCTTAGTAACTTCCTCGCAGATATTGAGGATAAACCTTTCCAGTGGTGTTTTATAGCGATAAGCGATGGCGGTAGAATTAAGTACATTTATGTGTCTCCTGAAAGCTTTTACTTTTAGCGGAAACGATACAAGATTGTAGAAACTTTCCGATGATTTGGTTACTTAACACTCACGGCTCGGAGACTAGAAAAATACCTCTCTTCCGATGGAGATCGTTTAAGAACCCCAGTGGTTTCCTCATTATTGGCCTTATTCTTATGAATTTCAAAAAAAAAATAGTCTAAGGAATTTAAAATATTTCTCTGCATCATTCCTCATACATTTTTTTTTATAAAAATCCGTGGTTTTTTAATAAATAATCATATTTTAAGTTGCGCGTAAAAAAGACGTCATCCCAGCACACATATGAAATCGCAACTGACGAGATTTAGCTCACCAATCATTGCACATGCTATTTTACGAGCGACCGCTATCGCGCGCTTATCTCGTTATCGCGTATTTATATAAAATGAGGCATCGATGTAAGTAAGATATTGTGTATTTTTTGAGAATAGTATTCCAGGATACATAAATTATTATCTTTAACTTCGTAAACATCAATCCGTTTTTTGTTCTACTTCGAGGATCTTTTTTATTTAGTTGATTTTTTTCTTTTCTGTTTTATTTAATAGAGACGGAACTAGCGATCGAATATTTTTTTTCTTCTACAAAAGGTCCAAAAAACTATGATATAAGAATACTTTAATTATAAACATTGTATCACCCATATTAAAATAGATATTTAAGAAAATGTGGGTATTGGGGTCGCATTTCTTGAGCTTAGAACAGGAAAAGTTAATGGATTTTTTTCAACAAAAGCTTTCTACTATACGGGCTTGTTACTTAGTTTTTAACAACATTTTTTTTCAAAGAGAGTAGTTATAGAAAAGATGTGGTTACATTTAACTAGTGATTAACTTTTTTTTTTTGCTAACTCGTTATTTTAATCTAAAAAGAGGGTGAGAGAAGATTTTTAGACATTACGAACACTGTAGTTGGTTCCCGTGACGGGTCACACGGGTTTGAATCCCATTACAAACAGATTCGTTTGCATTATTTTAAAAACCATGCATTATTTTCAATGTCATTTAGATATATAAAAAAGCATGTAGTATATTTAATATATTGTCGTCATTCTGGCAAAAAACGTGATGTCAGAAATGCTTGTTTAAGGTAAATCAAAAGTTAATATTAGTATGTCAATCACATAAAATTAAACGATGCGCTATAAAAATATCGTAAAAAACTTGCCGATCACGAATGCATGTAAATTTAGCATTAAGGTTAAAATTTAATAAGTACTACTTCTGCATTTTTTAGATTTGTGAATTTGTGAGTTTGTGTATTCTTTTAGACAGTAAAGCTTGATAAAACGAAATTTTTTTATAAATATAAAAATAAATATATACGACTTTTCTGACGACAATATGTTGCATCCTTAATATGGGTTACATTATGCAAAGTACAATAACATGTAAAAAAATATTAAATAGTTTAACTTGGCAAATAGTCTGCGCTATTAATCAGGGTGAATATATTATTTTTTATCTATAACACAATTTGACAAGGGCGTTCAATGCAACGCCATGATTTTGTGTTTTCATGTTTTTTATATATCTTTATTTCAAATACAAAAATGTCTGGTGTTCCATCTAAGTGCCAAAAAACAGGCTTTTTATTTACAAACACAGTTACTTGAAATCGATTCAAAGAGAAGGGATATTATATACAGCATTTTACAGATCTAAAATCACATTGAAAACAATCATATTTGATGTTGATCTTCCTGAGACTTAAACCCAACCTCACCCGATTTTTTTAGTAGACCAAGTCAGCGGTGGGCTGCCAATACGTTAACAAAGGGTTAGCTTAAATCTTAAAGCAATTCTCGGTGTCTTGGGGAAGGAGTGATTTTTTTTTATCACGCCAATTCAATTATATGTAATACTTAAATAAGCAATCGATTGTTATTTAAGACACATTAAATATGAAAAAATATACAATTTATCGTAAAATTCTCAATGTAAATGGCTAAAATGTACTACTCTGTATACTAAAGCTGTCGTAGATAGTATATAAGTCAGAAATTGCAAAGATATACTAATTTGATCTGAGAATATTGTTTTCTCTTAAACTAACAAGGGGCTCGCTGGCCTTAGTAAAATTTTACAAAAGGCTCGCGCGAGTCCCTCCGAGCCCTCTCCAGCCCACCCCTGGACCAAGTGGACAAAAAAAAATTGATCTCAAAATTAACTTACGTGAACTATCGTCTGAAATTGAATATATTTTTTAACACTGGAACAACATTAATTAACACTGGGAGAAAAAAATACATACTTATAACAGGATCAGAAAAGCTAATTTTATACATGGAAGCTTATTAGTGAGAATTTTAATAATTTAACAAAAAAAACTAACTGTCAATTTAATAACAAAAATTTCACTGATAGGGTGCCATTAACCCCGCCTTTAAAAATAATTGATAGAAAAAATTGCACATAAGTTTAACTGAGACAAACGATCGAGGATTATTTTATTATTAAACATGGTAGTAAAACGGGGAGTATTTAGATTTTGAATATGTTTTTGTTTACATTTTATAAAAATAATAAGACCCCAGGATGGGTATTAAGACGATCCTGTAATTTCGGGGTCTCTGATCTCGGAACTGAAAGCCCCAAACCTCACTCGTTGTTTTTCATTTGGTGATCGTGAATGGTTAGATTATATTTCAATCACTTAATTAAGTAATGTCAACACATCAAACTGTTCTGAATTAGGTTTCCGTGAAATGATTTTAACGCGTGATTAACAGTCGACGTCATGTAACCAAGTTGTAAGATGTCAAAACAGATATAACGCGTATTCAGACAAAACGATGTTATGCAAAAAATAAAAATGAACAAAAAAATAGAATTTGACCTAGATTTATTATTACGTGACGAGCTAGTCAACATGTGTATTTTTAAAAATCTTTAGATATTTTTTTATAATCTCATTGTCAGATATAATAATTGTTTCTTTACAAAAAATTGATTCAATATTAAATTTGTGCGTTGTAGTCTTTTTGGTTGATTGGTTTGGCTATCTTTTTTTTTTCGATAAACTTGTTTTACTTTCTGCATCACACCGAAGACGATATCTCCTCAATGATACAGTTAAGATACATGTTTTTAGGCACAATTTGATAGACAACAATAATAATAATTAAAAATATAAAGATATTAATAAAGGTTAATTAAATACATTGAATTGGTATAACTACACGTAAAAAAAATAATTAAATAATAATAAGCAAGAATGATAGTTAATGGCACTAATGAAACAACTTTTAATTTTGAAACAGATATGATTAAGGGTTGAATGGATTGAATATCTATTCATAATATGGTCACCGTACGTTTTCTCCGCGATTCTTTATCAATCGTAAATATTTTTGCTGTCACTGACATCAGACCAGCACCCCATAACAAATTTTCCCTGTAAGACGAGAGGTAAGCTGCGCCGGCCAATCCAACAAAAGCGCGGCATAATTTCTCATATTTGATATAAGAAAGTGCTTTTTTTTTGTTTTTATTAGCACATTAAAAAATGTTATCATTTATAAATAAGTGAATTAAATAAAATATAATGGAAAACAGAACTTATTATATTTTTTTACATAAAATAAATTCAAGCACAGATTAAGAAAATAAGCAGAATGAAACAAATAATCAGTCGCTTATTATTTACATTATACATTATTTTTTTATTTTCTAGTTTCTCACGTCGTTTCTTACAACCAAACCTTATATTATTTTATATATTCCATATAGATCAATATGTTCTGATTTTAAATATGAATTTAAGTTAACTTATTGTTAATTTTAAAGAAATTTAAGTTAATTAAAGCTATTTTAAATAATAAATATAATTACAAAAAAATGTTATTTGAATAGTTGCATCGGAGTGCGCGCCAACCCGGAATGAGTGCGCGGAGGTTTTCAAACTGATCAAACTGCACTGCAACCGTGCAGCTTAGAATGAGCATTGCTCATGACTCCGTTGAGTATAGGGATTGCAACACTGTACGAGTATATCAAAACCGGTATTATACAGAAAAATATGAATAAACGAAAAAAATACGGTCAATCGGGACCACAATACCGGACGAATAAATAATAATTAGTATTTCGATATTTAATATAAAATACGTCTTAATGAAGACGCATGATATTCATAAATAACATACGGCTTCTAAGATTAAAAATACACAATTGAAATGCTCATGCAATCTGTCAAAGTTGATATAGCTCTTAATACATTTAAAATATTTGATTTCATGACGAACAATTTCAATTTCATATGTGACAGTTTATTAAAATTCAAGTTTTGACAACGATCGATCGGGGAACGATGAATGCGGAATTGCTTAACATTGTTTTTGGGTACGTTTGGTTGGCACTATAAAAAAATGAACAATACATTGGGAAAACGAAGAATCCGAGAGATATAGATTGGGTTTCCACTGTTTTAGGAACGAGTATATATTGAAGGCTAAAAACGTCACTGACGTTAATTCTTTCGGCTACAAATCGAGATTGAGATTTCAGAAAACACTAAGTATATTTTTTCATACAAAGAATCAAACACTATACCTCATGACCTTGTGAATAAAATCCCTAGAACATTATCCACTCGGCTATGGAAATAGATAAAAGATAATGGACCACGTGGTGGCATTAAACGTTAAGAATGTAATCACGTAACGCCAGAAAATGAAATAAAACACCGAAGAGATTGCTAGCCGGGATCTTTTTATTTCATTTTTACGTGTCTACGTTTTTTGTTGTTGTTATTTTTAAGTAGGCATTTCTGATTACGAAACTCGTAGCCACCACACGTCACTTCCTCTCTCCACGCCGCTTCGTCATGTGACGATTACTTTCTCCGCCGTCACGGGACTTTGCTTGCGCTTGGACAGGGTCAAACAAAAACACTAACCTCAGTCATCGAAAATTATTTTGTCTGTAATGCCGAATTCCGCAGTCTTCAATAATTCATCTATAAGACATGCACAACTTTTATCTTCTAGTAGGACACATATAAATGAATAAAGAGTTCGGGCCGCAAATAAAATAATAATTTAAGGTAAGTTTAATCCTCTTTTATATGGAGGATACGTCCAGGGATGGGCTGGAAGGGAGCTCGGGGGCTCGCCCGAGCCCCTTGTTAAAATTCTACGTGGCCGGCGAGCCCCTTGTTAAGTAAAGAAAATCATTCATTTAAGATCAAATCAGTACCTAACTGCAATTTCTTATTAATTGTAATACAAAATAGAAGACTTTGTTGCTCCTCCATTTTTTTAATTGAAGAAGCAAACAAAGTCAACTAACGGGCCGCAAAAAAGCCAGTGAGCCTCGTCATATGCATCATCTATGGTATGAAGACATTATGGCTGAGATTTACCGAGCCCCTTGTTAACATATTGCCAGCCTACCGCTGGATACGTCCCATGTAAAACAAACATGCAAAAAAATCGTGTAAAAAAATACTATCGTATAAGTCAATTTAGATAAATGATTGATGGGTTCTATTAAATTTCTTTGACCGTGTTATTTCGAAACCGTGAAAATAGATAAACAATGCTAAAAGAGGATTATGAGTACTTGGGTAAGTAGTTAGGTATACATTTTTAATTTATCTGCATGTTATTTAAAAATCAATACGATATTGGTCTTTGTTAATTTTAAACTTTTTTTTTTATAATTCGACTTAATATTTGTAGTATTAAGCTTCATAATCAAATCCAAATTTTTATCAGTAAGCCTGTTTCTATGAACCGATTTACTATCCTTCGTTAAAGAAAAAGCTTGCTTACATTTATTAAACATATTTAAAAATGTATAATGATTAATTTCTTGAAAAATATTTGAAGGGTGGCACAAAATTCAAAAAGGGCCGCGGGCTTCTAGCTGTGAACCACTGATCTATATTATAAAAATTGCCATAATATAATAGAAAATCTTCGATTCGTTAAAATTATATTTGAATAAAAACATGATCGATTTATGCATATAATATATTATATTTATATTATTATAAATATGAGCTCCTGAGAGCTTAAGTGAGCCAAATAGTACTTTAGGAAAAAAACAGTTGTATGCGCTTTAATATTTTCTTAAAGTATCATAAAAGTGAGATGAGCTCAGTTAATACTCACTGCAATAGTGTATCATCTTAAAATAAAAATCTAAAATCCACCAAAACACCAAATAATGAGGTGTTGTACTTAAAATTTCAAAATATTTTTTAATAATTTTATAACTTGGCTCACTTCACCTCTCGAGGGTATATTATGTTATGTCAAAAATGTAATTTAAATTGTATTGGGCTTGTTCTAAATGTGTACTTACTTATCGTATGTCAAAGTAAACTGTCTTGTTTTGTCAGTTTATTTATGGAAACTAAGAAAAATATCACTGAAGCACGATGGTTGGAGTTAAAATATATCTGATAATTGTTTTATAAATATTTACAAAATTTAATTTATTATGCTATTTTTAGTCACTGCTTCTTTTGAGTTACGCTGTATCATAAAACCTCGGAGTAAGTCGAACGGAAGTGAGTTGATTTTTTTTTCATTTTGGAATAATTCTGTCGTCGGATATGGCTTACATAAAAGTAAATTTTCCGTGCCATGCTGTAATAATAAAAAAAATAATTACACTTTTTTTTTATGAAGTATAAAAATTTCAGTACTTAGTAATTTTTTACAGATGCAAAACGATTAACTAATCGTTTTATTTATATGCGGATAGTTGGTTATATTCTCCTCACGATTATCTTGGTATTCAGAAAATGAAGGAGTTAGTAATGATCTTAGCATTTGCAGAAATCTGAAATCAAATTGATTTCCTGTATCACGTGATAGATCAACACTTTAAAAGATTAAATTTATTCATTCATCATATGAATAGTACTTTAATTAAATCTATAATATGTTTTACTGTAGAAATAGTAAAACATACAGAACATCAGAACATGAGTTTGACTTGCTGGTAATTTCATTTCAAAGAGTCTGAATATTAATTACATACATGAAATAAAGTCACGCTTCGCGTCAGTTTTGAGATAATTAAAGTTTAAGATTTTTGTTGTACTTTTTAAATAGAAAATTATGGTTTTATTAAGAATCTTTTACAGTTTATAATAAACGATAATAGTAGTTTTTGTATATACTATTATCTGTATCTAGTAATTTTACTAATCTCACTGGTGCTTTGAAGTAACCGGTCAATATCAATAATTGTAAATGTAAGATTTTTCTAATGAATAGGGCATTTTCTTTTAAAATTAAAATATTTCAGTGTTTCATTATAAAGTTTTACCCTTCAGCAATCGATTGGCATCTTAAAATCGACTTTTTCACATTATTTCACTATTGCTTTATGGTAGCGATATTCTTATTCATGGTATACCTGCTAAGTCACCTGCTGCCAGCGTTGTCGAGTGGTCAACGTCGTTGGTTTCGGTTGTGGAAGTCACAGATTCAAATCCCAAAGTATGGACATAAAAATACATTTTCAATTGATTTATGAACTTCTGTCCCACGGCATGAATGTATGTAATGTCTTGAATTCCCTGAACCCATCCTCTCCTAAAAACGGACGTAGCGACAGCAATTAGCTAACACTTTTAGGGTGTTCACTGTCAATACTTGGTGGAAAGGCATTATATTAATAAAAACACAATAATCCTTTGTACTTCATTCCACTTTATTTAATATGTCAGGACCGGTTTCGCTCATTACGAGCATCGTCAACTGATGTTGACGATGCTCGTAATGAGCGAAACCGGTCCTGACATATTAAATAAAGTGGAATGAAGTACAAAGGATTATTGTGTTTTTATTAGCTAACACTTGTCTTGACCTAGTCATAACGTTTCATTATTATTGTTTAGGAGTTTATATGCTCCATGTTTAAATCAAACATAGCTTATAAATATAAAAATATTTTTAGTTTCATATATACAAATGGAAAATGTGAGACATTAATAATTTGATTCAGATTATATTAACACACTTGTTTGTAGGTCATACAAATTCCACAACTCTAAACAGCAAAGACTTGTTCTAGTGCTGTTTAATTTGTGTTATGTTCAGCCAGTGTCGTAATAAGAGGTATAGCCACCCAGGGAGGTTCTTGATTTTGGCACTGACACCCCCATTTTTTTCTCATAAATTATGTATTAATTTATAATAGTAGTGGATTGAGAATATTTTTTATACAACTGTTATTAATTAAAATATTGATCCGAGGGAGAGAAGCTCTTGGCAGCGAAGTTTTGGTGGCCAAGCATGAATTAGCTGGTCCAGATATCAGTATTCAAAACTTCGATAATCTTTATTCTCCACTTTGTGTTTGAAAATAAATCAAAATGTCAATTTTATATTAACGATAACATCGATTGTGATAATGACCGATGATTGATAAATGGATAATCGGTGACGGAACTCGACGTGGACAGATTAATTCAAGTTATACTAGACAAGGTATGACTAAACTCAACGTTACAAGAAACGTACTACATGTTATTATATTATGTGTGATAAACAAAAGGATTTCGCGACATGAAATAAAATCGTTGCAAAAAAAAATCACCGTGTCACATAATATAACTTTAAAGAGCGAAATTTATACTGAATTTCAAAAAAAAATATTTTATAATAAGCAGTAAGGTTGTTTTTTATTATTTTTAATCCATGTCCGCTCCCAATGAAAAGCATATGTCCTCCTGATGGAGGTATCTCAACAGAAGTTTCTCTACAAAAACTCTTTGTTACTCAATCTCTCAACTTATCTTATTGAAAGAGAGTAGTAGGGATAGGAGCATAAGGCCAGGACAAGACTAGTAGTTAACTTATCGCTCTCGCTACGCCCAGTTATTAAAGAATTGGAAAGGGGGAGGTTTTTTTATAGATCACAAGCAACCATGCCTTCGAGTAGAAATCGATCAAAAAATGCAGTTCGCATTGGGACTCCCCTCCCCCTCCAGGCCATCCTTGAATTTAAGTATTGTGAAGATATTGAAAGCTCCAAAGCGTACCCTTCAATCGCATCTCTTAATTTTTATATCGACGGGATTCAAAAGCGCACTTGAACTTGTTTTAAATTTGTTGTCTTACCTCTCAAGTAAATGAATAGAGTGGAACCAAAGAAATTCACTCCGATCACTTTCTCTTGGGCGGGTTCTCAAAACCGGAGACAGGTGCCGTACAAACTCGTTCGATTAACCCGCCATTAGCCAGCTCTCTCAATTAATACGAATTCCTCAAAACAAAGACCGATGTGTATTTTTTGCAATGTTGGTAGTTAAAACTTTTTTATGCTTCACACCTTTCCGTCAGCAGAGGGGCAGATCCGATTTACTCGATGGCTGCCACAGACGAGATATCTCGTAAATTTTTTCGTGCTCAACAGGCCAAAGACGAGTTATCTCGTCAATAACTAATTAAATTAATAGTCGAAAATTATAGCCGACATGCTAGGTAATAACTATTAATTATCTACGGCAACTAAAAAATTAAGGTATCCAATCCCGGACACTTTTTGTGATCCCGGAATTTCAATATTGACATTTTTTGAATAAATTGAAATTCGGGGTTAAGAATTTTTTGCTTGGCGATTTTGAAGTCCTGTCATTTTTCAAAAAAATTTACATCGTATTGATTAACAGTTTTATATATTTATTCTTTTTCTTTGACCATGGCCATGTTCGCTCCCTGTGTGGAGCATATGGCCGCCACGCGGCACCTCCATATTCCCCTGTCTACCGCCAATTGCTTTGCTTCCTCCCATGACATGCTAGCATCCCTCAGTTCCGCTGAGTACATCCTATGGATAGTACCAGACAGACGTCTGGGGCACCGGAATCCCACAGGTCGAAAGAAGTGGCATGCAGAATTGAGGCTTTCCGGAGGCATCCGCAGCACGTGACCCAGCCAGTTCCGTACTTATTAGATGATAGCTATTTCGGCTATCGCGATCGTTAGAACTATAAATTAAAAACCCAGGAATTTACGGAATTTCCAAAATTAACAGTGTGAGAGCTTTTTTTTTTAGCTCTCCCAGTACTTGCTAATTGAAAAAACCCAATAATTTACGGAATTAAATTTGGAAACTTATTTTTTTATTATTTTTTAGACCTCTCTCAACTTTCTGTAATTTTCTCAATCCCGAAATCCCAGGATTGGTACTGTAATAATCGCGGGATTTTGTGATCACAGAATTGAATGGGATTCCGGGATTGGGACCCTAGAAACGATAAAGGGGAATGCAAATAATCAGAAAAATCAGCGATAAAGGAGACTCGAAAAACTAAGAGAAGAAAGAAAACTTAAAACTCCATTAAATTTTTCATTAAAAAAACTGTGAGTGCCTCGGTTGGGTACGCAATATTCCAATGCATGGAACACTGTTAAGAAATGCGTTGCAGTCTTCCAAATAAGAACACTATTAAAAATCATTTTGTCATTGATAGTCACCATTGAATCTTAGCAATGTAATATAATATGTATTTCGGTAAATGGCTAAAGACAGGGGTAGATTAATGAGAAATATTGCTGCACGTCAATGGAGTGTTATGCATTCTCTGATCGAGAATAAAGACATCTGTGAGATTGACTGTTCAATTTCACGTAGTGCATACATAACATAGATGAATTTGATATTTCACAATTATTAATGAAACCATTATGTAACGCTCTGCCATATAAGGACGACAAAAGGTTTCAGAATTGTTTCAAATGTATTCTAAAAACTATATCATGTAATAATAAATATGGAGGTTTCCGTTTACAAGAGCGAAACAGCGAAAAGAAATTTAAATGTATTTTTTTCATAAACTTTTTCAGAAACCTCATGGCCGTTGGATTGGAAAACGTATTCCGCTTTTTCTAAGAGTGGTTTTAATATCAATGTTGCTACTTTATTAATTATTCTTAAGTGTTAATCTCATATATAAAAATAAACGTTTGTTTGTTCGTACATTATGCGTTGCCACACCGCTCATCCGATTGCAATAAAACTTTGACAAACTTTTTGCTTGCACTTCTTCTTTTATTTTTTTGTCTGTAAGAAGTGATATGGCCTGTTAAATTCTTTTTCAGAATCCTCATGGCTTATGGTTTTGAAAATGTCTACTAATTGAATGCGTTACCCGGAAGTAGTTTAATCGTCGTTTATTTATTAATTGTATTAATGTAACATTATAAATTATTTTTGGTTATAATACTAAGATTTAATTACGTTTAAATTTATCGATATCGAACTGACGTTCGAGTGCATTCGCGCACTGGATAGCACCGGAAGATGCCGAGAGGCGAAACCCGGGTCGTGTTCGGACAAAATTAATAAAATTTTAATGGAAACGTACATTATGAAAATAGTTCTAATATATAATACTTAACCGAATTTATAAAAAAATGCAGTTAACGCGAAATACCATAACAAAAATGACAAAAAGCAAAAGCTGTCTACTTACTAAACTAACCAAACAAAGCTTTTTAAAAAAGGAACATGTTCGACAACTTATGATTTCTCCCAACAGATTTCGCCATTTTAAGAAGAAATGAAAAAGATTTTGACCATTTTTATTAGCGAAATTTTCCGTCAATGAAATAGAAATTTATAATTTTAAAGATGATTTTATTATTTTCTTACCGAATTAAAATAATATATAGTATTGTTTGCGCGATATCGTTTACCATATGTTATTAACATCTATACCATACATATTGATCATTCCTGTATAGTAGATTAGAAAACGATAATGAAATAAAATGGCAATTAATACCAAAATCCAAAAAAGATGTTGACAATATCACACCCCTACTTTAAATCTATGAAAAGTTCTATTAAATATTTTGAGATAATTTTATTTTAAGATTCATAAATGATTCTTTTTTGCATACATGGTTTAATTGCTTGCCATATTAACATAGCAGCAACAGGAAAATTCGATACGTATTCTTATTTTACCAAGCACAGTTATCCGACCAAAAATGCACATTAATATTTAGACGTTTCTTTTTCAATTAATGTTTTGAAAAACTACTAATGTATTTAGAACTTCTTTTCGTAGCCACACATTCAGTTAGAATTGCGAAAGTCTTTTACAATTTAAACCATGATGTTTTAAAACTTTGTGCATTTTTAACACAATTTATTTTTGATCGGTAATATAATAAAACTAGTGGTAAGATATAATTATATTATTGTATAATATAATACAAAAAAAACATTTTATATTTCACTTTACGGTAAAGCAGAGGGGAAGAACCTGAGACATTTTGACTTGATGTTCAAAATGTTCACTATGATCAAAAAAATATACGCAAACGTTTTGAAAAAGAGCCTAATCAATCCATTATATTTATATTCGACAGCCAAAAAAAATGGGGTGGGTGTCAACGTTTTCTTTACTGCGGCCTTATGATGAATCATATAAATTAATGTGGCCTTTATAAACTAAAAGGTTCCCCACCCCTGCGGTAGATTATTTAGTTACGCGACATTTTGAACACTCTCCATTGAAGTTTTCACAGTCATCATCGTATAAAAAATAGCACTAAAAAACATTGTAAATTTAAAGATATTTCTTATTTTATTGTACTGGAATAACAAAGACAAAATCGTAGCTCACTCAGCTAGAGGTATTGTCAGTGATAAAATTATCAAACATTACTTATTTATTTTTATAATAATAATATATAAAATATCAGCAAACTTTATTTAGAATAACCATTATCTAACTTACATCAATTCGACTTTCCAATAATAATTATTCGTTCGTGAGCTTATTCAATATAATAATACGAAAGATCACGTGAAACATTTTAAAGCTTTGCATAATAATTCAGTAATTTAATTATCATAGAACAGAATCTTTATGCCACGTCAAATTGAAGTATATCACCGACAAGTTTCCTGGCAAAAACCCAACTCCAAAATTAAATATGTATCTATTAGTTTGAAATGTATTTTGCAATCGATAAACCATCTGAAAATACGGTGACAACGTGTTACCAGAAATTTAAAATGGGAACAAAATATTTAAATGGTCAGAGTTTAAATCAATTTTTGGTCAGAATAAATATATTATAATTATACGGTCAGATTTTATAACCATTTTGGTTAGGTTATGTAATGTTAAGACTATTTGATTTAAAGTCTGACCATTAATTATTTATTCTGCCTTCTGTACACTGTCCGATAAATTGTTACCATTTAATATAAATTCAGACCAATGTGATAAAAATTATGACCGAAGCTGTGTTAAAATTCAGACCGGTTAAATACGAGCCATTTAAGATATATTGACTCCTAGTGGAGTTTATCTCAGTAGAAGTGTTTCTACGAGAACTGCTTGTTACTCAAACCCTCTTTTTTTAATGAGTAGGGATAGAAGGATAAGACTAAAACAGGACTAGCGGTAGCTTATTGCTTTCGGTACACCTGTTAATATGAAAAGGTGGATGAGAGAGTATAATTCAAGACATCACATACAACCATGCCTTTGAACATAAATTTACAAATCGATTGAAAAACATTTTTTAATAAGCCGTCTGAAATGGGATTCGATCCCGTAACCCCCGTAACCGAAGACAACGACGTTGACATAATTTTTATATTCTTGTCAAAATATTCATGTTTTTCGCAGAAACGATGAAAGTTCTTCAAAATTAATTAACAATTTTAAATACAGTAATAGCTGTAATTTATTATTATTATGTAAAGTATTCTTCAGTCAGGTTGTGATAACCTGCTGAGTTTAATAAAACTTGTTTGATTTTCTTAGTTTTCTATGTAATGAATGCCTCAATAAATACCTGAAACTACGTTAAATGTTAAAAAAATACGGATGACTTTTACAGCTTTTGCGGATATAGCTTTTGTCGTGTGGTCACCCTACGCTATACACCGATACGGCAACTGTGTGCAAGTGTGCACGGTGCCGGTTTTGTAACATTACAATGATAATGCGTCGGCATTTTTGGCTGCGCCGGTCACATGCCTTCGCTCGCCTCCGGAGTCATGTGATGATGACGACGAAACAAGGTTATGTTGAACCGGTGACGCCAGAAGTTCCGTGTTCTTATTTCAAATGATCATCTGACATTAGCGGAAATTCGCGAGCTCCTTTTCAATCCATCCAAAACAGTTTTTTTTATCAAATTTAATTGATTGATTGTTTAATGGTTTGTCTGACATTTACAAAAAAAACAGTGATTTAATATCGCTGTGGACCGCTAATTGTAGATTATTTATAAGCACGTGTCCATTTTAATTAAGATATATAAATGGTAATAACAGTATTTCTAACTTTTGTTGAGATAACCGGAGATGCTTCAAAAATACGAATTTCAATGTCAAATAGCTTAGAAGGAGAATTTATTTCAAACGTTATAACAGCATTGTTATATTTAATATGAAAGTTTGATCGACATTAAGAAATAATATAATACAGTGGAATCTCGATCTACCGTTCTCGCATTGTTCGTTTTCCCGCATGGTTCGTTCATTTTTCATAGTCCCGGCCAAACACCCATAAGAACAATGTAAAATAATCCCGCATTAACCGTTCCCCGATTTACCGTTTTCCTCGATCTATCGTTCAAATATTTTGGTCCCGTCAAAAATATTATCCCGATTGACCGTTTTCGTTGAATATTTCTCAAAAATAATCTTACCTTGCATTTCGTTTCGCGTTTTTTTCAGTGGAACCCCGATCTTCCGTTCTCATTATCTTCGTCTTTATGCATGGATCGTTTATTTTTTACTCGACCAAGACCCCACCCCGTAATAGCAATGTTTAGTAATTCCACGTTAATCATTTCTCGATTTACCGATTTCTTCGATCTATCATCTAAATATTATCGTCCCGTCCCAGTTACTAATCTATCCCGATTGACCATTTTTGTAGAATATTTTTTTCGCTCATAAATAATCTTACATTTCATCTGGTTGCGTAAATTTTTCTAACTCAAAAGTCAAAACTAAAATACCTAAATGAAGAAAACTAGAACTCTAGTTGAGAAACTGAAAATAATTAAAGACATTGGAAAAAATTCAGTAGAAAAACGAGTCGACATAGCAAAAAGGAGTTAGTTGACTTAGAAATGTACGCGATTTTGAAGAGTGTTTGTTGAAATTTAAGTCTCAAACTGTAAATGGGCTACTTAGTTTGTATTAAAATACATATCCTCGCTCATCGTGGAGGAAATGTTATTTTAATTAAGATATCTCAACATTTTTTTTTCTACAAGTCTTTGTTACTCGGTTAGTTAACATTTTTTTTTCGAATAAGGTAAAACGACAGAACAGGATAGGATTGGAAGGGTGGAAGGGATTTTTTAGAAATCCTTAGCAGCCAAGCTTAACCCTCCAGAGACGAGAGCTTTTTTTCGATAAAAAAAATATTTGTTAAGCCATATTGAAGTCACGAATAACTTTTATTACTAACATAAATTTAAAAAAAAAACGCAAAAAAGTCGTTTTATAGAAACCCCGCATGACTATATGGCCATGCTCATCCTTTTAGTACCATGCAATATTGTGTACGGACAGTTGTAAGGACAAAAGTGACCGTATGGGCTCGCAAACATTCGGGGTTGAAATATGGCTAAACGTGAAATTTTTAAAAATATTTACAATTTGACCTCTTTAGATCAACATAATTTCAATACAAATATATTAGCAAAAGAACTGTAAATAATTTGATGTTTTGATAAAAAAAATAACTAACAGTTTCAAGAACGAAGATTCAAAAAATCGCATGTGGCCGTTTCTGTCCCCGCGGCTGATGATTAACTGAAGTCTGTACCCTTCTCAACCAAATACGAGTAAAAGCAACGATATTCAGGTAAAAAAGAGATGAATAGTGGGATAAATTGACAACGGTGTTTACTGTGACCATATGGTCACGCTCGTACTTGGAGGGTTAATAATAATAATTATTAGTCAAAAAAAAAACTATTCGTATTATCAATAAAATTCAGCATGCTTTAGTATTACATTTGTCTCAAACTATCACAATATTCTTCTTAATACTTACTATTTCTTTCGCCATTGATTTTCTTTATAGTGTATTAGTGGGCGATTTCAATTGTAACTATTTTTTTTAAATAAAATAATAAAATTGTATTTTTTTCTAATATAAACGTAATAAAACTATAATACATGGTTTGACACGAGGTCACTTTCGGCAGGCTTAGAAAAACTATTAAATAATAAAAAGTACATTTTTAAAATCGTTATAAAAAATAGTATAGAAATTAATTGATTCCTTGGGCACATATGTATAATGTAATACGTTTCAAATTCAAAAGTGAAAAGAGTCACACTTTGTCATAAAATAGTGCATATTGCTTACAAAAATTTCCAAGCAAAGCTAACAATAAAACTTCTCTACCTCGTAAGCCAATTGTTTGCACTATTGGTATGCTCGCAATTGTTAGTATAATTAACCCATATTATTTGTGTTGTGACAGCAGTGCCAGTAGAGAAGAGAAATTGTTCAAAAAGCAATTGTTTTGATGATTGATCATGATGCCCTACTTATTATACCATATTTGTCGAGTTTGTGTTCCAAACAACTTTGTTTATTATTCTGTATTTACGAAGGTTGCTTATTCTATTATTTGTTCAACTCTCTTCAACTCAAGTATTGTTCCTGTAAAATTTCAAAGAAAAATAAAGATTCATTGTCAGTTTTCATTATATATATATTATCATATTCATTTTAAAAATACAACGTTGACAAAAATAAGTTTTTGGTATAGTATTCGGTTTCATAATAAAAATAAACGATCTCTAGCAAAATCTCGCATCACAAATTTTAACAGACGCATTTGTTTTCCAACTTCATGTAATACGAATAATTAATTTCATTTATTGTTACATATATATATATTTTCAATATCTTTATTTCCACATAAATAAAACAAATTTTGTTTATTTTATAAAAATTATGTTTGGTTCATAAAAGACAATGTTTTCAATGATAAAATACGAATTTTTAAGCAAGAATGGTGACAGCAGAGTTTTTTGTAAATTTTGTTTTTTATCATATTCGATACGTACAATTAAAATTTATTTCGATAATATTGTAAACTGTATTATACATCTTAATTTATTTCCGCTCCCAAAGGCCATATGCGGAGCATATGATAGAGTTATTGGAACATAGCTTTTTCTACGAGAAATTTTTGTTACTCAGTCGCTCAACCTCTATTTTTCCAACTACAGTAATGAGAATATAAGCATAAGGCTAGAAACAGTAGCGGATTCAGAAATTGTCCCATGAGGGGGGCATTTAATTTCAAAATAAACATTATACATTAAAAAATTGATGATTTATAAATAATATATCTATATAAAAATAGTCAATAGATAATTAAGTATGAATTCTATAAAACATAGTAAACTTAACAATAAAAGATTCCATTTCACAATAAAGATTAAATAAACTAGAAAAATGTAAAATAAATTCTCCTCGGACCATGCTCCCCACCCCTCCGAGGATCCGCCAATGGCTAAACAGGACTAGTGGTTAACTTATCGTTCTCGCTACGCTCTTGTTATTGAAGGATCGGAAGGGTGGGAGGTAATTTTTAAACATCGCAAATACCCATTCCTTCAAACAGAAATCGATCGAAAAAAATATGTTCATACTGGAACTCGAACCCGTGAGATCCGGCACGGAAGCCAACAACGCTGTCTGATGCCCCATATGATCTGACAAAAACGATATATGAGGGGGTCAAAATCAATAACAGCAGTCTACCACGGAAGCTATTTTAAGAAAAACGTAAAAAACCTGAAAAAAGCATTACTAATTAATTTAATTTGTGTGTGCTTCACCTTACAGTAGAATATAGTGATATAAAATGATTTTATGCTGAGCAAACATTTTTTCACGTGACTTTTTGCATTTGATGAAGTGTTAAGTTAGAGTGAAATAGCTGACTTTGATTCTAAAGCGAATTTAAAAAAAAGCAACCTTCGTCTGTTCCCAGGGGTAGCAAATGTCAGACATTTCGTATGCGTTGAGTTTTGACAAATCTGACAACGTCTGGTCCGCCGATATGCTTTGTTATGTTACCTAGATAGTTATGATATCAAAACGTATACATACTATAAATAAAAAAAACAATATAATAGGCAATTGTATGGCTTAAAATCAGCATTAATAATATGTACCGATAAAAAATACTGTGTTTGCCAAACTGGTACAATAAATATACCAAATGAGTTAGTTATTCCTGGAAAATAATTATATATCCAATAATCTTTTTGTATACATAACTCGTTTTGGTAAATTTTGTGGCTGAGTCAGCTTTTGCCAGCAAAACAAATGTTTTTATTATAAATATTCGGAATCCCGGGATTCCGGGAATCCCGAATCTCAGAATCACAAAAAAGGTTTGTGATTAAATGCCATAATTGAGGGTATTACTTGAAAACCCAGATCATGTTGTTGAACCATAAATTAAATTTAGTAGATAAAAATAAAGAAATCAGTCTCAAACATGGCTTGACAACATCCAAAATATCATTCCAAAGTAATGTAAGACTAAAAACACTTTTTAAATGTACATTGTTTTTCAAAAAGGAATTAAAGTTTCATTTTTTAACCATTTTCGAACAAGCCGTGTTTGCAAGTAATACCCTCAATTGTCATTTAGTTTCAATTGTAAATCAATACAAAAGATTTAGTGATAATGTAATGTTTTTTATGTAAAATATTAATAAATATTGATTTAAAAATATATCAAAAAAATTGTAGAACTAAATACTGTGATATTTTTTACCTTATTATAATAGACTTCTACAAAGTAAATACCAATTCAATCAATATACCGAATATGTATAAATATAGTAGTTGACATTTAGTTCAAAAGCCGGACATGGATTGCACTCTAAAACGATCCACTGATTCCATTTTGAAAGTTTAATCACTGTGTTTTATTTTTAACAATTAATTTATGACTGTTGGACATACTGACTATGCATATTATATATTATTAACAGTGTAGCCATTTAAGAAAATAATAGCCGGGAGCGAAAATTTTATTATTTAAAAAAAAAAATAATGCGCGTGCGTTGAATTATTGACAATTTGTATTCAATAAAGCAAAAACAAACGATTACACATTTATCTATGATTTTCGAGGTATAATAAGGAAGCAGAAAAAGTAATTTATTGATATCCTCATCGAAAAAGATATATTACCCGTCGTCCTATCAATAGCATGATTATCGGGAGCGTACTGTAGGAAACCGTGTTATAAGAAACTCCAAAATAACAACGTTACTCTTACAACAAATAAAACTGCTTTAGATTGTTTCTTGATAACTTATAAAATCATGAAATTCTGATAGTGAAGTTGATGAGAATGAAATTTCCTGTTTTGTAAAAAAATAATTCCCAAATTCTTGATAACACTTCTGCTTATTACATAAATATTTTTATTAATTTATTCTTAATATGGTTTTTATGTGAAACTGGTAAAAATTCCGCATAACTATCCTAAACGTCAGGTTCAATTCTGACTGAATCGAATGACAGTGTTTATTCGAATAACCAGTTATTGTATAAAAGCTTAATTAATAGTTCTTCAAAGTATCATATTACTCGAAACTATTATTTCATGAATATGAATGAAACAAAATACTTTTTAATTTCCCTGATTTTTATTTGTTTGCTTTTCTAGCGCTTCGGTCCAGGGTGAACTTTGGCTGCCTCGGTTAGTCTCTTTGCCACTAAGTAGCTTACACCATTGGTCCTTATATAATTCCTCCTTTATACAAGATATTATATCTCAAAAATTATATTTAAAATAGTATACATATACAACGTTGTGTTGAAACTAGAGCTGTTAGTTAGAGTTAGAGTCGGAAAAATCGGAGAAAAGTAATTTTGAAAAATTATTAGTCTATTTATCATATTGAATTTTTAAATGTACTTTATTATTTATCATATTGAATTAAATTGATTGTTGAAATGTAAAGTTTTTAAACTGTGTTTGTATTAAATGAATAAAATCTACTCTATAAATACAGATTTAAGTCTTTAGTTGTTTTATTCAAATGTTTCGGAAGCCGAGACTGGTAAAAAGTGTCGACTTCTCTGTTTTTACCAATACATATGTTAACTATTTATTGTTAGATAGATAAAATATGGCTATGTTATGATTTGTTTGAAAATAATAATATAATATGTCTATACAAGAATCTCAGTCTCAAAAATAGGCATACTTTTTAAGCACGCTAATTTTATGCAATCCATAGACACATAAGCAGACAAACGCGTATTTTGTCCGCAGGCTCAATCTCAACGATTCTTCACGGTTTGCCAGTTTCCTTACGAGTTACTACCAAGCTGACTGACCAGACAAATAATGTTACAAAACATCCTATATTGGAGGCTCTGTATGTCTCCAAATGTCAAAGAGTACAATTGAAACTCAATCGAAAAAATATTCCAAGAAATATGAAAAATCCACATAATTTATGATTTTCAGGTTGTTAATAAATAAGGTTTAGATTTTTTTATAATATCAACATCCTAGAAATATTTTTTTTATGTTACATAATTTATTGTTTTGACAATGGCTTTTCAAACGGTGGGTCTCTGAACGTCAAATTATAAAACAGCGATCCGAAAATCATTATGTCTAAGTGTCTAATTTGGTAGAAAAAATGATTATTAAAACAGAAATTTAAGCAATATTTCTCTAAGATAATACAAAAACAATTTGCATTCTTATGAAACACATTCTGTATTTCCATGAATTTAGGATTGATTTTTTGGTATATTATTTGTTTTATGAAATAAACTGTCGACCTCTTTTGGTTTGCTATAAATTTTTCATGTTCAAATGTATTTAATTGTGATAGTGCGTTTTCACCACAAAAAGATTTGAGACTGTCAACTGTTACTGTAGAATTTAGATGGATGTAAGAGGTTTGCTTTAAATTGTGATATCTTTTTTTTATTTATGACAATACTAAGACAAAGTTAGACGGCAGTCTAACTTTAAAAAAAAGCCCGTTTCGTGGTCGAGTGGTAAACGTCATTTGTTTTGGTAAATGTACTCACGAGTTCGAGTCCTAGTACATACAGTATAAGATTTATGGATTTATGTTCAAAAGCATATATGTATGTCCACAATATCTGAAATACACTCCAACCACTCTGGCACTAAAAACAGACTTCTAGACCTTTTATTTTATTCATACTCTTTTCTAAAAAAAGAGATTAAGCAACTAAGTAACAAGCAATGATATGAAAAGAGGTAGCAACTAGCAACTCATAAAATATTGCGAAACAACGATTTGCATTATTCTAAGAACAATATTATGTTTACATTTAATAGAATAATACATGCTTATTATAATTCTTTGAACAAATGAAAAAAATATATTATCTTTTTATTGCACCAACAAAAGACAAAATTGTATAAAGATTGATATTGTTCGGTTTTCCCGAAACTATTTTAGGAATGTCTATATTGCAAAATTGCGAGCCTGTATAATGCTCAGTGGAGTGCACTCTGCGGGGAGGATATATCACACACAAACCTATCTGTGTCTATCTTAAAATAATATCAATACAACATTCTTACATTGACAGAGATTTGCCATTATTAAATATACGCCATTAAAATTGCTTATTGTATATTATAATATACTTACTAATAAATAATGACTTAACTAAAGAAACTTAATTTAGGGAGATGTTCAAGTATAACATCAGCGTTATGTTTTATATAACCATTTTTTTATCCATGTCCGCTCCCAGCGTGGAACATATGGGCTCCTAATGGAGGTATCTTAACAGAAGTTTTTCTAAGAGAACTGATAGTTACTCTGTCGCTAGACTTCTCTTTTTATAACCATAGGCAACATTTGAAAAATTTTCACAACAAAAAAATAGTCATTAAACATAATTTACATTACCCAAAGTACCCTTTTTTACATATAAAGAAAAGTAAAAAACTTTTCATGGCAACTTGGCTGCATCCAGAGCATAAAAAATAGTATTCAATAACAAATAGTGGTATTCTATATACTAGAGAGTGACTTAATCTTAACTCAAAGAAAAACTTCCAAATTCACATTCTGCAAACTACGTTCATTAAAGACAATCTTAGAAGAGAATAAACTGAAACACGGCTAAAGCTGTTTCGGTGCTAATAGCACCACGTAAGAACAGTGTTAAAACGTAGCGGGTATTGGTGGGTAAAAAGTTGAGTACCCTTAAACAACGGTGGACAACCGATGGTGTGCGGGAAAGTTTTTGTGTTTTATTGCACTAACTTCATTGTAGTCAAAAATATATTTATCATATTACAAACATGCAGTAACAAATTTAATAGGGGAATGGGGCGAATAAGGTTGGGAACCACTGCTGTAAACAATAAAACAATCTATATCAAGGGTGGGGAACCTTTTCATTTCTGAATGCCACATTCCTTTTTTCAGACTCAACATAAGGCCGCAGTAAAGAAAACGTTGACACCCTCTCTTTTTTTCAACTGTCGAACATATAATGGGTTTATTACGCTTTTTTCCCAAACGCTGGCGTATAATTTTTTGATCAAAGTGAATATTTTGATCAAGTCAAAAGGCCGCATCAGATAAGCTAAAGGGCAGCAGGTTCTCTTCCACTGATCTAGATTGCTAGTGTAGTTGTTTATGTGGTCCAAAATTATGGTAATTCCTTTGAATAATGTTGGATAATATTTTCATTATAGATTTAAGTAAATTTTAAGCCTATGCGAATATCCGTGTGACTCTGAATCCCGTGGACGCTACTGGTTATATTATTCTGTGAGATGATTTAAAATGCCGATCGTGTACGGCATGGAGGTCAGCTTTTTCTTTCTCTAAATCATCAGTCGAAAATAATTTCGACCAATACACAATGCTATTGTTTACAGCGGCTGTGTCGTGGGTCATTTATAACGATGATCAATAATTTAATTGGTCAGAACACCGGCCATTATCCCTTTTGAAGCGGAGCTTTTATTGGTCGGTTGAGAGAGAAGACTTCCTGGTTGAGATAATTGTGATTCGCTAGCGAGTGTTCTAAATTCAAACACTCAGCCCGCTTTTAGTTTTATTTGATTACACACACACAGTCATACTTCAAGATTTACGTTATTATTTTTTTTTTAAATTTTAACTGAATCTCGTTCATACTTTCGATGGAATTGGCAGTAACTTTGTGGAAGTTCATTTTAATATAAAATTAAAAAATAAAAAATAAAGTGTAGTTTTTTTAAATACAAAAAAACTATTTTTGGATGTGAATACAACTGCGTTAAAAAAAGATTTGCCGCCTGTGTGGTCGAGTGGTCAACGTCGTTGGCTACCGCTACGGAGGTCACGGGTTCGAATCCCGGTACGGGCAGTTTTATAAATTGATTTTTCAATCGATTTATGAATTTCTGTTCAAAGGCATGGATGTATGTGATGTCTTGAATTTCCCCCTCCCACCCATCCTATCCTATGAACGTATCGAGAGCGATTAGATAACCACTAGTCCTGTCCTAGCCCTTTCCTTCTATTCCTACTCTCTTTGGAAAAAAAGAGGTTGAGCAACTGAGTAACAAGCAGTTCTCGTAGAAACATTTTCTGTTGAGATAAACTCCATTAGGAGTCCATATGCTCCACATTGGGAGCGAACATGGTAAAAAAAAAAAATGATGAGCACATACAACCTTGTTTACACAAGACGACGATATATGATTTTTAATTTGAATCGTTCAAATTATGTATATTTACACAAGTTTTGTCACTAACGACCCGGGTTTCGCCTATCGGCATCTTCAGGCGTTCAAGTACACGGGTGAACTTGAACTGACTTGGTCTGTAGATAATTTGAACGATTCAAATTTAATATTGAAAATCCACCAAGCACCTTCAGTCAAAATCTTAAATTACAGATATATGGTTTTCTCAAAACTGGTATTTTGGTCTACATTTTTTCGCCAAAGAGGTTATAATAAAAAGTTTTGTAATTGTACTTAACAGAAATAGTATGCGCAATAAAAAAATAAAGCAATTAAAAAGTTGATACCATTACAGAATGTTGATTTTTTATTGAATTATGCTAATGAGAAATCATTTGGGAGATTGTTAAGACGAAGACAATAGTCCAACAAAAGCATGTTCACGAAACCCGCACCTAATAGCTTTTAAGTTGTAATGAATAAAGGCATTGTACAAAAAGAGAATGACAACAAGTCCTAGTTCTAACTCTCACATCAATAAATCTGCCATGCTAAATGAACAAGTATGTATTAAACCGATCTACAATACATTATACCAGTGATGCACAAGTCGCGGCCCGCGGGCTGAATGCAGCCCTTTTTTAATTTTGTGGCGGCCCATAAATCTCTTTCTCAAAATATTTTTTTCACGTAAAACATTTATTTAATAAATCTAAGCAACCATTTTCTTCAATGAATGAGAATAAATTGGTTCGTAGAAACAGGCTTACAAATATAATGTCAAATTAAAAAAAAAGACCAAGAACGCATTCACTTATGAATTGAATATAAATGAAACATAAATATTTCACAATGAAACGATTTTTAATAAGCAAGTACTCATAATCCTTTTTTTGCATGGCTTATTTATTTTCGAAATAACACGGTCAAAATAATATAATGGAACCTATTACTCATTAATCTAAATTCACTTAATGTTTTTTACACGTTTTTAAGGCTGTTTTACGTGGAACGTACATATTTTCTGTATAAAAAAGGATTGAGTGTAGGTTGTGCATCACTGCATTATACGATAAATAGCAGTATATGTAAACAAATGGGGCGTGCCACTGACAATTACCACTAAACCAATGATTATCTGCTTATTCCTGTCGATGACTGTGACAAAATACGAGTGGTAGTAAGACCACAATTCATTTATTAAAATGTAGAAATTACATACAAATATGTATGTACATATATTAAAAAACTAAAGTACACTGTCGGGAATTGTTTTTTTATTAAACTATATGGTAGTAAATCGGAAAAAAAATCAGATTTTAAATTTGATGTTTAATATGTTATTATTAATCCCGGAATTAATATCGGAATCCCTGATCCCGGGATTGTATTACTTAGGTAAGATATTATATGATACTACATATTGCTTTTGCAATGCAATCATGTATTTCTGCCTTAGTTCGCACTATTGACCATACTATTCCTGATACATGCTGTAACTAGTTCGTTTAAGCTTATAGTTAGAGAGCATGAAGTATAGACTGTTTCCATTTTCCAACTTAGCGATAACTTAAAAGAAAATTTAATTTCATTCGGTTATGTTCGTCCCTGTATTTCTTTCAACAACTCTCTAACCACCAATTCAAATCAATCAATTTTTTTACGATAAAGACAACCGTCAATATCAAATACTCGGTACAACGGACTGTAGTATTGGATAGGACAGTGTTCGGAAAACTGTGGCTCTTTGGCCTCTTGAGTGTGGCTTTTTCATAAAATACCACATACAGTGCGATTGAAACTTCGTGCCTTACGTGCATAAGTGGGTTCTAAAAATTATAATTGGAAGGAACGATCTCAGCGAACGTATCTCAATCAAATGGAGAAAATGTTAACCAAAAGCCTGAATAGGAGTATCTTATATTCTAAATTTGGCTCTCAAAAAAAATCAATCGTTGTATAGTTGATATTTGGCTTAATTAAATAATGAGTTTGCCGACCGCTGGGATAGCTACTCTACAGTTATTCTCTGAATACTATGAAGAAAAGAACAAATGCAAGAACGAGAATGATAAGAAAAATAACTCTTTTTTAAAACGTTTATACTCACTGATTATTTTACAATAGTTGTTAGTAAACAAAACAGAGGAATGAATTTTCGCTTGACACGGATTTGATAATCGTTTTTACTTATCATTTGAATCAGTACTCGCCCACTCTCGCTCAGTTATTAGGCTTTTAAAAGTCTGCCAAATTAAAAAAAAAAACTGATATCAGCACAGTAAATTCATTATAACAATTCGTGCAACGCAGCAGCCATTATTCAAATTAGATTTGCAAACTTAATTTAATTAGTCTGAAATATTTACAAACTAATATTGCACTATATGGAGGTGAGTGAACGTCAAAATTACGTATCAACTAGAACGCAATATTAAAAGACTACTTTTAAGACGTTATCTATGAATTCTTGAAATTGCTGAAAAAACATTATTTTAATGAAAAAAAACTCATTTTTTGTAACGATTGTAAACAGTAGTAGATTACCCTAGAAGTCAGTGTCTGTCAAACTTGTTTACTTCACGGCACACTGGTGAATGGGATTTGTTCCGCGGCACACCAAATAAAAATGTTCTAAAAAAGGAAATGTACCTTATTTTTTGTATATGAATAAAGGGAAAAAATCTGTTCTCAATACTTTATCAATAAATATATATATATATATTGTACATATTTAGTAATAATTTTATTAGTGAAAAAGATCCAATTGAAAAAAAATTGGTTGTCTGTAAAGTCGGTTTACGGACGATAGTTTAACGTGACAACGTCATAAGAAAACATTGATGAAATGATTGCATACTTTTATAAATAAAATGGAATCATTTTTATTGAATTATCATTATTTTGTATGGATACGAAGAAGGAGTGAAATGAAATCTACAATTTTTGACGTATATTTTATATATTTTTTATTGTATATATTTATTTTATTTATTAATTTTATTTATTAAATAAATATATACAATAAATTTAAATATTAATCTTTCCAGAATTATAAATATATAAAATAAAAAATCTATTATTGTATATATTATACAAATTTATACAATATATATACAATTAATTTATTGTATAATATATATTTTTATATATTATACAAATTTATTGCATAATATATAGTATAATAAATTTATTGTATAATATATATTTTTTATTTTATATATTTATACTGAATATTTGATTTATAATTTATTGTATATATTATACAAAAATATGTACAATAAATTAATTTTATTGTATACATTTTTATTGTATATATTTATTTTATATATTTTTTATTTATTTATAATATGTATAATAATATATATAAATATGTATATACAATTTATATATATTATAACAATTTATATATAATATATATATACATATTTATATATATTATTCATTTGTATAATATATTTGACATATATTTATATATATTTGACATATATTTATATATATTTGACAAATGTATTATATATTTGGTATAATGCATATTATACCAAAAACATTCGTCAACTGATAAATAAATAAAATTATTTATATGGATTATAACCATATTTGAATTTACCATATAAATTACTCAAATTGACAATATTATATCGCTATAATGTTAAATATTACATGATACATATCCGAACGGTAAGCCGATCGTGCCTCTCTTTCGCTTATCCGCGCTGTCGCTCGCACGCTTGCCGTCGGCGTAACGAGACAAACGGGAAAATGAGTCATGTTTTTTCGTGCATGCAGCGAGCGTTCATCGATTTATAAGACGTTGTCACGTCAAAAAATCTCTCAAAACGTGGCTCTAAATAATATAAACAAACACTTTACTCTTCATCTAACATCTGTAACTGCTCTCTCGTTTTTTTTAATTTTAATTTCTGAGATTGCTAAAAATAAAAATTCGCAAAGATACGACGATTTAAACGGTACGAATCAAAAATATTGACTCCAAAGCGATATCAAAAACGTTGACGAAAGGCTCAAAAAATGAGGGTTTGTGCGCAGAATCGTTTTTTAGATATATTATATTAAAATTTCCTCTTCTTATTAGTGTCAGATTTGTATTCTATACATCTTGCAAATGGATTGATGATCCAATGTTACGTTTGATAATCAAGTGATGAAAAATCATTCGCTAATCGCGGCACACTAGTGTGCCATGGCACAAAGTTTGACAGACACTGCTATAAGTGTATGAAACGCGAATTTTATGTGATTCAAAAATATATATAAACAAAACATAATATTCTATGAAATAAATCATGAATCATGAGAAGTAAGAAATTATCAGCCGTAAATAATTTTAATCTATCTAAGTTTTCAAGATCGCATTTCTAGGAACATTTGTTATTACAATTCTAACATTAAAAGTATATACATTTTTCTTAATAATTAATCTGTTGTATCGTAAAGATTGCGTCATAAAATTATGTCCTGGATGCAGAAGTGAGGGAAATTCTTTTTTTTTTTTCATCAAGTATTATGACTAACCAATTTTAATTCGGCTGGTATGTTATTTTTTCTTTTGATATTGTAGAAACATCCTGGGCTACTTATTGATTGCGTCCGGTTGCCATTTATAAGCTACACGAGAGGAATCAATTGCAAAACGCTTTGGTAAAACCGTACACAATTTTCAATATATTATATTTATTGTTCGTAATTATTTTACTAAGTTAAAAGTCGCTAGCTTTCGCCGCGGTGTTCACGGGCTTAAATCTCGATACTGATAGTTTCATATATTGTTTTTTTTTTAATTGGCTTATGAATTTATATCTTAAAATACAAACTCTGTGATGTTCAAAAACCTTGCCGCTATGAATTCTAACAACAAAAGACAGCAATAGCAAACAAAATATTTTATAATATTTTATCACATAACCTGTGTCAGACATTCTTAGCGATGAAAGCTATTCATGTCCAATCACTCATAAAAGTCCGTAGATAAACAAACAGCGATGAATAGTATTTTTTTAAAATAAAATAAATATTATTCTACATTTTTTTTGTGTGTAACGTATCAACCTTATAAAAAAGGGTTTATATTAAAAATTATTTTCCAAAAAGTTTTCACCGAATCCATCGAATAATTAATAGTTAGTAAATGTCGCCTACTTGGTCGAGTGGTTAACGTCGTTGGCTTCGGTTACGGAGGTCACGGGTTCGAATCCCTGAACGGACAGTTTTTATAAATTGATTTATGAATTTCTGTTCAAAGGCATGGATGTATGTGATGTCTTAAATTCCCCCCTCCCAACCATCCTATCTTACCTATCTTATGAACGAGGTGGAGTGAGAGCGATTAGCTAACCACTTATCCTGTCCTAGTCTTATCCTTCTATTCCTACTCCTTTGGAAAAAGAGAGGTTGAGCAACTGAGTAACAAGCAGTTCTCGTAGAAACACTTCTGTTGAGATGAACTCCATTAAGAGTGCATATGTAGCGGACGTGGTACAAAAAAAAGTTAATACAGGAAGTGACAAATTTATTTTGGAAAAGGATGAAAAAGAAGAAAATCAAAATGGCGGCCGCGGCACAACTTACGAAAATACAAACAAACATTATCCGCTATTAATATATGGATTGTTTTAAATGTGTGTTCAATAAAAAGTATTTCGTCAGAACTTTGGCTTAAGAATATAAAATTTGGTAAGTTTTAATATCATATTAGTTTGTGCTATTTCATATTGACTGCGCGGAATGGAAAAAGGACGTAACCCACAATTTTTTCAAAACAAGTTTTTTTCGTTAATCACAATGTATCAAACTTGATACACGTTCTATCAAAAGGATGTAAGCTGCAAATGCCAAATTAGTATCTAAATTCAGCTTTTAAGTTTGAAAAAGATGATCTTGTAAAAAATTAAAACCAAGAAAAATGACTGAAATAAAGGTATTTCCTAGACAATTTCTTTATTAAATATTAGGTTATGTCAATTAAACACTAGTTTAGAAGTCTCCGTGCACTTCGAGGTTGTGTATAATTCATAATTTGCATATGGCCCAAAATCATCAAAACACGTTTCTTGCGCCTTCTGTAAAATATGATATGTGTGGGTTACGTCCTTTTTATTTTCCACCGTCAATATAGAACCTACAAAGCTCTTCGTCTGTATGAGACGAATCATTCAATACACGGATTGATGTACCATTATTCAGTATCAATAGAGCTCGTTAAAGAGTGCATAATAATGTTATAATGAACGGAATTTGATAAAAAAATGTTTGCGTAACTGATTAATAGCTAAAGCTAGTCGTAAAAATTGTGCAGATATTTATCCATAAACAAAATTTGGATACATTCTTCTGCGAGTGATATGTGATTGCATAACAGTAATTTAAATATTTTATCGTATATTTAAATCGTATATTTAAGTATTTTATATTAAGTTTGTTATATATTCAAAATATTGTTAATGATAAAACAATACTTTGCGTCTCACAACTTTGAAAAAAAAGTGTTAGTGATACAATGAAAAATACTCACAAATATGTTCTCTTTTGAAAATAGTATTTTTTTGTTTTCGTTTTGATTTTCATAGTAAAAATATTATCATTTGATAATTTATAAATAAAGAAATAACAGAATTCATTATATTTTTTACAACAAATAAAATCAAGTAAAAATTAAGAATATAAGCAAAATGAAACAAATAATAAAGCTAATCAAGTTATTACCATATTTTATAAACGTATATAAAATTATATAGTTTTTACGTCGTTCCTTACAACTAATCCTTATACAATATATTCTATTTAGATCAAGAAATAATTGAATTGCAGTTAAATTATCTAAATATTCAATTTATTTCGGTCAATTAAAGATATTCCAATTAAAAAAAAAAAAAAAGAATAGTTGTATTGGAATGGTCGCCAAAATGAGTGCGCTGTGGTTTTCAAACTGGATACCCTAGTTGTGATCTATTTTATTTTCTAGATGCCAAGAGTATCTCTTCGATATTAAAAGCCTTGGCTGACATTTGCTATAGTTTCAGGTATTTTCTTCTTCAATAATAGTTCAATATATATATAGTTATATTACATTTATAAAACGAGACATTAAAATGGCCCAGACGGTCAAGATGGCTACCCAAAAGTAAAACATGGTCCGCCTTTCTCCACTTTGTATGTCGTAACGCTTTCTTTCAAGTCAATATGAACGGCATTGAGTATGTACACATAGCATAATCGTATCCACTTTTTGGTACACACACAGACAGGGCCAGATCTACTGCGCTGCCACCCTACAAGCCTACGTGCCTTCAATCATGAGCGCTTTATAAATATCTTCTAGAACAAATTTTCTTCTGTGCTTTGTTGACGAGTCAATACATTATATGAATGAATCTGATTGTATTATTCTGCAACTTATTACATAGGCGATTTCAAACCGGTCTATCATAATCAAGCATTACTTAAACATTTCTAAATACTGATGCATCTCTTTCTATAGTTGAAAAATAAATGTTTGAGATATAAAATAATACTAAAGTTGTCAATATTTTTATAACGTGTGACTGTTTTTTCATATAAATTCCATCGCTTTAAACTTGTTTGGTTTACAGTAGGGGTTCAAAACGAATATTCGAATAACGTTGGCTCTTCGAATATTTGATTAATTATTCGTTCTTACAATTAACGACACCTCGCATTTTATTAACTTGATATAATACTTAATTATATTCATATTTTTCAATTAAGTTTAACGAAGATGAATATATTCATGTCGCTAGGCTCAGTGTCAAGTCAGTTAAAATGTCAATTCATTTGAATTTTCCTAAATTTTAAATAAATTCAACATTAAGATATTCAAATAAATATTTGTCCCGTTCATATATAGTAGTCAACGCGACACATTCTTCAAGTTTCTTTTTTTAATGCACCTTTATTTGGTGTTCCGTAGAACAAATCTCAAGTAAAAAATGTTTGACAGACACTGTGCTAGTTGATAATAAACTTGTCAAATATATTTAATGGAGAGATCTTCAGAAATATGTTGAACAATATAATGTATTTTTTTATGTTGACGTTATTATGAATATACGCAAAAATGCAGCGTTATTTTTTTGATAAATATGTACATATATTATTTACGTATTTGTGTTCCTTTTAGTTTTTTTTAAAGCGTGTTATAGCAACAAAAAAAAACAGTGCAATGTATTTCCACAAAGAATTGACAGTGAACACTTTAAAAAGGATGATTACATATTTTATTTTAAGTGCGTGAACAAGACAAATTTTCAATATGTTTAAACTTAACATTTATTTATTTATTAAAATATATTTTTTTAACGACTTTAACTTACATGGATGGTATCATTTACCTATTTTAAAGCTACGCTATTCAATATTGATAAGTATATTATATTACGGCCCTGCTTAAATTTTTGTTTAAGTATTTTCCGGTCACTCTTATACAAGTGCATCAATCATGATAATGGAAAAATATTTTTTCGCGTGTTATCCTTATTTTAAGATACTTTCTTTTTGCGTAGGTATTTAAACCATGTAAATGCATGTTCACACGCTAAAGAAGAAACTTTCTTAATATTTCCCTTAGTCAAATCATTTAAGCGAAATTTTCTGGAATATTTTTTTGTTTGTGTAAACCATTTCCTCTTTAAAGGTGAAACACATATAAATCTAATGGAGAACTTTTGTTACAAAAACACTCAACGGCTCTTTTATTTTCGCTCTCAATTTAAATCATTTATTCTTCGAAAAAAGTTTTTTCACGAGAACTACTCGTTACTCAGCTGCTTAAATTATTTTTTTCGAAAAGAATACGTATAAAAGGATACGACTGAAAAGGTTGACTAATCACTTTCGTACGCCCCATTTTAGAAATCACAGAAATATTATGAAATTTTACATCACATTTAAGGCATCCAATCTTGGACCTTTCATGTGATCCCCGAATTCCGGGATCTCGGGATTGATCATTCACTATAATTTCTTTTTTTTTACACATATCCTAGCGAATAACAGCTAATGGTCAAGAAGATAGGTTTTTTTTATTAATAAGCTACAGTTACTTGAGGTCAATTCAAGAAGAAGAGGTATTATAAACATGTTCAAGATCTCAAACTAAAGAAAGCTTTTTTAATGAGTGTTTTAATTATCCAGCAATTTAAATACAGTCGTTAATTTAATTACAGAAGATTCAGCGGAATGTAAGCCCTAAAAATATGTGCATAAGCAAATTGAGACACGCCGTCAGAAATTATTTATATATTAACATTTTTTTTTTCATCTGTGAATCCCGAAATCTGGGATTCGGTATTAAGACTTACCGGGATACGCCAAATTGATTCGCTAGAATTAGAAGTCTTAATCACAATCATTCATACTTTCAGACAAAAAATTGATCGATTGAAAAATGAAATTACTCCTACCGGGATTCCAGCCCGTGAGTGCCGCTATCGAACCCAATGGCATTGACTACTCGACTACAAACCCGACAGAAATAATGACATATTAAACATATTTTTTTCAATCATGTCAACTTTAAATGCAGAGCAGCCACATTGTCCAGTTTACAAAGCGATTTATTCGAAAAAGAGAGTTGATTATACTGCAATTTGGTCAGAAACTATCGATAGACAAGAATAATATTCAGATAAAAACATCCTATCAT
Source organism: Himalopsyche anomala (assembly GCA_031772345.1). NCBI lineage: Eukaryota > Metazoa > Arthropoda > Insecta > Trichoptera > Rhyacophilidae > Himalopsyche > Himalopsyche anomala. The sequence continues at coordinate 18,743,315 of CM062840.1, forward strand.
TTCTTTCATATTGTTTATGATATTGATAAATTTAACTATTCAAATAAGAGTTCAAGATCTTCACAAAGTTTATAACGTTAAAAATACAACAAAAGGGTTTCAAGGTAAAATTTTAAAAAAAACCTTACTTTACAAATTATTTCCTGTACATTTTGATCATTATCTTAATTTTATTTAAATTCAAGCCAATAGAATTTTTTTATTAGTAATTTATTCGAGAAATAAAACACGAACATGTATTCGCTTTTTCTTTCCCTGATAATGAACAGACCTCTCTGAAATGGACAGCACCTTCACTTTTCAAATTAAATAATTCACAACATTAATTTGGCAAACTTTTACTTACCGTATCTGAAATTTATATTATAGTAAATATGTTAAGACAATTTATTGCATTATTATAATAATGTAAATTATATGATTATTAAAATTTAACGATTTCCTTTCGGGTATTTTATATTCATACTTAAGTTTGAAAATTGCTTATTACGCCGTTACTCAACCGTTCTTTTAAGAAGAATGTATGGGATTGAAGGGTGGGGTAAGGGTGACGACAAGTGGTTAACTAATCGATCTCGATTTGCAAAGTTTTTAGAATCAGGATCCAAGTTTTCGAAGATTAATCCATAATTCGGTTGAAAAAATAATTTATTAAATCTGTGCGTACTGGGATTCAAATCCGTGAGTACCGTTTACGTGACCAACGACGTTAAATACTAAACCAAGGATCTGACAAACACGAAATCAAAAACTTTAGATATTTACCATTGCAAAATTTTAAGCCATGTTTTAACACTAAAATAAAAATATGGTTTTTCGGATTATATAGAAAATTAAATTTTTTCCACTATTCGTCAAACTAGGGTCTCAAACCCCGGAATCCCGTCCTACTCTACGATCTCTAAATTCCAGGATTCTGACAGTACTTATTAGAGAAGGTTAAGCGAGGGGTAAAAAAAAGATGGTTCCAAATATTGGTTTATTTTGGGTATTCCGTAAAATTCAAATTGCTTATTTCGGCTTAAAAAAATATGTTTATGTAGATTAACAATGGCGTAGCGGTTAGCGTTGTGAGCTTCCGTGCCAGACCTAACGGGTTCTAATCAAAGTAGGAAAAGCATTTTTACCCTCCCATCATTTCCGATTCTTTAACAACTGAGCGTGGCAACAGCAATTAGTCAACCACTAGTCATGTCCTGGCATTATCAATCTATCCTTCTCTTTTAAAAAAGAGAGGTAAGTAACAAACAGTTATCGTAGAAAAACTTCTTTCAAGATACTTTCATTAGGAGGCTATATGCTCAAGCTCAACATTAGGAGAAAAAAAGATTAACAATGTATTTATTAAAAAACAATCTTATTGTGTAAGTTGTTTGTTTGCTTGTTGAATGCTTGGTTACAAAATGAAGAGAGTGTCTTGCAAGCAAATATTAAGGTGATTTACTTTTCGTTTTTGCGGAAAGTGAGTTAGGCACGAATTAAACGAACATATAAAAGGTGCGAATTGAAAAAGATTTTATTTCAAGATTGAGTGTTGTATCGAATAACAGAATACATTTTTACCAAGAACATTATTTTCAAAAACCAGAACTACAAATAGACTCTTTAATAGATTTTTATTATCTTTGTATTTGAGTGGTGGCACATACAACTGTGAATTTCCTGTGAAATTCTGTGTGATTCTTATGCGGGAAAAATCTATGCACAAATAGCATTTGGATAAGGAATTTATGTAAACATTTTAAGAAGAAACACAATATTCTTTTGTACTTTATTTCAACTTTTTATTTATCAAGATCACGACCGGTTTCGCTCATGGCGAGCATTGTCAACTGATAAGAAATAAAATTTAACAATGCTATTTATACAAAAAAATAAAATGAAAATGTGTAACAACCAATTTACAAATTACGGTAGAAATTATCAAAAAGTGACTCTGAAATAAGACAAATTAAAATGTTTAACACCTCTAACGTGTAATTAAAAAAATATCAAAGAGTAATTATTTATTACATATACCATTTAATATTTTTTACAATTGTTATATAATACACATGAGGTCCTCGTTATCTGAGCATTCGTTATTCGAGTCCTCGTAGTTACAAAATGTGTAGATAAATTGAAAATATATCAAATTTTAAATTTTAATACATCTATACTGTGAATTTATCAAGAAGTTACGATCAATGTTCACACAGAGAAAAGAACTTAAAAGTTACGGCCTTGGCGTGGTTACTGGTGTGAAATTAGATGTTTTAAAACAGAAAAAAAAAAACATTTTTCTCTATTACTAAATAATGTTGGTTCCCGTTTTAAGCGAATTCGGTTTAAAGTGTAATTTGTTGGTACCAATTACTTTCAGATTGCGAGAACCTCTTTATATGATACACTATATCAGTGGCGGTTCGTGACCTAAAATCTTGGGTGGGCTAGAAAAAACTTTGGCATTGTAGGTATACTATTTACCAAATTGTGCATGTTTCCATTTCACCTTATACATGAACCTACAAGCAAATTAACAAATACTACGACACTACTGCAAAGCATAAATTATTATATAATACAATCAAAGCTAATTTAAGTGTGAAATAATAGACTAGTAAAAATTGGACCTCAAATTCGTCTCGTTGAACTGTTTTGTTTCATACAATACAACGAACTCTGACGATTATTTTTTAACGAACAGGGATTGGTATATGTGATTGTTTATGTTTGGGCTAGTTTGAATTAGCCCGCCTGACGTCATGACTGCAAGCTGTATACCGAGGCGCAGTCGTGTACGATTGGATGACGTTTCCGTATGGCCAATGGTTATAAAATACATACTTTTCTAATCGTACTTGATTGAGCCCTAATGTAAACAGAATGTTGCAAAAAAGCATTTGTCTTAGCTCGGTCTAATTTCAAAATATTTGAAGCCTTTATTATTTTTAATAATACGTAGGTATTGCCATACTGACATCACGTTGCGTGTTCTGTATGAAGTATTTATAAGGCCATTGCTTTTTTTATGCCGGCATAATCGAGAGTATTATTGTAGGTAGAGATAGCATTGTTTTATATTGACAGAGGAAAATCAAAACAATTATATTGTATAAATTTGAGAAACGTCAGTTACGTTTAGAAATGTATTTATATTGTTCAGCGGCCAAATTGCATTTTTATTCAGCCGTCTAAAGTTTTTTTTCTACACTTTTTGGGGTGTAAAATGCAGATCGGGCTAAGCCCACCTAGACCAGTACGTAGAACCGCCACTGCATTATATAAAGCACGTACATTTATATTCTATTAAGTTTATGATTCTAAAGTTGGCTCCGTTGATGAAAAGGGAATATTTCAATCGAAACATTCCATCAAACATCGAGAAAGCAAAACAATACTAGTCATAAAAGAGACTATTGGAACATGAATTCTAAGACTTCGCCGATGGAAACAATATGCATAATTTTACAATGAAACAAAGCCATTATCTAAACCAGGGGGGAACTTTTTCATTTCTAAATACCACATTCATTTATCTGATTCAACATAAGGCTGCAGTAAATAAAACTTTGACACCCTCCCTACTTTACGCTCTTTTTCCAAACGCTTGCGTTTAATTTTTTGATCAAGGTGAACATTTTGATCAAGTCAAAAGGTCGCATTAGAGTAGCCAAAAAGCCGCAGGTTCCCTTCCAATAATCCAAACATTCAGAGACCTGTGATCAATTTTACTAAAAACCATGCCGATATGTTTAATTTTCATGATCCGGAATAAGTCAAGAAAAAAAAGATAGATATCATTTAAATGTGCAACACAAGTAATTAAATCATTTTACACGTCATGTGGTTTAAAGAGAATAAGCTAATGCAAATTTAAGTTATAATTTGTTTCCAAAACCACAATATTTACGGATGTTGCCAAACACATGATGTCATTATTGATAGTAACAATGCGTTTAAATTCATAATTACCGGAAAACTAACCAATAAGTGTTTTACCCGAACAGATAATTGAAAAAAAAATGTATTTTGTTAATAATAAAACAAGTAGTGTTGTTTCGTTATGATTTTTTTTTTGATATCAAAACCACAAAATTATGTAATAAGCTATCAATTTATTTGATAAATTGATTTATCATCGAATGCAAATCTTAGTCATTAAAAGTAAGTTTTATTTCTCTTTCATGTTTAAGGATGTATGTCGTTTTTCAGTAGCAATTTAATTTTGTTCGAAAGAGCGTTTAATGCTTAACTTCAGTATATAAACAGTGCTATTTATACAAACTTAAATTGAAATAAAAGGTGTAATTTTTCAATGTTTCAATTTAAATTTGTATAAATAGCACTGTTTATATATTTTTCTTATCAGTTGATAATGCTCGTAATGAGCAAAACCGGTCCTGACGTTATTAATAATGTGGAATGAAGTACAAAGGAATATTGTTTTTATTAATATAATGCTTTTCCACCAAGTATTGACAGTCAACACCCTAAAAGTGATCAATGAATGAATTGGCTCTTTTGACCACGTATAAAACGAAAAATGTATACACCAAACAAAAAAAAAACATAATAATTTTCTTGTGCGCTTTTTAGTGGCAACTTTTCCCCAGTTCAATTAAACCAAAAGTCTAAATTGACTTACTTAATCAAATAACATTGCAAGAACACTAGATTTGACTAAACTTAGCATTCGCCAATCAATAAGCAATTTATCAACAGACAGCTGTTGACAGCTGATAACGATTTCCTTACAAAGAACGCCTTTTCCGTTACTTAATTAGCTGTCAGCTTTTATTGTGTGTTTGGCCAAATTTATCTTCGCTTGGAAAAGTTTACCTTCTAAATTCAACGAAACAGAATCACGTGCATTTTTACAGACATATTATTACACACAATTCGCCAGACCATTTGCATTTTACGTGTGAGGTAATCGAATTCAACAATATATCGAAATGAACATGTCCGAATATCTCTTCTTTTCAGATGTTATCGTTTCAAAGCGTATTAATTTTCCTTTTACACGTTGAATAATACAATAATGAATTGCAAGATGTTTTGTAATTGAATACCATTGGTATAGAGCAGAGTTTGTCAAAACCTTAGTCCGAAATGAATGAAACATTGTATGAGTACCACGAAAAATTACATGTTTTTTAACACTATTGAACAGGGTTTTAAAACAGAGAAAGTTTCCTAAATAAATATTATTTTTTTGTTTAATAATAAATTTTACATTTCCTTAGAAATCATCGGAGTGTAATTGAGATTTAAATTTATTGCAATAATGTTTTTTAATTATTTTTAAAACTACTGTCCGTATACATATATGAAGATAAGATGTGGAACAGTAGACTTTTTTTATCCATTTCCGCTCTTTATGTCCGATGGTCCAATGTGGCCTCCTAATTGAGGTATCTAAACATATTCTTTTTACGAGAGATATTTGTTACTCAGCCGCTCAATCTCTCATTTTCAAAGAGAGTAGTAGGGATAGAAGGGTAAGGCTAGGACAGAACTAGTAGTTAACTAATTGCTCTCGCTACGCCTGGTTGTTAAAGGATCGGAAATGGTGGAAGGGACATTACAAACATAAAACGAAACGAAACGAAACAAACACAAAAAGAAAACAAAGCCTTCCAACAGAAATCGATCGAAAAAAATCTATCCGTACTGGAACTTGAACCCGTGAGATCCGACACGGAAGCCAACAACGCTAACCGCTGCGCCATAGGATCCGGCATTATAAAATAGTTCAGTTGTTTTTAATATGTTTGGACCTCTAATATTTTTTTCATATTAGTGGCATGCAGTGGTGCGACTTTTGACTCCAGCAATTTGTACAAAAGGAGTCGAGGTCGTTAGTTTTATTCCGACATCGACTCCAACTCCGGTAAAAAAAAATCCGAGCCGTGCATGTAAGTTTTAAAATTTTAAAATGTTTTGTCTCATTACCCGGTGTTCATCCAAAAAATAAGTCAAACTTTTAATATAGCAACTGCAAAACACGTATTGATAGAATATATTTGTGTTTTTTTTAACATTTAGATACGAAGTCAGAGATGACCCAAAATGCCATAAACTATGACTCGGACTTCGCGGCTCAGAAATAAAGTAAATTAAATGCTGTAAATAAAACGCGAACAAAACAAAATTGTCAATACGCTCAAGGATGTAAACTTCTTATAAATGCTTGTTTATTTTTAAATAATAATATACAATATATAACAGACAACCAGTTTGTTTTTACCGCCGGTTTGTCGGTAATAATCGAATAAAACCATACCATTAAGTGACTGCGCGGCGGTCGGGTTTCATCGATAAAGATTGAAAGTTCTCGTGGGTAAATATTCTACTTCCATTCCTTCGATGAAAAGGGAAATCCGGTCAACCTCGAACAGAGTAAATGACCCCTAATCCAGCATCGTATTTATCTGGTATTGGAAGCTTCGCGGTTAAGTATATCTTTGGTTACTTATATTTTAACATCATATCTTCTTCCGGAAAGAGATTTTGTATTATACTTCGGTATTACGCTACAATCACTACAGTTTGATTTTGTTGATATTGTGTTCACGGAACACCTATTCAGGTTCCGTGGAACATAGTTTGGGAAACCCTGGACTACACTATGGCTTAAAACTCATCCACTATAAAAAGTTTGAATGTTTTACACGTTTAAAGATCTTTACTTATCAACCAACAGAAGATTGTTTATGATTTATAAATATTAAGAAATTTGTTAACCTGTTGAAATGTATTGTATGCATTGTTGAAAAAACCTTCGATCGAAATTATAAAATATCTAAACACTCTTCAAAAAACTTGAATAGTGACTTTTTTCTTAAAGAATTTTTAAATAATCAACATATTTAAACGAAAACATTCTTGGACAAATTGTTTTATGTTATAATTATTACATTGTTAAATAAAATCCATGAACGTAAAATATAACACGTTTTTATTTAAATCTAAAAAGGTTAAAGGTCAGAGTCTTAACATCAAATTAATGTCAATGCTACGACATATTAAAATAATATATATTTAACACGGTGGTTATTGATACAGGGGCGTAGCTAGATTTATCAGGCCCGAGATCTAAAATTACTCAACGAATTTTATTATTTTTCAAGTAGAGCAAGAAGAGCAATGCCAAAAATTCTATTTAAGAAAAATATTATTTGAAATGTATTTTAGTTGAATTGATAAAATTTCAGTTAACTGGAGTGTTGACAATATTCATTTATTTTTAAATTTTAAAATGAAAAACATATTTGACATTACAGCTAATATCTTTAAGTTGATACGAGAAACACTGGATGAGAATTTATTGTAAGTCACTTGAGATCAATGAGAGGTAAATTGACATCACAAATACCTACGCCTTAAGTCTCAAATCTAAATTTGACATTGAAATCCATTGAGCTCCAACCAACTAGACCACAGATGGCGAGACATACATAATATGCTGATCACATGCTTTGAGAATATCCAGACATGGATAACAGACCGTTGTCTTCGCGGTTCATGCAAACTTGGTTGAATCAAGAGGAAAATTACAAGACTTCACAACGTCTTATGGAGAGATATTAAAACTTTTTAGTACGCATTTTTTACAAGATTTTAACATATGTATTTTATTCACGTGAACTGGTCTCACTGTGGAATGCTTACCTCTGTAACGATCACGCTCTTCCATCAAAAGCGATAGGGAATTCAAATGACCAAAACACCAGCAATGAAGAAGACTCGAGGAACTTTAACGCTAACGCGCCTACGGACTTAAAGATCCATTTATTTGATATACAAAAAAAAAATACTTTGCCAACTTTAATTTGTAAACAAAGAAAGAAGCTTGCATTTTATGTTCGACTTCATAGCATGTACGGTTTTACAAACAATAATTCCGCACTGTCTGACAACACTTTTTAATATTAAATCAAGAGTTTAATAGTATTCACTGTAAATGGTATTTCTCGTTACGCTACTGTATTATTCACGAGACATTCTAAAATCTTTGACATCAGAATTTTAATGGTCAACGCCAATGTCTTCATAAAATCGGCATATTATAATAATTTTAAAAAGTCTCCAGTTGTTTTGATTATCTTATATTATATTAATTTGACAGTTTTCTCACATGCCCACTCCCAATCTGGAGCATAAAGCCTCATAATCGAGCAATTTACTAGAAATCGTTTAACCCGTAACATGCCATCCTAAAAAATTACGTTCCTGCCATGATGGCATCTCAGTTTCACTGTTTATTGACTGTATTAAAACCTATGTTAGAAGCTTAAAAATAATTTTAAAAATGTATAAATGCTAGAATACCTAAAATGATAAATACTTATTGACAATATTAAGAGAAATATTGAATGATTTAATGGCTCAACTATTTACAATTGCATCATGCCATACCCATGGTGTTAAAAAAAATTGTTTTCAGTCAATCGGTCAACATCTCTCTTCGGCGATGGCGTGCATAAAAAGAATGATTTTGTAAATTTTTACTCAACAGTTTTTTGTTAAAACGGAAACTTATCAAAGACGGCAGTCTGCATGTGTTTACGAAAATTAGTTATCTATGTTATCGAGTATAGCTGACAATACCGCATATGGTGGTAAGTTTTTTTTAAATAAGTCTCTCACTTGTATATTTTCGAATAATTGAAATTGAATTTCTAAAAAATGCAGCAGTTAACCCTCCAAAGACGAGCGTGACCATATGGTCACAGTAAACACCGTTGTCTATTGATCCCACTATTCATCCTTTTTCTACCTGAATATCGTTGCTTTCACTCATATTAGGTTAAAAATGGTACAAACTTCAATAAGTCATCAGCCGCGGGGACAAGAACGGCCACCAAAAGCACATGCGATTTTTTGAAGTTCCGTTTTTTTTTTGATGATTTAGGTAGATATTCAAATACAAAATGTACAGAATTTCAGAATTGGCTAGAAGGCCGCACCAGGGTAGCCAAAAGGCCGCAGGTTCCCCACGCCTGCTCTAGATGGAATATGTAAAACAACCTTCTTAGTAAAAATATACAACGCGATTACAGACTTATTGAATATTAGAAAAAACAGAAAAAAACATTAATATTTGCATATGCTGTAATAATATAACGAGTGGTATATACATAAAATAATATTTCGTACAATAATAGTATGTCTATAATATCTATGTCAAGTATTAATTCCAAAGAGCCTTTTGTAGGTAGGTAGGTTCATTTCTGACATCAGCATCACTTTCCCTGATTGGAATCTTCTTTGATATCTACACAGGCGTAGTATTGACATTCCGCGAACAAAGAGTTCCAAATCCATTTAAAATTAAAATGGACAATGAGCCGGTCTTGCAAACTTGGTTGCATCAAGAGGAAAATTACAAGGCATTTAAAAACTTCAATGTGTGCTATGTAGAGTTATTAATACGCATTTCATACACGATTTTTACATATAGTATCCACGTTAACTGGCTTTACTGTGGATTGCTCACCTCTGTAACGATCACGCTCTTCAGTTAGAAGAGATGGAAGGGAAACGCAAATGACCAAAACATCAGCGATGAAGCAGAATATTTTAGTTTATTCTTGTATAAACAAGTTGATTATTTTAAAGCATGAATATGTATTTTTCCACTTTTGCTTAACATCCTCTCATTTTATATATCTAATTTATTTTCAATGATAATTTCTGTCTTTCCATTGCCATTTATTTGTTTTTATAATGATAAATCGAATTGTTTTTATTTTTTTAATTTAGCTGAATACTTGCTTAGTTGTATACGCATCCTTATATAGGAAAATTCTCTAAAAAAAAGTGGTAAAATGCGTGTAAAAAAGCTGTTTTGGTTTTTATAAAATCTGTTTGGATTTCATTTCAGTACATTATGTTTCACATTGGAAGCGTACATGTGATAAAAATGCATATTCACAAATATTATAATAAATTATAAAAATATTTTTACTAGATTTTACCATTTTAAAAGCATTTATTTGCATGATACGTAAAAGATCTTTGCATATTTTAAACACTTTCAAGTACTCGATTAAAGTATTTTTGACAATTATTTAGGAAAATTTAAAAAACATATACTTTTGATGATGTACATTTTACAGGCGTTAATAATTCTAACAGTAGGCTTAATATTTTGTGAGTGTATCGAACAACTACATAAGTGTACACGAATGTATGTTTTGTTGGTCATATAATGTCAATGGGACATCGCATTCTTGGAGTAAAATGGTGTAAAAATGTATTCTTCTTTTGGGAGTCACGAAGCGATGATCTTGACCCTGTTCGCTTAAAAATGTAGCCCAAAATATGGTGAGGCTGAAAAAAAGCGAAAACTTATATTCAATCATGGCTATTTTAAAAGTGAAAGATATCAACCAAACGAGAGAAATCCAATAAATAATTTATCACATGTCCATGTCTTCAACTTTTTTTTTAAATTTACGTATTTTGTTTTATGCCAATCTTGGCATATTTGAAACCAAGTATATTTTTTCTAAATTTTATGGTTTAAAATTTGAGGGGTCTTTTATAGTTTGTGCCATTTATTGTTCAGAATGTTCTGGTCAAAGTCTTGCAAAGTTGAACATCAAATGATTATTAAGTAATGTATTTATATTTAGGAATTTAAGCTTGATTTTTTATATTTTTATTTTGCTTCAAAAACTTTTTTTTTCTTGTACAGCATTGGCTTTTTGTCGCCATACGTTTTTTTAATGTACTGACATTTCAAGTAATCATTAATCGCAACAATTCCAGTTCCTTAGTATTACTCTGTGACCAAACAGTTTTTTTTCTTGTAACCATGTCGCTCCATTGTGCACCATATGGACTCCTATGGGTTTATTCACATAAGTTTCTACGAGAACTGCTGTACTCAGTTGCTCAACCCTCTTTTCAAAAAAGTAGGTAGACCGATGAGCTAGGACGGACTAGTGGTAAGCTATCGCTCTCGATACGCCCAGTTCATGGTCTGATGGTGGGAGAGGGGATTCACGACATCACTCATCCTGTCTTCGAACAGATTCATAATCGATTGATATGATCAATTTGATTAAGAACTGCCGTACCGGACTTGCACCGTTGCCATCCGTACCGAGGCCAACAACGCGGTTCACTCGCACACAGCACTGACAAGTTGTTATGCAATTTCTGTTTTTTTAATGAAAATTTTGAATAACAATCATTTCTCGTAAGAAACATCAATTTTGTACAGTACTTTGCTAATTCATAAGAAAGCCATATGCTCCACATCGGAAACGGATTTGGATTAGAAAAAAAAGCTTAAGTTTAAAGACTGACTAGAAATGAATTCCGGCACCTTTTTTTAAAAAAAAGGCACTGGTTACTTTATACAAAATTATAGGGGTTTGACGATCAGGATGCGGAAATAAATAAGAGCACACATGGAAATCAAGATTTTGGATAAAATCCAATTGTTGATGTAATTAATTTATTTGACCCGATATTACTTTCGTAAGTGTTCGGGTCTGACTAAGACGTAAAAAAATAATCCACATTGTGCAGTAAACATATTTTTTGACTTTGTCATTCATTTCGAAATGCCGACGATAAATTACAGCCAATGTCAAAGGTTTCGTTTGTGTCTGACATTTGAGTTGGATTGTTAATTATTCATGGAAATTTTCAAAGCAGCGCAAATATTTTCTATCCAATCATGTTGTCAATCATTCGATCTGGTCGCATTTAAAGAATACACTTTCTTTGGTGTCAATGTAGCTTATAAATTATTCAAAAAGGCTCGAGTTTTTAAAAATTTACGATACATAAATGTTTATTTTAAAACCAGTTTAGTATTTTTTAATTTTCCAAACGCAGGCGTCTTTATTTTTCAAATTGCTTAAACTATTTCAAACCAAACGGTCGTAGAAACAAACCTTTTTGAAAATAATTCATCACACTTTGAACGTCATTAACATTATAGATAGCATTGCGAGTCCAAATACAAAAACATATGCTTAAAATGGAGCGTATAAAAAAAGATAAGATCGGTTTCAACGACTCTGTTTATTTAATTCAACTGTTTTCGAAGTTTTTTGGATTTGATATTTACTGCAAAAAAACTGACAGCATTAAAGCCTACGTCAAAACAAACGGGTTGTTTTATTTTAGTTTGGCAGTCGTTATATTATTTATAACTGTACAAATCTGGTATCTCTTAAAGGGGGTTCTAACAGGATCGAGTGAGTTTATAGGAATAGTATTCACAGGACCATGTTTAGATGTTGCTATCCTCAGCGTCTCAAAGCTTTTAGCAGTGTTTCATGGAAGATTCGTCCTTACTGATATATTTACAACACTTGAAGCACTTTTCCCTGAAGAACCTATGCGACCTGAGCATAAAGCCATCATGGATAAAACAATGAAACATTTGAATCGAACTGTTAAATTTTGCTTGTTTTTTTATTCCAACTCAATCGTGTTTTTTAATGGTTATGTATTTTTGAAAATGATTTGTGAAAAAATTGCAACTGGATCGACTCAGTATTATTTGCCTTACTTTGCTGTGTACCCATTTGACGTGGCTGAACTGCATTATTGGATTATCGCTTTGATTCATCAGCTATGGGCAGGTAATTAAAAAAAAAAGTTAAATTATTCTCTTACGCTTGTCTATGGATTCGTTGCCATGGTTTCTCGATATATGGACAATAGTTCGTTACAAAGTTCATCATTGCGTGTTTGATTTTTGTAATTAGATTTCACAAAACAGGACAGTTTATTCAAGTATATAAAACTTTGTTATTTTACTTGTCATGTAACCACACGTTGTACAGTCTTGAGTTTATATTTAAATAATTAATTATCTACAGGATTCCTCGTTGCTGTGACAATAGCAATCGTGGATTGGATAAACTTTGCAGCAACAGCACATATTTGCATGCAGTTCAGGTTGCTGGCATTCGACATCGAAAATCTCGTAAGCGATCCTTATTTTGACACCACTGGGGAGTCATTGCAGGACATAGAAAATGCTTTCTGCGCTGGAAACATTTTCAGGATTAAACATGTAACTCTCGACGAAGACGCTATTAACAGGAAATTGAATATTATCATTGAGAGGCATCTGGAGTTGATACGGTAATAAACTAAATTCCATTTCCAGAAGTGTACTATTAAAATTTTACTTTACTTTAAAGATTATAAAAACCGCTTGACAACTCCATTTTCTTTATTCTTTATTAGTTATGACAAATAATTATCGGTTTACAACTGTATATTTTTTTTCTGAAATAATTAAAAACAGTGATATTATCACCCGTAATTCAAGCATTATTCGTCTGTGAACGAGACTCGTGCATATTTTTATCAAAAGTTGCACACAGATCAGGTAGGATAGAAATATTCGTGAAATATTCCAGACAATTTTGCCGCTTGTGTAGTCGAGTGGTCAACGTCGTTGGCTTCGGTTACGGAGGTCACAAGTTCGAATCCCAGGACGGGCAGTTTCATAAATTGATTTTTCAATCGATTTATGAATTCCTGTTCGAAGGGATGGATGTATGTGATGTATGTCTTGAATTCCCCCTTTCCATCCTATCCTATGAACGGGGCGTATGGAGAGCGACTAGATAACCACTAGTCCTGTCCTAGCCCTATCCTTCTCTTCCTACTATCTTTGGAAAAAGAGAGGTTGAGCAACTAAGTAACAAGCAGTTCTCGTAGAAACACTTCTGTTGAGATAAACTCCATTATGAGTACATATGCTCCACATTGGGAGCGGACATGGTAAAAAATACCAGAAATAAATATTTATTTAGAATACATTATTGGTTAGTAATCAAGTTGCCATCACAATGAAAAAATAACCTTATTTTATCGTGAACCCGATTTTAATTGTGTTACAGGCTCACTGAGTGTATAGAGCAAGTGTTCTCCTTTGCGACATTTTTCAACCTGATAGACAGTTCTATACTCATCTGCCTAGTTGGGTTCTCAGTGACGGTTGTATATACTTTTTTATATATTTATATAACAATAACTTAAATTATGGTATATTAGGTATGTTAAATAAAAAATAGATAAATTGTATAATAACAGATATGCAAAAATGAATATAGAGAAAGTACGAGATAACGCCCCGTCACGTCAGTGGCTAAGGACAGACGTTAAAACACGTCACGTGCTGGGGGTGCCTCCGGAAAGCCTCAATTCTGCATGCCTCTTCTTTCGACCGGTTGGTTTCCAGCGCCCCGGACGTCCGCCGGGTACTATCCATAGGATGTACTCGGTGGAACTGAGGGATGCTGGAATGTCATGGGAGGAAGCAATGCAATTGACAAGAGACAGGGAAACATGGAGGTGCCGCGTGGCGGTCACATGCTCCACATATGGAGCAAACATGGCCAAAGAAGAAGAAGAAGAATTATAATACCTAGCTTGCACACACGATTTTATAAAAGTTAAGAAAATTGATGCTATGCTCCGCGCGGATTACAAATGAATTTTAATTTTCGTCGAAATGAAAAAATATCAGTTCTTTCATCTCGGACGAAAAACCACAAAAGAAAAAACTGCAAGTGACGTTACAACTACCGCCGAGATTCATTCCCGGCGGCTTGCTATTTCGCCATACGTCACTTTCCGATGACGGTCTACAGAGCAAGGAAGAAAAAAACAAAAATCGCATCGGGTATCGAAAAACAATGTCGCCATTTAAGGCCATAAACACTAAAACAACTGATATTTCGGGTTACGTGATAACAAAATTTGCGGCCACATGCTCCGCATATGGAGCAAATATGGTCAAAGAAGAAGAAGAAATTATTATTAGGTTGATGTACCATCTGTCAGCGTTTGCTCAATATGCTTGATGCTAACAATGCGCAGAATGAAAGAAAGACTTTGAGTGCGTTATGTGTGAAATATAATATTAACTCAAAATATAAGCTCACACAGACACGATCTCTGTGCATCTTCTGACAATGTGGTTTTTAGTACGTTTTCCGGTACAGATTGACAATTGAAGCTTCCCAACTAATAATTCTGTTAAACTAATGTTTCTTTTTCGGTCATTATTAAGCCTTTTTGAATTTGCAAGACTGATAGAAACCAGGGCTGTAGAGTCGGGTAAAAAAGCGACTCATTTTCTAGCTTCAAAATAAGAAAAAACGAGTCTGACTACAATTCCAATGATTTTTTTTTCAATAATTTATTTTTAGCTTACATAATATAACCATCAGATCATTCTAGCATGCAGTGGCAACACTATGGACTATTGTGGTTTGAATACACATCATTAAATATTATTATTTTTAAATGCATCTGATTCTTAAGATTTTTCCGACTCCACAGCCCTGATAGAAACTCTCGTGTCATTCTTCATTTTGACTGTGCATAGGTTATTATTGCAGGGAAGCCAGCATAAAGGATGCAAAAAAAGCTACTGAATACTGCCAGATCAAAAATAATAATTTTTGCATATTGATTGTAGTTAAAATTGCCAAAACATAAGCTTCATTTAGGTTTTTGTGTCATTTTTATGAAGTTAATTAATATTTGCGGTTGTTGTTTTTTTTCAGAAACTTTATTCTACACTATTGGCACTGTTCGCCCTCCTATTGGTATCATCGTTACTCCAGATACTGTGCTTATGTCTGTTCGGAAACGATGTAATAGAAACGGTAAATCAACTCAAACATATTTTTAATGCGACAAATATTTTCGCAACACAACAAACACAAGTTGTAATTCACTAACTCTGTCATTTTAATTGACAGTTGAAATTTCAATTCAAATTTCTGGTTTATGGAAATTTCTGGTTATATGAAAACAGAACATTGAATTGTATACAAGAATACTAGTTAGTAGATAACAGTACTTTTCTAAGACTTATTCTAATATATAAAAATGAATGTTTGTTTGTTCGTATTTTATGCGTTGCCACACCGCTCATCCGATTACAATAAAACTTTGACAAACTTTTTGCTTGCACTTCCGGAAAGGTTATAGGCATAGTAAAATTAACTTACAGTAGGTCTTATATATAAAAATCAATGTTTGTATGTCTGCCGTACAGTCCATTTTGACAACGTATGCTTGCACTTGCGCAAAGTTCATTGTACAATTAACTTACAATAGGTGGTGCGTGTGTCGTAACATAGAAAATCGGCAGCAAACGTCAAAAATACAGAAAAAAAAACATGCACTTCAATTAAAATACAAACATTTTCTTTCTTTGAGTGGTGTTGCAACGCTTGCCAGAAACCGGCTAGTTTTTAATAAAAAAAATGTATTAGATTATGCAAAATAGACTGTCATTGTCTTGAAACTACGATTTTCAGATTGTCTTACGGTTACATTGATGTAGCGATTTCATAATTCTTTAAATAAATTCAAAGATTTTCTAGATTTTCAGTATACTCAAAATGTTAGAGATGCACCATTTAAAGTTGACTGTGGCAGAACTCAGAACTAAAATTGTCGCCATAGGACGTGTTGACTATGGCAACGTTAATGATGCGATGGTGGCGCCCTCGCGGGCAGTCAAGTTACGCTGGTACATCTATAGCCAAACTAGCAATTTTAGTTGTGTCATTGCTTCATATATGTCCTATGAGTCAATCATATAAATATGGAATTATAATTGCCCGTTGTGTCGTTAAGGAAATCTTACCAAATTAACTCTGACGAATATAATATCGTTTATCGAAGACTATACTGCATAATTTTTTAAATGTGCCATTATTTAATATTATTTTTTAAATACATGTTTGTTTATTTTACAGAGTTTGGAAGTGAGTTCAGCTGCTTACAAATGTCATTGGTATTTGGTCAATCCTAAAATTAAACGTTCTCTTCATATACTGTTACTGAGGTTGGACATTTTTACATATCTGTTATTATATAATTTATCTATTTTTTATTTAACATACCTAATAATAAGTCACCCTTCTTTATTTATCACAACTTAGCCTTGAAGCCTTAAAGTGTTGCATTATTTAACTGTTCTTTTTAATAATTGTTTATTAGATATCAGTCTTAAAGTAATATCTAAATAAACTTGCAGAATAGCTTTTAAGACAGTAGCATTTTTTACATATCGACTGTGGAAAGGAAAAAGGACGTAACCCACAGTTTTTTCAAAACAGCTTTTTTCCATAATCACAATGTATCAAACTTGATACATATTCTATCAGAAGAATGTGAGCTGCAAATGTTGAATTAATATCCAAATTTAGCTTCTAAGTTTGAAAAAAGATGAGATTATGAAAATTAAAACCAAGAGAAAAGACTAAAATAAAAAGAATAAAAAGTTATTCATTGTTAGTAGCTGCTTACACCTTTTTATTTCAATTTAACTTGTATAAATAGCACTGTTTAATTTATTTTTCTTATCAGTTGATAACGCTCGCGAGGAGCGAAACCGGTCCTGATCAAATAAATTTTAAGTGGAAAAAGTACTAAAAATCTTTTATTATTTTTATTAATATTATTATTTGCTAATCATACATGTCGCCTGCTGTGGCCCAGTTGGTTAGTGCTGGCTCTTCCAATCACGCAGGTCTGGGTTCGATTCCCACTAAGATCACAGTGAATTTGAGAATTATTCAATTCAAAGTTCTGATCAAAGACTGCGTCAATTCACATTATTTCCTCTCCTCCCATCTTTCTGATTCTTTAATAATTGGGTGTTGCAATAGTGATTAGTCAACTACTAGTCCTGTTCTAGCCTAATCTTTCTTTCCCTACTACTCACTTTGAAAAAAAAGTGAGGTTAAGCGACTGAGTAACAAACAGTTCTTGTAGAAAAACTTCTGTTGAGATACCTCCATTAGGAGGCCATATACTCTACATTGAGAGCGGAGATGGATTTAAAAAATCATACGTTTTTTATCACTCTTACACTAAAACATTTAAAAATAAATAATAAATCTTCTTTTTATATATTTAATAACGTATCATTGACATAAGATGATATTTCCATTAGTTGATGTTTGATTCTGAGTAGGAATAAAAATATTTATTTTGTTACAGGAGCCAACGACCACAAAAGCTTACTGCCTACAAATTTTCTGTCGTTTCTTTGCAAGCATTTACGACTGTAAGATTATATTTTTTTTGTTATTGAATAATATTAAAATTTTAATTTAACTAACAATTATTTAAGCTTTACAATATATTACATTTTTCATAAGAGTGTTTGAATTCAGAAAGATATAACGCACTCTTTTTGTGTTATATGAATTCATTTTCTTTACTGGTGAATTAAACAATAAATTCGTAATTTTATTTTTCAGGTAATAAGCACGTCTTGGTCATATTTTACTCTTCTTCGAACTATGTATGATGGACACATAAAGTTTTGATGTGTCATTTAAATGTAAAACATAATTACCGCAAAATAATAGTCTATCTGATTAGAGGCTTTAATAAAGCAATGCAAAAGGCTTAGCTAAGCAATTTCTTACTTCAAGTGTCAAGTTTTAATTCACTATACCAATCACACGAAATTTTTGCCGCATACTATATTGCTTTCAAATATTTTTAGAATATACGTTTTTGTGTTAGTTTTTTGAAATAAACAGTATCAAACATTTCTCTGTCTTTTTTTCTATTATTGTATTTTTTAACATTGTTCACTACCAGTCTAAAACAAATTAAATACTAATTGACTACTTAAATAGATGTTGCTTAGCGAGAACTGGTTGGAGTTCAGTCACTCCCTGACAGCGGCGGTTATGGTAAGAATTTGCTAAATTCATAGACAATTATTATCTTATAATATAATGTATCAAAATTATTGAAAAACCTTGCTTTTAAAGAGAAGATTTAAGATTTTGAACAAGGGGCGGGATGGAGGGGGCTTTCGGGTCTGTTAAGTTAAGAAAGACAAGATTATCAGATCGATGCGTTAAACAATGTTTAAATATGTATTATAATTAACTTTAAGAAAGAATTGATGAACATTTAGTGTTTCTGACATATATAAAACATGCAATTGGAGCGAAAATAATATAACATTTTTCTGTATTAATCTTGAAACTCTCCACTCTTGCAATCTAGTGTAGGTTTAATACATTTTTCAGCTTTTGATATTAATTAAAATTGTATAATAGTAATACAAAATTAACCCTTTTTCGGAATACCACAAATAGCTTTGAGATTCAGCGAGCACCTTGTTAAAGCATTGGAAGCCCACTGCTGTTTTAAACCCTTGATTGGCCACAAAGTGGAACCGCGCTCGTCTCTGGTGACCGATAATTAATTCAGCGGTCACTATTTAGAAATAAAATGTACTATAATACAAAGTATATTAACTTAAGTTCTATAATATTTTTTATTTATTTCGGACTTTCACCGACCGCTCATTCTTCTCGATACTTTTTAACTATGTTCACTACATGTTGAACATGTACACTCCTAATGAATTTTATCTCATCAGAAGTTGTTACTCAGATGTTCCACTTATATTTTCCCAAGAGAAGAATAGTGTCTAACCTTGCAAAACGCCGTTTTTTTATTAGATAAGGGAAAAAAAATCAGAAATCACAAACATTCATGCTTTCGAACGAAAATCTGTTATTCCTTGAATGATTTCATTGAAACTGGTAATACTGGGATTCGAACCCTTGATCACAGAAATCGAAGCTAACAACGTTCACTCGACCAAGGACCCACCCGGCAGTGCTTTAAGAAAAATATAAAATTAAAAATAACTTTGATTATTTCACGTATTGTGTAACTAACTGTGACACGTGTTTCACCTCTTTCAGAGGCATCTTCAGACTTACTATCGCAAATTTTGCTTAAGTAATGAAGCAAGATTGATTCTAAAATTTTTAAATTATGAAATTACAAAATGGAGTTTGGGTTTTTTTTCCTTTTAAGGGAAGCAAAGAGGGGGGTGATTGAATCGAAATAAAGCAAACAAATAATGATACTAATGATAGTAAGTCTGAAGATGCCTCTGAAAGAGGCGAAACACGTGCCACAAAGTTACCGCCGAAACCATCGAAAGTGCTTTAAGAACTCTGCTCGATATGGTTGATAGTAGGTTTTCTAATCCCGGGATTGAGAAATTTTTAGCAAATCCGTAAAATAGTATTTTGGATTCTTTGAAATTCTTTGAAAGAGCTAAAAAAAACAAAACGAGTCATGCTAGTATTTTGGGCAAATCGGTAAATTCCTGGGTTTTCAGATTTTGAAATTCTTGGAAAAGCTAAAAAAACGAATCACGCTGGCATTTTGGGTAAATCCAAATTATACACGATTTCATGGTGAGTGTTCAATCCCGCGATCCCGAAAAATAGTCAATGCCGGGATCACAAAAAGACAACGGGATTGTATACCTTAAGGCCTAGTTGATAGTAGTTGTTTTAATTTCACATTTATTCTAGAAGTATAAATTTCAAAATATTTTCTTAAGATGCCGTCCTAATTTAAATGAAACCCGATTGTATTACGAACCCGATGTGTATTGTTTTACAGCATCGCCGAGTGCATGTAGAAAGTTTGCATCTCTCTTCGATATGATAGACAGCTCTATAGTAATCTTTAAAGCCAGATCCGTCATTTGAGTTGGATAACTCTGTACTGTGATATTCAAACAAAGAAACATTTAATTTGAATACAATAAATTAGCTGGTGTTTAGTTATTCACTTGAGCTGGAAAAACTTTTTCTAAAAAAGTTTGTATGCACGTATTCATTCAATAAACTTTAATGTGATATGGTATATTATAACATAGTATATTATTCTAAATAAATGAAATGTTAAAAATTTGGGAAAATGCAGTTCGAAGTAGAACTTGAAGATTGTGTGAGACTCATCACGGAAGACGACGGCGTTGACCACTGCACCACGGACTCGATTTTTTTTACTATGTACTCACGTTAAAATCGCCATGTTTATTTAGTTGCTCATATTTAGGGTTAATTGTATTCAAGTATACAGTGTGAATATATTGATTGTTGATATCTACAAAAATTAAATTTAAATTATAAATCGATTGAAAATAGATTTATAAATTTCTGTCAAGGCGTGAATGTATATCATGTCTTAAATTATCCTCTCCCACCCATTATATTCTAAAAACATTGCGTAGAGAGAGCGATTAGCTAACACTATTCCTGTCCTAGCTTTATCTTTTTGTTCCTACTTATCTTTGACAAAAAAGAGGTCGAGTAACTGAGTAACAAACAGTTCTCGTAAAAAAAAATTGCTGAAATAAACTCCACTATGAGTCTATATGCTCCAAATTAGGAGCGAACATGGTTAAAAAAATATAAAATCAAAATAACAGATACAGTGATAAACGCGCACAATTACGATTGCGCACACCGATTTTTTTTTTCTAAAGACACGACCGAATATGATAGTTTTATTTTTATTTAAATAATATAAAAAAAATATATTAAATTTAAAAATTGCAATATGAACACATTTTAATTTATATAAAGTAATTTAAAATCATTAATTATTTAAATATATTGTAACAAATACATAAAAAAAATAATGTGGACTTAAATTGAGTTACCTTTAATTATTTTTTCTTTAAATTTCATTATATCTTACAAAGTTTTTTCCTAAATGTATAATATAAAATAATATTATACAATCCAATGATAATTTTCGATATATGTATTGATTTTTTATTCAAATAGTATGCCAACTTTTCGTGACTTAGGTAATCCCCGAGCGACAAAAATATATTACGTCATGCAGTGTATATAAATACGATAAAAATCAAGTTTTTCTAGATTATTGTTTCCATAATGGAAGCATTATTTCGATGTTTTGCTGTTAAATCTGCTCGATATTTATGCAAATATATGTTTTCGACGTGGAAACAGAATACGTTGAAATTGATCGGAATCCGGAGTGCTATTAATTTTATTATAATATGTATCTTTATTTATTATATTTAATATAATAACCGTCATTTTACTGGCAAAGGTTGGTAATAAATAAACTTAACAGAAATGATTTAAGTACTCAATAATATATGTACTTGAATATCAATTCTTTGTCTGGAATAATTCAGTTTGTATTTTATAAAAAAAACCGCACTTTTTTAATCATAAGAATTGTTTATTCAGATTTAAAAGCATGCAATTTTTCTGTCTATTTATTTTGAACTATTCTGTGTCAGATCGGCGTATATGTTTCTTTATTGTATTATTATATTTATCTACGTAACATTAAATGACGATGCTAGATCTAGATTCTTCATTTTATGTTTACTCCATATTCTTATAACAAGAAATCTAACAAAAAAAGCTTCTAGTAAACAAAATGCTTTATTAGATACTAACACATCGCCCGTGTTTTTCTAGCGGTGAAAGGACTTATGGCCAGTCCTTCATAAATGTCCCCGTTTTTAGGGTGTTCACTGTCAATAGTTAGTAGAAAGGCATTATATTAAAAATATATATATTCATTTGTACTAATTTCAGTTTAATTTAATATGATCAGGACCGGTTTCCTTCATGACAAGCATTGTCAACTGATAAGAGAATACAATATAAATGTATTATTTATACAAAAAAAAACTATAAATAGCACTGCAATATTGTATTCTACTGATAATTCCTGTCATGAGCGAAACGTACTGATCAATAAGAAATAAGCACCAATGAGTTTTTTTTAATTGTTAAATAATCATCAGTGTCTTTTCGTTCTTGTATGGGACAGGTGGAGCTGTGCTCCAATCACCCTTTCATCTAGGGCAGGGGTGGGAAACCTTTTCTTCTCTAAAGACCACATTAATTTTTCTGATTAAACATAAGGTCGCAGTAAACATTGACTAGGAATCTTTGGCCGGAAACAGAAATTTACGGTCAGAATATGTCGGGAATTTACATAAATTTACAGAATAAAAACATTGGCCAGAAGCCGCACCAGAGTAGATAAAAGACCGCAGGTTCCCCACGCCTTATCTAGGGTATATATACATATGTTTGAATTTTAGATGATGGTGACCAATTTTTGCATTTTTTTTGGTTTACATATGCAGGTACATAAATAAAAATATTAATTTATATTCTTTTATTAATACAATACCCACTTAATTAAGTAAAATGATTCTTAAATAAATAAGTTGTAGTCTTTTATTTTCTTCAATGTGCTATTAATTAATTAAATGTGAATTTAAATTGGGAATATCTAAAGAAATAATACCAAGAGAAGTTGTCATAAACACCTCGTCGTATTATTAAGTTTATATGACTTGAATCCTTGGTCGAGTCATAAAGTGGATCATCTTTTTCAATAATATTTATCAATTCCCAATTTCAGACAAACCTCAATGAAAATCACTTCATGAATAAGTATCATTTTGACATTATTTTCCACAAGGATAACGAGCTTACAGAAAAAAAAAACAATTATAATAATATGGTATCTTCCTTTGGCGCCATTATTACCATAATTCTTATAAACACCGTCACGCTACCTGTTGTTGAAATGGCAAAACAAGTTATCCTTCGATTAGTTTTATGAAATTGCGGTTAAAATTTATTTTATTTGCGCCCAAAAATAGTAAACATCAACAAGCAACATCCTACGGTTATATCATTTTCACACAATTGTTTTAATCGCCAAAATAAATAAATATACAAATTTAATACAATTTTCTGTTTATTTCTTTTAGTGGTTATAATAAACAAAAAATCATGTAGTTTATACTCGTGTTAAGAACGTTATCGGTATTGATTGTGACCAGTGGTGTAGTGGGGCCAGGTCGGCGACCTGGCACCTGAAGATGAGCCAGGGCACCGCCGTGCCACCGTTTTGACATTTCATTCAAAATACTGCTCATAAAATTTAAAAGCATTATGTCAAAGTTGACCTACCCGACGGATTTTACAAAAATAAAATAAAAAATGTTCACATGTAACGCGAAGAAAAACGACACCTCTTTCTTTTCTTAGATGTTTTTAATTGCGCGGATTTTTTTATTAATTTAATTGTTAAAACTTGTGGTTTTTTAACTTCGGACGGATATAAAAAAACAAACAAAAAAATACGGAAGAAATCAATGACCGACCTGGTACCTATTTATTTACCAATACACCACTAATTGTGACAAATATTTTGTTTTATTTTTGCACAAAATGAAGGGCGGCCTGCGAGTAAAATACTACTTATATATATACCAATATATCCTTTTTATTATCAACAATAAAAATGAAACAATGAATAGAACTGTTGTACATCTTTTTAACATTTTGCTCAAAAATTCGGTTGCTAGTTTTGTCGGTGGGATTTTTAAAGCTGCTTTTAAATGTTCAGTTTAAAATTTGGAGCAAAATCTACGAATAAAAATGTATAACTGTGTGGTATCCTTTTGGTCGTTATTTTCGCCGAGAACTATTGATTCTTACTTCGGGTTTTCTAACAATTCTCATAAACATAGTTTCTCATTGGATGCGTTTGATGTAAGGACATATACTAATTCCACAAGCTTCAGCTATACATTCTTCAATATAGACTCCAAGAAAGGTTTGATGTTTTTTGCAATTATATTGACAATAACAAAACTTGATTCGAAAGATTATTCGTCTTAATTTATTTGTCGCATGATCACTGTCTAAATAAATTCTGAATCAATCGATAAGCTGTTTTTTTTTTGGTTACGGATTATAATTAACACATTCGTAATGCTTAAAAGTGAAATTTCTCGTAATATTATACTCTTTCATTACTGATTTACTCTCCCGAAATATGAAACAAATCAATCTTTTCACAAATACGCTTCTAGCTCGAGAGCAAAAGAAAACACATTTACTTCCTTGACGTGGGTTTCAGCTTGAACGTGCTTGATCTAAAGTTATACCGATAATATTATATTAAAATACATGATTTATTACATGCAAACATATTACCATTTGTGTTGGTCGTGCAGCCCTGCGTGTAAGGCGGTAATAATAATAAAAAATATTTATATATCAAGATTTTTGTATACCAGGACTTGTCGATTCGTTAGTCTTGAATGCAAACCTCTTCGACCCCTAAATTTAAATTAAACTAAAGCAGTGAGCAAAAAGTTAAAAATGAATGAATTTAATATAGTGTTCCAGACTTTTTTTAGATAGACAATAACGTTTCCTTATTAAGTAACGGCTTGATTTTTTCCAGTCAGAATTGATATCAAACGGTCATAATACATATATAAATAGAAATAATTTAAACGAAGTTAAAAAAAACCTCACCTAACCTAACCAAAATGGTTATAAAATATTCTGACCGTATAATATTTTTACTCTGCCCGTTCATATTTTTATTCTGACCAAAAATTGATTTCAATCCGGACCATTTAATTTGTTCCCTTAAGTAATCAACAAACAATATTGGGAGTGCACTATTTTTTTCCACTTATTTGAGTCCCTGTTTATTGATCACTTTTAATGTGTTCACTTTCAATACTTGATGGAAAGGCATTATCTTATATATTAAAATGATTGTTTATTTGTTCGAATTTTATGCACTGCCACAGCGCTCATCCAATTGCAAATAAACATTGATAAAAAAAGTTGCTTGCACTTCCGGGAATGTTATAGGTATAGTAAAATTAGCTTACAGTAGGACTTATATACAAAAACCAATGTTTGTATGTCTGTCATACAGTTTTTTTTACAACGTAAGTGTAAGCACGAAGGTTATAGTACAATTAACTTGGCAAACTTTAATCGTCAAACGGATAGAAAAATAAAACATACACTTCAATAAACACAATTAAAACACAAACACTTTCTTTCTTTGAGTGACATTGTAACGCTCACCGGGAACCGGCTAGTATTAAATAAATATGGAGTTTAGTACAAAAGAGTGTTTTTATTTTTTGAATCCCTGTTGAATGTAAAATTGTTGATAATAAGAGACGCAGATATATGTGAATGGGTTTGTGCTCAAACAAGAAAAAAATGAGAATTGGAGGTAACAATATCGTTTTAAGAAAAAAAACAATTTTAAAATAAATAAGTTTACTTACAATAGTTTATGTTTTAATTTTAGTAATTAATAGTAGTATTTGATTTTATTTAAAATGTGGTTTATAGAGCTTTATAGTGTCGATATAGAATGTATAAAAATAATTAATATAAAGATTTCAGAAGACGGGCAGCCTTGGTAAGCTTCTGTATCTGATTCATGAATGTGTGGGTGTATAGAATTGCAAGTGTATCAGTGCCCAGTTTCCAGACGTATCCGCATTGCGCGCGCATCGTGTTCTAAAAAAGAAATATTTTCACTGGCTCCCAAATTTTTATATATATGTATTTACTACCATTAAAAATTTCACCAATAAACCAAGTACAATATTCTTCCAATGTTAACTCTTTTGCGTTGTACCGAATGAATAATATTTAAAACCGAGAATTAATATAACATAAGCCACGGTGGGCTGCCAATACGATATCAAGGGGCTCGTTTAATCTCAAAGCAATTCTCGGTGTTCTGGGAAAGAAGTGAACTTTTTATCACTCCAATTCAATTATATGCAATGCTTAAGTAATCAATAGATTGTTACTTGATGCACTTATAATATTGTAACAATATGCAATTTACCTTAAACTTATCAATGGTCTATAAATGTACTATTATGTAAACTAAAGCTGTCGTAAATAATACATAAGTCAGAAATTTCAGCTATGTACAAATTGATCTGAGAAAATTGTTCTCTCGTAAATTAACAAAAGGCTCGCCGGCCTTAGTAAAATTTAACAAGGGGCTCACTCGAGCCCCTCCGAGCCCCCTTCAGCCCACCCTTGAACACAAGTAATACAATTTCTTATATATCATTATTAAATTAAAAGAGCACACATTTAAAATAAGGATTTCTTTCTCTTTTTGTCTGGCAAAATTGAAGTGATGGTAATTGAAGTTCTCTTCAGAAACTTCGCTCCTGATTTTCCTTTTGTGTGGTTAAATCTAAAAAATAATTGCCCATAACTCGTACGTGTTATTGTAAAATGATGGCATAAGCAAGACGTGATTTCGGAGAGTAAAATATTTTTCTGTGGGAAGATAAATCTTACAAAATTTCAGTAGAGAGGCATACTCATTTTTTTTCTTCACGTTCATTGTCTATTAACAAATCTTTACGTTGCATATACAAATTTCGAGTTAACGTTGATATATCGACTGATATAACTGACTCAAAAACATTGAAGATTTTGGGGTTGCATTGCTTATTGTTTTGGACCATTGTTTGTGAGAATAGACTCTTAGGAGAACATCTCAGCAAAGAAATTTTCTCTTATAGTAAGTCCAGGTAGTTGGAGTTAGGAGAGATATCGACGACATTAACATCAGGTCCGTGTAGCAGCGGTTAACGAAGTTGGCTTCCATGACTGAGTCCAAGTACGAACAACATTTTTTTCAATCGATGCATCGATTTCTATTTGAAGGCATGGGTGTTTGTGAAGTCTAAAAATTCTCTTTCACCCTTCCAACCATATAGCAATAGGGTGAAGAGAGAGCGACAAGTAAACCTATTAGACTGATTGGACGCTTATAAAGAAAATAACTAGGTTTTAAGAAATTATCAAATCAAATAAAAACTTTTCGTTAATCTTGAGTGATTGATATTTTACACACCAAAGAGCACACCACCAAATCTTGGGCAGATATTCCTCAAAGACTCCTAGTCAGGAAAACAAACTGCCAATATGCTTGACGTTTGATACGCCACTGGATACAATGGAAAGCAGTATTGGGTGGAGTAGTGCGAGTAATAGTAATGTCCTAGCCTTATCCTTATATCCAGGGGTGGGCTTGGGGGGGCTCGCGCGAGCCCCTTGTTAAGATAAGAAAGTCATTTGTCTCAGACAAAAGCATTACCTAACTGCAATTTCTATAGATGATTAAAGTTTATTATGAAACAAGACTTGGTTGCCCTTTATTTTAAAAAAAAAAAATACACTGACTTCGGCTGCATAATAAAAGAGACCCTAGCTGACCGCTTGTGGCTCGCGGGCTACGGTTTATGCATCATCTATATTCCATGGCTTGAAGGCATTATGGATGAGATTTACCGAGCCCCTTGTTAAGATATTGGCAGCCCACCACTGCTTATATCCCCACGTCTCCCTTCAAAAATTAGAGGTTGAGAGTATATATAGGGCAGTATAAAAGTTTACATTTGGTCACTTCGAATGATAACAGGCGCACCCTGGTTCGTTCGAAATACCACTCTCCACAGAGACACCAAAACAGACACCATACTCGAACACGTCATGAAGCTGTCGAAGAAATTCTACAGCGACATGGCAGACCACCCAAACGACACAATCAAATCGCTACTAAACGATTACATATCATACCCACATACAGACATACCACGGCCAAGGAAGGTTCTCCTTCTCAAACCACCCTAATTCCCACACGATCCCTATCCACACGCCTGTTCGCCACAACCGACACGAATTTCCTTCCACCCATCTCCTACACGTGTAATGCAAGGTACGACAAAGGAAGGGACTAGCCCACTGTATATTTTTACTTCTGTATTAGGTATGAATGTAACTCCAATGTATGGATATATGAACGAAAGTATGGATATATGAATGTATGTATGGAGATACGAATGTATGTAACAATATATATGTCGTAGTTGTGTAATTGCTGTAAATCTTTTATGTTGTATGTTCTATATTGAATGTTCTCTATTTTTCTGTTTCTCCTGTTATTAGGCATGAATGAACCCCCAATGTATGTATGCATGTATGTAGGTATGAATGTATGTAAAGTCACAGTAGTATGTGTTGTAATGTAATGTTCTGTAATGTAATGTAATGTAATTGTATAGTAATGTATTTCTGTATCAAAAAAAAAAAAAAAATATATATATATATATATTTATATATATATAAATATATTAATAACCACAGACCACCCTGTCCCACCTCTGTATCCAATACAGCGGGACAGGGCCAAACACGAAAGGGGAAAAAAAAAAAAAAAAAAAAAAAAAAAAAAATACCCCAACACCAGCTGAAAGGGCAATTGGAGTAATCCATAAAGCCCCACAACCAAGCGTGAAGACACCAAGCAGTTTACATTTGGGGATATGAATTCATCATTTCACAATCAAAGCAATATCTATTCAGCAACGGATTTGACTTCAAAATATTAACTACAAATAAAATAATGTATTGCTGCGGTATTTTACATTTTTAAATATGCTTGAGAAATACTGTTTTACGTACTGCAACAACTGCATTCAGAAAAATAACCTACATAATTGAACTACAGTACTATTTGTTTGGCATTTATTTTTTAAGTCCTGATTCAATTTTTGATATTAAACATTTAAGGAATGACAATATATAATATCTTTACTACAACTACTGTTTATTCAATTGAATAGATCGTATTATTGTTTCTTTTTGTTTTTACTTACTTGCTAAGCAATTAAGAAATACTAGCTTAATAATGTTGCAAGTAGTTACGTCACTGCTTAAACATTATTTTATTCTACAATAAAGTCACCATACTTGCAGATGTTGTTAAGTAACAAATTTATATAATTTAAGATTTCGACTGAAGGTGCTTAATGGAATTTTAATATTTAATTTGAATCGTTCAAATTATGTAAATTCACACAAGTTTTGTCACTAACGACCAGGGTTTCGCCTTTCGGCATCTTCATTCGTTCAAGTGTACGTATGAACTTTAACTGACGCTTAGTGAATGAATGTACCGTGCTTAAATAATAAATAAATGTATCACTAAGCTTAAAACCACTGCTGGCGAAAAGGATTAACCCGTGGGAATGCCTACAGATTAGAATGTTGGAAAATTTTAAGAATTATATTTATTTTTGTTTGTTGGAGAATTTTTTTTGATTATCTCTAAAATATCCTAGAAAATAGATTTAGATACCTTATTTTTGCAATTTTTCTTATTTAAAAAAATTTGCCAGTAAAGTGATAATATAACATGTTAAAATTGATTAAGTGTTCTTGTTAAACGCATGCATCTTGACAGTGCTGCTTTACAACTGCAATTCATGACACCTTACAAATGCATAGAGTAACCGTATACTATTGCTTGAAAACAAATTCCTGCAGCAAACCCTAGGGGCACGGTCGTTCAACGTTGTCAGGAACACGGAGATAATAGAGCGAACATCTACTGCGGATGTCCATAGATACCATGATAGATCTCGTCATCGTGGAAAGCTAGTGGTCATCATCCATGGGAAGTACTCGGCAGAGCTACGGGATGAACTGGGAAGAGAAGAGACTAGTGGAGAATAGAGAATCTTAAGGAAATGTGTGGTAGATATATGCTCTGGATAGGGAACTGATATGGTTAAAAAGAGCTTTATCTAAAGGATTGGATAACGTTTGCTGTAATTTGAACCGTTCAAATTAATAAATTAACACAGATTTTGTCACTAACGACCCGGGTTTCACCTTTCGGCATCTTCAAGCGATCAAGTGCACGGATGAACTTAAACTGAGAGTCTTGAACTGAAAGACTTGAATGAGACTAGAATACCCACAGATTTGAGAAGTAAGTAGTTTTAAGAATTATATGTATTTGTTTGTCAGAAAAGGTTTTATGATTATATTTATATAGGGTATAGAAGTGGAGATCCCGGCATGTTTAATATTTCATTTTATATCGGAAGGCTATGCAATTGCGCTCTGTTTATTTCCAAAATGAGAATGTACATAATTTGAACGATTCAAGTTTAATATTGAAATTCCACCAAGCACCTTCAGTTGAAATCTTGAATTTGAACATTCAATCATTTCAAAAGTTTCTTTTGCAAATCAAAAAACAACCAATTTTCAAGTGAAATAGTCGAACTCGAGTGAACTAGTCGAACAGAGCATTATACTCATTTGTCCTTACGTTACCTTCATTCATTATACAATTAATGAGCAACTTTGAAGTCAAAAATCCCTATTAAAGAAACATTTATTTATAAAGTGGCTCAACTCAAATCGAATTCATATCGGACGAAAGAATCTAAAATTAGTATTAAAGGTCGACCAAGTTTACCGGACATAAAAATACCCACATAAATTATCGAAACGAGTAGATTCTTTGACTAATTTTGTTTTTTGTACGTCAAAATAGAACAAATTTTATCACAAATTTACAGCACACGACCAATAATATAATTGATGCTTGATATTTGTCGGTATACACCAATAATAGTTTACCGGTTCGCTTATATAATTATCGTGCATTTACATGTATAGAATATTATGAGCCGTCTTAGTTTCAAAACCTATCTAACTCCAAAAACCATAATTGTTGACAAAGTGCAAAAAACTGATTAGGATAGGCGGCTTTTTGGATTTGAGTAGGTTTTTAGACTTAATAAGTATTTTTAAGTGCGTTTTCTCTATATTTAGAAAGATTTTTAAATTGTAAATTTATTGATTGTGTAGATATTGAAATATAGAATAAGTTGGCATCGAAATTTGAAAAAAAACAAAAATGGTCGTTTGAAACTGAGATCCTCAATTTTTGGAGAGCGCTCGAAAAGTTTTAAGCGTATAGCAAGAGAACGAAGAAAATTTGACGGTAATTTTTTATGCTTTTAGTCTTCGAGGTAGAACGTCTTGTGTGATTGTTTTATAATCGCAAATTGAACGAATAACACAAATCAGGAGTGTGCTAAAAGGGGCTCAGAGGGGCTTGTGCGAGCCCCAAACACAAACTTTAGAAGAAAACCACTTATATTATATTTAATATTGCCCAGTGATATCCATATGCTGTTATTTTATTGTGAGATATATTATAGCGTCTTATATCCAATGCAATTAAATACTCATAAATAAGAAACGGGTAATAAAATTCACCTAAAATAAACGCTTCTAAATTAACAAATACAAAAAAAAATGACAAGTAGCCGCGTGATAGGAAAAAACTTCTCGTTTTGAATTAAAAATATTTATAGTTTTTAACATGTAAATTCAAAAACTGGTTGAAATCAATAAATTTTAAAAAAAACAACAAATAAAAACCTACTTAAAATAAATTATTTTTTACTTTAAATATAGAAATAATTTCTAACTGAAATAATTCACTTTTTATTCTCCTTTTAATTTTTTTTCGATGTTTGCCTGATAATTTGTTTTTAAGCTGTGCTTAGGGAAAATAATGAATCGTTTGTAAAAATAATACGAAATATTTTAAGTTTGACTTGTGAAAATAAGTTGGGTAAATCACGCGTGACAAAACGATGAATATTATTAAAACCAGAGGTCAAACAAAGATCAAGTTGGTTAGATATAATAATTCTATAAACCCATAACTGGAAAAATATGTCTTTCGGGCGACTTACATGAAAGAAATACTTCAAGAATGATTTGAACTGCTTGACTTAAAAGAATACTACATAGATTACAATAAATTATTATATTAAAACACCCTC
Source organism: Himalopsyche anomala (assembly GCA_031772345.1). Taxonomy (NCBI): domain Eukaryota; kingdom Metazoa; phylum Arthropoda; class Insecta; order Trichoptera; family Rhyacophilidae; genus Himalopsyche; species Himalopsyche anomala. The sequence goes on from CM062840.1 coordinate 18,775,680, forward strand.
TGCAAAGTTCGAAACATTAACGTTGTTACACCGTTAAATAGGTTATGGTGGAAACACTAGATACAAGTTTTACTCAACTAAGGAAATGTAAAATTTACTACATTTAAATTTTACTCAGACAGAGAAATACACTGCTAAGACTCAAAGAGACGCTTGCTCTGAAATTAATTCAATCCAAAAATTTACGAAGTAATTATTAAAAATCACATATACAGTCGATCTTGATTATTACGATTACAGAAATAGCGAGATCTCGGATGTAATGATAAAACATTCGTTGAAATTTTAGTTTGTGAGTTTCTTCTCCATATATTTATTCACTTTTATTACTAACTACATATTGGGCATACCGAGCAAAAATTTAAAACAATGAGACTGAAAACAATAAAACAAGCATCAATTTTAAATTAAAAAAAACAGTGGATTGACAGAAAAATGTAATATGTGTGAACGGGTGTGTAAATAAATTCTTATTGTGTATTTTTGTTTAAATTGCGACTTTTCGTGTTATGTTACTGCTCCAGATGATTCATGTCTTCATGTGATGGGTATGTTTGTAAGCATTCAAAAATAGCGATTCTCTGATAAACGAGCAAATTCCAACCTGAATTCTTAAAAAACAAGTTTGAGTGTACTTATCTTTTGAATGAGGTAAGGAAAAGTGGGAAAATTAGTTAGATCATCACTATATTCACGTCTCGTTTTTGATAGTGATATTTTTACAAATTAAATTGAAATAAAAATGTGTAAGCAACAATTGACATTGAAAATAAATTACAAATTACAGTTTATACCTTTTCATTTCAATTTATTTTTGTATAAATAGCACTGTTAAATTATATTTATTATCAGCTGAAAATGCTCGCAATAAGCGAAACCGGTCCTGATCTTTTAAATAAAGTGAAATAAAGCACAAAGGAATATTGTGTTTTTATTAATTTAATGTCTTTTCACCAGTTATTGACAGTGAACACCCTAAAAGTAACAATGTTCTATCTCGTCCGTTCCCTTTTCATATATTTTTTCATTAAGGTTAACTTTCACCCCAAAATACAACACAAGCTTTGAGTTTTGAAGCTCAGTATACTGTATTTTTCAATCACCATCATTTGCGAACGTACAGCACCTCCAAATATATTCCGTACTCAGTGGCGGTTCCTGACCTAAAATCTTGGGTGGACTAGAGAAAAGCATAGCATTGTATAATATTTACAAAATTGTGCATGTTTCCACTTCACCTTATACATTAATCTACAAGCAAATTAACAAATACTACGACACTACTGCAATGCATAAATTATTATATAATAAAATTAATGCATATGTAACTAATAAATAATAGAATAATAATACGGAACCCTTAAATTCGTCTCTTTTTAAAGTGAAATAACAAGTAAAAAAAGCAATACAGAGCTGTCACTGAGAGTCAATACCTATCACTTTCATACAATACAACGATATTGGTATTTGTGTTACAATGTATGAGTATGGGTCATGGGAAAATTCAATTTATCCCCCAACGAATAACAGAAGCACAGTCGTGTGCGTTTGATGATTATTCCGTACATACAAATACAAAAAAAAACCTAATCGTGCTTGATTGCGCCCCAGTGTAAATAAATATTGCGGGATATTATCTGTGATTGTGGGCTTGAAATCTCTAGCCCCTGAGTCGTTAATACGTAGGTGTTGCCAGACTGACGTCACGTTGCCTGTTCTCTATGAAGTATTTAAAGGGTTATTGTTTTTTTTTATGCCGGCTCAGTTTAAAATTGTAATACAAAACACTATCGAGAACATTATTGTAGGTAGACATAGCATTGTCTTATATTGACAGAGGAAAATTAAAACAAAGATATTTTATTCATTTGGGAAAGGTTAGTTACGCTTATAAATGTATTTATTTTGTTCAGCGGCCGAATTGCTGTTCATTTTTATTCAGCCATCTAAAGTCTTGGGTGAAAAATGCAGGTCAGGCTTAGCCCACCTAGCCTAGTACCTAGATCCGCCACTGTCCGTACTTATAAAATCGAAACGTTAAACAAATAACATTTGAGTTTGATCTAGTACGACAGTTATACTCAAACTTTTCAGTAAAACATAATCATTAGTATAATAGTAAGCTAAAGCTTATATTTAAACAGTAATATATCAAAAAGGGGTAGCTGTAATATAATATATGTTTGACGTCATGTGAATATTTAATATCGTGTCAATTGATAAAAATCGATGAATGATGTGTTTCGCCATTCCGCATAAATTATGTTAGAATAGCTGTAAGTATTAGTCATAAATTTTTCGTAATATTCGATTTTTTCTCACTTCCAATTATATTACTTTACGTCCTCAAAATATTTGCGTAGAGTTTTCGAAGAATTATTCGCAAAACAACATATTGCGAAAATCCCAAAGTCACATGCGGTATTTTTGATTAAAGCATTTCGACAGGTCAATCTGCTGCGTTAAAAAAATTGTTTGTAGTAAGTATGTAAATTTAAAATTTTAAGAATCATCATGGCCAAATTATCTTATACAATGTTCAATTATTACTAAAAGAAATTTTAGATTTGTTACATTTTTAAATACCTCAATTGATTTTTTTTCTTTTACAAAAAAAAAATAGAAAATTCCTTGGAAGACGTACATTTTACGATACTGCGAAAAAACTATTCTACGTAATTTTTTTTATTCAAAGATCTGTTTTTTTAATACAGTTGGATCCATAGTTGAGTGGTCAACGTCGTTAGCTTTGGTTGTGGAGTCTTAATACAGAATTTATGTATTTTTTTCAAAGACACGATCTCTTTTTAAAGTTTTCTTTCCACCCATATGAGAGCAGTTAACTAACCACTAATCTTTTCCTAAAATTTATCGGCAAGTAAATATAATATACTTATCAATTATCTATGTTAATACTCCGAAACCTTTCCTCTCCTACAGCCCTTCTTATCTTTCAGCGCCAACGGATAAATACCTGAAGGGGAAAACTTAACTTATTTAACGTATGATCCACTCCGAAAAAAAATGCGTGAAGAGTGCTCGAAAAAAATGCTTCGTACTCTGTAGTTCACTAAAGTTTTCCCAAGATTCCCACAACACATCAAACTAATAAAAAAGGTTTAAACACGCAAAAGTTGTTTTATTATTCAATTATTGTATGTTATAAAATAATAATGTGCGTAAACTGAAGATTAGATATTAAAAACAGATTTATTATAATGAATCATTAGCAGTAGATTGTAGCATATCATACGTTTACTGCACACAAGTATGACGCGTTGAAAATATTCTCGCAATGTTGTGATGTAAAATCTGATATCAAAAATGGACGTATTTGCGCAGAAAAGATCCAAAGCTCATTGGATCTTTTCTAAATTTATTCAATAATTTGATTAAAAGTGTTTCATAAATGTATAAACAAAAAAAATCCGATCTGTAAAGTTAGTAATTTTGCGTCAATTAATTTCTAAAATAGTGCCATAATGCGAAACTTCAATATTACATTATGCAAAAAGAGACAGTTGCTCATGATTCCAATTGAATTCTGATTATTTTCTCACAAAACATTTATTAATCTGTCAACATTTTTTTTTAAATAAACCTGTTTATTATTATCTTTTAATGATTGTTTAATTAAAATAATTAACGTTATAAAAAATGTTGGAAAACAACAAAACACCATTTTGACATTTTTTATCGAGAATATCTCATCTCAGATACACACAACAAAACATAGTTTATGCATTGGACTCTTTACGAAAAATTATTTCCAGTGATGAGATAAATTCAAATAAGATAAAATATACATTGAACTCTTCTTGCATTTTAAATTCTATAAACTCTTTTAAGCAAAACTGATCCAACCCCATTAATTAAAAAATAAATTATTATTAAAAAATTCGAATAAATTTTACATAATAAGTAAGATAAATATTCATTTTATTATTTACAAACACTTTTGAAAGCCGACAATTTGTTGTGGCTTTTAATTTATCCAATCTTCTAATACCTCAAATATCTCAACCCTAGTAGGTTGTGGGTTAAATCTTTTTTACATAAATATGAGAAATTAATATTATACAATTAATCCCAAATATTTAACTTGGTTTATTTGACTCTATATACGAAAGTAGTTTTAGTTTCGTAAATCCATTTGTATTTGCGTTTTCAAAAAACAAGAAAAGCGGTCAATGTTAATTCGAATAATCCGAAATCAATTCGAATTGGTATGGGAAGACTGAATAAAAATTTAATCTAGCCGCATCTTTTCGGTAGCTGAATCTCTATGTTTTTACTGTGTTCTTTTCCGCATAACACAACAATAATAATCATCACCCCGGCCATTTTCTCGAGTTAACAATGTTTCTGTTTCGAAATAACCTCATGACAAGGTAATTCCACCTCTTCGCCACCATAACACTTGTAGATAAGAGGACCGACGCGAGCCGACCCCGCAAAACACTTTCTCTAACGACATTTACCTCATCCGGCGGTCCTCAATCGCCATTCGAGCTAGTGCGGCTGTCGAGTGCGCACCTCGCTATTAGCGGCCAGCTGTGTTCCGCGCGCAACCAACATAACGCTGGTATTCATTCGCTTTTCAAATTTCCCGCCCTGTCAAAATATGAGGTGTTGGAATTGACCATAAATCACTATGAATAAATCATAAATAATAATTACGCTGGATAGAGTTTTTATCGGGAAAAGTGGTGAACTTTTCACACAATAACATTTTTTCAGTGAAATTATTATTAATATTGTGCTTTTTTTGTGATAATAATAATTATATGTGTTTTTATTAAGTTAAATTACTGTGTTCACGGTGCCATTAACTTAACAGCAGAAAAATGATGAAAATAAGGTAATAAAATTTGTTTTTTACATAGCTTAAAAACTTTATTTGTTTGAAAAAAGTTGCACCGAAAATATATAAAAAAACTAAGCAGATCGCAATAATGATTTGTATCAATTTTAGTGAAAGTTAAACAACATTTTCTAATAAATAGTCGAAAATTAAAGCCGATTTATCATAAATCAATAGTTTATTTCCGGCATGAGAAAATATTTTTCACAAAACACATAAGAGAAATTTACCACTATTGGAGTTTTTTTTTATGTAGATTTCTACTAAGCTTTGCTAACAGTTATTAACTTTTGACAATTTACAAAAAAAAACTAATGCTCAGACGTATGGTTAAAATAAATATATTCATACAACTCGTTCATAGCCTTAGTCAAAATGATTCTGGTCAATAAGTTTCATTGTTTGATTTTTATTATATTTTTTAATATAATTTGTTCAAAATGTGTTTACGTTCAGCTTTTTTTGTCACCAATTACAAACGATATTATTCTGTAACAAGTTCCTTTCTATTTCATTTTTTTTTTTAATATTATTTAATGGCTAGTAAAAAAAACTGCCACCATAATAATAAATATACTCCAATAACTGCAATTGATATCGTTCTTTTAACACGCAAGAAATACAAATGAATTTTGGCTTTTAACATGTTTTTTAGTTGCCCAGGTCGTTTAATATCTTTCGCCATTTGTTTCTTATCGATATTTTTACAACGGATTTTTTTGAATTCTTGTTTAATATTTCTCATTTATAAAATAAAATGACTGCCAAAAAAGCGAAGAATTCCGCTTACGAGAATAAGTAACGTGCTTACAAGCACATTGGAAAACACTACAGAAACTAGATATTCAAATAAATATTTTTAGAGAGGACATTTTTCTTATAAACCGGTAATACAACATAAATTTGCAATTTTGTGCATATTTAGCCTCGAAGCACGAAATTCAATTATTTTTCTTCACTTACTAGGCATAAATTTAAATCCATTTGACAACTGTATAAAATTAGTGAGAAAACAAGTTTTTAAATAGAATACTTAATTATTTTACATATTTTTTTTAATACATAGTTGAAATTGGTATCCCTTTTTCACCATTAAATTACTGTACGGGTTATTTGGCAGATTATATATTTGACAAATAAGCAATTTTAAAATGAAATAAATTGTAGTTATTAAATTATTTTCAAAGTTATTTAATTAATTTCAATTTAAATAGAATATTTTCCCCCCATGTCCACTCCCAATTGGCCTCTTAATGGAGGTATCTCAACAGAAGTTTTTCTACGAAAACTATTTGTTACTCAGTCGCTCAACTTCACTTTTTTTTCAAAGTGAGTAGTAGGGAAAGAAGGGTAAGGCAAGAACAGGACTAGATGTTAACTAATCACTAAAGTAGAAATAATAATATGAAATATTTCTTATTTTAATAAGAAAAATACAATTATCATCGACAGCTTAGTTAATGAATCATCAATCAGTTAGTAAGAACTTCATAGCTGTAGTATGTTCTACTTAAAGTAGTGTTAATTAATTTTTATTTAATTTTTAAAAAATCACAGCTTTATCACGTCAAATGTAATATCAATTTGACATATTAACCATTGATTTCAGAATATTCATTTTTAATATACGGAATCGACTTCATAATATAAAATATTATAAACAATCGAAATTCGAATTCTAAATTCGAATATCTTCATAGGCACAATAATGTGTATATCTCGCATGAATTTGACAGCTTCTTAATCAAGTAATCTTTCTTGGTTGCAGAATTAATCTATGATATATTTTATTCGTAAAATCGTACAGATAATCTTTTGTGTAATGATATAAACACAGTTATACTGTATCGTTAATAATCCAATATATTATAATATATAAAAATATGACATGCTTCTTTGACATGTCAGATACGTCGGTGAAGTATCACCGACGACATCCGTTTATGTTTGGATTACATTTTCTACGTGACACACTACATTGAGAATAATTACGCAATGTTTCATGAAAAACCGCATAAATTTGTTCAGGTTCATATTCGCTCGTCTGTTTATGGAGGTGTTTATTATGCGGTTTGTATAGAAAACAATAATGAAAGTGAAACCATAAATAACAGCCTAGTAATGTTAGTTACATAACAACACACACCAAGCGGTAAACAGACCACTCCGCGGTTAAAATGTTAATTTTCGTTACACTTACAAGTAGTGCTCTATTATCTATGTCAAGTAAATTTTACATGCTGATTGTATATGATTTATCCGGGTCTGTAATTTTTCTCCGCAAAAATATACTTATTATTTTTAAAAACTAAACTTACCTTATGTTTATAACATTAGATTCTATGTTGATCTCTGAATAAAAGAACAAACCATACAACAATTTTTGAAGTATGGAGATATTTTATATTTCACATAATTTATCAGAATTTTTTGCAACAATGTATCTTTTATTGCTCACTTCAAATCTGTAATAAAATTGTGTTAATAATAGTGTTGTTTTTAATATTTTGAATTATTTTTTCTTGGAGAAAAATGACAAAGTCTGGACAAAGTATATTCAACCTATTTCAAACGTAGGGAAATAATACGATCATTATTTGGTTAAGTGTTCGATAGAAATACAAATTTATTTTACATTTGAAAAATGATTGTAGCTTTCAACAAATTTTGTAAGGTTTACGGCTGTTAGTTTCAATTATGATTTGATTAAAAAGGTGTTTAATAAAAAGAATTTAACTGATTATTGCGGAAAAATACACAAAAGAATTATTTTTTCATTTAAATGTTGAATATTTTCACCCAATTATATAATCTACCTTAACGTTATTTAAAACCTTCAAAGTTAGTTATTTTTCAATAACCTTATCCCCATAAAATAAACGCCTTTGTACCTATTAAAATGTATTTAACTCGAATGCAAATTGTTCATAGCAACAAACTGGATGTTGTTATGCATAGTTACATTAAAATTTTACAGCAAAACAACTTTAGTAACAAATTAAGATTGCCACCTTGATTTTCATAAACAAACTCGATGAATTAACATTCCGAAAGCTATTCCAAGAAACAATGTTCAATTCGTAGAGATTACTGCAGTCGCATAAATTGTATTTGGATTTATTTATTGGTTCCATCAGTTTTAAGCATTTTTATGAAAAGCTTAAGATATATTAAAATATAATGACGCCATCTTATTAGACGTTCTACAAAAATGATTTGTAAAGTATCCATTTTTACGTATTTGGAAATAAAAAGTTTCATTTCGTGTTTTTATAGGACATTTTAAAGTATTTTTCTTCAATTTCGGATATGGTTTTTAAAATAAATTATAACTTGTTTGTTAGTTTGTAATTAGTTAAAAAATATTAACCGCTAAGGAGTGCCACCGGTACAATATCTATTATACGGTTTATTACATAATACTAAATAGATTTATTTATTTAATAAATAAATTACAATTTTTTTAAAATATTTTATCGCTTCAACGATGCTTTGTTCTTTAACATCTGTTTATATATCAATAGTCCAAGAGATACTACTTAACCATATTCAAATAAGCGTTGAAAATTGTATTATAATATCCTTACGTCACAGTTGTCCGTCAAGATTAAACTTTACCAAATATTATTGTTATCTATAAAATAGTCATAATACACTTCCATGTCACTATTATAATATATTCAAATGGTCATGATGTCACGTAATCGTAGAAGAAATGACATTTTGCCATTCACATAAACGTAATTCATTACGTTGTGCAAGAAAACAAACGTCGTTATCAGATTCGTTTGTGCCTTTGTTTTTTTCTCAGTGAAATTAAAACAAAAATAACAAGACATACCACATGTGAATGTTGCAATATTGTCATTGTTTGAAGAATTTTGTGTGTACATCATTAAAAATATTATAATATTATGCAGGTTACTTTATATAACTCATTTTATTCCAGTAGATTTTTCCTAATTATTATGGAAAATTATATTTTGTTTGTTTGAATATAACTATCCGTTTATCTTAGTTTCAAAAAATACTGTATTAATTCTGCATCGTGAATTAATGTTGTATCAAATTTCTTTTTGGAATGAAATAATATTGTTATTTTGAATCAAACTATTTAATGACTCTAATTTTGACAATTTTAACATCGATGTTAGTTTTAAAATCGAGCCAAGCACGAGTTTCGCACGTATACAATTAGTGAAATAACGATGTTATCAAATATAATGAATAAAATCTTGTAAAATAACTACTAAAAGCGAAATCAATATTTAAACTATTTTATTAATACTATTCCGATTCACAAATGATTGACTTAATTGTTAAAAAGTATTTTCACGCCAAAGTTGTTCTCGTATCATCTGATATATTTTTTTATTTTAAAATTGATCCTCATTTTCACTTAAACATATACAGCACTGAAATACAAATCAAAAATAACCTTAGATTCGAAATGTTTAACTTAGCTTAGAGCATTAATTTATTTTACCAAACACCAAAGAGAATTCAATATTCATACAATAAATTTATCTCTCAAACGTCAATTTGTTTGTCATTACAGACTTTTTATAGTGTGTCCATCAGTATTACATGTCTATAAATAAATACAAAAATTATAAAAAAACGAAGCATCTAGACTTGTACAAAAAAACCATATTATTATTTATTTAAAAAACTGATCGCTTGGCGATAATGTCTCGTTGGCGGCAAAAAAACTTCACTTTTTATGCATGTCATTCCTTCAAAATTAAAAAATACTTACAACTTGACTTGTGATTATTTGAAAATTAGTTGAGTTAAATATATGAAAAGGTATCCAAAATTCTTTATTAAAGGTTCATAATTACACCACATAAAAACGAATACAGAAAATATATATCATAAAAATAATCGTCTTACTGTAAATTTTGTCATCTAAAGCAAGGTTTCTCAACGGTGGGCCATGTGGGCCCCCAGGGGAGAACAGCGTGTTCTAAGGGGGGCACAGAGATTTATGTTTGTTTTGGGGAGCCACAACACAGTTTAGGGGGGCCACGGGTATTGATAAAACGATACAGGGAAGAGCATAATGGCGGATGTCACGCAGCTACTTTTTGTAAATCCGTAAATAAAATAAATTACTGGCATTATATATTTGAAAATCTCGGAAGAGCTATAAAAAAGGGTGGGTTTTTGAAATAATAATTTCCATGGGAAGACAAACAATGGTATGGGGGGCACAGAAAAATAAAGACACTCAAAAGGGGCTACGTTCCCAAAAAGGTTGAGATACACTGATCTAAAGGCTTTGAATAAAAAAAAAATTTAAGAAAATTCCATCACAAATACTGATTGAGAGCGTTCAATAAAAAAACTTGTTTTTTTTGTTTTATAATGTTTGCTTCTAATGTGTAGCATATAAACTACTAATGGAATTTATCTCAACAGATGTTTACACTTTTAGGGTATTCACTGTCAATACTTGGTGGAAAGGTATTATACTAATAAAAACACAATTTTCTTTTGTACTTTATTCCACTAAAAGGTCAGGACCGGTTTTGCTCATTGTGAGCATTTTAAACTGAGAAGAGAAGAAGTTTCAAGCTTACAGAACTAGTGGTTAGGAAATCCTTCTCGCTGCGCCACGTTTACGGATCAGATGGATACAGATGATAGAAAGGTATTTCAAAAATCACAAACATATATTCATTCGAAGAGAAATTTATTTATCGATTGAATAATGAAACTTCCCGTAATAGCGTCCGCACACGTGAGATTCGTTCTTAGGTCTGACTTTATTTATTATATATTTTTTTGTTTTTCACGCGTGTTTTGATCTTTTGAAAATCATGAAGACAAGTAGAAATGCTCAAAAGCGATACACCGAAACTCGTCCTTCGTGTACATTTCGTGTTATTGAGTTAAATGTGGTGTCCGCATACAAATGAAATGTGATAATTGTGCGTCCGAGAAAGTGTTCTTGCGGAGTAGAAAGTCGCGGCATAAATGACGCAAGCGCGTAACGTTGCGCAGCACTGTGGGACGCATGGCCGGCCTCGCGGGCCACTTTTTTACGACATCGGTCGGACGCACTGTTTCCACAAACGTGACGCTTTATATTCTGGGCCGTGTGCTGCTCATCCTGTGACCTTGGCATTTGTCGCTAGTGCATATAATGACACCGAAAAACTTCAACAATTCGTATAATGATTGAGCACTTTTTTAATATAAATTGGTCACAGCTACAAATTCGCTTGTCATACAACGGCATTAGAAATATAACAATTAAATACAATTTATAAAAATAAAACACAATTTTAAAAACGTTATGAACTATTTTAGCTTTGAAATTAATAGGCATAAACAAATGAACAAACAATTATCAATCCATCACCGTAAGGGTATCCAATCCCGGAGCCTTTTTCCAAGAGACAATCCGGGGAAAAACTAAAGCAAATTGAGGATTTCAAATTCCTCGGTGAGCTAATCCCAACCCCGGGATTGAAAATTTTTCACTCCCGAAATCCCGGGATCGTGACCGTGTCAATCCCAGGATTTCGCGATCAGAAAATCAAACGGGATCCCGTGATTACGGAATTCTGGGATTGGATGCCCTAATCACCGTTGCTAAAACCCCTAATGTAATTAAAAATAAATATAAGTTTAATTCATACTAATTTACCTTGAAAAATCCCATATTGCTTATCGTTCTTCAAAACACTAAATTTATATTAAATAAATTTAATATGAATTAGGATATAAGAGTGAATAACAAGATGTGTTGTGTATCTCTTCGGAGTCAGTATATATAACATAGTTCTTACCATGGCGAAAGGCGAAATAGCTATTTAGATGATTAGAATCAGTACCGGCGCGAGTATTGGCGCGCCCCCTTTTTAACAAACAATGGAATATTTTTTTATATGCATGTCCGCTTGTAATGTGGATTATATGGCCTCCTAATTGAGGTATCTCAACATAAGTTTACGACAACTGTTCGTTACTCAGTCGCTTAACTTCTATTTTTCTAAGTATATAGAATACGATACATAATTATTACGAAAAGATACAAGCATAATAAAAAAACGAACTTTTATTTGTTATTAGATTATTAAAAAAATAATTTGATATCTCAATTTATGCGCCCACTTACGATATGCGCTCTAGGCGATTGCCTATTTCGCCTGTATGGTCGCGCCGGCCCTGATTAGAATATCAAAAAAAGAGAGGTTAAGCAACTGAGTTACAATCAGATTTTGTAGAAAAACTTGTGTTGAGATACCTCCAATAGGATGCTATATACTCCACGTTGGAAGTGGACATGGATTAAGAAAAACAAATAAAAAAAATTTTTGGCAAACTGGTATTATCAATGCACCAACTGAGTTATTCTAGACAAATAATTGATACCAAAGAATCTTATTTTTGACAGTTTTGTTACTTACCGACTTTTGGCAAAACGGTGACGATTTACGACTTGAAGTTTTTTGCACTAAATGAGACTGTATAAAAATATAATCATTATTCACTTCTCATTCATTGTCGTCGAAAAATATTCTTCGATTTTTTACAACGATTAAATCCAATGAGATAATAATAAATTTCTGACATTTGTCTGAGTCAGGTTTCCCTTGTTCATACAATGTAAACAAGTCAAATTTTCCAGATTTATTGTCTGATTGTAAAGATGTTCAATGGAGTATTGTATCCATTATTAGAGTTGGTAATACCATTGGAAAAACATCACTAATTCACGGATTCGTCTCGCTGTGGCAACATTTGTTACTTCACGGAGTCTTGGAATTTTTCGCGGTCATCTTTCGAACACTACCGATTCTCGCATAGCTGTTGCAACTTTTTGCCGACAACTATTTTTTGCCATCGTTCTGAGATCATTCAGGTAATTTGTATATCAGGGGTCAGTCAGGAGTCAGCAGTTTCAAAAATTATTTGTTCCTTTATATTATATTAACAGCTCTGTGGAAGTGTAGGGGAAAAAACATACTGAAAGTTTAATAAATTTAAGTGAAGTGCTATTATATTACTAAACATTTGCACGAATTTTAATTTAAAAAAACGGATAAGTGAAATGAGCTGACATGTTAATTACAGTTAATGTATCTGACACTTTTAAATATTTTCTCATGCAAAAAACTTGTACTTTTATTTTGATTCGCTACTTATACAATAATTATTATATTTTAATACTGTACCGTAAAACGAATAGAAAATTACCATTATCTAAAATATAGCATTACACTATTACAACTGATAATGAATACCAGCGGTGGGCTGCCAATACGTTAACAATGGGCTCGCTTAATCTCACAGCAATTCTTGGTATTCTGGGGAGGAGTGAATTTTTTAATCACTTCTATGCAATTATATGCAATACTTAAATAGGCAATCGATTGTTACTTAATACACTTGTAATATAATATGTAATAATATGCAATTTACCATCAACTTATCAATCTAAATGGCTAAAAATGTACTACTGTGTGTACTGAAGCTGTCTTAAATAATATATAAGTCAGAAATTGTAGTTATGTACTAATTTGATCTGAGAATATGTTTTCTCATAAATTAACAAGGGGATCGCCGGCCTAAGTAAATTTAACAAGGGGCTTGCCCTTCTGAGCCCCCTCCAGCTCATCCCTGATGCATATTATTTGAATCCTGAAATAAAATTAAATATATCCAATAATAATAACAAAAGTATAATATGTTCCGATGAATTCACTGTTGTATTTTACTGTTTTTCAAACCCTGTTACACAACATGTATAGTAATAAAAACGTTTTTTTTATTTTTTTGTTTACAATTACCATTCAATGAGACAAAAAGATATAAGTGTGGGGGGGTGATTAAAGAATTTAAAAGCAGAAACAAATATTCTTGTTACCAAAACACACTTAAATAAATACATATTATCAACTGTCAATCCTTTGTGGCAAAAATTACCAGTTACAATTAAACAATTTATCAACCGATCAATTGAAAATGGTTGTGAATAGCGAAACCGGTCCTCATCTTAGTAAATTAATAGTGGAATAATTACAAAAGAGTGTTTTATTTTCTTAATAATATAATGTCTTTTCATCAAGTATTGGTAGTAAGCACCTTAAAAGTGAACTTTGTATAGATATTTGCAAAAGATTTGTATTTAAAAAAAATGTCGCTTTTCTTTAAACAGTCGAAAATAATTGATTTGTTTAACATACATTTTTATAAATGTAGTCATTTTGAGATATATTGCTAACGAGTTTTTTCAATTTAAAAAAATAAAATACTCATTTGTACTAATACCATCATTCCCTTATAGTTTAATTGATTTTATGTTAAGAACACCCACCAAAGTTTCGTAACCAAATCATAAATTATTTAACTCATCGTGCACATTACTATAATGATTTGAACCAAGCTTTACTTTGCCGTTTATTATTACATCATTTAGGCGTATATAAATAATTATTTTTTAATTATATGTGAATTATTTGAATTATTGCTTGAAGTTTGGCAACGTTATGACATCTTGGAATTTAGCGAAGAGCATTATTTTGAAATCGAATTCCGAAATATTCTCATTGAATGAAACAGTTGCGATACTATGCATAGTTGATTCACCAATTAGATTCAAAATTAAATTAAAAAGTATTTTGCGCAAACGCTTTGATTGCCCACAGAAAGTCTCCCAACTGTTGCTGTCTACACATAATCTTATTAATTGTTTAAATTGGCAAATATAACAAAATAATAATTGAATATTAATATTTCTATAGTTTTCAAGTTTTGATAGAAACTAGTAGCACTCGCTACGTCCAGTTTTTCATTATCACGTCATTTATTAATGCGCATTGTAGAACATTTGTAGTATTCCCTATAAAGAAAAAAATATATTTAGATTTGACATTAATCTCGCGGGACACACTTTGTGAACCCCTGGTTTAGACTGTACAATTGAGGCGTCCAGCATCAAACAAGATCAAGTCAGTTTCACTTTATTTTTCAGGACAGCCGAAAGTTTGTTTAACTACTTTTATACGAAATTGAAACTTACTAAGAATTTCTATTCCATACAAAATACAACTGAAATTCAGTCAGCTGGCTTATGCCCTGTGATCTGATTAGCTCTCAATGACTTGACTGGTATCCTACAAAGATGTCTTTTTTTGGCCAGTTTCGAATTTGTTTTTTATACACTTGAAATACGATTTTGAAACTGAAACATATATTGAATTATAGATATTAAAATTCCCTACCGAAATTTAAAAAAACAAGTGTACAATATCAAAACATGACTAGGCCGTGTTTGATACTGGACTGAATTATTATTGACAATTGAATTGCTATTTATTTACCATATTAAAATATTAAGTCGAGCCGTTGTTTTACTATATATTTCTACAAAGCGTTTCGTGTTTAAAATAATAAAGTTTTAAATATAACAAAATAAAAACCTACGTCACCGTACAAATTTATTCCAACTGTTCATTCTGTTTTGTTAAAAAAATCTCAAACTGTCAAGAGCAAGGTCAGTTTTTGAGTTCAAATCCCTCTGGGAAATACGTCTTAAACTTTTCAACCGTTCTCGAAACTTTTTTTGACTGACGGAGATGTTTATCAAAACGGTTTATGCTGTTTTTTAGGGCTTGAATTCTCAGAAAATATTTGACTAAGCTTGTCGTCTTTTAAAATTTCGCTGAAACATTTGAACAATAAAAACAATTAAAGCATGATTACCATCGCTGTTTTCTGGAATTTTTCCGTGGAAATTTCCTACAAATATTCGTTTGCATAATACGGTAATATAATTCGTTGTAAAAGCTTACGTGTACCAGCATTCTGCAGATGATATGACAGTTTTGCGTAATACTTTCTACCACTGTAATGTGTTTTAAATTTGTGTTTATTGCGCAAACTTCCCGTATATATTTTTTTCATTATACTTTTCTCATGATGTTTAATAATTACAACATAAATTGTTGTGTTTAAGCTTATATGTCCCCTATGTATTTTAATTTCAAAATAATGTGAACATAATTTATCTGAAACCACCATTATTTATTTATTGTATTTATCATTTTGCTGTGAAAAAAAAGGTGCTTAATTAAAAATATCACAAAATATCACGTTATGGATAGAAATTTGTAAGTTACTGAATTGAAAAAAAATGAAATAAATAAATTAAAAGATTCTTGTATATTAATTATAAGCTTAGAATAACTCAGTTGATACATTAACTATACCAGTTTGCCAAAAATGTTGGAGGACGGTCTAAGCAAGCTATAACTGCGTGTTACGTATACAAAGGATGCGTACGGAGAGTTTTAATCGTTTAATATTTATTTATCTGACCTGGTCAACCGTCGGATACTATCCTTAAAATATACTCGACAGGACTAAATGATGCTGTTATGACACGAAAATAAGCCTTTATGAAGAAGATATATGATCATTTAAAAAGACGACAGTAAAACAAAACATAATAGAATAACTGTTGAAAAATGTTTATAAAACCCAGAACGTCTCTTTAAATCAAAAATAATACGATGTGTCATCGAATTAAACACGTAAAATCAATAATTTTAGGAAATATATTTCCTCCTAGCTGTGAAGATGAGTATAATATTATCTTAAATATTATTCTTTTCTAATTTTAAATTCACAATGATTCAGAAAGGTCATTCTTAGAATAACAAATTGCTATCAGCTTATCAACTAAACACAAATCTATTGCATCGGTACTTCAGTGCCAAAGAGTAATAAGCCAAAAAAACGGGTTTCGAGTTAAGTATAATATGAGGAAACACTTGGAATACGAATGGTCATAAATGTAAAAAGTGTTAACTTTTCGGTTATATTAAAAAATATACACTAATTTCTACTAATTCATAAATACATGTGTTTATTATATTAGTATTATATTCCCACCAGTCGGAAGAAGAGGTAGGGAAGATTAAGGTTTTCCGGCGGCATCCGCAGCACGTGACCCAGCCAGTTTTTATTATAAATTAACCTAAAAAACACTGTAAATATTAAAACCTGTTTAACATTTTATTTCCTAATTATCTGAAAACTATACTTTTGAATTGTTACGCTTTGGTACCAATGTATCGATATATCCAAGAGATGCGATTAAATATTAACGTTTAACATCTATATATGTACACCATTGCTTAACAGTTGAATAAAATACTTTGCCCTCGATTAAGCTCTACAATTTACGTATTACTATTACAGAGATCTGCTTATCTAAGCGACAAAATAATAGTTACTGCTGTTATAACACCAGTCAAAACAATCTTCTCACAAAAAAGAGTTTAAAAAAAACCTAAAGTTGTACTGAAATACGAACTGACCAGTTCATGTTTGCTGTAACTACGGTAATCAAAATGTGGGTCGAGCAAAGAAGTAACTTTGTTTCACATCAAATAAAAATATTCAACACAGTTCATTTTAGAGTGCAATCAAACATGTATTTACTACTGAATTTCCAAGTCTTCCTTCAATATTTGAATTAAAACTTTTTTAATAGTTTTTTTTTTATTTTATCATTGATTTCGACTTCAAATGAATATGTTAAACAGTCTTTTGGTAGAAATTTTAAGAGTATTTGTTCAAAAATACTAATCACATTTTCATTACCCAAAAACAATCTTATGAGATACAGAGTGAATTTTCACCGATATAATTTAAGTCTTCTTCGAATTATGTATGCATTTAAGTAAGTTTTGTAGGATCTTACTCAATTGACTTCCTTGACATTTCCTTATTTTTATTTTTACTATGTTTTTATCTTTTCAACATCGCAAAAAGAATAAACGAATATTTTTTTTTAAATATAAGTACATATATATATATATTATAAATATATATATAAATAAATTATATATTATAAATCATTTTAAAACACAAATGTCAAATTATATATTATATATATAACTACAAACCTGCATTATGAGGCAATATACTCCAAATTGGAAAGGGACATGGATAAAAAACATACAATTTGTTAAAAATTTAAAACCTTAGATTACTATAATGATTTATGGATAAAAATATCACTAGTATAGAAAAAAAATGTATATACTTCTTAATTTGCATACAAAAAATAAATAAATACGAATCATATCAATCTAAGATGCTTACCTAACCATCAAACATTGTTTTGGTATATTTCATAAATTAAATTTAGTAATTATAGCTGTAGTAAAGATGACAGTATATTATAATCTACGCAGAGATTAATTTGTTTTTTCAGTAATTTATATTGAAGAGTATTGTTAACTTTGACAATCGCTGAACTTTGGCATCTCAAGAGGCTGCAAGTGAAATTGGACGGTAAACAAATTTGAAAGTAAAAGTCCATGTTATGCTTGCGCACTTACCGACTGAATGAGACTCCAATAAATTATTTGTCCTTTCTCCGCCGAGTCTTTTCGAGATTGTAGTCACTTTTTATCGATGAAACGTGGAACACTCTTGTACATACACCGTGGTAAAAAAATATGTAGCCGAAAAAATAAACGAATCACATTGCATTTAAAAGATTATTTAAAGGCGCGGTTACGTGACTCCTGATTTTTTTTATTATTATTATCTTCTTTTGGTGTATTAACTGATTATTTCATTTATTGAATACAATATGTTCAATCAGAACGTAAATATATATATATCATATTATGTGGTGTAGTGGGGCCATGTCGGACACCTGGCAACTGAAAATGAACCATGAAAATGCCCTGCTACATTTTTGACCTGTTACTTAATTTTCAACTACATACATATATTCAAAATACTGTTCATAAAATTTCAAAGCATTATATCAAAATTGATCTACTAGATGGATTTTACAAAGATAAAAAAAAGTGTACACATGTAACGTGTTAAATCTTGTAGTTTACTAGACCACTGCATGATATTACACAAAATAAAGCGTGGTTCATTTTAATAACTTTAAAATATCATCGATTGAAATATTTTTCATACCCTGACATATCTTTTACTGACTAAAGATATTTTTTTTTAATAATCTTTCTTTATTAAAATATATTTCGATACATAAAAAAAAACTTAGATAGAAATATAAAAATCTGTTTTAGTTTTTTTTTTTGTATATTGTGTTTTGTTATTTAATTTTAGTTTTACAGATAAATTATTACGACAAAAACGCTCTTATTTAATTTGTTTAATCCATAAAAGTATTTTAACGTAACTTTTACTAAGAGAACTGCTTTTTACTCAGTTTCTCAACTTCTATTTTTTTTAAGATAGTAGAGATAGAGCGATAACAGGTCTAACTATCTTAGAGTTGGAAAGATAAAGATGAATTTTTAGACATCACAAACACTCAAGCCTTAGAACAGAAATTAATTATCATTGTACAACAAATCTAACTCATGCTTTCAATTTAAATAGTATTAATACGTATGTGGTCAGCTTGTACATTAGATAAATATTGTATGAATATTCCTTGAAATTGGCTTGCCGTTTCTAACAAAGCTTTCCTCTTATAGTCAACAATGAAATAGATACTTCAACGTCACGCAATGACAATAATAATAATTAATAATCGGCGACGGAAAGTGAAATCACAAACACAATAATATTCAATGAATGATAACGATTGAATTGTTTGCTAAGTGCTCACTTGAACGCTGGAGATGGAAATTTCTTGGATCATTTGACATAAGTTGTATTGTAAAAAGGAATTTTAATTAAACTTTCTTTACAGTAATATAAAAACGATTCCAATACCAAGTACGCCTATTGTTAACTTCTGTATTATATTTTCTTCGATTCATTGATATTCAATTGAACTCAAATACAACTAGCACAATAATTAACATTATTTTCGATATAACAATAGCGCTGCTGTCGTATTTCGTTAAAAATAAACTGGGATTATCATGAGCTTAAATTTGATCTTGAAAACATTACACAGGGAAAACAATTAACCAACTACTTATTATATTGTAACTACATTATTTCATTGTTATTTTCTCTACAGACATTTTCAGACTGACAACTTTTGCTAAGAGTCACTATCTGTAGAATAACAAGTGGTAAGAGTTTTGCTCGAGTAACCAGGATAGTGTGTGGTTGAGTGGTCAACGTCGTTGGCTACCGCTACGGAGGTCACGGGTTCGAATCCCAGTACGGGCAGTTTTATAAATTGATTTTTCAATCGATTTATGAATTTCTGTTCAAAGGCATGGATGTATATTATGTCTTGAATTCCCCTCTCCCACCCATCCTATCCTATATACGGGGCGAATCGAGAGCGATTAGCTAACCACTAGTCCTGTCCTAGCCCTTTCTTTCTATTCCTACTCTCTTTGGAAAAAAAGAGGTTGAGCAACTGAGTAACAAACAGTTCTCGTAGAAACATTTATGTTGAGATAAACTCCATAAGGAGTCCATATGCTCCACATTGGGAGAGGACATGGTAAAAAAAAAAAAATCAGGATAGTCTGAATCGATAATAAATTTAGATTTTTTAAATTTAAATTCGAGTTTTAAGACGTGGGTGTTTTTGATACCCCTTTTTTTCGAGTTGATCTTGAGTGACTTTAAATAATAAAAAAAGTGTATTTCGTAAGATTTTCTAGCATCAAAATATTTGACTCAATTTTTTTTATTTTTAATAAAATAAATTGATGTTCCGTTGTGAGTATATGCGCATAATATAATCAGTACTTTTGTACTTTTTACCAGAGCTTTTGATTATAAAATTGTGTTTTAAATGTGTTAACATGATAATTTTTAAATACGGGAAACTCCCAACGTTTAATATCCGTATCCAAAACAAACATTTCTCAATTGACTTTCTTTAGCCCCGAGCCATTTTTACTTTTTCGCGGCTCGCTTTTACATTCCGCAGCTGCTTTACTGCAATGCTCCTGATTTTGAGACTCACATTTCATTTTTGCACAGCTTGGATGTTGTTATTTATTTTTCTTAAATTTCACACATTCGTAAATGTTTTAGTGTACTCAAGAGTCTAGGATATATTTTTTTTTTTAAATATAAACAATATCTCATCCAACCCAATTCTTTCTTCACAATACAATTCTTTTAATAATACATTAACCTAAAAATCAAATATTAAAATTCATATGCATAGTGGTTTAGAGATTTTACGCAAACACTCGAATATCATTTCTGTTTTATCTACCAAAACTTATTTTGATATTTTAACGATATTTTGTCGCAAATTCTAATTGTTGATTTTGATTTTACATCAGGGATAGGCTGGAAGGGGCTCGGAGGGGCTCGCTCGAGCCTTTCGTTAAATTGTACTAAGACAGGCGAGCCCATTGTTAATTGAAAATAAAACAATACTCTCAGATCATGTTAGTATATAACTGCAGTTTCTGATTTATATATTATCTACGACAGCTTCAGAATACACAGTATTACATTTTTAGCCATTTACATAGATAAATCTACGATAAATTGCATATTGTTACATATTATAAGTGTATTAAATAACAATCGATTGCTTGTATATCTTGCATAGGAGTGATAAAAATTCACTACTTCCCCAGAACACCGAAAATTGCTTTGAGATTAAGTGAGCCTCTTGTTAGCGTATTGCCAGCCCACCACTGTGTTACATGGTGTCATTATTCTTTTATTTATGTACATCTTAAACAATGAGATAATTTGTAAAATAATCAACATAAAATGTATATGTTAACTATACTAAAATTTTCTGTAAATCAAACACTAAATAAATCTATAATATATGTTTAAATATAACTCTTCTCAAAACAATAAAAAGGTTTCACTGTAAAACCACTGACGTAAAAACTTAATAGTTTTTAATTCTACTTTTGTGGCAAGTAAATTTCACTTCCTATATACGATTATTTATTGTTTATGTGGTAAGATTCCACATTAATAACACGTCAGAGGAAATAAAAATGTTTTTTTTTTATATTGGTTTAGCACTGACTTATGTGTTTGTTTGATTGATGATTATTTGGAAGACCAAGGTAATTGACTTGTTACAATATAAAAACAAAATTAACCTACACCGAAAAATGATTAACATTGTTATAACTGGCGGAGAAACTCTGCGGTAAAATAATAGCAAATTAGGAGAAAATTATTAAATACGTTATTATATTTTAATATAATCTATAGTTGGATGAGTTAGGAATAAAAAAAATCATACTTTAGTTGTAGTTTTTTAAATCTTAAATTATCAACCTCAAACGTTTGTTGGTTGCATTTCCAAGTGTTCCAACTCCAAAAAAGATACTTTTGTGCAATGATTTGTAAAATTAATGAAGAATGAAGACTGTAATTTTTTCGATAATTTTTGCAAACGAAGCTTAATATTAGTGATAAACAAACTGCAATTTGTTTTCTCGTTCTATCTAGATGTGTTTGCTGGAAGAGGCTCGGAGGGTCCCACACCAGCCTTTTGTTAAATTTTATTTAGACCGGCGAGCTCCTTGTGAAAGTAAAACAGTAATAGCTGTAGATAGTTTATATGTAATTATGAAATAAAAGACTGCTGCATTTAGACATTTCTCATAAAATAAATTTATTTCGACTACATCCTAAAAGATATAAGTTTTTTAAAAAAAGTAGTATATTTTTACATATCAAAAGCATATTAAGTAACATTCAATTGATTTCATAATTATTGCGAATCATCGTATAAGAGTGATGAAATAGTCCACCCCTTATCTGGAACACCTCAAATATCTCTCAGGTTAACCGAGCCCCTTGTTAACATTTCGGCAGCCCACCGCTGTCTATCCATATACATATGTGTATACTTTCTCTGAATGATAAGGTTGACTGAATTATTGACATGATTGTTTGTCTTCAAACAAATTATGTAAAGATACTTTATTGAGTCACTACGTTCTGACAATATACCAGTGCTGTGGAGTCAAATTTGGAGTCAGAGTCTTGTAGGCGAACTGTTTTTACCGGAGTTGGAAACAAACTTAGGACTCCGATTCCCTTCCCTCAAAAATCGCTAGATTTAAAAGTAGTGCCGTGTTACTAAGTCAAAAAATTATTAGAAATTCAAACCCATAAATAAAACCATTAAATTCTTTAATAGGTTTATAGTATTTTTAACTTTACAAAAAAATCAATGAAGAGTTAAGAATTTGATAAAACACTGATATTAGGAATTCACTCAGAAAGTTGTAATCCATACATTAGTAAGCAATACATATTTTTAAATAAGCATATTAATCGTAATGGTTGGTGAAATAATGACTGTATGTACCAGAAGAAAGGGAAAAATTGAAAAAGTACATTTCAAGGGAGGTAAAAAATATTTTTCACAATTTTTAAAACCGAATTCAGGATCCGGTTCAGAATTGCAGTCGTTTTTATTTATTTGAAAGACTGAGTCGGTGTCACTTTATTTTTAATGACTTTACAGCCCTTTACCATGAAAATAATTTTCAAGTCTTGTTAACATCGAAATTTCGTTTTAAATACTTCACATTATTATATGAAATTATTTGTTTATCCATAATTCTTGGTTCAAAAAAAATAGTTATATAATATAGATACATCACGAATCTCGTGAAAATTGAAATCGTATTATATAAATCCTTTCAATTATTAAAACGTTAAAACACCTTAGGTATCGTATAGTGGATTATCAAGTAGTTTCGTAACCATCAGATCACTTAACTACATACATGCATATGTACATTGAAATAATAAGCAGTGTTGAAGTCATGATAAGA
This sequence comes from Himalopsyche anomala, assembly GCA_031772345.1. Taxonomy (NCBI): domain Eukaryota; kingdom Metazoa; phylum Arthropoda; class Insecta; order Trichoptera; family Rhyacophilidae; genus Himalopsyche; species Himalopsyche anomala. The sequence continues at coordinate 18,799,254 of CM062840.1, forward strand.
GGTCCGACCAAACAGCCGCTGGTGAAATTGCACGTTATGAAATGAGAGAAATTGCTGCGCGTATTACTTTCTTAACAAAAACGTTGGGCAATACTTTTACTGCGTTCGGCACTGTTTTGTAATACGGAATTTCTTAATTGTTTATTTATACATGTACTCAAAAGTTGCTAAATTATTTCTTGCAGTGAATGAGACTCTTTCACGTCAATATAATTGCATTTTATTAATGATTTCTAAAAGGATGCCATCAATTAGATAATTGCAATTTAAATTGTATTATAAAGGCTTTATTTGTAATATCATTTCAAACAAACTGTTCCACCCAAATTATATTCACTTTCCATCAGATTTCTAACATGTCACATAACCTCTCTTTTTATCTAGAATAAAGCTATTAGAATAAAGATAGAAAATAGCTTATATGAGGGTATTACTCGCAAACCCGGCTCATTCTATAGTTGTTTAAACATGAAAAATAAATGTAATTTAGTAGATAAAAGTATTTTTTAGAAATCAGTCTCAAAGATGGCTTGACAACATCCAAAATATCATTCCAAAGTAATGTAAGACTAAAAATTCTTTTAAAATGTACATTTTTTTTCAAAATGAAATTCAAGTTTCATTTTTTAATAAGCCGTGTAATATTTTCATATTTTCTCTTCTGTTTTTCGGGATAAAAACAACACATATTTTCAAAGTATGCAGTCAGAAATTCAAGCACTAAACGAAAAAAAATTGTACAAAATTTCATTCTGCTTAATAATCTGGCAACTTTTTTTCAAAGTGTTTACTTATAGCTGAAACACATTAAAACGTGACGTATATTGATACGTATTGAAGAGATTCCACAAGAATACATTGAAATCTATTACATCGACCATTAATTAAAAATAAGTTTTATAAATGACGTTTGACGACTCATGTTTTCACACTATTTTTAGTTTTGAATACATTATCAAAAACGGGAAAAATAAGAACTATAAATAATTTATTTTGACAGTATTAAATATAATCTGCATAACGCAGCTGGGTATATATAATTTATTTTAGACCATACATTTACCCTTGTAATTAATAACCGATACAAAAAATATATTTCTTCTCTTGTAACTAAGTAAATTATAAATTCGATTAACTTAACCGACTGGTCGTCCGTGATATTTACATACAACGTTTTTCAGAATAATTTTGATACAAAATGTGTAAATTTCAATTTAAATATTGCTTTTGCGATGGTAATTAAGTATGACACGTAGCGGCGCCAGCGGGCATTAAAAGGAATGCCAGTAGTAATAAAGATGTCGAATATTAAATTTATTATCGAAGAATGGAGCCAATTATGATTTTGTTTACAATTTTACTTTTCATTGAACTTCTTCTGTAATTTGAATTATTATAAAAATTATTGCATCCATGCCCGTACCCAATGTGGAGTCTTCTAATGGAAGTATCTAAACAGGAGTCAACGCTATCCCCTCTTTTTCGAAGAGAGTTGTACGGATAGAAAGGATGGATTGGACAGAACTAGTGATAGGCTAATCACTCTCGTTGCACCTCGTTATTTTAGAAGTGTAATGGTAGTGAGGGATTAATACATTCATGCCTTCGAACAGAAATCAAAAAATCAATTTAAAAATTTCTGTTTGGGATTCTATAGACCCGACAATAACATTATTACAATAATCTAGTTGATTTTGTATTTACTCCCTGCCTGGTACTTTTCCTTACAGAACCACGAAATATTAATTTGTTATATTGTTTATTTATTGATAATAAAATTGAAACTGTTGTCTTTGGACTGGAGATCACTTTCATACGAAGAACACTTCGTTGAATGGAGGAAAAACAATATTTTCAAATCAAATCAGTACTTTACATTTATTATAAAACATGTATTTGTAGCTTTTTAAAATACTTGTGAAATAAATTTAGTACGGGTGCATAATAAAATAAGTTTTTCAAGTCTTCTAAGATGCTTAACACAACACGTGCATATTTTTACCTTTTTCCGCAATTGTGTACAGTTTTTAAAAGACAGTTTGTAGGTAATATGTATTACTTTGCCGCCGTTGTGGTCGAGTGGTCAACGCTGTTGGCTTTGGCTACGGAGGGCCCGGGTTCAAATCCCGGTACGGACAGTTTTATAAATTGATTTTTCAATATATTTATGAATATCTGTTCAAAGGCATGGATGTATGTGATGTCTTGAATTCCCCTCACCCATCCTATCCTATGAACGGGGGCGTATCGAGAGCGATTAGTTTACCACTAATCCTTTCCTAGCCCTATCCTTCTATCCCTACTCTCTTTGGAAAAAGAGAGGTTGAGCAACTGAGTAACAAGCAGTTCTCGTAGAAACACTTCTGTTGAGATAAACTCCATTAGGAGTCCATATGCTCCACATTGGGAGCGGACATGGTTAAAAAAAAAATATTACTTTTTGCTATAATTTGCTAAAAAGACTTTTTTCGATTTACTTACATGAATCAATAGTACAAATGAATTATTTATACAATTATATTCTTATGAGAGATAACGACAAAATCACCTTTTACCTGAAAGACCGCAAGTAGCTTCGAAATTAAGCGATCTTTTTGTTTATGTATTAGCAGACGAACGATATCTTATAAATTGTTTTCCACTGTGTTCTGGTTGGTAAGAGCTTTGTTCCATCGATCAAACGTGTCTATGTTCAAGTCCTTATAAGATTAATGTCAAAATTATATTATTCTATCTAAATTTAAGGTTTTAGACATGAATGTTTGTGACGTAAATTCTCAACGATTTCAATTAAAAAATATTTGGCGCATTGACATTACCTTTAATGCAAAATATTATTGTTTTTTTTATTAAAAAAAATAATTAGGAAGCACTTCATGGTCACAACACTTTGTTTATTATTCACCCATTTTTTTTAAGTTGGCATATTTTAACCAACAACTATCTCATTATCACATAATATTTTTTTATAAAACTAGTACCTTAATTTAAAAAAATGTTTGAATAAAATTAATTACGACAAACCTGTTATTCATAACATTAATTATGCATACTTTTGATGTTATGTAGTGAATGGATAAATTTCTTTAGTTGTAAAATTCGTATTTTTAAATTAAATACAACCTTTGCCTTCGTATAGAAAAAGATTTTAACCTAGAAGTTAATATTTCCGGTAAAATTTTTCACCGTAAGAAATCCAATTGTGTTTATTTTGATTTAAACAAAGGTCAAAATATTGCAGGTCGCGTGATTCATTTTGACATTATTGTATTGTCAAAAAAAGGCCAGCCGCCCACACTTTCGGCTGTCTGAATTCGCGACAAAGTTAATTTCATGTAAATGAAGTTGACTTGAGTACTCGCTGCATCCGGAATACTGTCGCCATTTTAATTTAATTTATGTAAACAAACTCGTCAGCTCTATTTACATCATTGAATATCGTTAATAATTCTTCAGTGACTTAAATTACATTGATGCTCTTATAGTTCTATAAGTCATCAACCCATTCTTAGTGAAGCAGACCATTTTTGAAACTTGATTTAAATTACAATCTAACATTTCAATAATGGGTGCGCTTATTTACATAAATTTAATCAGATGACAAACTTTTTATTATAAACAAAAAATATTTAACTTTCATTCTACTTGAATCTTCGTTTAAAGGGTTGTACTATATACTGGAAACCTTAAATTTTAACAACTTATTTGTATCAACGGCATGGAAGTATGTGATGTTTTAATCTCTTTCTTGTATATGTTATCTTATCATGAAACTAAAGTGTAGAGAAATAGTGCTTTTTCTTTCTGCTAAAATCTTTCTATTTTTTTCTTAGACGTTGGTAATTCATATAAATATAATTATATTTATAAATATACTACACACTATTTATTAGTAAAAATACTTCAGTTCGTCAGATCATATTGTTTATAGCGTATTTATGATAAATAATAATGATTAATATAAATGAAAACACAATATTTCTTTGTACTTAATTCCACTTTATTATAAAAGTCAGGACCGGCTTTGCTCATTGCAAGCATTTTTCGACTGATAAGAAAAATATATAAACAGTGCTATTTATACTAAGTTAAATTTTAAAAAAGGTGTAAACAACAATTGACAATGAAATAAAACAAAATTAAAATTAAATTAAAATTAAAATTGATACTACTGATTTTGTTACAATTTTTGACAGGTGTAACGTTATTTAATTTACGATAGATATGCTAAAGATGCTTCTCGAAATGTTGAAGTACATGTAACAATCTGTGACACAATCTGTAGAGTAATACAATTATTTAATTTAATTGTTTGTTATAAATAAAATTCTACAAAGAAAACGCCAAATTATAATGGCATTTGTTTTTACATCTCTTAAATAGAAAATAAATGATTTTTCAAAGTTTGATTTCTAAATACGTTCTCAATGATGACAACAGTATTAAATTGAATTTTCACCCACTTGCCAAATTATTAATCGATTACGTAAAGCACATACGAATTTCCGTAAGCAGTCTGCTTTTCATGAGTAAAACAAGTATTATGGACGTCACCAAATACTTTTAATGTATTCAAATTGGTATGAATCTGAAACGACCAGTTTTCTAAAACGTTTTTTCAAATAAAATATTATACATACACATTATGTTAAGTTTGCGTAGCAGATCACATGCTCAATACAACGTTAGGTCTTATGTCATGATTTCACAGTACAGTTAAAGGAAACTCATTTCGAATTATTGGTATTTTATTGCACAATTTAATTGCTTACTCTTGAGGACAACTTTGCCCATACTGGTTGATAAAATATACACATGTTTAAAAAAAAAAAATATTTTGCTTTGAAAACTTTTGTTTTTTGGAAAGGATTGGCTGTTTGTTCTTATCTTATGTCCTTTTTTAATGTCATGTAACGAGTATTCAGGGGTGGGCTAGAGGGGACTCGGAGGGGCTCACGTGAGCCCTTTGTTAATTTAAGAGAAATCAATATTCTCAGGTCAAATTAGTATATAACTGCAATTTCTGACTTATATACTATCAACGACAACTTCAGTATACACAGTAGTACATTTTTTGTAATTTACATTGATAAGTTTACGGTAAATTGCATTTTGTTACATAATATGAGTGTATTAAGTATCAATCTATTGCTTATTTAAGTATTGCATATAATTGCATAGAAGTGATAAAAAAAAATTCACTCCTTCTCCAGAACACCAAGAATTGCTTTGAGATTAAGCGAGCTCCTTGCTAACGTATTGGCAGCCCATGGCTGCGAGTATCGTAACAATTATATATTAATGTCATAATACAAAACAATACCAGGTCCATAGATTTACTTTGTTTTAAAGCGAAAGTCTCCGCAGCATTAACCACTCACTTATAGGACCGAATATTAGAATACTGACAACGTATACAATTTAATATATATAGTATTGCGTTTAATGCTGACTAAATTAATACAGATCATTATTATACTACGTCATGTGTGCAAACAATACTGTTATTTGCATTTATTGCAGTCTTGAAACATCATCAAAATGCAACAGCTCATCTTTACGTCTGCGTTTCGTAATTAAAATTCCATGATGAATAGCAATGCGGCAGTTTAGAAGATGCTATCACATCTTAGAAGAGAACTATTCATTTATTATTGATGGCTTCATGTTTGTTATGTCACGTTGCGCAAACATGACTTACGATTTGCAAGAATTACAGGTGCGAACCACGCGGCAACTCGTGCGGTCTTGAACGTCGTGGAATTTTATTGATTACTTGATATTCAGTAATTGTATGTAAATATTTGCCAAAAAGGTAGTCAAAATATTGAAGTCAAGCTTTTTTCAAATACGTAGATCAAGTGTGTGTCTACTTAAGGACTTTAAAAAAGAATATTTGAAGTAACTGAAGTAATTGATTATACAGAATTATAATCGACATATTCAATCGTATCTATAATAAAAAGTATTTGCTTAACTAAATCAAATTGTATTATTACATTAACTACTTAATGAATTATTTGTCATCGTGATGACAGCTTATACACCATAGACGATATACTCTAAGCAATAGAGTAATACAACTTATGCAAAGTCGTTTACTTTGACAGTTGTCACCATAAGAAGACATTTCAAAGTCGAAAATAAATCTTTAAAATGACGACCGATGAGTTTATGATGATCAGTGCTGTCTACGTATATATTCTCGCAATATTTATTAATGAAATATGAATCCTAACGGTGAAATAGAATAATATGACTTTGACAGTTCGTTTAAAGCTGCGCGCGCATTACTTGTTCCGTGTGCGTAAATTTTGTGTTCCTGGACATGTTCTGGAACAATTTGTTCCTTAGTGAATGGCTGCTGTAATGCTTAAACATTATTCATCAATAGATATTTTTTCGTTAGTGTCATCTTCTTTAGAGAGTTAAGCGAGTTTTTCATTTTTTTTTATTGTCAGATCGATCACAAAAATATGACTATTGCGTATTTAATACTTTTAATATACAACGTTTAATTCTCAATGTTATATTAATTGTTAAATTTGCCGATATTAACATCATTTTAATATTTCATTCAGAGCGTTCGTTTTTTTCCGAAATTCCTTGTTTTCACTGCGCATTTTTATCGAAAATATTTCACTAAAAACAATATATCGTCACTGTGCTAGCAAATGTTGGTAAATAACATGTTAAAAGTTATGAATAAAATGCAAATGAAAAAATTAAGCGCTTATTATATATGTTACATAGAAAATTATTATATCAAACTATGTATAGATGAACTTACGCTTATCTGTCAATAACAAAGTTAAAAATTAATAAGCAGGCACAATTATCTGCTTCTAAATCCACATTAAAAATTGCTAATAAAAAAATCCTGTTTTTATCAAACAGATAGAATAAATGCACAAACTGAATTATTCCAGACAAAGCTGTGATTTTTGTCAATTGTGTTATGAGACGATATTCTGTGTTATTCAACAAATTTCGTAATATTTTTTTTCCATAATCCAAACAATAACTTTATAGCCCACTCAAACATTTATATTATATTAAAGTTCATTTCAAAATACACATTTCAAAATGAAATAAAACCGATAACAAATATGCAATAAATACAACCAAAACTGTTATAATTTCTTACCTAATATATTTTTTGTGCTAAATTCCCAAAAAATGACTTGAGAATTCGATACGTATCACATTAATCTCTGCTTTCGACTTATTTATAATGCAAATATATCCAATATAAATTTATAAGTATTGCGTTTTTTATTTGTAACGCTTTTGTTGTTGTAAGAAAAGTTATTTATTATTCTTTTCGAATGATGTGTGTAGGTTGGTTTAATGATACCCATTTAAGCGGACATTGTTAAATAAATATATGTTTGATTATTATAATTTAAAGACAATGTTTAATATTAAATATTTGTGTCATAAGACACACATTTCTAATTTTACAATGTTCTCCAATTAAGACTTGCGGTATTGCTTTCCTTCTGAAAGAATATAAAATCTTAATGATTATAAAAAAGCAAAGTCATATAAATCAAGTTAAAGCAATGTTACTGACATTCATTAACGTTTTTCGTATTGTAAAAGCTGGTAATTTATTATTAGTAATTTGAAACAATTTGAATAAACATTTCTCCACTTTTAAAATTTTTAAGAGAATATTTTTTAGTAGATTCGGTGAAAACTTTGTCGAAATACTTTTTTATACACAATTAATATTGATTATTTTTCGACAAGATATTGCAACCTTCTTATATTATATTAATAAAAGGTACGTCAATTCATCTTTAGCCATTTTTAATAGTATATGTTTACTCTTATGTATAACATGAAATTAAATAAAATACGTATTCGACTTTTTCTTTGCTATTAATTTCTAAACCTTTCATTTCATCTTCACTGATCGTAAAAATCAATTAATTGTCTCAAAAAATAGTTGATTAACATCAAATCAATAGAAACAAAACTAAAAAAATGCCAGAACAGAATTTCAATTGATAATTTTTCAAATCCCATATTGCTTATCGTTCTTCGAAACACTTAGGTCATATTTAATAAATATTATATGAATTAGGATGTTAGAGTAAATAACAAGACGTATTGTTTGTCTCTTCTGAGAAGTATACATATCAGAGCAAATGTAAGTTTAATCATAGTTCTGACGATAGCGCACGCCGAAATAGCTATTAACTAAGATTACTAAATATGTTGCTATTTTTACCTTATTAACTCATCGGATTTGAAGGCACTGTCGATGTTTTATTTTAACATAAATAGTAGCTATTCACCCTCCTCATGTGTTTAAAAATTACATTAATTTTATGTTTTCATTTCTAGGCGTGTTATTGGCTGTATTAAGTAGATAAAATATCAACCTATGTCGATAGAATAAAACTCTTTTATTTCTGATAATTTTCTAATAATAATTATTGAATTTTCAATAAAATAAATTAACCATTTTGATGCGATCAAAAATTAGTGGTTTTCATTTTCATCAACGATTAATTGATGAAAATTTCATCTTAATAATAATTACACATTGCTTGAGTACCATTTAGAAATTGGTCAACATAACAAGAAATTGGTTACAAAAGAAGCCATTTCGGCCTTCATGGCTCGTGCTCAATCGATTTCAAGTATTTAGTCTCTTTTGAGACTTGCGACTATGTAAGACTCTGACGCAATAATGTGCCATGCGACAAACACAAGGCTAAGTCAAAATTGTTGGACCTTTTGAAACAATATTAACTTTTTGTAGTTTTTTGATCCTATAAAATACTGAACCATGAGGAAAATTGTCCATTACGTGTTTAAAGTTGACCAACAATTAATTTTACCGATTTCACAATCTATTAAACACCTATTATTTTTAGTTACAGTTTTATTGTTCTAGTATTTACAGCCGGAAACAATTATTAAATATAAAGTAATATAGATTCAACAGTTGTAACAACTATATATTTTCACTTAAAAAATATTACTAAAAAAGCATGTCATTCTTCGGCCTATTATTTTCTTTCAGTTAAAGGAAACTAAATCAAAATTCACATTTTGTTAAACACAAAGTAGCACTAAAATTGCTCAATAAGAGATGAAGTGAGCCAAGAAGTATTTTAGAAAAAAAGAAGTTAGATGCGTTGTAATATTCTACACATCTTAAAGCATATATGGGCAACCACCGGCCCGCCGAGCTATTTTGTCCGGCCCTGATTCATCTCGGCGAAGTAATAGAGAAAGAAATTAATAGTTCCAGGGAGAGATAACATAACGGAGATTACACGGACGCTTGCAGTGTCTCCACCCTACTAGTTCATGATCACCACCATATAAGAAATAGCAACGTGTTTTATTTAATTTAGTATTACTTTATTATGTTTAATAATTTGGTCCGGCCCTTGACTCGGAGATAGAAAGATAATTTGGCCCCAGACCTAGGAAAAGTTGCCCAAGCCTGTCTTAAAGTATCGTAAAAGTGAAATAACATCAATTAATATGCATTGCAATAGTGTTTTTCTCTCCGTAAAATAAAAACATTCAATTCACCAAAACGCACAGTAAAGAAGTTATTATACGTCCAAGATTTTTTTTACAGTTTTACTAGTCGGCTCATTTCACCTCTCGAGGGCTCATTAATTATGCCTACCGCTGCATGTTTTTACTGAAATTTTAATTTTAATTACTTACTGAAATTTGCTTAACACTACCTTATTTTACACCATAGTTAATTATTCATAAAGTTTCACTTACGATTTATCCTATTGTAGACTTTTTTAAGAGCTTTTTTAAAAACATCGGCTATCTTGTAAAGGCTGCGATGGGCTGGCAATACGTTAACAAGGGGCTCGCTTAATCTCAAAGCAATTTTCGGTGTTCTGAAGGAGTGAATTTTTTTAACACTCCTATGCAATTATATGCAATACTTAAATAATCAATCGATTGTTACTTATTACACTTATAACCAGCGGTGGGCTGCCAATACGCTAACAAGGGGCTCGCTTAATTTTGAAGCAATTTTCAGTGTTTTGAGGAAGGAGTGACTTTTCTGATCGCTCCTTTGCAATTACATATATGCAATACTTAAATAAGTAATCGATTGTTTCTTAATACACTTATAATATGTAACAATATGCAATTTGCCGTAAACTTATCGATGTAAATCGCTAAAAATGTACTATTGTCTATACTAAAGCTGTCGAAGATAATATATAAATTAGAAATTGCAGTTATATACGTATTTGATCTGAGAATATTGTTTTCTTCTAGCTTAACAAGGGGCTCGTTGGTCTTAGTAAAATTCAACAAGGGGCTCGCGCGAGCCCCTCCGAGCCCCCTCCAGCCCACCCCTGCTTATAACATGTAACAATATGCATTTTACCGTAAATTTATCAATCTAAATAGCTAAAAATGTACTACCCAAGCTGTCGTAGATAATATATAAGTCAAAAATTGCAATTATTTACTAATTTGATCTTGTTTTCTTTTAAATTAACAAGGGGCTCGCCGGCCCTACTAAAATTTAACAAGGGGCTCGCGCGAGCCCCTCCGAGCCCCCTCTAGCCCATCCCTGTGTAAAGGTTATTGTTACCCACCTTCGTTGTAGGAAAAAATTTTAAATAGATAGATTGTGCGTTGAAAGCTTTATTTATATCATCAGCTGAAGCATGCAGTTAATTGATGTTGACAGCGGGAAGGGTTGGTTCTTAGCATGGTAACTTAATAAAGCAATATTGATTGAGGTGGAGAGTTGAGCGCCGTAGCTTTTATACTAGACACGAAAATATCTCGAGATTATGCGCTGGCGCATTTTAACTTAGCAGACACATAAATCAAGGATATTAGACAGTTTTAACGTCTTTTACCATGCGTTGGCAGTTTCAAGAATAAATCAAAACTGTCACAGTGTAATCGTTATTTTCTTGAAAATGAAATTTACGGTCAGAGGTCTTTGACTTTAGTGGAATTTCAGTATAAACACTGGAAAACACTTGTTTATTTTTTCAAGATACCATCATAATTGTTATGACTTTATCTCTCACTGCAAAAAAATGGTTTGCATTGTGAAATCATTTCAACACTTAATTTCTTAGAATTTTTTCCTTTATTTGTTTATCTCAGACTTCAATCAAACCATTTAGAAAAAAATAGAATATACTAAATCACTTTTGTGAAAAAAAATATTTTTCTTTGCATTTGACTTTGAACAATTTTTAAATAACTTGTTGGTATTTAAAACCTGTATAATAAGTGCAATTATTGATATCATTTTTATATTTAACTTAGAAAATAATCTTTTTATGTATACTTATTTAAAACTAGTTTTTATTGAATAATAAATAGTCACTTCATATTTTATGAAAAACATAGTCATTTTCTGTATAACTAAAATAACATTCAATTAAATAAAACGTGTTACTGTTTTTATTTTTTATTGAATAAAATTATACGTAATTAATTTATAATATCGCCATAAGAGCCAAAAATAACATTTCGTCCTTTTTATGCTTGTGATAATTTTCAACTCGTTAAATAAACATACTGTCAAAAACTTGGTGGAATAACAATTGGTAAATTTCAGTTTTTTAAATGCTATTGCACCAATTATTTCATTTCATAACTTTGTAAAATATTTACTTTTAATCATGACCACACGGAGTAAAAAATATTTTTCAATAATGGTGACACATAACATTAATCTCAGATATTTTTACAAATGTAGGGTTATAATACAAAACGTACTATTTCCAAAACTCAAAATTTTCAGTAGAGTCAAATACTATAACAAATAACACAAACAAAATAACATTTGCATAAAAATATGATTTCTAATATGAAGAAGACAGTCGTATAGACATTTTATATTATAACTAATAAGATCAGTCGATTATTATGCTTGAATTATCCTATCTGGATACCTTACTCAATATTGCTAATTTTGTAAATAATACGTTTTGCACAAATATTGTTTTTTTAAGCAAAATATCTTTTCATTATATATCAATTGATTTCCATCACTTTAAAGATTTAAAATGTAAATTTTTCGGGGATTTTTTTTTCTGACTTCGCTCATCAGTTGAACCCGTTGAATGGCCAGAAGAAAAGATAATTTTTATCCTGTTTTTCTACCTTAAATTCTCTTACAAAAAAATGAAAAAGTATTAAAATTACTCTATAGTAAACCTTACTTTTAAGGTTACTGTTTTTTTAAAAATAATAAACAAGTTCATCTATACATACGTTCATATATAAATAAATATTATTTTATTTTATACATTTATTTTAAGCATTGTTAAATACTGTAAATTGCCATTTTACGAGAAAAAAATAGAATTTATAACACATATGATGCCATTATATGTTTATCCTATAGTCGATAACAATTTAAAATGCTAAGCTTGTCGTAAAATTCTTATGAACTAATAATTACTTCATCGGAATACAAAAATAAAAATAAAGATAATAGTTTACATATGAATTATGCAAAAATTATTTGAAATATTTCTTTGTAGAAATTGTTTAAATATTTAAAATATATATATGGTATTCGATAAAAATAATTATATCTATCTATAAATAATCTTTTAAGACTTTATTAAAACTCACAATACAATATTTTAAAAAATCTTAATATGTTGGGAATATTACTATTCAAATTTAACTTGACTTTTGAGCTTTTTCAAGTCAACTTACGAGTGTCACTAATGCATTCAAAATATTATTAAAAAAAGTGTTTTTTAAGTATGTACTCAATTAATTTTGAAGAAGGTAGTTTGCTATTTGAATATATATCACGTGATTTTTCACGTGACATATTAATTTAAACCATACAGTTTTTATACTAATATAGTCAGTCTAGCAACAAGTATAAGTATTTCACAAATATGAAAGTTTTTGCATGAAAGATATATACGGGTATTTTACATTGTTCAGATTGTTTTCCTTGGTATCTGTGTACAATATTTTTATAGACTTTGTCTCATTTGGTTTATTATTATTGTATGTCCAACGAAAGTAAACACAATGCCTACAAAACAAGTATCGCCCGCGGCAAAGAGATCACCAAAACAATGTTGAGGACTAATAATTATCACGTGGAAGTGAACCGGTGCTACGAGGACGAGTCGACCCGGTCGGTCACGAGACTGCCACCCAGGTTAGGTGGGATGGGAGCGCAGCGAGACAAAACCGATCGACCCGGATGTCGGGCTGAGTGGAAAGGTCAGCACATCACGCGCTCGAAGTATCAGGCAAACGCGCCTGTTAATAATAACCCGTTAAAGATCAACACTTTAACAACACATAAACACTTTTAATGTCCTTTGTCGTTCACGTAACTCAGATGTTTTATTATGTCGCATAAGAAGAAAATAAAATAATTTTACATAATATAATACAATATCGACTATGGATAAGAAACAGGACGTAACCTACACATAGAAAAATTAATTGAGTACTTGAAAAACATTTTTTTAAATAATATTTTGAATGCACAAGTGACACTTTTAAGTATATTGGGAAGCTTTAAAGTCAAATCACAAAGTATTTTTAAAAAAATGTGATTCCTATATCAGGACTGGCCAGCCCACGGCTCGTGGTCATATATGAGGATCTCAATTTCAAAACCTACCTAAAGACCATTTCTGTTTTTTTTTTCAAATTTTGATGCCAACTTGTTTCTATTTCAATATATACACAATCAATAAACTTCTGATTTCAAAACCTCTCTAAATACAGAGACAACGCATTATAAGAAACGTGTTTAGTCTCAAAACCTACTCAAATCCAAAAAGCCTACACCAGTTTTTTTGCACTTAACCAACAATTTTGGTTTTTTGAGCTAGGTAGGTTTTGAAACTGTATTTGTTAATGTTTTTTTAAAGTGACAGGTTGTTTGAAATGTATACGAAATGCATTGATTCTGTTAATGTGACTTTTTTGTTATTCAATACTGTTAAGATACCTCCATCTGTAGGTCATATGCTACACATTAGAAGCGGACATTAAAAAATAATCTCTGAAGACGTGAGTTACATTATACAAGAATATATTATTTGTTAAAATTACAGTCGAATTTTTAACTTTATACAAAATACTGAACCATTTTAAGTTAGCCACAGTTTGTAGTACAACAAAAAAAAACAATAAAAATGTATCATAAAATGAATGTTTCTTTTATAATAAAATAGTGTAATACTTGTATTGAAAACTCATGAAGGTCAATTTACCACAACAATTAGTTACCCTTTCAGCATTAAATAAAATCTTTTACAAAATTTTTATCTAGTTGCTAGCTACGCAAAGATATTTTAGTGTTACGAATAAGCAAGCATAGACGTTGCACAAAAAACAAAAATAAACAGAAAGTATTATAAAATACAATGACAGAAATAAAAACAGTAAATTATTATAATTAGACAATTGCATGACAGCTGGTCTCCAAGCCGGTATGTTATAAAAATAGCTTTTATAATTAATAACTTATTTTTTAAATGTCGTGTCCCAAAGAAATAAATAATGATTTACAACGAATTATTTCAATGAATAGTTTCTTTGTGCTAGCGGAAATACGTTTTTTTTTTTATTTGTATGTAATATTCGTGTATTATCCAGAGGTGGGCTTTAAGGGGCTTGGACGGACTCTCTCGAGCCTCTTGTTAATTTAAAAGGAAACAATATTTTCAGATCAAAATAGTAAATAACTACAATTTCACATTTATATATTATTAACGACCGTTTAAGTAAGCACAGTATTAACATTTAATAGTTTACGGTAAATTGTATACTATTTATATATTATAAGTGTATTAAGTTACAATCGATTACTTATACAAGTATTACATATGAGTGATCAAAAAATCTACTCCTTCCTCAGAACACCACACCGCAAATAGCGTTGAAATTGAGCGAGTCACTCGTTAACGTATTGGCAACTCACCGCTGGTGTTATTTACTTATATAATAATAAATTTAAACAGCATCACGTTTCAATAATAATGGTTAAACAATTTATGGCATAATAATGATTATAGGCAGTATAATCAAATTAAGTGTTTTTATTACACTTGTAATATATTTTATTGCTCTTTGCTTTTGACATTTTTAATGAAATGTTTAATCTATTCAAACTATTTAGCTTGCAAAAAGATCATCTTGATAAAAAACACTATAACACTTTTAATGAGGTCAAAATAACACTGTTCATATTTATGTTCTACTTTTTTTTATTAAGTCGATAGCTTTGTTAGCTTTAAGTAAAGTTTAAATTGTTAATACAACTGAAATAAATATTTAAAAGACGTATAACTAAAATACAGTGCAACTTTGACTTAATTAACCTTTAAACGCCCAGCAGTTCCGTACGGGACCAGTGATTATGGTACATTTCGCTATCGGATTACACTGGTTATGATAATAGTATTCAAAATATGAATATAAGCTTACATAAATGATGACTTTGAAATACCGATCCATAATTTTATTTTCAGTTTCGATGTATATCTTCAATATTTTTGTCATATTGAGTAATATAAACATCTGCGTTACAGGGTCGATTTTTGGAATATGCATTGTGTTAGGCGGACCGTAATAAATCAGCTTTTTCCACACCATAAAACATATTTCAATGTGGATACAGATTTTTTTCCATACCTAGAAAATTCTCTGTTTTTTTTGTAATTTTATGGTTTAAATTTTTAAAGTTTTCTCTTTTTTTTATCGTTTTAATTCTTTAAATTGAATGTAAACATGTGAAAAATTGTAAATAAAGCTTTTTTTAATTATAAACAATATATCTTGCTAATGCTTTTTATTTTACTCACATGGGCTGACTAGTTTCGGAGATATAATTATTTTTATAAAAGCTACTGGTCATGCAAATATTTCGCAAAAAGTCCACGGTCGTTTAAAGGTTAAAATAAAGTCTTACCGAATCAATTAACTAAACTAAAATTTATTAATTCTCTTATGTCATATTGACAGTTTATTGAGTCTCTTTTTATTTACAAAATACTATGACCCTAATTAAGATCAATAAATGCACATATTCCAGTAAACTTTACTATCGTTCTTGTACGCATACTTTGATTAATATTTTTAAATAAATTCTACGCGAGAATTCCTTTGCAGTCAAAGTTGAAGGAGAACTTCTTACAATCGCAGATATTGATGTTTCATTATTTCCATACGAATAAATCAAACACAGCACATACTCGCAAACATTGATTTTATTCAAACAATTTGCCTGTCAATAAAGAATTACGCAAGAATTTATAAGATCTTCCATTCAATTATAAATACATGAAAATTTAAATGTGATGTAACAATATTTAAGCAATATTGGATAATATTTTTAATTTGTTAATGCATATTAATTATTTCGTTTGATTTGACTGTTTTATATAAAATTTTCAATCGTCAAATGCTTCCGTTTTTGTCCATTTGGCTACTTCAAGTCTTCAAATTAAAAATTGCCTACATTGTCTTAACCTTTTGGCTGTCGTAGAAAAAAAATACGTTTGTACCTAGCACGCCAGCTATAATTTACAATTATTAATTTAATTAGTTTTTGACGAGGTAACTCGTCTCTGGCGTATTGAGCACGAAATGTTTGATGAGATATGTCGTCTGTGGCAGCCATCCAATTATGTCTATTTACCTTATCCTTATTCTATTTCTATTTTTTTTTCACGTTCACTTCTAATGTAGAGCAAACGGACTCCTAATGGAGTATTTATCTCAACAGATTTTTTCTGCAAGAATTTTTTATTACTCAATTGCTCAACTTCCTATTTACGTATAAAGTAGAAAAAGGATGATGGGAATAGTGATAAGGTACTCATTCTCATTAGGCTCTATTATTATGAGATCACAGGCATCCATGTCTTTTGAGTACCACATTCGGATCTTAATACTTTTACCAATCAACCACAAAAATCTGTGAAAGAAAATTGGATACTCTGCATACAATAAATTACGGAAGCTTACGAAAAATAATATCAAACGTTGGTAAGAAAAAAAACTTACTAAAATGAGTTAAATATATACGAATTCTTTGTGTGGAATAACTCAGTCGGTTAATTGTTTATATCAGTTTGCCAACAAAGCATTTATTTGTAAATACAGCTATTATTAATGCTGGCAATTGTCGCTGTATACTTATTTTAAACTCTTATTTATGTCATATTGGCATTAATGTATCAATTTAATATTATATTATATATGTAACATAAAATATCGATACCAGAAGCTTTATCTTAAAAGTTTAAATTTTTCATTTGTTGTTTACTCAGAACTTAAAATATGTTATTCGCCAACTTCTGCCACAATAGTGACAATATGTCATAAGTATCTTTTAACAAATATTTTCAAAATTAAGACACTCTGATTACAAGAGTTGACTTTTTTTATTCTGAACTAGCTGGTTCCCGGCAAGCGTTGCAATGCCACTCAAAGAAAGAAAATGTTTGTGTTTTAATTGTGTTTATTGAAGTGCATGTTTTATTTTTTTGTCTGTTTGACGTTTGCTACCGATTTTCTGTGGTACGACACACGTGCTACCTACTGTAAGTGAATTGCATTATAAACTCAGCGTAAGTGCAAGCATACGTTGTCAAAATGAACTGTATGGCAGACATACAAACATTGATTTTTATATATAAGACCCACTGTTAGCTAATTTTACAATGCATATAAACTCCCCGGAAGTGCAAGCAAAGAGTTTGTCAAAGTTTTATTGCAATTGGATGAGCGGTGTGCCAACGCATACAATACAAACAAACAAATATTCATTTTTATATATTAGATTATTCCCCTAATTTTGTGTGTAGCTATTTTTCAATAAATAATTATATTAAACGATGATACGTTCTGATTTAGCAATATTTGAATGTTTCAATAATGTTATCAATTCAGAATCTATACTCCACAAAGAAGTGTTACTGCCGATGTATATGCTATTTTTGTTTTGTTTTTATCACATTTTTTACCGAGTTCATGACTCTTAAAATAGACAACTACAATATAAACTTGACTTGTTCCCTATTTTTTACCGACGATCCGCGCTCAAGGTAAATATTTTTTTACAACAATAATTGAATAATAGTGATAATTTTATAATGTACATCTTAAATATAATATTGAGTTACAAGTAAACGGTGTCATTAATTTTAATAGACTAATGATGTCATAAAACGTCATTATCGGCTAGCATTAATCTTCTCACGACATTTGTAATGTTATATGAATTATAGAGTATATTTTTTGTTTCGATACTTTAATCCCACGGTGTATTCAATGCAAAGTCGGTTGGAAATTGAATGATGTTCAAAAACATGTTCTTCAATCATCAGTGTTTGAAATCATCTGACGAAAAATATACGAATGTTTCATAATTGCATCCAAACATAGCTGGGCTGCACATGGCGAATTTTCATGAGATATCATACATTTCTTACATTAAAATATGTTCCCGTAATTGAGTTTTCCATTTTATATTCAAATTATTTTGTTTCAAAATATGTAAACTTAAAAACACTTAACTGAAAAGAATATTTTGCGTCATAAACCTTATCCAAAGTAGTTTTTATTCAAAAATACTAAATAACCCTTATGTTGCCATCGTTATATTTCATACATCTTTGTTTTATTACTAATGTAAATCTGTAGCAAGATGATGTCATCAGGATATGTTAAAATACAAGCCGTATAAATTTTATGATTCACAATTTCAGAGCTTTAGTGTTACAGAAATATTGGAATGCTTTATATTGTACAGTCAAGTTAATTTTATTTTCATATTGAAGATTATTTATTGAGTAATCACCATAATACTATAACTTTCATTTATCAAGAAGAGACAATATGCCAATACAATCTGCTCTAGAATATATCTGTTTATAGCTTATTTCTTCTTCTTCTTTGGCCATGTTCGCTCCCTATGTGGAGCATAGGCACCTCCATATTTTCCTGTCTCCCGCCAATTGCTTTGCTTCCTCCCATGACATGCCAGCATCCCTCAGTTCCGCCGTGTACATCCTATGGATAGTACCCGACGAATTTTCGGGGTGCCGGAATCCCACAGGTCGAAAGAAGAGGCAGGCAGGATTGAGGCTTTCCGGAGGCATCCGCAGCACGTGACCCAGTTATAACTTACTCTTCATTATTCATTTTTTTGTATCATTTTAAATACTATATAATACTGCATTTATTTTTCTCCCGTATTTCCGAATTCAAATATATATAGGCGAATAAAATTGATCGATTTGTCTATTCTGAATGACATACAATTCATCACTTCTGTCTATGAAAGAATAGTTCCATTGTGTTTGTGACGGCTATTGAATATAAAAAATACTACAGTAGATGTAACAAAAAGATGTTGACGGCTGTTTTTATATTTATTTAACTTCCACAATCCGTATAAGAAATAAATAACTTGCAATTATCGAGCTAATATATATCCATACAAGGGAAACGTGTTTTAAAGTAAGATGCTTTAAGTAAAAAATAAACTATAAAAGCAATTCAATTCAGATTCACCCAGTGATCATAAAAAAAATATTCATTACCTGTCGTTTGATAATTCAGAGGGGAATCTAATTTTTGACTGAACGTATAATTTATGCTTTTTAACAATGGTGAATTTCATTACGTCAATTCAATAAATTGAATTTGAATCGTACAAATTATGTACATTCACACAAGTTTTGTCACTAATAACCAGAGTGTTGCCTTTCAGTATCTTCGGGCGGTCAAATGCACTTCAGTAAATTACCTTATTGACACATTTATTTCATATATAAAAACGATACATCTATAACGTCAGTTCAAGTTCATCTATACACTTAAACGCCTGAAAATTCCAAAAGGTAAAGCACGTGTCTTTAGTGACAAAGTTAGTGTGAATTACATAATTTGAACGATTCAAATTTGATATTGAAATCCCACCAAGTAAGTACCTTCAGTCGAAATCTTAAATTATATCAATGAATTGATTTATATAATTTAAGATTTTGACTGAAGGTGCTTGGTGGAATTTTAATATTATTTCACGGAAAGTATTTGAAGTTCAAGAGGAAATTGTTTAAAGCGTCAGTTCAAGTTCATCCGTGCACTTGAACGCCTGAAGATGCCGAAAGGCGAAACCCAGGTCGTTAGTGACAAAATCTGTGTGAATGTACATAGTTTGAACGATTCAAATTTAGGATTGATTTATATATGTGGTTTGAAAGAAATAGACGTATGTGATGTTTAAACCTCTTTACACATTATCTGCTACTAAAAATTACATCATATTAAAAAAACGTGATAAGCAAACTTATAGTGCTTTCGTAGATTCACTCTTCTGCCCTCACCCTCTCTGATAGGAGACGATTAAAAAATAAATATTAAGCCACGTTACATTGAGAGCGAACGTGGTTAAAATAAAAATTCAAAATCAATCAGTTCAATTTAATAAAGAAAGAAAAAAAAACTATTGATTTACACTCTCGTTATAGAATATTTATTATTCACGCGTCAAACAACACGCGCAGATATTATCCAACATCCGTTGTAATTATCACTGTAACATTTTTTTTATCGTAAGCTTAATTGGTATAACTTTCAAACGTATAACAGTTACAGTATTTTTTGCAACCAGTCTGTATGCGTTCATTTCCTCAACAAGTCGAGCTGGTAAGTAGTTGATGGATTGAAAAAAATGTTCATTGAAAACTGAAAGTCAGGGTTGCGCCAATTAATTACGAAGTTGCGTTGACTGTAAGGTATGTGGATGTTATGCTATTTATAAATCGCAATTGTACGAGGATGATTATTTCGAACTGTTCTAACTATCGATCATTTTTAAAAGAATGGGTATGCTATTAAATACTATTATTTTTAACATCAGACTTTATTTGTATATTTTTAAGCGTTGATGAACTTCACAGCTCTCAACCGACCTAAATTAATAAAAAAAAGACGACTTTATAAACTAAACGCTTCTTTTGACCTTGAAATTCATTTGACATTAAAACAACGACGAATTGTTGGTGTATCTTCTTACGGTGTCGTTGATATTAATAATTGATGAACAAACATACTAAAAGTGATTTTTCATACAAACACAGAGCTTGGGAAATGATGATTTGAATGTTGGAGAAATTACGGTTTGCTTGAATGTGTTAACTTTATAATTTAATTTTTATACGAAAAAACCTCTTTTGAACAAGAATTGTGATTTCCATTCATAGATTTTATTACGGACTATATTACTATAGAACCGATATTATTATTTTATTTCTTTTAGGAATGTTATCATTTCACTCTTTTGAAGCTCGAAGATTGTTTTCAAGCTTAAAGCATTTTTCTCATCTCTTTCGGTGCCGAGTTATTAATCCTGAAATTTTCATGACTATTAATTTACATGCTCCCAATTTATTCTTACGTGGGCGAAACTATGAGCAAAAACTTTTATTTCTAAGAACTTATACCTCACTTAGGAGGTGTGAGTTACCAGTTCCTAGGGCCGTTCGATTGATCAACTCATTGCCTAGAGAAGTGGACATTTTTAGTGATAGTATTTGTGAACTGTTTGCTAAATTTTACTATTTTATTTCTTGATTTTTCATTTTGATTTTGATGTATCATGTAGTTTTATTTTATATTTTGTCTCTTTATATTTGGCAAGTACATGGCGAATTGGCGTCAGCTGTTATTTCATGTACTATAATTTTATTTTTTAACAATAAATATTATTAAACGGCATTTTTCAAAATTTGTGACGAATCACTTTTTGTTAGTGTTTTATTTTATTATATAACAGATTACCATTGTGTATTAGCATTTTTAAGATTGTGTATGTATTTAATTATGTATTCATTTCACAGTTTTAAATTTTCATTAAATATATTTAGCTTTTGTTATTGATTAAACTGTCATAATGACCGAACAAAGAATTATGTCAACGCATATACAGACACCAAACCTGATTATTAAGTATACAGAAAAATAGCATTACATATTATTGATATTAATTGCAGTGTGACTGCACTATTCTCTCATCTTAATTAAAAGGGGGTTAATAGTTATGATTTCAGAGTGTTGAAGAAATCTGAAAATGTTTATTTTACTTCGCAAAAATGTGCATTCCATTTCTTCTCATTTCTTCCTTAAGTAATAAATTTTATGGTAACTAATATTTTTTTTTGTTTGTTTCAGACCATGCACGATGTTGGCATTGCTGGCGGTATGCCTGAGTGTCGCACACGCGCAATCCGCGGTGCGTCAGCAAGGCTTCGATTTGAACGGATATGCTGCTGCGGTCGCGCCAGCAGAGCTCAGGCGGGCTATCACTGCAGCCCTTAGCGCTGAAAAGATCGACAGGTGATTTTTTTTTATTATGTTTGAGGATTGAAAAAAAATGGTTTAATATTAAGACATCTGTTTCCACCAAGAATAACTCTACATGTCACATTTACGCGCACATTTAACGTTGCAATTTAGTAATTTAAGATTTCGACTGAAGGTGCTTGGTAGAATTTCAATATTAAATTTGAATCGCTTAAATTATGTACATTCACACAAGTTTTGTGACTAACGACCCGGGACTCGTCTTTTCGGCATCTTCATGTGTCAGTAAATAAGTGTTTCGTTGTATATAAGAAATAAATGTATTACTAAGTTTATCACCTGAACGTCAGTTCAAGTTCATCCGTGCACTTGAACGCCTGAAGATTCCGAAAGGTAAAACCCGGGTCGTTAGTGACTCAACTTGTGTGAGTGTACATAATTTTAAAAGTGCAATTTAGTGTTGTAATTTTACTGTTTCAAATAATAATATATTTTTTAATACACATAATAAAAAAGAACCAAATATAAATACATACTGTCAAATACATTCTTCTGAAGTTTTCATATTTTGATAGAGAACTACTAATAATTACTAGTATAATCGACAAGTAAGAATTTTCATTTTTATGAGGCGCAATTTTCGGTATCGTAATAAATATATTCTTCTGGAAATTTTCAACATATGTAATTACAAAACTGTTAATCGATTGCATTAAAAAAAACTTGTTTGTATATTAGTTATATCTGTATCTCATAATCAGAACATTATCAATTAATGCGCAAACCATCGGATGATGAATATAAATCATCATGAGTTTGGAGGACAACAACTATGTATCAATTTCCTATTTATACATTCACCATTTGTGGCTTTGGAAAAAGCTCATTAATAATCATCTTACTTCATTTATTGCACCAGCAAAATGTATATGAAAACATTGATTTATAACAGCAATACCTCAAACAGCATAGAATATTTTTTTTTCAAATATACAACAAATAAAATATACAATCAATGCGAGGCGATTAAAGTACAAGAAAATATATTTTAGTGTTGGTAGTGATAAAGACATATGTTTTTTATGATTTCTAGCCTACGCTTTTCAATCGATACCAGAAGTCATTAAACTGTCTACAGAATAATATAACTGGAACAATAAATGCATATTTATCCTAACCGTGACATTCAATTCTAAATAGAAAAACTTACTCCCACATTCATCAGTGTTTGCTGCATAATATTATTTTTCACATTCGTTTTTTGTCAACAAACACAGACAGACAGATTTTTGTGACAGTTGTTTGATGAAAACACCTATGTTTAATATTAATTAACATTATTTATTTATATTAACAAACTATTGTAGAAAAAAACTTAAAAATGCTATTTTGTCAAGGACATTATTTTGTAAAAAGGCGACTTCTGATCTAAAAAAAACAGTTATTTGTATGTTGCAATACAGTTTTGTAAATCTTCTAGTAAGCATAGTATTTTTATAATTTTTTCTTGTGTATAAACAATCAGCGGGAAGAAAATTTAGTGATTAGTTAAATTT
The DNA here is from genome assembly GCA_031772345.1 of Himalopsyche anomala. Lineage (NCBI taxonomy): Eukaryota > Metazoa > Arthropoda > Insecta > Trichoptera > Rhyacophilidae > Himalopsyche > Himalopsyche anomala. The sequence goes on from CM062840.1 coordinate 18,823,154, forward strand.
AGTTAACGAAATCGATTATTTTCGTAGATTTTGCATCTTTTTATGTTGTTCATTGAACATATTGTTTTCAGATAACTTTTCCGTTTTAATTGAGTCATAATTTTGCATTAACTGTATAGTTTAGAATTTTACATATACCTACTTGCATCAACTGTATATTCAGAGTAATATCTAAAGGTAGAAAAAGTGATATCTCGTTTATTACGTAAACTTATATTTGGTGCAAATATTGATAAATTTACACCAAAAATATAAAACATTAGCATTTTATATCACTTGGTTAAAAAAATCCAATTTTTTATTATGTTTGTAATTACCATCAGTCACCACTTAAAATTTATTAATTTTTGATTATTTTTTAATTATATGTTAGAGGTGTTACGCATTTTAATTTTGTGTAATTATAGAATCACTTATACTGTAATTTGTAAATAGTTTTCAATGTTAATTGTTGTTTAAACCTTTTCATTTCAATTCATTTTTGTATAAATAGCACTTTTTATATATATTTCTTATCAGTTGATAATGCTCGCAATGAGCGAAACCGGTCCTGATCTTTTAAATAATGTGGAATAGAGTACAAAGGAATACTGTGTTTTTATTAAAAATATAAAGATCTTTTTTTTAATACAGCTACTATAATCACAATAGAAATATATACAAGTGATAGAAAGTTAACGTTAGTTGATTTCATTCTTGATCTAAGTCTCTACGCCCACTTATCTTTTAAATATGAATGCCTCCAAACAAGTCATGTCACTTGGCATTTTTTTTAAATAGCTTGATTCATGACACAAGTGTATTGTTCATTGCCATTATTAAAGTCAGCGCAAAAAATGTTTCATTTCAATATCAAGTATACGTACCAACTCATTGAATAATTCATTAGCACGTTTTTGATAACTAATATTTATATTTGAATACAAAGAAGCGTGTGGTAGACCTACAAAATTGTTTTTAAGGTTGATCAAATGTTCTGAAGAATGATTGTGTGACCCAAACTAAGATAACTTGACTGAATTACTAATATCTTAATCCAGATTAAGTAGAATCCAGAAATATCCAAAATACAGTTAATAATAAGTTTTAAAGTCGTTAATGATAAATAAACATAAAAAAGTTTTTTTTATTTGTTAATTTTTTTTTTCATATCCGCTCCCAATGCGGAGAAAATGGACTCCTAATGGAATTTATCTGAACAGAAGTGTTTCTACGAAAACTGTTGATTACTCAGTTGCTCAACCTCTCTTTTTCTGAAGAAAGCAGGAATAGAAGGATAGGGCTAGGACAGAACTATTGGTTAATTAATCGCTCTTGATACGCCCCGTTTATAGGATAGGATGAGTAGGAGGGGGGTATTCAAGACATTACATACATCCATGCCTTCGAACAGAAATTCATAAATCAATTGAAAAAACAATTTATAAAACTGTCCGTAATGGGATTCGAACCCGTGACTTCCGTAACCGAAAACAACGACGTTGACCACTTGACCACACAGGTGACAAGAATAAGAATAAGAAAAACTCTAAAATTGTTTTTTAATAATTTTATTCGAAAAACAACATTTTTAAATGAATTGTTTGGATTTTTTTATTAAAAATTTCTAAATCAAATAATGTATTTGATTGATTTATAGGAATTACCAGCAATAATTCTGAGTACATTTTGTCCTGAATTACTACTTACTGAATTTACTAAAATTATGTACTGAAAATATGTTTAATTTTAAGACTTGATAAAATGAAAAAAATATGTCCCTCTTCTTCTTCTTTGGCCATGTTCGCTCACTATGTGGAGCATATGGCCGCCACGCGGCACCTCCATATTTCCCTGTCTCCCGCCAATTGCTTTGCTTCTTCCCATGACATGCCAACATCCTTCATTTCCGCTGAGTACATCCTATGGATAATCCCGACGGACTTCAGGGCGCCGGAATCCCAGAAGTCGAAAGAAAAAGCAGGCAGGATTGAGGCTTTCCGAAGGCATCCACAGCACGTGACCCAGCCAATTCCAACGTCTCTCCATAACTACTAACGTGACAGGACGCTGTCTTGTACGCTCCCTTATCTCTGAAAGAAGTTTCAAACGATTTAATGAAATACTAAATATTTTTATTTATTTATTTATTAGGTCACGTCAGCCTCAACAGCCATGCACGGAATCAGGTGGACCTCCATGTCCACCTAGCAAATACCGAAGCCCAACCGGTGAATGCAACAATGTCCGACACCGGTCTTGGGCAAACAGAGGAGATGTCTTGTTGAGATTGCTCAAGCCTGCCTATGCTGATGGTAAGGAAAAATTCACACAAATTAATATATTATAACAATAATTACTGAAGCAATAATTATAAGTCATTTGAATATTTAATAATGGCACAATTGTTGCTTTCGCATACGATTAACTGTTAAATATTTAATTTACCTTATATTATACGTATCTTAATATTGGTGTACTGTACACAAACTTACATACATAGAAATGGTGAGTTGCATATCGGCTCTGAAAAAGAAAAAGGACGTAACCCACAGTTTTTTCAAAACAGGTTTTTTCGATAATCACCATGTATCAAACTTGATGAGCAAGCTACAAATGGAGAATTAGTATCTATATTTACCTTTTAAGTTTAAAAAAGATGACCTTGTAAAAAAATAAAACCAAGAAAAAAGACTGAAATAAAGGTTTTTCTAGACAATTTCTTTAGTAAATATTAGAATTTGTCTCCGTGCACTTAAAAGTTGTGTATAATTCATAATTTACATATGGCCCAAAATCATCAAAACACGTTTTATGCGCCTCCTGTAAAAGTTACGTAAGTAATGTGTGGGTTACGTCGTTTTTCCTTTCCACAGACGATATAGATTGTTAACAATCAACAAATATAATATTTTTTTTTGCATACCTTTTTCTTTGCGGTAAATTCCAAAAGCTTTATTTACATGAAAAGTTTAAATTAAGCTTAAAAAATAACAAATTGTATATATACAGTAATATTACTGAAACAGCATGCTCCATGGGGGCCACAGAAAAAATAATTTTAGGGGATCCGCAGAACAGTTTTGTGGGGCCACGGGCAAATATCCACAAACTCAAACACAAATTTTGAGAAATTCGTAAACTTTTAGTTTTTAAAAATTGGGAATTCTGGAAATACCAAAAAAAAAGGTTTCGCGTCCCAAAAAGGTTGAGAAACTATGCTTTATATAATCGTCTTTTGTGGCATAATGGTAAGAGTATTACTCTAGTGAGCAGATAGGTCTTAAATCCAGGCGATAACATAATATGACAAAAATCAATTTAACATATACAATTTAGGGCATAGCTGTTTTTTCTCTTCTCGCGTATGTAATTATCAACTGCAGCGCCAAATATTTATCTCTCAAGTAAAAATAGCTACCTCGATTTTTTCCAAAAATAATTTTGAATGATGGCCAGGAGTATTTAAGGAGCAATAACCCAAAACTTATCTACGTTCGTATTTATTCTCTTAAAAATAAAATTGCTGCCTTTGGTTCACTAGAAGGTAAATTAAGATAATAGTCAAACCAAATACGAAATAATGATTAAAAAATGATTAGTTTATTGACAGTAACCTATTATATTATTTGTTATGAGTTCTTAATTTTCATAAATTATTTTTTTAAATTTATAGCTAAAAGTCGTGTTGAAATTCTACACAAATATTTGGTGAGAAAAAATATATCGAAATTTATTACTTATCACTTTTAGGGTGTTCACTGTCAATACTTGGTGGAAAGGCATTATATTAATAAAAACACAATAATCCTTTGTACTTCATTCCACTTTATTTAATATGTCAGGACCGGTTTCGCTCATTACGAGCATCGTCAACTGACGACAGTTGACGATGCTCGAAATGAGCGAAACCGGTCCTGACATATTAAATAAAGTGGAATGAAGTACAAAGGATTATTGTGTTTTTATTAATTTATTACTTATACATTTAATTGACCGTTTTAAACATTCAACAAAAACAACAGTTTTTTTAAGATTAAAATAATCATATTTCATTACTCGATTTGTTTTTATTTTGGAATAATAAAAAATAATACATATATACTGCACATTGATACTTTGATAATAAAAATGTCCAACATCGATTTTTAATAATGCCTTGAACGATACATAATTAAATTAATTAAAATATTAATTGCTTTTACATAAAAGTAATTTTTTTAATATTATTACTGCAAAAAAAAGGTCAACTTTATTTTATAATTGATGATGAGTTTGTTTTATTAAAGTTTTAACGAAATAATGCAAATATTTAAGTGTGATAAAGTCATGTGCTAGAGTTTTTTGCAAACAATAAATTAATTTTCCTTATAAACATATGAATAACAATTTATTACCGCTAGAGCACGTGTTTACTTTACAATGTTTTTTTTTTTGTATCAATTATACGAATATTATAAATTTGGTATATCTTCATCAGGAATATTAATGTACACATTTCAGATGATGATAACGTACGTATGATGTTTATACTCATGATTCGTAATATAATGCCTTAATTTTATTATCATCACAATATGTCATTTACGTGACCTTTTTTTAAATAACTTCTCTTACACAATACATTAGAACTTCGATAAAATGGACTATGTGTCCGCTATGAAAAAAAAACGCCACAATACAATCTCAGTTAAGTGTCTTTGACTGTTAAATATTGCTATAATAAGTTTCTTTAAATCTTTAATTCATCTAAAAGTTGTATGCTATCGAATAAAAATAAATAAACAAACATTTTTAAGAATAATAAACACTTCGATTGCATGTAGATATAAAGTTTAAAAAGTTTTATGACATAAAATCATTAATCAGATATTTCTGTCTATTAAATCGATGTAAGTTATATCAAAGTTCTACTATATAATAGTTAATATATATTTGATTACAATTTTTCTTGACGTCATCGAATAGGCGAAATCGCGGACCGACATTCATTCCTATGAACCTACAGAATTTTTTATTTTTTTTTAAACCATGTCCGCTCCCGATGCATATGGACTCCTAATGGAGTTTATCTCAACAGAAGTGTTTCTACGAGAACTGCTTGTTACTCAGCTGCTCAACCTCTTTTTTTCCAAAGAGAGTAGGGATAGAAGGATAGGGCTAGGACAGAATTAGTGGTAAGCTAATCGCTCTCGATACGCCCCGTTCATAGGATGGGATGGGTGAGAGGGGGGAATCCAAGACATCACATACATCTATGCCTTTGAACAGAAATCCATAAATCGATTGAAAAAATCAACTTATAAAACTGTCCGCACCGGGATTTGAACCCAGGCCCTCCGTAGCCAAAGCCAACAACGTTGACCACTCGACCACACAGGCGGCAGAAAATATTATCAACTATAGATTATTGCAGTGTGTATTTTACTCAGCCCACTTCACTTTTACGATACTTCAAGCATGTATAACATCTTGAACTTAATGTTTTCTAAAACACTTGGCTCATTTAACTTCTCAAGAGTTCACATCTTCCATTGAAACGTTACATTAAAAAGGTGACAAAAAAATGTTATGATCATTTTAATACCGGCTGCTTGTTTACTCCACTCATTTATAATTGCGATTTTTTAAATTGTATTGAATTTCACAGATTCAAGTTATTTTGATTCCACGCTGACATTTCACAAGAAATTGATTGTACATATTTAATGCAAATACTCATATGGGAAAATACATTTAATCGACCATGAACTACATAGTACTGTTAAAACTTGCTCCAGGATGCAGTCGACACTTATCGATCTCAACTCGATATTAAAATTACAAAGTATTGGGAAAACAGAAAAATTAAATATCACTGAGATACGGATGTTTTTTTTTTACAAGCATATAAAAAATGCAATCGTACTTTAAACATTTTATTGTTTAATTATACGTAAATAACCGGTTTTACTTTGTGAAGTACTACACAACCTAAAGGCTAATACTAATCACATTTTGTGTTAAAACACTACGTTCATATGATACCAGGAACAAAGTTTTCTTTCCTTCATATGTGTGTATATAAAGGTAATATTTTGATTCACATAACGGGTGGTGATAAAAAAGATATACTTAAAGGCTTAATACTTACTGAAAATTTTGTTTTTTTCTGCGATAAATCGTTGTCATCTTTCAGCGGTTATTATATTTTTAAAAATCTACAGAACCCACTGAAATTTATTTATTTTAATAATGAAAGACAGATATTTTCATAAAAATGTCCAAACAAGATGAAGAATTCTTTGTATCATAAAAGTAAGTTAATTAAAGTAATTAAATTCTAACAACCCATACCGGTTTTATTTAATTATTATTTATTACCTGATATTTATTATTAAATTATTTCTGATAAATATCTACACTGCAAAACAGTGAATAATTAAGCATTCCGTGTAAACATTTACATCTAGAAGGCGTTTACGTAAATTCGTCTGACAAAATTCTTACAAACTTGCTTTCAAAGTTGCCACACCTGCCCCAGTTCTCCGATTGGTTTAAGAGCCATTTTCACGCCGTTTCTCGGAACACCGTTGGCAAACCTTTCTCGTGGAAAACAATTTTAGATAAATGCAATATTCGCAACGATTTTGCACCAGGTTTATCTTTAAGAGAAGAAAGGTACAGACACTTCTTGGTATCTTTAATACATTATATTAACGCATTATTATGTTTATGTAAAAGCAAGTAAAATTTTATTGAAAACTGTATTGCTTAAAAAAAGCTATTATTTATTTAATCTCAAAGGTTTCACAGTGATTTAAAAATGAATGAAAATAAAACAAATCATTATTAAAACATTACATTTTTTATGCTACACTTAAAATAACATACTGACTTGAAAAATCACTTTATCACGTTACGTATATCAATTAATTACTATTTCTGTTCATATTTTGACAACTGTTACATCAACGCTATTGTTAGTTTTATATTGAACATGGATTCTAAAATGTTAGCTTTGTATATATTCTAAAATGTTTATTCGATAGATCAATCATATTATACGATAGTCCATAGAACCTGAATTTTCATACAATAATATTTTAATTGATTTATGATTTTTTACTTATTTCTATTGTGTTTTCTTCACTTGAACTGATTCACATAAATAGTTTTAAGTTAAATGACCTTTTTATATTTTTATTATCTGATTATTTATTTGTTTTTATATTATTTATTTGTTTGGTACGCAAATCACAACTGCCGCTAACTAAATAATACATAAAATATAATCAATTACATCAACTTATTTTAATTTCCATTCAATAATACGTGTTTTGAAAATCAAACCTACGATACTATATAGAAACCATCGGCCTTAATTGCTAATTTTATATCAATAACTTTTTTACGAAAAACTTTATTCATGTATTATGTATAAACGATCAAAATGGAATAATTCCAACAGATATTTTTGATTTAATTTTACATTATTCAGGTTAAGCTACTTAATCACATACGCAACTACGCATTTAAATTAATTGTTGCCCCATTTACAATTTTAATCAATAAGTTAATTCAGTGTAATTTTAATTTTATTAAAATAATACTTTATTTAGTATATCAGTAATAGCTGACCGCAGAAACAATATTAATATATCACCTCTGTAGAATTTCATTAAACACTCTATTGAAATATGTTGGATGTTTATTTTAATGACTGAAAAATAATAATTCACTATTCACCTACTTTCTTTGCCGTCTAAAGTGCACACATGCAAACGTTCGTTTTCTAAGTCTTTTCAAAAAATTACACACACAAAAAAAACAACACTAGACTAGGAAAGGAAATCGTTTCGGTTAAGTGTGTCGTTGAATATATTAAAATCAATACAAAAATTATTTAATCTATTAGACAGAAATAAGTAACCTTTTCTTATGTTAGCATTATAATTATTTAAAATTTACCTTAAAAATATGAGTTAATATCTTACATATGAGTGTAGTTCTTGCAAATACGGGTTATTCCAAAACGGTTAAAAAATGAAACATGAATTTTATTTTAAAAAACAATGTATGTACATTTTAAAAGTATTTTTAGTCTTACACTAATTTGGAATGATATTTTGGATGTTTTGAAGTCATGTTTGAGACTGATTTCGAAAAATACTCAAAATTTATTTTTATCTACTAAATTACATTCATAGTTCTAGTTTCAACAACTTTGAAATAAGCCGGGTTATTACCCTCATAGTAAACATATATTTTTTTAAACCATGCCCGCTCCCAATGTGGAGCATATGGAATCCTAATGGAGTTTATCTCAACAGATGTGTTTCTACGAGAACTGATTGTTACTCAGTTGATCAACCTCTCTTTTTCCAAAGAGAGTAGGAATAGAAGGATAGGGCTAGGACAGGACTAGTGGTTAACTAATCGCTCTCAATACGCCCCGTTCATATGATAGGATGGTTGGGAGGGGGAATTCAAGACTTCACATACACCCATGCCTTCGAACAGAAATTCATAAATCGATTGAAAAATCAATTTATAAAACTGTCCGTACCGGAATTCGATCCCGGGATCTCCGTAACCGAAGCCAACGACGTTGACCACTCGACCACACAGGCGGCAATTTATACATACGGCATAGCATATATTAAAATTGTAAAATTAAGAACGGTAATTTTTTAGACATTATTATTTACTAATATTTGACATGCGAGTGTATGTTTTAAGCCTTACATTACAATGTTCATATTTTCATTATTAATTAACGTTGACTGTTTAATACGTGAAAAATAAAAATACTACAAAAAACACTATTCGTCATCGACTTGGCTACAACAATGACAATAAACATTTTGGTTTAAATATATGTTTATGTTTTATATTAAAGTATTTCATAGTTATAACATATTGTTTATTTATTGTTTGCCAACTACTGACTCAACAGAATATATGTAAAATTCTTACATAGAAATCATATATACAACCAAAATAGGTTGTACAGATTTGTAACTCGACTGATGCTGACTGACACTCAATAGTATAATATAATATAATATAATATATAAATGGATTTTATCTTACACATAAATCTTCTAAAACCATACTTTTAAATCGTATGTTAATAGAATAATAAATTGTATCCATTCCAGTTGTATTGCCAACATGACAGCTATAAAAAGCTTCTGTGATATAATATCTTTTATTTCATTACCATTCAATATTCAAATCTACTCCTTATAAGGTGTACCTATAGGTCCATAATATTCTGTATTCATTTGTACAGATACGTTATTGCAACATTTTTTTATACAGAAAAAATATCATTTATTTACAATATGTATATTGGTGTATTCGCTTTGACAACGCATTGTATTCTATTTTAAAATCGATCATTGACTTTTGCAGACGAATTGATGCAGAGATCTAAATAATTCCCAACAGTGGTTTTTACAAATATACATAATAAATAATTTAATTTTGGTCTTCCTTCCTTTCATATTTTGTAAATTCAGTTATTATTTCGTTTTTTGGGTGGGATAAGAACTATTTAAATTTAAGATTTGCACACGTGTGTTTGTGATATCTCTTCTCTCGTATTGATATCTAGCAACTGTAATTTAAAAATAAGACATCAGTTGCTTTGACCGGAATGATAGGTATATTTTATTAATATTAAAAAAAACATGAAATAATGTTAATGATTGAAAGACTGTAAATCCAGAAATCCCAGGATTACAAAAAGGGTCCATGATTGGATGGCCTATCTAACAGATAAGTTTTTTTATATAATATTTTGAAAAATCAATCTTTTTTAATTTTGTTATCAAACAGTGCTAAATAAGTAAAACATTTTGTCTTCGGACAGTAATATTTTAAAACAATTTAGGGTGGTTATTTATACTTTTCTGTTATTACTCAATATTTTTTTTATTCCGTTATCACCGTCACCATGATATTGCTTCTTCTAATTATCTCATCTATTTTAGACACTTCGAAAACTTGAAAAATGCATTAATGACTTTCATAATACATATATAAGATTATTCAATCCCTTTATAATTGTAATTTGTACCCGGTGTTGTAAATAAAACTATATTTTATTTAAAACTGTATCATTTTCTAATAATATGCAATAGTAAAGGTGAATAATTAAACACAATATGGTACTAAATCGTTAAGGAATGTGTTGAGAGTTCATACTTATAATAAATTCACGATTACTAATAATTATGACGAATATTTTTCTTAACACAAAAAGAGCATTTTACAGTTGTTCTTTGCGAAACAAAAGAATTGCACATTCCAGTAGGCGTTGCTAGCATTTGTTTCTATTTCTCTTAATAAATTGATGACCCAAATTTGGCAATACCGTTCTAAAATAGTTCATCAATTGTTTCGTACAGCTAAAATTTGTAATCTATTTAATTGCTTATAAACGCAGTTAAAATACGCGCATTGCAAATCGATGCAATTTATTTAATTAAATATTTTGAGAGAATTTTCATTGAAAATAGATGCCACGGTTATGTTTGAAATAGATCTGACATAATCGACGATTATATTTATAAATAGTTATGTAGGAATGTTGAAATTGATATTCTAGTATCATTTAATAACATTGTCGGCAGTGGATTAAATCATCCGTTCATTCTAGAGTTGCGTCTTTGACTTATTTGTCGTTATTGTAGAGACTTTTTTTAATATAATATATAACCTTCCCCACCAAGTATTTTCAGTGAACACTTTAAAATTGATCTGAAATATGAAATGATAATAAAACCAGTGTTTAATTGACTCAGTTTAATATATATTTTTTATGAAAAATCTTTTTGAAAGTCCTTTTTCTTGGTCGCAATTTTTACAGGCTCTGCTTTTTTCATATATTGCTAAAACTTTCACTATAGTATTTTTATACAAAAGACAAAACAAATGCAGAAGTAATCAGATTAAAAAATCAACGTTAATGCAGTGATAGGATGCAATGGAAAACTAATGTCATCCAAAATTTATTGTCAAAATAATAATCTGTAAAAGTAAAAAAACGATAAACAATTAATTCGTTATGCTGAATTCATATTATATTATAAATTTAAAAGTTTTTTTAATGGTAATGTCAATGTTAAAAAATCGATTTGATCGTATCTTCCCCATTCAAATGCAAAAATTAATCGATGAATTAAAAGAAGAGTTTTTTTATTTCTCCTTTTATGGTAATAATTCTGGTAAAACCGTTTTTAATATTATTTTTAATTAAATCAATTTTAAATATTTGTAATAATTAATTAGAATTAAACTATATTTAATTTAAACATCTTCAAAATAATATGGATTGAGACATCAATAATCGCAAATGCAAGTATTTATAAGTTCGGAAATAAAATTGTTTTTTTTGGGGTATTTTGAGTAGTTTTATAAATTGATTTTTCAATCGATTTATGAAATTCTGTTCGAAGGCATGGATGTATGTGATGTCTTGGGTTCCCCCCTCCCGCTCATCCTATTCTATAAACGGGGCGTATCGAGAGCGATTAGCTAACCACTAATCCTATCCTAGCCCTATCCTTCTATTCCTACTCTCTTTAGTAAAAGAGGGGTTGAGCAACTGAGTAACAAGCAGTTCTCGTAGAAATACATCTGTTGAGATAAACTCCATTAAGAGTCCATATGCTCCACATTGGGAGCGGACATGGTTTTTAAAAAAAAAATAGAGAAAATACATTTCAATAAACTTTTCTTTTTTTTTTTAAATACAGCTGACAAATAATGTTTCTATAAAGAACGCAAAATACAGCCAAACGATAATGATACTATTATGAAACACTGAATTCAAATACTCCATATTTTATACTTTGTGGCCTTTAGCGGTGTGTTATCCTTGAATCAATTTATAAAAGTTTAGCTTTTGTAATGTAATTTTACAAAGGCTATTATTATATTAAACATTTTACAATGTTTCAATATAAATAGCATTTGCTTTCGATGTAACCGAAACTAACACATTTATCGTAAAATGCATCAGCAATAATGCCCTGGTATTTGCGCAACGGTTTTACATTTATTCATTCATGTATTGATCTGACTGTAGTATTGTAACAGCTAGTTTGACATTGAATGCTTACCTAAATATGCATTGTGTGCTAATATGTCAGAGCGTGGAAGCGTGTTTGAATCCCATCGGCTCTGCTTTTCGAGACCTCGTGGAACATACTTGTGATGCCATAATACAGATATATTCGTCGGCACAACACCTGCGCAGAATTGACGATTATGTTTCACGTATATTATATAATAATATAGATATTCATTAAAGACGGTAACAACAATGTTCGGCATGGAAACAGGACGTAACCCAGACATTACAAATTTTACAGGAGACACAAAAAACGTGTTTTAATGATTTTGGGTCAAGTAAATTATGCCAGCCTGTGTGGTCGAGTGGTCAACATCGTTGGCTACCGCTACGGAGGACACGGGTTCGAATCCCGGTACGGGCAGTTTTATAAATTGATTTTTCAATCGATTTATGAATTTCTGTTCAAAGGCATGGATGTATGTGATGTCTTGAATTCCCCCTCCCACCCATCTTATCCTATGAACGGGGCGTATGGAGAGCGATTAGCTAACCACTAGTCCTGTCCTTGCCCTTTCCTTCTATTCCTACTCTCTTTGGAAAAAGAGAGGTTGAGCAACTGAGTAACAAGCAGTTTTTTCGTAGAAACATTTCTGTTGAGATAAACTCCATTAGGAGTCCATATGCTCCATATTGGGAGCGGACATGGAAAAAAAATGTAATATACATATAAACCCTTAACGTGCGTGGAGACTTTTAAACTGGTCTTTAATTGACTTAAACTAATTTTAATTACATAAATTGTTGAAAGTTCTTTTTCCTGGTTGCAATTTTCATAAACCATTATTTTTCAAATTTAGATACTAGTTTTTCATTTGCAGCTTATCCTTTTTATAGAAGGTGTGTCAAGTTGGATGCAGTGTGGTTAATGAAAAAAAGCTGTTTTGAAAAAATTGTGTGCTACGTCTTTTTTCCTTTCCGCAGTCGAAAATACTAATACGGGTATAATTAAAGTAATATTTAATACGGGTATAATGACTTAACTATTTCAGGTAATTTATATACGTAGATAAATATAACCATTTCACACAATTCTAGATTCCCAGTTTCAAATAGGATATATCGTACTTAAGCTAAGCTTTAAAGTTTGTTGTATATTTTTGAGTTATTCTTTAATAATTTGATGATCAAAAATATTGAGTCAACACTTTCTTACTCTACTGAACTTTTGAAGTGCCTTTTAATCATAATTCACACGTAAAATTAACTGACATTTGTGAATAAACATTTTTTACCGTTAAAACGCGTTAATTATATAATTTCTGTAACAATAATGTATTTTATAAGCAAGTTTCCATTTTCCCAATTATAGAAAAACCTTTTCACATCTGTATCTCTTACCTTCAAAGCTTTGACAATTACTTTCAATAATACTTAGTATAATTAATATGCGTAGAAAAAAGTTAATCCAAATACACAACACCATGAGAGGTGTGTGATCTTGTGATCGCAAATTATTTGAGAACAATTGTGCTGTTTTTTCACTTACTTTTCAGAGCGAAACAATTGGAAAATAATTGTTATACAACATACAATAACTAACTTTATACCGTGGGAAACTATTTTATTTATATTCATTTATATATGACGCCAGAGTGAAAATTACGCAAGAGCCTTATTCGCATAGCTTAAGTGGTTTAAAGAATAGCAGTCATTTTAATTGGAGTTTTTCACGAATGACCTTAAAGTAATTACGAATAATTGAACAATTGAAAGTTCTATTTCTAATTGCGTGCGAATATACGTCACGATTCTTTTGTTTATTTTTAGTAATACACATTCCAATTATGTTTACTTAATTTTATTTATTTAAAATATACAATTATACAAAATATTAGTTAACTGATTTTCACTTCTTGCTTCAGTACAAAATTAGCTAAAGAATTGAAAAAATAAAACATATTTTTTGATATTTTCGACGGATTTGGCAATTACTACGTTGAAGTTCATTTTTATAATTAAATTAAAACTGATAACTTTAATAAATAACACGTTTTTTTTCTTTAAGAAACGTCTACAGAAAAACTTTTTTATCGAGTTTCAGTTGAGCTTTTGCTTCTTGAAAGTCGAAACGAGTGTCACATTTGTTACATTTTGTCTTTTGTTACACACCTGTGGAATAGCTAAACTATCAATTTTCTTTTTATACATTTTCCGGTCCTGATTAACAAAAGAACATTTAAAACGGATTTTGTTAAAAGAATTACAAATCTTAATCGAAAAGTTACGTATCTAAATTTCTTTGAATGCTAATCGACTGAAAAAAGATATGTCAATAATTCACATCCTTGATTGCACAATTGAGTGGTATGTAAGGTATAGTAGATAACTGCTTTGTTTCAGGATACGCTATACATATATGATTTATAATTATTTCTTAAAAATATTGCTGATTTTTTTACCAGGTTTCATTATTTCACATGGTTACTTCATGCCCATTAAATTTGTCACAGTTTAAAAATATCTGGTGCATATTATCACGACAATTTCAAAACTAACATCGATTTGTCTAGATTATTTGATATATTTCAAAATATGTCCCAAATCAAACTAGCTTGGCGCCAATCTAAATCATAATATTATTACTTGCAGCTTTTTGTTACCTTCAAATTAATTACTAAATAATTATAGTTACAGATATATTCATAATAATTCTTCTTAGAAAAACTAACAACTCTTTCAAAGTTTGATATGTAATACACAATGACATATTTTATTTTGCAGTATTTAAAAAAACCTTTTGAATATAAACTGGTTTATGTATTAACGTATGCAAACATGCTTTATTTTTTCAATGTAGATTTTGTATTTTTTTTTCAATTTTATATTTATTATGACCTTTTTTTTAAATTAAAGAAACTTCATTTAAAAAAAAATGATTTTTTGATTAGTTTTATAATATTTACCGTATCAAAATTGCTATATTTTAAGGACTTGTCAATTGGGCAATGTTAAGACAGTATAAACTATTAAAAGATAGGTTCAAATTAACATTTTGTGTTACTCAAAATGTTTGTAGTAGCTAAAAATCAGCCATAGAAATTATTTGAAAAATATGCAGTCACTCTAAATAGCACAGTTCATTCAAATCACATTTTGAATAATAAATTCCGACGCTTAAAAGCTTACACTTAATTCTTTGATTTTAGCTTTCAGATGAAACTGAAATCACTGGCTAAAGCTCGAATTTTTAGCTTTGTTAAGCATTTTAATTTTGTGTAATTATAATGTAATTTGTAAATCCTTTTCATTGTTAATAGTTGCTCACACCTTTTATTTCAATTTAATTTGTATAAATAGCACTGTTTATATATTTTATCAGTTGATAATGCTCGCGATGAGCGAAACCGGTCCTGATCAAATAAATTTTATGTGGAAAAAGTACTAAAAATCTTGTTTAAATGCCATTCCACCAAGTAGTGACAGTGAACACCTTAAAAGTGATTATAAATCTCGTTGATAAGTACTATTATACCTAAAGCGTTGTCGTAAAATTATACATTCCGATACAACAAGTCGATATTAATAAAATATTTTTGATATACATATTATGTTTTTTTTTTAATTCGAATACATAAACTATTATTTAATACAACTCAATCCAAAAGTGTTTTCTGATGATTAATTATATGCATTGAGTAGAATCAATTTAATTGACTTTCATGACTTTTATTAAAAATATTGTTGTCATACTAAGCATGAAAAATAAAAAATGAATATATTTATTCTATTGAAACTGAACTGTAATAAAATATTATCGAAAACTGAATTATTCTTTTGGAATAAAGAAAATGAAGCAAGTATATAAAAAAAATAGCATTAGTGCAAATGTTTTATATCAGGTTTTGATATTAAATTGAATACAACATTCGAAAAACCGCAATGATTTTTTCGAATCGTATGTTATAAAACGAACAATAGTTTAAAGTATGCACTGAAAAAATAAAATGAAAGTTGTAGTTATATTGCGTTTTTTTCAAGTTATTGATTTTGTTTCCTGTTAAAAAAAAATTTTGAACGCATTAAAATATAATTGTTATCTGTATCAAAGAGTTTTTGCAAATACTTTAATAGATCAATCAATGCACAATAAAATCACTGGATTAATTTAAATATAAAAAGTGTTTTGCCGTCGAACCACTAATCGAGGGATCAAATCATGTGCATAAGGTTGATTGAGCGTCGATTTACATTATTTTGACATTAAGATTTTTTCACTAAATATTGTTTTTTCATTTTATTTGTAGTGATAAAATTGCAATATTAAAAACAGTGCAAATAAATATTAACGAACAGTGAACTTTTGATAATTTAAACTTAAGAATCAAAAGCGAGCTTTTCAGCTCAAGAGGGACAACTTTTTTAGTCAGACGTTAAATTGACATTTGTGATTGGATAATACACTATTTCCGGTGACTGCGTATTAAGCAAATATACATTTTAAACATATTTCAACATATAAAAAACTTTTTAATGTCAATTGAAATCTATCTTAGTGATCGATAAAATATTGTTGTATAAATTAATACACAAAAATGTCAATAGATAAAAAAAATATTTTAAGGAACAAGGAAAGAATGACATTTTAAAATTGTTTATGTAAGCTATTTTTAATCTACATGTCATCAACATTTTATTGTCAGATATTTTCTTTTGCCTGATTCTGACCAATTACAATTTTATACAGTATTTGTATAACTTTTAACAATTTTCTTCTTATTGTTTTTAGGAGTGTCATCACCACGAGTTGCTTCAGGATCTCGCGCCCTTGTGAGTTCTTCAACTGTAGCAAGAGCAGTGCGTCAAGGAGTTCCACCTCAGGATCATATGTACGTCAACACATTGCTCGCAGCTTGGGGAGATATGCTCCTCCAAGACTTGGCGCAGACTATCAGCCCAAACAAGGTAAAGTTTTTTTAGATGAAGCTAAGTTGTCGCTTATTAAATTGTCTAGAAAAAAACAATAATTTGAGAATTTATATATATATATATTCATAAAACAATTTAGGATTATGTATAAAAACAACCCTGGAATACTACACCTTTTGCTCGATTCGGTTTCCGGGACTTACAACAAAATTACCGGGAATTTATGGAAATAATTGCTAGTTTAGTTGCCCAAAAAATTAACAATCATTTTAGTAGAAACCACTCGGGAATCATAAACATTTGGAAGTCTTTAAGAAGTATGTGTTTTATGGTAACATTATATATATACATAATTAACATATTTTGTATAAACATTGTTTCAAGTTTGTACAGATTCACTGCATATAGTATGCAACGCAATTTGAGAAATTCATAATTTTATTTTCAATACAGCAATTCCATCTGAGTTGTGGCAGATCCGTGCGTAACACTTTCATACATATGCGGAAGTACCCACATATCAAACACGCTACAATTTGATTGCGGAGAATGAAATAAATTAATTATGCACACTTCCAGTTTACAGTCAGGAAGTATATGAATTATGATATCATATTTATAATCAATTTTATTATTTACGCTTCGAAAAATTATTCGCAGCAATATCTCCGATGTCTGATTAAATTTGTTTGAATTAATTGCCATCGAAAGAAATTCTTATTTTAATTCAGCCATCAAACATCAGTTTTTTTGTAAATTCCTCAAAAGCACATTTATATATTTTTTTAAATATACATTCCAATAAAAGTTTCAATAATAAGATTTTTCCTTATTTTAAAAGGGTAAAAATACACTGACCTAAAGCTGAGTGATAAACCTTTTTGTTTCTTCTAATATTACATTAACATGACCTTTCGTAATTGGTTGAGTGGTCAAGAGTTTGAATCTAAATGGTTACTTGCAAACGTTGATGTTTCAATCAATGTCTATTTTCCTCCAAATAAAAGAGAGGTTTATTCATGTTATCCCGAATTTTAAAAGAAATATTACACAGGCTCTGGATATATTAAGTAATGAAAACGATATCGTACCAAATATGCGTAAACGGATTCATCTA
Source organism: Himalopsyche anomala (assembly GCA_031772345.1). NCBI lineage: Eukaryota > Metazoa > Arthropoda > Insecta > Trichoptera > Rhyacophilidae > Himalopsyche > Himalopsyche anomala. The sequence goes on from CM062840.1 coordinate 18,841,243, forward strand.
TTGACTGATAGTAGATAATCTTTGATACGATTTTTTTAAATAAATTTAAGGTATAATAAACAAAAATGAATTATATCTATTTTATTATTATAGTGTAGGTTTTACCAGGGCTCTGGAATATGAGTAGGACTGTTTTAACTGGAGTCCTGCTCCTTTCAAAAAAGATTGTTTATTCAAATTATTAAGATCAAAAAAAGCGTCCATAAATGCCTAAAAAAATAATTAATCGTCGTCTTATATCTTCACGACTCCATAGTCTTGATTTTTACACGGTATTTTATGGATCATATCCACCGTGTCAAAAAGGCGCTCATTCAAATTAGTATGAATTTCACTGGACGAAGAATTTCTTAACAACAATATATGAAATTTCTCGCGTTCTTTTGTTATCATCTGTTTTACACATACCGAATCAATTCGAAAAATAGAAAGCACAACAATTTGGCTAATGCTAATTAGATTTGAATCTAAAAAAATGAAATTAAAAAATACTCACTTTAAGTTTTTTATTAATTAACACTTCTCCGTGATATCTACAGTACATTCAACCGAATAAAAATTCTTTCTTTTGCTTGAAGTAATGTTGCTTACTTCTTACCCAGCTGACGTAATGAACTTTCCTTTTCAAACCGCAAAACTCTTAATATTACTAATCGCGATGAGTTTATATGCTGTCATACGATACTCTTTTTCATTTTTAACGATCACGAGCTATCGTTTTTTGCCATGCTGAAAAATGCCTGCGGACTTCCGGAGTCGGGCGCGTGATCTTGTGAATTGGCAAAAATTTCAATTCAAACGTTACGTTTTAGAATAATATTTTTTTTATTGCTTTTTTGTAGTGAAATAATTTATTTTATTAAATTTATTATAATAAGACATACACTGTAAAAATCGTATAATTGCATTACTGTTTTAATATGTCATATAAATAAAATATTATACCTTAAATGTAAGTAAATATAATTACAATATTGATATAATTTAAGATTTCGACTGAAGGTGCTTGGTGGAATTTCAATATTAAATTTGAATCATTCAAATTATGTACACTCCCACAGATTTTGTCACTAACGACCCGGGTTTCGCCGTTCGGCATCTTCAGGCGTTCAAGTGCACGGATGAAAAGTTCAAGCTCAGTTCAGGTTCATCCGTGCACTTGAACACCTGAAGATGCCGAAAGGCGAAACCCGGGTCTTTAGTGACAAAATCTGTGGGAGTGTACATAATTTGAACGATTCAAATTTAATTACAATATTTTTTTCCTACTTTTTTTTCTACTGTCAACTGATCAGTTGAAAATGCTCGCAATAATCTAAACCTTTCCTGATCTTTTAAATAAAGTGTAATAAAGTACAAAGGAATATTGTGTTTTATTAATATGATGCCTTTCTACCAAGCATTGACACTGAACACCCTAAAAGTATCTTATTTATGACAATATGGCCATCTACATAAAAAATGTGCACTGCATTTTTCTGTTTTAAATATTTAATTTAAAATAGGTAAATCCAGTGGAGTTTTCTGTGTTGTTTTTGTATAAAATTGAGTAATTGGTCAATACGTTTAGGAACCTATAGTTGACAGCAATTTGTACTTTACTAGACTTTTCATTGCCACGAACACGAAAATGCGGGATTATCAAATAATTTATTTCTTAAATGAATACTACTAACTAAAAGTGAATTAACATTATATAATTCTCAGTAAAAATAGTCAGTTTGAATCAATGAATCAATGGTTTGGTATTTATAGTTCGGCTAGTAAATGACTTTAATTTGAAACTCGTGTCTACTTCCTTGTCGCAAACATTGACATTACAGCAAGTCATAAATAATAACAATTACTAAAAAGTTGCAGCTGATATTTTGAAAGTGTTTTATAATGAACAACATGAATTAATACAACTTTGTTGGTTCGTTTTATTTCATGATGAAAAAATATTATTTGTGGTGGCATTGAAGATTTTTTTCGCCATCTTTTTAATCTGATAAACTCTTTATGATTTAAACTGTTAATTCAATTTAATTAAACTTGCTTATTGTTTACTCTTGCCCAGAATTGTTTAATAATATCACATCACCGAAAATCATACAATATTGAAAGAAATATTTTTAAACGTAGAAATATAGGTTGTTTTTTTTTAGGGTTTTTTAATAGAATTAGCAAAATTTTTTCTAGCTACAGCTAATTTGTAGCGAACACTGTGTATCATGTTGCACCTTCTTGTTGAAACCACAGCTCTCCACAATAATGCCATTCAATTCAAAGCGGTCTCTATTGGCTGTAACGTTCTAGCAGGTAGCATTTTTAAATAAAAAAAAATCACAGTTTGTAAGCGGTTTTTTGGCGTAAGCCTATTCATGTTGGAATGGCAAAACAAACTGAGTACCAGTTGTTAGCTTTGAAATTGGCTGTCGCTGAAAAAAGTGTAGCTATTTCAAAAAACATACTTTATATACAATATGTATTTAGTAAAAATATATAAATGTAATGAAGAATTACTTTAAAAATATACAGAAGTATAAATATTGGTAGATGGCTTCTTTGTTCACTAATGTATACATATATCTCTTCTCCTGAATTACAATGACGTAACTGACAAATTCATAAATTGCGATTAAGCTTTTTTCATACAATTAAATCGTTATGGAATGAGCTTTTCCCCAGGTAGTTTGCTTTTAGCTGGTTTTTTAAAAGTAAAAATCGCTTTATTTTACTTTTTAAATCTGTCAATTTAATCTTTTTTGGTAATTATAACCGATTTTGTAGGCTATCGACTTCAATCAACAAATTCGGTGTAACTAAAAAAAATATATGTTAATTGCATCAAGTAAATTAACTTATAACAGTACTTTCGGCATAGTTAACTTAAAAATCTCAACAAATTTAATTACGTCGTTGTTTTGCCGGAGGAACGATATACGTGTTGTAATTAATCAACGATCAATATACAACATTGTTTAGTCTTACAAGAAAATAAGGACTATCAATTAGACAATACCGGTCACAACAAAAATAAGCATCTTGTTCTAGCAACTCGATACGATCAAATCGCATTCTTTAATTAAATATTCGACAGTGTATAGAAAGTTGTTATCAGGGAGATTTCAACGCAAGAGATTATGCAAACGAAACCCAATTCTCGGAACCAAAAAATCTTGTTTATTTTATTTTACTGTGATCGTTTTTTGAAACTATATGTTGAAAGTAAAATTAAAAAGTGCTTACTCAATTTCTTATTATTTAAAATAGCAAAAATCGGATCGTCAATTGACAAAAGATTACATTGTAACATCGAATAATTTATCAAACTAAAATTACTTAATTACTTTAACATATCGACTGTACAGTGGCGGATTACCCTATAAGCGCAAGAGGCGCGCGCTTGGGGCCTCCGCATTTTGAGGGCCTCAAAGATGGCATATATTACATAAACCCTTACATTTAAACTTCAGTTTTCAATATTCATTACTATTCTACGAAGAGGTTTGCAGTATGTTATTCGAAAAGCAGGGCCTCCAAAATGTATTGCGCCTGGGGCCTCCAAAGTGCTTAATCCGCCACTGCGACTGTAGTCAGGTAAAAGAACGTAACCGACACAGATTTTTTTTACTGAAGAGGCAAAAGACGTTTGTCAGTCTGTGTACTCAAATTTTTAGCATACTTTTCACGCTAAAATACATCATACACTCTTCAAACAATTGGTTCATATTTCCACTGAATGTGAGCTACTTACTCACGACCGTTAATAAGACGAATCTAATTTTGTTTTACTTTACCCAAACGATGGTCTGGTTTTATACGAAATATCAAACTATAGTTATCGGCCACCCTGTAAAACAATTGATATTACAATGCAATGCCGCGTTCTTCTTTAACGAGAGTTTTTGTGTTTGTTTTATAATAAACTACGTATTCATTATTTTTTCTTAATCCGTAGTTTTAAAATTGTTTTTGTTTTCTTTTTTCTCAGGTGAAGTGTTGCCAGAACGATTCATCTGAACATCCAGTCCATGCTGAATGTTACACTACTTCAGAAGATAGTTGCAAAGAATATTTGAGAACCATTCCTGGACAAGCTTTAGAAAGCTGCAAGTTTGGTAAGTTACGTAAAAAAACATTTAAGCCAAATCACGAGTTCTATATATTATATATGCAATACTGTTATTTCGTAAAGTATTACAAATATGAATACTGATGTTTTAAAAAAGTTTGAATGAAGCAAGAAAGTACGATAAATTGGGATTAAAATATCAGTATTACATTATTTCACATAAAATACCGCTATTAAAAAATACATCATAATTATTAAAATATGTTTTTTATGAATAATTTAAATTGATATTTATTTAGAATAATAATTCATCATAAAAAAGGTTCATCGATTTTACATTGATACAAATCTTAGCAGATTTAAAGTATTTCAAATTCATTTCGATTATACCAGTTTTTCTATTTCAAGTTCTACCCTGTTGACAGTTTTTCATAATCAAGAAAAAAATACGAAACAAACAAACAATATATAGTTCATTTATTCACAAGACTTTAAATAATATTTAATATTGTCCAGAGCACAGATGTCAATATTAATGACATGAAAACACAGTCTTCTACAACCTAAATAATAATATGCTTTAATTTTTTGCATAAACACACCCCTACAGTGTGAAACAATATTGTTGCTGTAGAAAACATTTTTTTTTAATATATGTCCATCAAATCACGTTTTTTCACTTATTCCTACAAGGGCCAGCAACATATCGAAAGTATTTTTTAGCACCGTAGGAGAAGTGTTAATAAGTAAAAATTACATATTTTTGACATTATGAAATAATAATAATAATAATAATCTTAAAATAGAGGTGGGAAAAGTTATTCGTTTTATATAATTTCAAATTCATTTAATTTCTAAGCCACCATTATTGAAAAGGTAATCAAATGCATAAGTTCAAATTGATTTCGTGAATTTTTATTTCTCTCGTACTTTATTCTCAATATTAGATACCAATAATTTAAATAAAACCATTTATGTAATGCGATATTCGAATAAAACTGAACATTTTACAAGACAAAGATCTTACGTTTACAAACAAAAGCTTGCGCAATATTTAATTCCCAATACCAATTAAGGTGTTTCGTTTTATGTAAGATGTTTCTTACATTTAAGATAATAAATAAATGCTTATTTCATCATAGGTTACAGCTATTATTTTTGTAAAAAGCCATTCATAGATCGCTTCGCCGATTTTCGGAAACGAAAACACACTTATTTTTTACAAGATTTAGATGATAACATAATTTGTATAATTACTTTTAATTGAAAATCTCATATCACAAAAAAAATCTCATTGTCATATTTGTATTACAGAACGTCGTGAACAGATGAACTTGGCTTCTGGTTTCTTGGATGGATCAGACCTTTATGGTGCTACTGAAAAGGAGCTCAGATCCATTCGACTGTACGATGGAGGAAAAGTTGACCTTGCTTCTTGCAAAAGGTAAGATTCCACATCATTATATTCACGAGTTTTAACTGATTTAAGCATCAATACGGAAAAATCAGTTGATCGATTAGTGTTCGACGACATAGATGTCAAAAAAGGGGTGAAGTAATAGCGATTAGAAACTAGTCCTATCCTAAACATTGGGTGTAAATAACTAAGTAACAAGCAGTTCTCGTTGAACAACTTCTGTTCAGATAAGTTTCGTTTATAGGTTTATATTCTCTTAATTGAGATCCGCTCTTATCGTTGTATTATAATATAAATTTCTATGAAACATTTTCGATGGTTTCGGCGGTAACTTTGTGGAAGTTAATTTTAATATAAAATTTAAAATAACTTTGATTCGATAAGAAAAATCCCAATTTGAATGATTGTAGCTAATGAGTATCATTATTTGTATGCTTTATTTCGATTCTATCACCCCCTCCTTGCTTCCTTTAAAAGGAAAAAAACCCAAACTCCATATTTTAATTTCATAATTTAAAATTTTAGAATCAATCTTGCTTCATTACTTAAGCAAAATTTGCGATAGTAAGTCTGAAGATGCCTCTTAAAGAGGCGAAACACGTGTCACAGTTAGTAGCACAATACGTGGAATATTAAAAATTATTTTTAATTATATATTATTCTATAAAGCATTTTATAAATAATGTTTTGATATGATCCACATTCTTATTTTGTGCGTCCTATAATAGACCAATTCATAAAAATACTTCAATATTACCACTCCTCACCCTATATATTATATTATCATATCAGTAGTGTTTGGGAATAACTTGATAACTGCAAAATAATAGAATTTGCAAGAGAGCAATTCATACAAATACTAATGTATGAAATAAGTAAACGAAAAAAAATATCATTAGCATATTTTTGAATATTCTTATTTTTATGGTCTTAAATAATTTTGGAAACATTTATTATACAATCTATAATTGAAATTACACATGTATCAGTATGTAACAACATTTTAAAACAGCAAAACAACACCGATATAAATTTAAGAAAAAAATATACATATCATTATTAATTCATTATGCGTACAATTCGTAAACAATACATTTTATCATTGACACATGATCTAACTAATTATTATTATTATGTAATATTACAGCAGTCGATTTAATTTGTCTTGTTATATAATATTTTTCGTATAAAATGGTGAATGATACATAGATTTCTTAGTATTATAATAAATTTTGGCTACACAATAACATTTATGAATAATATTTAAAATTGACATAAGCGTCTCAAATAGTTCTCAAATAGAAAACGTCTGTTATGTAACGATTATTACATACGTCCCAAGGTAAGCTTTGAGTTATGTTACGTCTATTACCCATAAATAGAAACCCAGGACATTTAAAATATAGTCGTTTGAATGATTTGAGACAAAATTCGGACTCGCATATCGATATTATCTGTCAGCCATCTCTATAAGATCTTTCATACTGTTATTAGAAGCTTAACGTCATCAGTTTGTATGCTAATTTTGATATTTGAATGTTTTTTAACAATAAAGATGCAAATTTTTACCGAAATGCGTTATGCATAGTAAAAAACACTCAAATGAATCCTTAGCAACGATGACATATATAATAAATGCATACCATTTCTAAATGACCGCCAAAAATCTTTTTCAACGCTATTATTATTCAAGAAAAATATTCCGTCATCTTGATAAAAACAAATCTTAAATAACTCAATTGATATTTATCTTAGTGATTACATATGCTGAGTTTTCGTTGATTCCATCTTTTAAATACCCAAATAGAAACATTCATACAAATTTTTCATTTCACCGATCGATCCTGAAACCATTGTTTAAAAAGAACGTTTAATTTACTCATATTCCTTTCCAAGAATCATTCTTCATTTATCACTCATTTAGAGAAAAGAACTGAGCGAATGACCAAAAATTATCACAAACAAATAATCACTTCCGTATTTACAATACGTAAAACACAAAATTTTATATAAATTGGTAAGTTATTCATCATTTTGAACCATCCAATGACACTCCCCATTTTTTTTAGTTGAAGTAAAACAATTAATGAGTACCCAGTAAGAAACAAAACCTTTTTTATCCGTGTCCACTCCAAATGTAGAACATGTGGACTCTTAATGTTGTTTATTTTAACAGATTTGTATCGAAGGAAGCTGCTTTTTACTCAATTGTTCAAAGTCTCCTTTTCGAAGACATTATGGATAAACATTAAGCGGATAAACTAGAATAGTATGGTTGGGAAATAATCGTAGATGCCTTTGAACACAAATCCATAAGTCGATTGAAAAATTAATTTACGAATCTTCCTGTAATGAAATTCGAGAAAATGAGCTGCGTAACCAGGGGTGGGTTAGAAGGGGATCGAAGGGGCTAGCGCGAGCCCTTGATTAGATTTTACTGAGGCCGGCGAGCCCTTTGTTAACTTATGAGAAAATAATATTCTCAGATCAAATTAGTATATAACTGCATTTTCTAATTTATATAAATATTATCTACGACAACTTTAATATACACATTAGTATATTTTTAACTATTTACATTGATAAGTTTACTGTAAATTGCATATTTTTACATATTTTACGTGTATTAAGTAACAATCGATTGCTTATTTAAGTATTGCATATAATTGCATAGGAGCCATAAGAAAATTCACTCCTTCTTCAGAATACTAAAAATTGCTACGAGATTAATCGATCCCTCTTGTTAACGTATTGGCAGCCCACCGCTGTGCGTAACCGACTACTCGATCAAGTGCCCGGCAAGTTATTTGAGCTTAATTTTCAGTGTGTAATTTTGTGAAACAAAATCTACAATGAAAATATTTGGATATTAATTATTTCGAAATATCTAACTGCAGCCGTGCTTAAGATTTACCTTAAAATCGTGTTATGCGTAAATAAAGTCTTAATAAATCACCAAGGTCGTTTATGATTTATCACGAGTCTTTTATTATGAGGTATGCAATATAAATAAAACGTGCTATAAAAAAATGTTAGGCTCGAAAGGTCATAACATAAGTATTTAGTCACTTTTGCCTAATAACATCGTGATGTTCATTTTGCCTGTGTTGAATAGAAAAAAAACGGTTTCTTTTATCTAGTTATCTCTTGTTAATATTTTAATAACAACTCATTATCAGAGTATTATTTGTAAAGGTAGTAAAAAATATATCGAAGTATTTTGGGAAAATAACTTTTGAGGAGTAAATTTCGAAATAAAATAAATTAAACCATGTTCGCTCCTAATGTGGGGCATATATACTCATAACATAGTTTATCTCAACAAATGTGGTTATACTAGAACTGATTGTTACAAAGTTGATCAACCTCTCTTATTTTTAACGAGAGTAGGAATAGAAAGATACGAATAGGGCCGGACTAGTAGTTAACTAACTGCTCTCGCTACGCCAGTTTTGACGATAGGATGGTGAGAGGAAATTGAAAGATCACATCGACTGTGGAAAGGGAAAATTTACTTTTCATCGTTGCTGGTTAAATATATTTCATAATTTCAATAAAACAGCACGATGTTTCAATCATTATAGGGTAAAAATAGCAACGTATTCAGTTCTACAGTTTTTTTTTTTATATTTATATTAGTTGATAGCTATTTCAGCTTCCGCCATCGTCAGAACTATGATTAAACTTACATTTTTTCAGCTATAAAAAAAAACATAGTTCTGACGATGGCGAAAGCCAAATAGCTATCAACTAATAAATATAAGAGTCTCAAAAGTTTGCCGCCTGTGTCAAGTGGTCAACGTCGTTGGCTACCGCTACGGAGGTCACGGGTCCGAATCCCAGTACGGGCAGTTCTATAAATTGATTTTTCAATCGATTTATGAATTTCTGTTCAAAGGCATGGATGTATGTGATGTCTTGAATTCCCCTTCCCACCCATCGTATCCTATATACGGGGCGTATCGAGAGCGATTAGTTAACCACTAGTTCTGTCCTAGCCCTTTCCTTATATTCCTACTCTCTTTGGAAAAAGAGAGGTTGAGCAACTGAGTAATAAGCCGTTTCTCGTAGAAACACTTCTGTTGAGATAAATTCAATTAGGAGTCCATATGCTCCACATTGGGAGCGGACATGGTAATATATATATAAAGCTGTAGAGCTAAATACGTTGCTATTTTTACCCTATTATAATGGAGTTCTACCAAGTAAATGCCAAGTCAATAAATAAAATGTTTCAATCAATTTATCGATATCTGTACGAAGGCATGGATGCTTGTGATGTCAAAATTCTTCATCTCATTTTTCCAATCCTTAAATAACGGAGCGTAGCGAGAGCAATTAGCTAACACTAGTCTAGTTTTAGCAACTTTTTCAACGTCTTACAGTTTTATATATAAAAAAAAATGAGTTAAAGAACACTAAATTGCAATTTTATCTTTATTGATATTCTATAAAGAAAATTTGGCACTCGTAAAACTATTGCGTCAATTTTCTTTACGATGGCGTGGCAATTTCATTTGAATAAAATGGCCGTTTAAATAAGCACATCCTTACAACCGGCTTGACATTTGATTGTTGCCAGAAGCTCTATCAAATCGTGCCATTGGGCATCCATTGCGAACCTTGTGTGGTTTTTTTCCACTTTCGCGAAGTTTACTCAACAAAATAACATGTTATTCTAATCTTCAATACTACCAGTTTGTTGATTTTGAACTTACCTCAGTTATTTATTCCAACGAGTTATTTATTCCAGCGAGTATCAGATTGTCTTCTAAAATCTTTTTTAAACCTTTTTTTCAATACTTATAACCAGCGGTAGGCTGCCAATACGTTAACAAGGAGCTCGCTTAATCTCAAATCAATTCTCGGTGTTCTGGGAAGGAGTGAATTTTTATATCAGTCCTATGCAATTATATGCAATAATTTAACTAGCAATCGATGGTTACTTAATAAATTACAAATACATAAACTGCAATTTACCATAAACTTATCAATCTGCATTGCTAAAAATGTACTAGTTTGTATACTGAAACTGTCTGATTTAATATATAAGTCAGAAATTGAAGTTATATACTTATTTGATCTGAATATTGTTTTCACAAAAATTAACAAGGGGCTAGCGCGAGCCCTTCCGAGTCCTCTCCAGCCCATCTCTGCCTAGTCCTATCCTTATATGAGGATGAGCTACTGAGTAATTAGCAGTTCTCGTACAAAGGTCATGTCAACATAAGCTTCATTAGAAGTCTATAAGCTTTACATTGGTAACGAACATAGTAAAAACAGATTTAACATCATTTAAACATGCGTCAGTTTGTCATCACTGTCACGTGCTCAAAATAATACGATACCGACAACGGATGAGCACTCTGTACAATAGAGGCGTACATTATCAAACACGGCCATGTCATGTTTTTACCGATGTACACTTTTTTTATTAATTCCGGTAGGAATGTTAACAATTCAATATATGTTTAAGTTTCAAAATCGTACTACAAGTGTACGAAAATCGAAATTAAATAATGAATTTACTGTTTATTTTGTAGGGTTAACCGGGTTTGATTAAAAACCACTTTTTGCTTTAAGTACAATGGACTTTTATACAACTATTCCTATGTCAGGTCCGTGGATCAGTGGTCAACGTCGATTGCTTCCGTCACGGATCTCACAAACTCAAGTCCCAGTACGAACAGCATTTTTCTATTCGAAAGCATGGGTGTTTGTAATTTAAATATTCTCTCTTTCTATTCCAATCCTTAAATAACAGGGCTTAGCAATAGCGATTTGTTAACTATTAGTTATTCCCTAACATTATTCTCATATTACAACTCTCTTCAAAAAGAAAGACTAAGCAATTTAATAACAAGTAGTTCTCGTGGAAAAAAAACCTTTGTTGAGATAAAATTGATTAGCAGTTAATATGCTTCACATTATAAGCAAACATGGCTAAACAAAAAATAAAAAGTTAATCCTTTTTTATACACTTTATTAATTCACATTTAAGTAAGTTAAATGATCTATTTTTTTATTTGGAATATGTATTGGTTTTTTGAAAAATTATTCCCTTTTAAGCCAGTTAGCCGGTTTATTTAAAAAAAAAACTGAAAACCGGTTAGTTGTTTTAACGGTTAAATTGATGCGCTACTTGCAACTTATGCAGGTTTGTGCTGCTTCCTGTAATACACACATCAACGCTGCTTTGCCCTTCTCTGTGCCACCTGCATCTCAACATTGTCTTTAATGTCTGAGTTTTTTGTAGTTAAATCAAATACACATTAAAATTTCCAGCTCTACTGGAAAATAAGGTGGAACTGATTTGACCGTGTTTGATACTGAACGCCTCATTATAATATTATACTATCCGTCTGCGATGTTTGACATTGCGCAAACGTCTCTCGTGAACGTTGAAATTAAAATACGTCGCCGAAGGTTATTCATCCTTTCCAATTTGTTGTCTACCACTGATAATTATTTGTTTATCTTTTATACATCCGCTTTGGTACTGGCTGAGCCTTAATAATTAACTGCGGCCCTTAACCTGATTTGGACAAAATGGCGGGAAGATGAACACCTCCGGAAGTCCGTACATGACTTACTAAGTAGTTTATAATAACCGAATATAAATAAGTATGTTTTGTGTGTTATGTTGGTAATTGGTATGCTGTCAGAAGGCGTAAAGTCAAAACCCATGTTTTAAGACAATCATGTTCGATCGTTCCAATCACATCATGTAATTTAATAATAATTAATGAAGTTATTTATAGTTTTTTTAACCTAAAATAACTTTGAATGGAATCGACTTGATGTGTAATATATTAAGTTCAAATTATGTACATAAAAATACACAGAATATAGCTGAACTTGTTTATTCAGAAGAAACGGTGCACTAAAATCTTTATATCTGCAACCATTACTCAAAACAGCCGGTTTTTTACTTAACGCCATCTGCCAGTATACCGATGATATAATATTTAATATCTCAATATACGTATACTTGTTTTTTTTAATTGATTCATTCTATACGACAACAAATAGAGTCCATGGTTTAGCGGTCAACGTCGTTGGCTTCCGTAACGGAGATCACTAGTTCAAGACCCAGTACAAGCGATCGTTTTTCCAATCGATTTCAAGGGTATGGGTTTTTGTAATGTCTAAAAAGTTCTCTCACCACTATACAACAAGGTGCAGCGATAGTGATTAGTTTACCACATTGGTCGTGTACTAGTCAGATCCTTCTATACCTACAACTCTCTTCGAAAAAGAAAGGTTGAGGAACTGCGTAATAAACAGTTTTCGTAGATACTTCCAATTCAAATGTTTATGTAAACTTTATTTCACAGTTTACTTTTTGTAAATTGTTTATCCAGAAGTTTCTAACAAAATCAAAAATGAGGTTATATATTTGTAAACATAGCCTATTCCAAAATGGTTAAGAAATGAAACTTCAATTTTATTTAGAAAAACAATGTATATTTTAAAAGTATTTTAAGTTTTACATTACTTTTTAATGATATTTTGTATGTTATCAAGCCATGTTTGAGACTGATTTCTAAAAAATAATTTTAAAACTTATTTTTATCTACTAAATTACATTCATGGTTTATGTTTCAACAATTTTGGAATGAGTCGGATTTACATTTTTTTAATCCATTTCCGCTTCCAATGTGGAGCATATGGCTTCCTAATCGAGGTATCTCAACATAAGTTTTTTTCTACGAGAACTGTCGCTCAACCTCACTTTTTTCAAAATTAGTAGTAGGGAAAGAAGGATAATGTTAGAACAGGACTAGTGGTTAACTAATCGCTATTGCTTTACCCAGTTATTAAAGTATCAGAAGGATGGGAGGAGAGAAAATAATGTGAATTGACACCACAAGCACTCAGTCTTCGATCACAACTTTGAATTGAATAATTCTCAAATTTACTGTGATCTTACCGGGAATCGAACCCAGACCTGCGTGATCGGTAGAGCAAGCTCTAACCACTGGGCCACAGCAGGCGACAGTTGGTTAAAGTTTCCAAATAATAGCCTCAAATAAACTTTTTAAAAATGGCATGTGGCCCTGCATTTTCAATGTGATTTATTTAAGATAAAACGTATTGTGTGTAACGACGAATTCAATACGCATTAGTCATCTAAAAAAACAATTTCGAGATATTACGATAACTATTTTCCACGTGTGAAAAATTCCACGAGTCAAACATTCCGCGTAAGCATTACAATGCGTGATATACGCTCAACTAATCGCTGTAATAATATACAATGGTAATAAGAGTTACTTTATAAAAACAAATGATTGTACTTCAAAGATGGATTGCTGTTCTAGCAACACGATTTATGCGTTTTGTTAACAAAATTACACAACGTTTTCTGCTAATATAATTGTAAACACTTTGTTCTTATCCCCGCCAGATGTGTACAATATTATGTGAAGAAGTGCTATTTTTTGCCGTTAACTTTAGAAGCATGCTTTTTTAGGGTGTTCACTGTCAATACTGGTGGAAAGGCATTATATTAATAAAAATACAATATTCCTTTGTACTTTATTACAATTTATTTAATATGTCAGGACCAGTTTCGCTCATTGCGAGCATTGTCAACTAATATATAATTTAACACTGCTATTTATACAAAAATTATTCAATGAGCGAAACCGGTCCAGACCTATTAAATAAAGTGGAATAAAGTACAAAGGAATATTAGAAACATGGTTAAAATTGTTCACTTCGTAAAGTTACTCGATATTAATACTTATTTTTATTACAACAAAACGTATAACGTTTTTTAAACTATGAAGAAGGGCATAGAGCTTTATCTCAAGATAGTTGCTCATTTTTTTTTTAAAGATTAGGCAATGACAGGACAAATGATGACAAACTAATGGCTACCCGGTTTTAACCTTTTAGTTGCCGTAGAAAAAAGTACGTTTGTACTTAGCACGCCGTTTATAATTTGTAATTATGAATTGAATTTGTTATTGGCGAGGTAGCTCGTATCTGGCGTGATGGGCACGAAAAATTTTACAAGATATCTCGTCTGTGGCAGCCATCTAGTTAAAAACACGGGTTTTCAGCATAATTATTGTTGATTCTGAATAGCATTGGATATGTGGATCACGTAGACCTCTAATTGTGTCTATCGTAATAGATTTTTTTACGAAAACTGAGTGTAACTGCGCGTAATAGGACTAGCCGTTAGGACATGGTTAGTTATTAGCTTCGCCCCATTTTTAGGGATTAGATGAGTGGAAATAAATTCCAAAGACATCCATACCTTCGAACACAAATCCGTACTGGGATTCGAGCCTGTAACCAAAGACATTGAGCACTCGGTCTAATAAATATTTCATGATCATATGGGTGGGAATGAAATTTCGACGTCACCACAATTAATGCATTCAAACAAAAGTCCACAAACTGAAAAATCAATTTATGAAACTATCCGTACTGGGACTCGAACCCTGAGATTTAGCACGGAAGCCCACAACACTTACCGCTGCGTCATAGGACCTGACAAATGTCGTCGATATAGCCCAAAAATAAATTTCCGGAAATTGACAATTTTACTTGTCTCGTATCCCGGGACTTGAAAATATTCGAGACTTCAGAATTCCTAGAAGCAGGGGTGGGCTGGAGGCAGCTCGGAGGGGCTCGCGCGAGCCCCTTGTTAAATTGTACTCAGGCCGGCGAGCCCCTTGTTAATTTAAGAGAAAACATATTCTTAGATCAAATTAGTACATAACTGTAATTTCTGACTTATATATTATCTACGATAGCTTCAGTATACACAATAGTAAATTTTTAGCCATTTAGATTTTGATAAGTTTACGGTAAATTGCATATTGTTACGTATTATAAGTGTATTAAGTAACAATCGATTGCTTATTTAAGTATTGCATACAATTGCATATGAGTGATAAAAACAATTAACTCCTTTCCCAGTAAACCGAGAATTATTTTTAGATTAAGCGAGCCCCTTATTAACGTATTGGCAGCCCACCGCTGCCTAGAAGCAACTCTACTTTGTTGTAATAACAATTAATACTACGATAATTCATTGATGTATGGAAGATTTAAATGAATAATTCAATTATATGTTGTATCGGTGCTATTTATTTCTAATTTCATTTGGATTCGATTTCTGTTTACATAATATTTATATACGTAACGCATAAACAGTATTCATAGTATGAGCGACCGCATGGTGCATTGCGTTGCCATGTTAGGCCCATAGATAATATACTAGCCTGGTGTTGCGTTCAGATCTCCGTCCACTGACTGAAAAAAACATCTTTGTCTATGTGCAATGGAGCCAAGGCTGTCTGATTTCTATTGTCGCGCTGGACAACGTGTCCGGGAAAAAACGCGCTGACAAAAACACTTAACTTTTAATTTACTTTAACGTAATAGTTAATCATGTGATAATTCCGCGTAATTTTATCACCTGATAAATTGTCTGACTTAATCATTACCAATAAAACAATATAAGAGCATTATTTTATTTATATAATTTAGAAGTCTAGAATCAAAAACCACTTGAACTTTATTTTTCGTAATCAAAAAAAAGTAAGAATATTAATCACAATTCACAACTGAAAGGTGACCACTTCTGTTTCCGCCATTACATTGTGAGAAATACTTATCACTTATTGTTGTTTTCTAACCAACATTGAAGGATAAAAAAAACGCCTCAAAGACTTGAAGATAGCTTATGTCTTCGAAAAAAGAGATTGAGCTTCTGAGAAACAAGCAGCTGTTGGAAACAACTTCTGATAAAATAAGCTTCATTATTAGTAGTCCATATGCTCTAAGTTGGGGGCAGACATGCTTAAAAAAGAGGTACTCAGTTGATGGTTAGCAAGTAAAATAATAAAACCGTTGTAATTTACGCCTCCTATGTTGATAGCAAACGAAAAAATAATCTTTTGTTAAGTTGTTCTAAGAATCAAATATTGGAGTAATCTAGCAATGTAGTGGTGAAGTCATTGGCTTCGGTCTCGGTGCTCATGTGCTCGAATCCAAAGCATAGATGTTTGTGATGTCTGAAATTCTCTCCCACCA
Organism: Himalopsyche anomala; assembly: GCA_031772345.1. Lineage (NCBI taxonomy): Eukaryota > Metazoa > Arthropoda > Insecta > Trichoptera > Rhyacophilidae > Himalopsyche > Himalopsyche anomala. The sequence goes on from CM062840.1 coordinate 18,857,775, forward strand.
ATCCAATCCCTAAAAAAGAGACATGGCCTTGACAACAACCAACCTTGCCCTAACAGCAAGTCTTATTCTTATATTTCTACTCTTTTCAATAAGAGAGGTTGAGCAATTGAGTTACACCCAGTTTTCGTAGAAAAACATACCTTGTGATAAACTCAATTAGAAGTATGTATATATGATCCACATTGGCTGCGGAAATTGTTTTTAACCACTCTAAAGCTAACGACCCACCGGTGTGTCGCATACCTACTAACCACACACGCTACCCACCAGTGTGTTGTCATTATTACGACGTCAATAAATATTTTTTAGAGTTTGCATAATTGAAAAAGGGTCCGACATCTCTTAAGGACTCACAAAATGAATATTAAGTTTTCGTTTATTAGTTTTTAGAAAATTGCTAGCTTACAGGACAAAAAAACGTTATTTTTTTCTAGCTGTTAATGGGTTAAAAAAATAATCAATTCAAAATTTTATTCAGTGTTAATAATAACTATGTTTTTTTTGTACGCACTGTACTTAATATTTACCTTTTGTATAAAATCATGACCATGCTTATACGGCTAGGTACATGCATTAAATAGCACCTGTGTCTAATCGTATAGCTTATAAAAATATTAAGTCGCCAACGAGTATTGTGTAAGAGCAGACATGATGAACTTATTGATTATTTATCATGGCATAACAATGAACAATTTATTTAATTACACAATAGAATGTGAAGGATTTTTGATACATCTCTATCAATAATAATATTATTTAGATAACGAAAAATTAATTTGGATAACCCTTTTTTAATGTCATATTTGGCTTGTTTATATTATCAATATATTAATTTAGAAATTGAAATTTATTAAAATCTACTGAGTGCTGCAGAAAAAATATGTGAATGTAGTTTTTCTACACTTTTATTAAAAAAATAACCGCCTCTAATTAAAATCACAAATTGAAAAAAGAATCAAATATAATGTATAACATCCACCAGAGAACACATGGAGTGTTTTAAATGAACCCCTGAGAGGTGAAGTGAGCCAAGTGATATTTAAGGAAAAAATTAATTAGATGCGTACATTTCTTAATTAAAGTATTGTAAAATTGAAGTACGCTTAGTAAATACACACCGCAATAGTGTTATCTCTCTAAATTAGAAATCTGCCAATACAGCAAGAAAAGACGTGATAGTACTTAATTAAAAATTCAATAGAAAAAAATACTATTTTACCACTTGGCTCACTTCACTTCACAAGAGCCCAATAATCAAACTTCATTTAATTCAGCAGTTTCAGCACTGAAATTATTTCATCATAAATATGTCAACAACGTATTGTTACTTTTGTTTTATTGCCAATATCATATGTTCTGTTTTTTTAATTATTAAATATAAATATTTGTTTCCCTTCTCAGGTGCAACGACAAGCAATCAGTGTTGGCTCCTCTATACACATCACTGTTGACAGAGCACAACAGAATTGCCAGGGCCCTCTCCAAGTTGAACGCCCATTGGGATGATGTCACGCTGTTCCTTGAAGCCAAGAGAGTCATCACTGCGACTCTTCAACACATCACATACACCGAATTTCTCACAACTGTTCTTGGAGAGGTAATAATGTAATTAAGCTATACAAAATATGAACAAATGAATTACATATGTATTATCGTCATACGAAAAAATGACCAAGTGTTTGAGGAAACCGCTTTTTTGTAGATAGTCAGTACGAGTATTTTATGTGAGACGTTTTGTAGTTACTAATTACGCTTCCATGAAAAATTCTCTTATTTAATTTCTGTACACCTTCAATGCAATTATGGGTCGTACTTGGGTCAAAATTGTATTTTTGAAGCTGTATTAATATACTCTGTCTGTCTTTTACCGTTGATTAATTAACATTATATGCGGTCTTTCTAATTATATTTTCGTTGAAAATCAATAAATATATTTCATACTTATTAACATACAAGCATATCTGGATTATGAGATATTGTTATTTTACGGAAATGGACATCTTTGTGGACAAATAAAAAATGTACTGAATTTAAATTAATTTTCAATAATCCTTGTCCGAAAAGATTAAAATTTCATTATAACCAGCGGTGTGCTGCCAATACGTTAACATGGGGCTCGCTTAATATCAAAGCAATTTATCACTCATATGCAATACTTAAATACGCAAACGATTGTTACTTTATACACTTATAATATGCAACAATACGCAGTTTAACATAAACTAATCAATGTAGATGGCTAAAAATGTACTACTGTGTATACTGGAAGCTGTCGTAGATAATATATATAAGTCAGAAATTGCAGTTATGTACCAATTTGATCTGAGAATAGTGTTTCCCTTAATTTAACAAGGGGCTCGCCGGCCGTGGTAAAATCTAACAAGGGGCTCGCGCGAGCCCCTCCGAGCTCCCTCCAGCCCACCCCTGATTATAACTGCAATATCTCATAACTCTGATAATTTAGATACGCCTGTATTATAGATATTAACTACTCAGCGTCTCACAGGTGAGTCGTATTTCTATTATTTCTAAAATCGCTGACATGGTTAAGCATGCGATATGAAAATTTTTGAAAAGAGATCCAAGTCTCGGATGTTGCCAGTAATTCATATTTGTTTTGTTCAGAAATATAATAAACTGATAAGATGTAATTTTACAATGACATCGTAATGTAAAGGCAAGAAATAATTCAATGAACCTCTTGACGTGGGAAGCTTTATAGAATTTAATTCATAAATAATATAATAGATGATAATAATAGAATATTTTACATTCCTTCCTAACAATAAATAAATGTATTAATAATTAATTAATCATTATAAATATTCACAGTGTTTTTTTTGTATCATTCATAAAGCGATAATTTATTTGAACTTTTAATCAGCGGTATACAACCATGAGCTTCTGTACGAATAAAACTGTTTATTTTTACTTATATACCCACTTTCCTAACATTTTTTTGGATTTGTTCAGCATATAGACATATTATTCCGTCTTCATTAGGGCTTAAAGTGTTATATAATATATCAAAAATACTCATATTGTTTGGCAGAGTACGAAATTTCAATACCAAAAATTCAATAAAAAAACATAACTTTTATCTAGGTTCACATGTATTGGCAAATAGTATTTATTTTTACGCTATATAAACACTATTACAATGTTTTTACGATATTTAAAAAACTTAAAACTTTACTTAGAACCAATATTTCCAACAATGACAGAACAACTTTGGAATGTCATTTTTTTCTAAACATATTGAAAGGCATGAATTCTCTTTGAGTATTGTACAAACATATAAAAAAAAAACGTGACTCAGTAATATTTATTATAAGTGGTTCATTTTGATTCATGTTTTTATTCCCAATAAAAAAAGATATGCCAAATTATGTATTACCAATGAACTCAGCCTTTTATCCAAATTTATTTTGTTGTTTGTACGATTGATTAATTGTTTATTTTATTTAAATAACTCAGTTTAAAATTAAGAAGACAATTTGGTAAATTTGAATAGTTCAAATTTTGTACAATCGCACAAGTTTTGTCATTAACAACCCATGTTTCGCAAAATTATAAATAATGCAGAAATTGTTTTCACTACTTTTTTAAAATACTAGTTTGATGCTTAGATTTAAAGGTTTTTAATCACTGCGTTAAACCAAAGAGAGATCATGACTAAGTATAAAGTAATTATTTATGAGTTCATGGCAATTTTTTGGTTAATGTATTTATTGTATTTATATGAAATATCTTCATGCAAAATATAACTATGATAATATATTATCGCGTGCTCCTTGATAATGGCTTCTGCAACAGCTGTGATTCATCAATATAATATATATACAAAATATTTACGAAAATTTGGACAGCAAAAACAACCATTAAACATGAATGCGTGGTAAATGTGTTCTCCTTCGAATAAATAATTACACAAAAGTAAAATTTATTTGATGTTACATGCTAAAAGGTTTTAAACCATATATAAATAGAATTATAAACATTATTTAAATTTTACAGGTCGCTATGTCCAAATCAGAACTTAGACCACTGACCCGTGGGCACTTCCAGGGATACTCCAGCGCTAACAGAGCAGGAGTCTACAATGAAGTAGCCATGACCGCCCTCCAAGCATTCAAGTCTATGTTCCATTCTTCTTTGGTAAGTCAGAGCTTTATACATGTATTTTTTAATTGATAAATCGATTGAAAAAAATGCCGTTCGTACTGATATTCAAACCCGTGGGATCCATCACGGAAACCAACTACATTGCGCACTACTCTACGAACCTGACAAACAACATTATTTATTCATTAATAATACCAAACATTCACAAATATAGTTATTATATTTACTTTGTATTACAGATTTAAAAGGCAGTGTTAAAATTAAAAGTTAAAAGCTTATTGTAACACCAGGTCTATATTATATAAATAAAAGAATATGGATAAAACCATGTTAAAAAATTTACTTTTTTCACAGATCAATGAAACTGCATCGTTAGAGAATTTGCTAGCCACACCCGCCATGACTCCGTCCCTCCACTTCCCATCACCGCAAGGACTTCAACCAGCGACTTCATCTTCCTGGGACTTTGGAGCGCTGCTCATTCACCGCGGCAGAGATCACGGCCTACCTTCATACGTGGAATTCCTCAATTTATGTGACGCGCAGGTTAATCCTAATGTCGAAGCACTCACTTTCGAGGATCTGGAGACCGTTGGAGTTGACAGAAATGGTCAGAAGTTGCTTCAAGAACTTTACAAGTAAGTTATTTTCTAAAGCAGTATTATCATTACTGTACAAGTTGTTACATCAGGATTATTTATATGAAGTGTGCATACACTAAAAAAATAATAATGTATTTAATTCATTTGATTATAAATAATTCCGAAGTTTTTTCAATTAAATAACATTTATTTGAACATTGTGAACTTTCATATATTTTGACACTTACTGGCTTTGTAAACTTATCGTTTTTCGGTAACTTCGGTCATTCAAGTACACGGATGACCTGAGTCTATGTTTATGACAAAAAATAATATTATTATAATATACGGGAAGCAAAATTTGTTGTCAAGCATTTTCAGTCGATAATTAAAACTAAGTAATCTAGGTATTCTCACAGAGGTTTGTCACGTAATTGTGATACCCTCTCCCCCAGTGTCACATTTTACTACACAATTATTTATTTTATAACAAAATTACGTCACATATTTTTTAATCATCCCCTCATTAAAATACTCATAATGTAATTCATTATAAGATAAATTCCATCTCCTTCGTTACAGATCACCACACTATTTTAGACCTTTGCCAACTTTTTAAGCCATGACGTGATATGAACGGGTCCGAAAAAGTGGTTTTTAGCTAATTGTTCAATTAGTTTTATCCTATCGAAAATTCAGACAAGATCTTTGCAAGAGCTATACAAATATTTAAGCTCGTTGTTTATTAAGTTTCCAGCTCAGTTGTGCAAGTCAAAAATAGTATATTGTTCGAATTGCAAATGAGTAATAATATTGTATTTATTGTGTATCATATTTTTTAATATTGTCAGAAGAAGTCCTAAATTATTTTTAAAGTGTTAACATATAGTCATGATGCAACGATCATTTATTATTCTTAGGTATTATTTGTTTTCGATGAGCAATTAATATAAATTTACGACACATTCACAACTTGGACACTGAAAATGTCCTTGCCGCCTTTGGCTGATTAAATATGATAACATTGGCTAATTGTAAGCGAAACCTGTTTTTTACCATTATGCCTAATAACGTTAATGTTTCTCTGTCCGTTTTTTTTGTTTATTATATTATGTTAGCTTGCAAACTCAATAGTATGTTAAATACAATATATTCGCGAGATTTAAACAAATGGCACCGTGATAAACTTGTTTCTCAGCCTTGAAAAATAATTCCAAACTGCATTTTGTAATTTGATGTCAACTTTATTATATTGTTATGAAACGTGCTCAGTTGGAATCGAATAATAATTTAAGATTATGTTAAACGAAATATGACGATTATTATTTATATTTAACCTTACAAAGAAAATATTTTTACATGGCAAAATATATATATGTATTTCCAAAAATATAAGAGAGATAACTAATATCTCTATCCCTGCGAGGCACATAACGTGCAGAATGAAAATGTGCACATTTCGATACAATCTATCTATCCATTTAAAAAAATGTATTGATTTCTTTGTATTGCTTCTTTTCAGTAACGTTCAAGATGTTGATCTTTTGGTTGGATCAGCTCTGGAGAAACCAGTAGATGGAGCTCTTATGGGGCCAACCTCATCTTGTCTCTTGAAGAAACAGTTCATCAAACTAAGGAATAGTGACAGGTAATTAAACAATGCACAATTCGATAGTTATTCAAATTGATAACAATTCAACAATCTTTCAAAATAAATATTTGTAATTGAAGTATAACAGTCCATATAGCAAAAAAGATTACATTTTGATGTTTATTATAAGATTTACACACAATGATTGAATTAATTTGACAGATTCTGGTACGAAAACGATCTTCCACCTTCATCGCTGTCTCCCGAGCAGCTTCAAGCCATTCGAAGAGTAAGCCTTGCTGGTCTTCTGTGCTCTACAAATCCATCAATAACTCAGATTCAACCCAAAGCATTTGTCATTGAAGATACATACTTGTAAGCACCATCAAACTTATTTTAATTCATTTATAATGAAGATTTAATTCCTTTCAAATACCTATGAAAATAAATAAATTATTTATTAAAATAAATGTTTTCTGTAGGAATACCGCTCAATCTTGCAACCAGCATCATCAATTGGAACTGTCTGCATGGATGGATCAAGACCATATGAACATGGGCGAGATCTCCGGAGAAATGCTGATGAGCGCTGTCGAAAAGGCCAAGCAAGATATGATTGAAAGGAAGCGACTAGAGTATGAACTCTGGGAACAATGTATGTAAATTTATGCTTTTGATAAAAATCTATTACCTTTATAGATTCATACATAATAAATTATAAGGCTAAGCCTTTGGCCGAATTGTAAACATCGTTGGCTTTAGTTGTAGTGCTCACGGATTTGAATCCCAGTACAGATAGTTTCATAAACTAATATATGATATGTTAATATTAACGTCACCTGTTATTGTGCATGTTCACAGCTGGTGGAGTCGATCCTAAGTCTCCTGCTGGTACAGCTGCTTCATTCTCCAAAGCCAACAAGAATGCTCTTCTACTCGCAAACACTTCCCTCTTCTTTGAATACGCAACCAATGAAATCATGAACAGTCTTATGGGGTAAGTGTAAAGATGTTTGATTTACTTCTTTAATTTTTATTGATATTTAATGCAATTTGAAAAGAACACCTGGATATTTAATTAATGTTAATATTCTTTCTGTACAGACAACGCAGACGCAAGCGTCAAATCTTTGACAGCAACGTACTAGGTTTTGCACCAGGCAGCGACTTCGCTGATGCCCTGCAGAGCGTCGATGTCAGCGGTTTCTTGCAACAACAGGGAGGTCTCGGAGGTCTGAATGGACTTGCGCCAAGACTCGAAGCTGCCTGCGATGATCTGGAACAGGCTTGCGATCCCGCCGTGCCCTTCAGAACTTTCACCGGCCACTGCAATAATCTGAGGAATCCAACTCTCGGAAAAAGTTTGACCACTTTCGCCAGGTTGCTGCCTCCAGTTTATGAAGATGGTAATAATCATTCACAATTTAAATAATCTATTTTGAACAAATAGAGTTTGCAAAACACCATCTCTTGACTAGTTTTCCTTTGCTAGATTATAACATTATATCTACTTAAACATTTTTCTTTTTTTCGTGTGGAACTTAAATGTTTCCCTACAGATGTATTGTCAATTTTTTTATATTGAAGTGAGAAATATAATATACGTAATTCATCTGATAAATTTAATGGAAAATATTGATTTTGTTATCAACTCAAATCTTTGATGTTTTGTATAAATGAAAATATAAAACTCTTCAGCTCAGCAAAGTAACAGATTGAAGACATGTAACAGGAGAAGGTGTCAATTTTCTTTAGGTTTTAAAACATTCACAATCATCTAATCTAAAACATAACATAATTTCTCAGGCACCAGTTGCCATTCACAAACTCAACACGGGATTAATATTATAAGAAATGATTTACACATTATTCTTTCATTCCAGGTGTATCCAGACCTCGTTCGACATCAGTTACAGGAGCACCTCTTCCGTCTCCTCGAGTGATCTCCACAGTTATCCATCCTGACATCTCCAACTTGCACACCCGTTACACTCTCATGGTGATGCAGTATGCTCAGATCCTCGATCACGATCTTACCATGACACCTATTCACAAGGGTAAGGAATTTTTACTTTGTACATGGGTATTATTACTAAAAGAGAAATCTAATTTGGTTAACAGTCCTTCATAGGTAAATTCTTACATACTACTTAACTCTGGTAGCAATGATAAAAAAGTGTATGCTCATAAGAAAAAATTGTATGCTTATATAACTTAATTATATTAATTCAATATTACAATCTTTGTAAAAAGTATCTAGAATAACGGCATAAAAAATGGAAAAATATTTAGTGCCACAAGAATTATAAGATAAAATTGAGAGCCATGTTCAAAACTATATCATGTATATATAAATATATGGTATGTATAACTCGGAATAGCTATCAAGTATCCTATAATTCTTGTGATAGTAAATGCACACAATATTCTATTACACATTGAATAATATATACTATTTAATATTTATAAAAACTAATAATTGAAAATGACTTCAACAGGTTTCCACGAATCAATCCCCAACTGCCGTTCCTGCGACTCACCAAGAACAGTCCATCCCGAATGCAATCCGTTCCCTGTGCCTCGAGGAGATCATTACTATCCTGAAGTGAATGTCACCAGCGGTGAAAGACTTTGCTTCCCATTCATGAGAAGCTTGCCTGGACAACAGACGTTAGGTAAGCTTTACAACAAGATAAATAAACACATCTTTGTTGATAGTTAGTCGCTACTTTCAATCTGCTGAATACTAAAATGAAATCAAAATAACCTCAATAATTGTCTGTACCGTGTTTAACAAATTATATATGTTATTTTGTATCCATTCTAGGTCCCCGTGAACAAGTGAACCAAAACACAGCTTTCTTAGATGCTTCGATGGTGTATGGAGAAAACAGTTGCATTGCACGTTCTCTAAAAGGATTCAACGGAAGGCTCAACTCAACAATTCATCCCGTCAGAGGAAAAGAGCTTTTACCAAGAAGTGACAAACATCCAGAGTGCAAGACTGCTTCAGGATATTGCTTTATTGCCGGTAATTAAATTTAACTCTCTTGAAAAACACACGTCCACCAAACTTTATGAGTAATACTTTTCCTCGGAGATCCACTACAAATAATATTATTTTACTATTATTTCAGAATTTCAGAATAATGCCTATGGAGTAAACAATAGATATAGTACTATCACAGTATTTTCAATTTAAGAAAGGTTTATTCACTCAGTTGACGAGTTGCACTAGTTGTTTCTGAGCTATATTTTAATGTAATATTTGTATTTTGTGTCCTAAGGCGATGGCCGTGCATCTGAACAACCTGGACTGACCGCTCTTCACACGATGCTTATGCGTGAGCACAACAGATTGGTAGAAGGTCTTCGCGGAGTCAACCCTCACTGGGATGGAGAAACACTCTTTGGACACGCCCGTCGTATCCATATCGCCCAAGTCCAGCACGTCACATACAATGAATTCTTGCCACGTATCCTCAGTTGGAACGCTGTTAACTTGTACGGATTGAAACTTTTGCCCGCTGGTAAGATTCATGATAACAGATATTGTTTTAAATTAATTATTAAAAGCACCTTCATCGCTTTCTACTAAATGAACCACATAATTTGACATTCACATTAAAAATAGGTATTTATTATATACAGACATGCATTGACAGAATTTCTGCTTATTGAACTCTCATTAGTAAAAGTAAAATGTCTATTAGCTGGTGATATAGAAATAAAAATGTATGGATCTACGTTATTTTTAGATTTTCTTCCCACTTGCTGTGTTCTTTCGAATGTCAAATTTCACCAGTTCAAAAACTTACATTTTCCATTAATTCCCATTTGACTAATAGCAATCTTCCATAATTACAGGATACTACAAAGAATATTCCCCCACATGCAATCCATCAATCGTCACTGAATTTGCTACCGCTGCGTTCAGAATCGGTCACTCCTTGTTGAGACCACATTTACCGAGAATGTCTCATACATACCAACCCGTCGAACCACCGATTCTTCTAAGAGACGGATTCTTCAGAGTGGATATGTTCTTGCAGGTTAATATTAAATTAATGATAAATTTTATACTGAAACGTCATTAAAAATCATTTATCACCAAATGTTCAAATGTAATTAATTTTTAAATTCTTCTTTATTTTAGCCATCAATGACAGAAGAGCTGATCCGCGGATTGACCTCTACTCCAATGGAAACTCTCGACCAGTTCATCACTGGAGAAGTAACCAACCATCTCTTCGAAGATAGAAAGATTCCCTTCTCAGGAATTGATTTGATTGCCCTGAACGTGCAAAGAGCTCGCGACCATGGAGTTCCTTCATACAACAACTACAGAGCCCTTTGTAATCTCAAGAGAGCATCATCGTTCGAAGATCTATCTAGAGAAATCCCACCAGAAGTCATTGCCAGGTATTTATTATTGATCCCTTTATTGATAATAAGTTACTCAACTTTAGTTTGTAAAATTAGCTATTATCGTTCATGAATCATTTGATTTTTTCAACACCATCAATGAATATAAAACATTTTTTTTTATTTCAAAACAGGTTGAAGCGCATCTACGCCACAGTTGATGATATTGATCTCTTCCCCGGAGGTATGAGTGAAAGACCACTACAAGGAGGTTTAGTTGGACCCACTTTTGCTTGCATCATAGCTATCCAATTTAGACAGATCAGGAAATGTGACAGATTCTGGTAAGAACAATATTGATCACTATTTGATAAAACTACAATTTTATCTAATAAAAAATATATAAAAACAAAACATAAAATAATAAAACAGCTATACTTATTTCCGGCCAGCTTGAATGTTCAAACTATGAAATAAAAAATTCAATTTGACAATTCCAATATAAAAGTAATTCATTGTTTCCAGTGCCCTTTATGTGGAATTTTAGTTTTAATAAATTTCTTAATTTGTTGGATACTAAAACAACCAAAATCAAGACAATATATTAGCTTATGATATAGCAATTGCAATTTTATTTTATTCAATATTTATTATTTTTTTAGGTATGAAAATGAAGATGCAGGTGCAAGATTCACTGAATCTCAGATGTCTGAATTGAGAAAGACAACGCTATCAAAGATGATGTGTGAAAACTTTGATATCCAGTCTGATATTCAGCGTGCTGCATTTGACTTGCCGAGCAACTTCTTGTAAGACGAAACCTTAATTTTATTATAAATATAAATATGCTACTCTGTTGGAAAATTAGCTAATAAAAATAGTACATGTACGCATGCTAAATGTTACTACTGTTAATTTCAGGAATCCCCGTGTTCCTTGCCACTCACTGCCACAGATTGATCTCTCTGCATGGAGAGAGAGCACAGCTCAGGGTTGCCAGATTGCTGGAAGAAATGTTGCAGTTGGCAACTCTGCTTTCCCAACACCCTGCACATCTTGTATTTGTACCAATGAGGGGGTAAGATAATTTTCTTTTTCATATAACAAATAAATTATTAGTCATCGTACGAGTCAATGATAATAAAGGATTTTAATTTCTTTCTTCTACGATTTTTAGTCTTTGTATTTATGATATCTACATTTGTAATCATGTCCGCTCTCTCGCAATTCCAACCTCTGACCATGTGTTTTTTTCATAAAAAGGAGGGTGGGAGGGAATTTAGACATCACAGACATCCATGCCTTCATACAAAAATTAATTGTAAAAATTAATTTATGAAACTGCTTAGAATAACTTAAGCCAATAATAATTCTTATTGGAGTAGTGGACAAATCTTTTATAGGTAATTGGCACGATGTGTTATAAAAAGAAAATAAAACAATTAAATTAATTCCATTTGTATTTATTATTAGGCCCAGTGTGCGTCACTCCGTATAACCGACTGCGCCCAGCTTCAACGCGAATGGTCCCGTGATGCCATTCTCCGTGATGATGTTTGCTCGGCTCAATGCGGAGGTTTCGTTCTCGGATCCGGCGGATTAGCAGTCTCCGGATCTGCCATCACCGAAGACCTCGTGCCCCCGCCTCAACGACAGGGAAGGCGAAATGCATTCACTGGGTTTAAGGTTCCCGATCTAGCTCAGTTCATTGCCAAGTAAAGTGTCAATAGTGTGTGCCTTAATGTCTCTGGTAAGGACCATTGTGATGTTGAAAGCTTACCCGTCATCTAATTTTATTCATGCTGTTTTAGTTACTGAGAAATTCTGCGTCATATCACTGTACACATAATGTGACGCTACATCAAATCCCACAATGGAGTCAAATTTAAGGCCAGTAGTTTATGTGCAAAATTGCAACTCTGGTCATATTAAATACCAATAAGATTGCTTCTATAATACTGAAAAATTCAGCTAAGCATTTGTATTGTGATAATTAATAAAACCGGCAATGCAAAATACTGCCAGCACATGTCCAACTAGTCTAACCTGTATTCACATAGTGATATGATAGCTAATTGATTTTATGTTTTCTAATTTTCAAATTGAACGATAAAAATCGTACTACAAAAATTACTAATTCGAGATAAAAAACACAACTGAAAGAACATTTAGACATTACAAAATTTGCCAATAAGCCTTAATAGCTTGTAAAACAAAAACAAAAAACTGTAAATAATACCTATATTTAATAATTAAAATAAGATAATAACAAAAATTTAATAGATATCTATCTTACTGTGTATTTCAAATAAAATTAATATAAATATCTATTAAAAGATTGGTATCTTCTACTGTAGATATTCTTTTCTACTGAATATAAGTTAAACAAAATGTATTTAAGTAAATCTATGGAGAAGGCTTTCTTCATATCATTTATAGATGTGACAAGTTCTCGGAGGATTTGAAAACTTTCTCATTATAAGAAAGTCACTTGTTAAATTTATTACACTGCATTTTTACAGCTACTGAATGTTATTTAAAACAAGTCTTGTATCCATTCTTTTAATGCGTTACTTTTCACTTTCTTCAGCTGAATGATATAATAATTGAGTCGCTGCTACGAAAGCAATAGTGTGGTAACATAGCACATTCTTTATATAAGATCATGATCCTTGCTTAGTAAAAGATATTCATACGTTTTTTATTCATTTCACAAATATACCACAATAATAGCTATAATATTCTTTGAAAATAAAACAAAATAAATATATACTTTTACAGTACTATTTTGTTTAAGATAACCAGTTTCTTTTAAGCAAGGAATTAAAACAACTCAGGAAAAAAACTAATTCAAATTTAGTTATTATAAATGAAAGCAGTGAGTAAACAACATTTGTATTTATACAAAAAAAAATACAATGAAAGCAAAGATCTCAATAATTGTAAATAATAATGAGGTTTTGTATTGGCTCCAAGAACGTTTTTACAAATATATTGTGAATAAAAAAATGTCTTGTTTTCATTTGTAAGCCTTAATAATTTGATAATTACTATAAAGGTGTTCAACATGAACAACTATTTGATTGTATGATTTAGTCTTAGGATTTAGACTTTGATAATTAAAGTCTATTGAAACTTTACTCATAATCTGAATAATTTTGCCAATCAGGCCAGTTTTAGACCACAATTGTAAAAAGAACACGATTTACTCTATATAAATGACATAATATAAAATGACATGTTGGTAAATCGTGAATTTTCTTTTCGTGGTATAAAATAGAACAACCGTTTACTTAAATTTATTATTTTATCGTACATTTCAAAGATTGTTTCGTCAACATTGGCATATCATTGAAAACTGCATTGCTAATAGTTATTTTGAATAAATTTAGTCATTTGTAAAGTTTTAGGTTATAATATCAATAGAAATAAATCATGTGCGTACTTCCTTAATTATTATACGAGTAATAAATTCCTTTATTTATTTACCCCCGAATATATATGAAGCATCGATTTGTAAAATCACTTCATTAAAATACCTGTAAACTACAATACACTTATATTTAAATGAAAATAGTTAATTATCGTAGCAATTAATTTAATATACCTTCTGTAGTTTTCTTTTAGTAACTTAACTTTTTTTCATTTTTACTAAAACAATAGTTACAGATATTCAAATCTTGTTCGTACATCTTGACATATTGTACAACTATTGCCAATTTTCATTTTTTAATTGAACAGTGAATGCATTATTTCAAATAGTGAAGAAGTCAGAATATTGTATGATATTCAATTGTAAAAAAATGTATTCAAATGCAATACTATAAAGAAATTCTTTATTTAGTTATTTTATCTTCACTGACACAGCTTTAGGAGGAAATGTTTTTGTGGAAAATCTATCTGATTCAATTAAAGTTAATTTAAGTGAAGTATTCATAGATAAAGTTTATTTAAATGTTTAACTTGCATCATGGGAAAATTAAATTAGTACTACTTTAGAATTTCCATCTACAAATCTACAATTTCATAGATTGATTCCATGTTTCCAATTCAATTTACTGGAACCAATTTTAATATATGTTAACTTTGGATTAATTAACATTCTCTTAAAGGATAAACATAAAATCAATAACAAATTATCCTCCATGTTGGAAGGCGATCAAAAAACCAAATCTCTTGCCATTTGAAAATGATTGTTACATATTTCAGAACTGTCAAATCTATAGATTCTGGTTGCATAAAACTTAAAACAACCAAATCATGTAATCTGAGATGATAAAACAAAACAAAATCCACGATAGACTTTACACAATTTCATACCTCTTCTGATAATCTGTTAAAATAAATAGAAACTATCAATACAGTAATTAATTACGTAAGAAAAATCGTAATTTTCTACAGTGCCATCAATAAAAATATACCATTGCCTTCTTGACCACTGTTTTAGTAGGTAAACATTTATAATGCAGGTATTTTTGATACTTTAAGTTGTAATTATTATTTTTGTATGCATGTAGACTTATTTTTTTATGTATGTGCACTATTATTTAGTTTGTAAATAAAATAACATTTAAACAACAACCCTCCTTATTTTATTTATCCTTCAATATCCAATTCTATAATATTTTATTTAGACATAAGAATTGGTTACATTGCAAATACCTTGATTTATTTCTTTGGACAGCATTTTCAGATTGTTTTGAAGAGTCGTTTTGCTGTGTATAGTTTCAAGAAACGTAAAAATAGTGATATCTCAAATGGAAACCAATTTTATATTTATTTTTATATAAGCTGCTTTCCATGAAGCAATGGCAATCAATGCTTCTCATTGTAGGCCCAACTTCAACTAGTTGGAGGAGCAGTTTCCATGTTCTGCTGCATACATGATAACATATCGCTTTAATTTTATTTATTTAATTTATTATATAATTATATTATGTTATATTAATTTATTATTTAATGTCTGCTCTCAATGCTTTACACGTATAGACCAATGGAGGTATTTTAAAAGTAGCTGTTCTACGAAAACTGCTCATCCTCCCATTTATCGGAGTGACTAAAAATATAATGATGGCAATAAAACAGAAGCAGTAGTTAATCGCTTTCACTATGCTCCTTTCTTTATGCCTTCAAACACAAATCTATAACTCTATTAAAAAATCCATTTGCGAAAGCGTTCTTATTGCAATTCGAGCCTACGAATACCGCAACCGAAGAGCACAATTTCAACCACTAGGTAATTATCTGTACTACTTCATCAGCGTTTTCCCACACATCAACCAACTGTGGATGTCACAACTGCTACATTTTTGACAGCAAAGAAAGATGAAAAAATAAGGGCTTAATATCATTAAAAATGTTGTTACCTACATAAGTTTTTAAAATGTGATTCAATAATATGTTTGAAAAATATATGCTTTTCAGATGTAAGCACCTGACTAATTTTATTCCCACTTTTTCAGAATATATATTATGTTCCCAGCAACTTCTAACATTCAGTAACTTCTAACCTAATCCCTTTCAGTTATTACATACAGATATATAATAATAAATTACATATTATGTTGAGAATAGCTCCTCATAACGACCAAGGCCCATCAGCCTAGAAAGATCAGTTAAGAAACACTGATCTTATTTACATTATTTATTTATTTTTTATCACAGAACTAGAACTATCACTCGCTACACCATGTCACTTAAAGATTGGAATGGCGGGAGGGGAGGTATTTTTAGACATCACAAATATCCATGCCTTCTAACAGAAATCGATACATTGATTGAAAAAATCCAGTTCGTACTGGGATTCGAGCCCATGGTCTGGCATGGAAACCAACAATGTTGACCACTGTGCCATGAACCTGACAATTTACGTAATACAATACCATTATTTCCACACTATTGTTGTCCAGGACGGTAACCAAAAATATTCACATAAAAAGAAAAACACTTTTCTTGGTAATACGGCTTTTATTTTTTTGAAAGCATTTAAATTAAATAATTACATTGTGTAATTCTTTTGCAAGATATATTTTTAATAATGTGTACAGAAATTTATTCTCGAGAAGAAACAATATTATTTGCTTAGTGATAAAAAGAAGAACAAGTTATCAAAGTAATGTAATAATTTCTTAAATACATATTGCTAATACTTATTCCTGGAGGCAACAGAAATAATAAATCTTACCTTATCCTATTTAAATGTATCGAGCATGATGACCAAAGGCACAAAGTCATCCGGCCTTGATCTTTATGCGAGACATATTTTAATTTGACTCCCTAGATTAGGTTAGGTTAGGTTAATGATACAACACTATCAATTAACTTCATCCTTGAGTATTTACAACCGTATAATTGGGAACTGTTCAACTAGCTACCCCAACATGCAAAACCCACATATTTTTAAATACAGTAAAACCTCAATATAATGTCTTCTATTTTTTTATCAACCATGCCTGCTCCTAATGTAAAGCATGCGGACATTTATTGGAGATAATTTGGGTGGAAGTGTTTCTACAATGAATGCTCATCACTCAGATACTCAATCTCTTTTTATAATTTCAAAGAGAGTAACGATTGAAGGATAGGATATGGACAGGAATAGTGGTTAGTTAATCGTTGCTGCTACACCCTGTTTTTAGAATAAGGTAGATAGGAGGGAACCCCTTTGCACCGTTACCGATGCTAATGACGTTCACCACTTGGCTTAAGGCGCGGCTGTAGCAGTTTTAATGCGGTCAACGATTTGACGTGTATTAAGACACCGAACCAAGCTGGCTGCATGGTTGAGTGTCAACGTCGTTGGCTTAGAACACGGAGGTCACGGGTTCGAATTCCAGTAAGGATAGTTTTTATAGATTGATTTATAGAATTCTGTTTGAAGGCATGGATGTATGCGATGTCTTGAACTCCCCCTCCCACCCATTCTATCCTAAAAAACTGGGCATAGCGAGAGCAATTAGCCAACCACTAGTCCTGTACTAGCCCTATCCTTCTATCCAGTGGTGTGGTGGTAAATAAACAGGTACCAGGTTGGTCATTGATTTCTTCCCTATATTTTTTGTTTATATCCGTCTGAAGTTCAAAAAACCACAAGTCTTAACAATTAAATTATATGTATGTACTTGAAAATTAAGTAACAAGTCAAAAAGGAGGCAGGGCGGCACCCTGGCTCATTTTAAGGTGCCAGGTCGCCGACCTGACCCCACTACACCACTGCTTCTATCCCTACTCTCTAAAAGAGGATGAGCAACTGAGTAACAAGCAATTCTCGTAGAAACTCTTCTGTTGAGATAAATTCCATTAGGAGTCCATATGCTCTACATTGAAAACGGACATATGGTAAAAAGAAACAAAAAAGGACTTTTTTTTGTTTTCGTTTCAAACTATACTATACTTAAATTCTTTTTTGTACACAGTAGATACATTCCACCAAAAACTGTAAAAAAGGTAATAAAATACATAGAAAAATTGAAGATTGATTATTGATCGATTTGTTATATAAAAAAAGAACAACACTGTAGTATAGAAAAAAAAGGCAATAATGAAGACCCAATAAATAAATTACACAAAATTTTATTCATAACATGTATTTTAAGAAAGAAAAAATATTTCTATTGATTATTACTTGACTATAAATGGGGAATTTCACGAAGGACTGGACATAAATCGCTTCTATCGCTAGAAATGTTTGACACGTCCAATGTGGTAGAATCTAATGAAGCCTTGTTTGATAATTTTATCCACTTGTGTTTTTCATGTTAGGCAAATAATTTGTGTAAAAATATATTGTATATTTGTTCTTTTTGGTGGACTGTGTTATTTCCAAATTATGTAAAAAAAATGTTCGAGTGTATGCGCAAATGGAAGTAAAATTAATTTAACGTGTTTAGAGTGTAAGTTAAAAACCTTTACTATGTATCATATATCTGGCTTAATCAGAAACCCACATTATAATCTTGATATAAATCAAGATTTTACTGTGTAGGAACAACCCTAGCAAAAAAAAGAGACAAAAAATTTTTTGGACGTTTCTTTTTACAATATACCTTTAACCGATTATAATAAATTGAGTAATTTCATTATAATACATTAATTTGGCAATGATAATATGGAATTTAAGGTTACCGGAAATAAGTACAGCAACCTCCAATTTTCTCCAGAAATGCAAGTTATCAATGTTGCAGTAGATTGGCAACTCATCTCCATAAATCTATCATGTTCTTGGCCTGGACCCAAATCAATTCAAGTCGTTTGGCCAAGATTCATGTGAAATTTTGTCAAGAGTAAATGAAACATTTTTGGGCTAGGTCGAGATTAGTTTCCGAGTGTTACATATTGTCATCCAAGTATTCAAACTCACAAAATAATTAGAATATGTTTTTATACAAAAAAAAGATGGCTTCCTATTAAAAAAGGTAAAACAATGATGTACACAATTAGAAGTTCTTTTAAATGTATCCTAGGCTGAGAATATCTTATGTAGTGTGTATTAACTGGAGATTGGCAAACTTGTGATTGGAAATTTTACTGCTGATAAAATTGACAATCTATCGAGAAAAAATCTAACACTAATATAAAATGTTTTTGATATTATGATACATAAAACACTTACAGACTTATATTTAAAGTTTTGGAGTCGGTGACTATCTCAGAATACTTTTAATATTTACAGAGACCGTGTAAATTCTTGCAAAAGACTTGATATAGAAATTTTACAATGTTTTAGTCATATACAAAAGGCCGCATAGTTACCTATAGCAATATAAACGAATAATCGGAGCAAATCTGTTATACGTCAGACGCTTACTGAAATATATCTCAAATCCATTCCAACAAAATTACTCTCTCGAAAAGCAACTGCTGTTATATTCAGACTCCTCGCCGGATGCAGTCATATTGCGATTCCTGAATTGTACTTATACCGTATATAGTTAATTCAAGCTGTCGAAAATATTCCAGCATCTTACATCAGTGCCGGTTAGTTTTTACATTGAATTAATTATATTAATTAACTTAATTGTGCAAGTAGTTCTTGAACACTAATTAACATTTTATATTGATTGTAATAAAAATTATTATTCAACACCAACAAAGGTTCAATGAAAAGTTCCTTGTACTAACTAATAAACATGTTTCCGACAAGAGATTGCAATACTGGACAGTTTACCGATACCAGTATTGCAAATGAAGGGTTTAATATCATTATTCATAATCTCCACATATTCAGTTTTGAGAAAATCGCAAAAAACCACTGGAGCACAATTTATCATAATCATAAAAAATGTTATCAATTACGAAAAGTAGCATTTTCCTAAGATGCAATATATACTATTACACCATGGAAAATACTGATCACCGATTAGTTTTTTATAACCATATTAGATTATTCATTTTAAAGTGCGAGTTTAGACACCGATAGTGATCTTTGGCAGTGGTTTTATCAGTGTTTTAAGTAAATTTTAATACCCAACTATTTATTGATTTATGTAGCATATAACGCATTTAGAATTTATCTCAAAAACAATCATGGATATTATGAGTTTTGATACCAGTCCCCTCAAATATCAACACCAGCATTACATAAAAGTTTAAGCAAATGGGATTGCAATACCAGGCGAGAAAATCAAAATCAGTATTTCAAAATTTCATACAGTCATTAAAGAATACATCATAATGATAAACGAGTGTTTTTCATAAATGACTTACTGTTTCTTAAATAATAATATATATATCATTGAAAGGCTCATCAATTCTAGCAACCTGTCAATATTGATACAACTCTTGGCGGACTTAAATTCATCTTGAACAATTATTTAAAAATATGTGGTTTCTTTACATTAGAATTCCTACGTGTAACTCTAATAATAATTACGTTTGGCATTAGCGTGTTGAACATTGACGCCAGTTGTTTTTTGAGAGAAAAAACAATCATTTAGGTGTTATTTTAAATCTCGAGTGACTTACAAAACATTCTCGAGTTTATCCCGTGTGATCTTCCAACTTTTAAGTATTTGGTGCATTTACAACACAATGTAAATATCAGAGAAGTAATTTCGGGGTTTAATTAGAATTTGAAAGTTTAATTTAAAGAGAAGCATTAAAAAACTTGTTATCTTCTTATCTTAAATGGTAGCTTCCTCTTTCCTTTCAAACAAAGACAATCAGAAAGAGCCTGCGACGAGGCGAACGTATAACAGATGTGTGCCGGATATTCCTCTTAATAGTAATAAGAAAATAAATAAAACTGGTTCGAATGTTGTCCGTGAAAATTTTATATTTGATTCAAAATATTTTACACAATATTATTTCATCAAATGGGTTGAAAAACACAAACAATAAATAAATAACCAATAATAATTTAATCGTTATTACATATAATATAAAATAAAGGAACTCACACTCGAGAAATCCTTACACTCGCGTCATTGTTTTGGTAAATCATCAACACAACAATAATCACAAAAGAAAATATTGACACATTAACGAGTGAAAAATTAATATTTACGCTAATTAAAATAGAAATTAGAACATGCGTCAAATTCTCTTCGGCAAATTTATTAATAATACCGATGATTTTTGTCATTCATTCGCTCAAATTATTGTTGATTATAAAAACTATTTTGTTCAGAATTCTAAAATTCTTTTAAACAAAAAAAAATCACTCGGAGTTTCGTTGTTTAGATTTTGACTGGTAGCAAACGCTAAGCTAAAATAATTCTTGAATCAATTACCGACAGAAATTCAAGAAAATTAATTCAATGGACTAAAAATTACTTTAACATAATACTCATAAGCTTCCATTTCAATATCAAAACATGGTGTCGTTATTATTTATTTTTTTACAACGGTATCATTTTTAAAATGCTGTTTCGTTGAATACAAAGCTTCAAAAACAATATTCTGATAATATTAACACTTGCAATTTTGTAGAAAATTTGCAATATATATATATTTATTTTTTACACTTGCAACATCACAAAATAATATTTTAATATTATAACATTCACAAGTCTTGATAAAATTATACACGCAGCACTGATAGTCAGTTATGTTTCAGTAAAGTTTTTTTTTTATGTTTTTGTTTATTTTTTTTTTCTTTTAGTCATTATTTTATCTTTTTAATGTATTTGCATTATTTTAAGTCGTCATTTCAGTCACGGAAATGTTCATAAAGAAATAAAAGTGCGGTTTAAGAAGTTTCGTATGCGTTACACAATAATGTCCGTTTTTGAGAATATTTTTTTAGTTTCCTGGTCCCATCACATAATTCAGATCACACGTCGAGCTCCGCTAGCTGACAATCCTGTAATTTTAAATTAATATTCAGTTAACACAGAATTATATACGAAAACGTAAAATTTAAGATTCACAATTCACACACTTATAATAAAATACAGGGACATATCTAAATTTTCAGTTATTTGTTATCGCAGCTTTACTGAACGAGGATTGTTGAATATAAAGTAAAAATGTGGAAATATCAACCTTTATTTTCAACAATTCCCATCTTCAAAGATATACATCTCAGTAAAACTGCAATATCTCACAACTGCAAAAAACTATGTTGTTACGCATGCGAATTATTCATTTTTTCAAAAATATTCCATTCACTCCATAAAAAAGCACAAATAATACATAGTCAACTGTTTGAAATCTATCACACCGTTGGGATTCTTTTGAGAATCGTAATAAAGCTATGACAACGGCAACACGAAGCACTTTACAATATAACAATTAACAACCAGACTGAGGAGATTTGAAGTATAACCAGGGAACATATTGATGGTCTCTATAGCAAAACTATTGTAAGAGTAAATTTGTCATTATTGAGTTACTCTTCAAGTGTAATTTAGTGTCTTCTATCACCGAGCAAAGTTTTCGACTGAACCATCGATATTGATTTCAATTCAAAGTCTAAAAATGAAGCAACATTACGTACATATCCTTACACAGTTCACTCAGGATATTTAGCAAACAATTATTTTTCAAATAATAGAAAATATTTTAAATGGTCTGAGGACACTGGCCACCTAGCTGTCATAATAAAAAGATAAGTCTATTTGCATAAATACGGTCTATGCTATTTTGGTGTAAGATATATTTAATCACATTAAGATTTAATTGATGAATATACTTTTGTTTCAAATATATGCATGTTATGCAAATCCAAATACCACCAGGTTGTCAGTTTGAATTTGAAAATGGAAATAAATTTCTGTCACTAATATTTCAGCTCTGAAGCAGTGGCTGAGTGCTGAGGAGCTAAATGATTGAAAGAGTTTATTGTGCTAAAACAGCGGTAGTCAACAGTCCCTAACCTACCTCTAATGGGCATTCCAGCTTTCATAGTGGGTAGTAAGGGTTTCTATAAACACTATAAATCACCATTACTGTGGAACCGGTGGGCGGTTAGAAAATTTGACTACTAACAGAGATACAAAAGTCAGCAGTGGGTATAAAAAGGTTGACCGACCCTGTGCTAAGCGATGCAAAATAAAAATAAATGAAATAATAACCCTCACACATAAATAATCAATTAGCCGCAACCTCCTTCAAACCGGTGGGCGAAGTTCCATTGACTGGAGGAGTGTCAGGAGCAGAGAGGGGCGGGCTGATGTCTTCGGAATTGTTGCCCGTCGTCGGCGGGCCTGCAGGTTGCGAAAGGGCCGTGCCGTCCGTGCAACGCCACAGGCCGTACGACTTTCCGACTCTGGTCTGCCACATGCGTACCGTTCCATCTTCGGAGCCCGACGCGTACAGCTCACCGTCAGGAGAGAACCGGATGCAGTGCACCGGTCCAAAGTGACCCTTGTTTGATTCTACACAAATATTGTTTATTAGTGAATACGTCATAAGAATATGGACAGAAAAAAACCACGAATGTTATTTAATCTTTGTAAACGACAACAGTATTTTTTTCAGGAATTTGATTTCTTTATAGACCCTGTGTAGAGTATCATATCCCATAATTAAAGCCATGCATAATAGCATTATATTTAAAAACAAATGCAATACAGTGGAACCCCGATCTACCGTTCTCGCATTGTTCGTTTTCCCGCATGGTTTGTTCATTTGTCATAGTCCCGGCCAAACACCCATAAGAACAATGTAAAATAATCCCGCATTAACTGTTCCCCGATTTACCGTTTTCCTCGATCTATCGTTCAAATATTTTGGTCCCGTCAAAAATATTATCCCGATTGACCGTTATCGTTGAATATTTCTCATTAATAATCTTACCTCGCATTTCGTTTCGCGTTTTTTTCAGTGGAACCCCGATCTTCCGTTCTCACTATCTTCGTCTTTATGCATGGATCGTTTATTTTTTACTCGACCAAGACCACCCCACCCCGTAATAGCAATGTTTAGTAATTCCACGTTAATCATTTCTCGATTTACCGATTTCTTCGATCTATCATCTAAATATTATCGTCCCGTCCCAGTTACTAATCTATCTCGATTGACCATTTTTGTAGAATATTTTTTTCGCTCATAAATAATCTTACATTTCATCTGGTTGTGTAAATTTTTCTAACTCAAAAGTCAAAACTAAAATACCTAAATGAAGAAAACTAGAACTCTAGTTGAGAAACTGAAAATAATTAAAGACATTGGAAAAAATTCAGGAGAAAAACGAGTCGGCATAGCAAAAAGGAGTTAGTTGACTTAGAAATGTACGCGATTTTGAATAGTGTTTGCTAAAATTAAAGTCCCAAACTGCAAATAGGCTACTTAGTTTGTATTAAACAAGTTAAAAATACATTTATTTGTTCTTTAATTAATAAATAAATGAGTTTTTGAAAATTAAACATTTTTCTGTGTTATTTGAAGATTTCCCGCATTATCGGTTTCCCGCATTATTCGTTCATTTATTACGATCCCTTGAAAAACGTAGAATCGAGTTTCCACTGTACAACACTGTACAATCAATCTAATGCAAGAGTGTCCAAACTTTTTCGGCCTGGGATCAACTTTTTAATCTTAAGTTTTCTCGCGATCGACTTCTAACATGATTCTTATAAGAATTTTTATTTAGTAGGGTTTTTTCGCTTCTTCAAACATAGAAATGTTTATTTTAAATGCGAAATACATATCATTAGATAGGTATGTGCTTAAAAAATAATTAAATAATAATTTTAGTATATTTTATATTTAAATTACATATTTTTTCAAAATTCACGGAAGCTTTCGGGATTGACCAAATTTTACTTTGGGATCGATCGGTCGATCGCGATCTACCGATTGGACACCTATGATCTAATGAGTTAGTGACAAGATGCAAAATTTGCCAATTACATCAAAAGTTCATATTTATTGTAAGTAAATAATTAATGAAATTGTATGTGTAATTTTCGAACATGCAACATGTCACAAATAGTGAATTGGTTTAAAAACTACTGAATATTAAATGTTGAATGAATTTATTTTTATGTGATAAAAAATTGATAGATTGACATATATTTGAATCAGTGCCGCAATGAAAAGAACGAGTTAAACAAAGAGTCTCACCAATTTCTTCTCCGGAAGAGAAATCGAATTTGTAAACCTTGAGATCTTCTCCGCCGCACACGAACACATGCTTATCAGGATGCAGAGACGCAGAATAACACTTTGTGGGGACTGTCACTTCACCGATCTTCTCTAGTGTTTCCGAATTCAAGAAAGAAACTTTGCTGCCTGTGACGAAAAACATTATATTAGTATTTTGGACGGCTGTTGAAATCACAGTTTTCTTTCGCAATAATATCTCTAATATGGTACATAATATAAAAAACAAGAAATATTCTTTATTTTCCTAGATGCACCTACCGTGTGTAACAGTCAAAGTTAACCCGTCACGGGAAACTTCTAGGCTATTTGGTGTAGATGGAAACTCGACCTTTTGCGCCTCCTGTAATTTTAAAACAAAAAAAATGTTAATCTTATAAATCTAAGCATGTAAATGAAATCCAGATACACAGTCAGGTATGAAGTTGACAGAAAGTGAGAATAATGTATTTAAAACATTGAATTTATATCATCTACAAGAGGGGTACAACCTTATTAGTTCCATTCCCCCTTTCACCATTGTTCAGAATATAATCCCCCCCTATCCAATATATTAGGTATATAACTCAAAAGGTATGTGTGTACAAAATCTTATAAGTTTATTGAAATGATTTTTACTAACAGACTAATATCACTGAAGCATAGAATTACAAGGTATTCAAGTATATTGTATGCGATAAAGATTTCAGGTACAACTAGGGATTCCAATTAACCGGACATTTAAGCTAACCGGTTTTCGGTTTTTTTCAAATAAATAAATCGAGTAACCGGTTTAAACCGGATTTATTTTCAAAAAACCAATTTTAGTACCCAATAACCAATGTTTCAAAAAAAAGTATTTTGATTACTTAAAAACAGTCAATTAGTGCATACAATTAGAAAGTAGATAAAATATCGCTGTTTTCGTTCGGAAGGTTCACTTGTTTTATTATCATTATTTTATTATCATATTATGACAATCCTTTCGTATTACAGATATTTGATTGAAAGCAGTATAGTTGTCCATGATTTCGACTACATACTTGTTATTATTATATATACAATACTTTATTATACTTCTTATAATACTATTATTATATTCAACATTTTTAAATAATTATACTCTACATATGAATAGTTTAATGAAATCTTGTGGTGCTCAAACCAGAAAAAGATTTTTTAATTAACCCGGTTAACTGCCCAAAATAAACCGGATTTCGGTTTTTTTTGAAACACCCGAAAAACCGGTTTAAACCGAAACCGGTTTGGAAGCCCTAAATACAACCCTAAAACAAAACATCTAACATAGTCATCCATGTGCATGTTAAGTGATTTTATGCAAAACAATTATTGAACATGCCACAATGTATTTAATACTTTTACAGAACTTTAAAAAATAAAAACAAAAGTCTAAGAGGAATTCTCCAACAGGATAATAAACCCATCATCGCCCAGCGATATATATCTGAACCGAAAATATTTATTGTTATATTGCACTAAAACAAATGAGATTTAATTGATGTTTTTATTGTCTATCGCTTACCGTTCCGGAATTTCTGTCCCATACTCTAATTGTGTTATCTTCTCCGGCCGACACTAATGCGGTGTCGTTCCTCAAAAACATTGCGTGCCTAATTCCACCAGCATGTCCAGAAAACTTTTGAATGGCTGTAAACAAACAAATAACCAAATACGTTAACACGGCTGCGTTACTGTAATCGTTTGGGAATTATGTTAATGCTAATCAAAACAGAAACATTTGCATAATAATTTCTCTCCTAATCTTTCCACAATCTACTGCCTCTCTCTTTCTCTTTTCATGAATCAATGTTAACAATATCGTGGGCCGTGCAAATGGACATTTTCTCTTTCGTTATTTATATTACAGCTCGTAAGTGTGTGTGTGCAAATGAAAATACCAAGAGTGAACCACAATATTTAAATATACCAATTAATAAAAGAGTAATTATAAATTAATTACGAAACATTTTTAAATTAATCATAAATGAACTCATGAATAAAATTATATTCAACATTTTTACATAATAGAGAAGATTAAACAAAAACAAAACATCACACTGCAACAATATTCTCAAATAACAAATACAGAAAAATGGAGATTTATTTCCACCAGTCAAGTCAGAAAGCATATAAATCCGGAGCAAACAGTTTACCAATTGGACTCCAATAAAATCAATTGAACTGATAATAAATGAGGCACTGTTAACTGAACGCAATTTCCTTCAGCTTAACAGTACATAAAATTGATTTAAACAACACCAGACTGTGCAGGAATAATGTTTTGAGGTTACAAGAGAAAGTTTGTTTTATATATACAAATGTCATTGAAGTACAACTGTTTGAAAGTTTAATAAGAAAATCTGAGCACTTCGAATTGGCAAAAAAGAGCACATTCATCGGTTTAAAAGATCACAAAAACTTTAAATTGGACCAATGTACAGTAAACCTTGGACAGAAACAAAAATGACAATAAATCTACCTGTTTCCGGTTGATTGAGATCAAATACTCTTAAAAGCTTTTCATTACTAGCTGTGACTAGAAGTTCATCATTTGAGCTAAAGTTTACACTCTTTACAATGTGGACGTGGTCGAATGTGTGGAGGATGTCCCCAGATACTGCGTCCCAAAGTTTGGCTGTGAAATAATTGAAATAATACATCTTTTAATTTATAAATCATATACATTCGCTAGATTTATTAAAAGAAGATTTTTGGCTAAATTAAAAACATCAGTTTAACCGTTGAATTTCTATGGGGTGCATTCACATTGCGAAATTCTTCTTAATTCAACCATTCGCTAAATACCAATAATATCTAGCTGATATTTATTGTAATCTTTAATGAATGTAATGCAAATATTACACAAATTTGTCTGGGGTCACTTTGTACTCCGTCGCTCCTTGATCCTATTTTCGACGTTTCGGTGCTTAACCTTTAGATGAGTATGGATGTACATGTACGTTGGTGCCATTTATTTGTAAAAGTGTATGGACGTACTTTTAACTCACATGGTGTGTCTGTGAGCATATATTCATTGGAAAAAAATCACACAATTATCATGTTAAGAAGTCAGTGAAGTAAGTTCGGTATAGATTGATTCTCTCCTCTAAAGGTTAAGTGTTAATAAATGCACATTAAACTACTCGTAGACAGGCTGATTTATTAATTTGTTATCTTTAAGTTTCACAAAAAACAACAAATTACTATTGCACTTTAGTGCAATACACCCACCCAGTTCTCTTTTTACGTGATCTTTTGGGATGGCCTTTTTTTTTACTTGATTTACTCATTTGTATGCGATTATTTCTTCCAATATTTTAATTATAATAAGCAGTGACTGTGCACAAGATCGAGCAAAATTCAAATTCGAGGGAAATTCAAAGAGTTCATTAAAAAAATGCAAACCAATATATTTTACCATTGACTTTGAAAGCAGCTAGGGATATAATTTTATCTTTGAATCATTCAAATTATGTACACTCCCACAGATTTTGTCACTAACGACCCGGGTTTCGCCTTTCGGCATCTTCAGGCGTTCAAGCGCACGGATGAACTTGAACTGACGCTTAGTAAATGGATGTTTCGTGTTTATATATTAAATAAATGTATCACTGAGTCTAAAGCCATCGCTGGCGAAAAGGGTAAGCTCATGGGAATTCCCAAAGATTTGAGTAGTGAGTGGTTTTTAGAATTATATTTATTTGTTTGTCGGCAAAGGTTTTATGATATTATTTATGATATTATTTATATAGGGTATAGAAGTGGAGAGCCAGGAAGGTTTAATATCTCGTTCAAAATCGGAAGACTATGTAACTGTGCCCTATTAATTTCTAAAATTTCCTGGAAAAAGAGCTTATGACTGTCCGTATTTGGGTGTAACATTTTTATCCCCTGTTCCTGATTGAACACGTGTCCTTCCGAAATTAAGTGATTAGCAAAAGTAGACGTGTCCTTTTTCAGTCTAAAGGCTGCCATATGCTCTAATACCCTGATTTTTAAAGTCCTCTCTGTTTTGCCGATATAAAATTTATTACAACAAGAGCATTGTAATCTATAAATTCCAGATTTATTTAGGTAATGTATTTTATCTTTATTGTTAACTAATAATTTGCCTAAAGAGCTTTTACAGTAAAAGGCTGGTCTAACACTATCAGCTAGTTGTTTTTTAATTTTAAGACTAGTATTTCCTAAATAAATGATTCTACGCCAATACCTAGTATGATCTATGTCCTTTGACAATGTACCTTGAAATAACATTTTTTCTGCAAGTTTAGTTTGTTTTTTTGATAGCCTTTAGACTGAAAAAGGACACGTCTACTTTTGCTAATCACTTAATTTCGGAAGGACACGTGTTCAATCAGGAACAGGGGATAAAAATGTTACACCCAAATACGGACAGTCATAAGCTCTTTTTCCAGGAAATTTTAGAAATTAATAGGGCACAGTTACATAGTCTTCCGATTTTGAACGAGATATTAAACCTTCCTGGCTCTCCACTTCTATACCCTATATAAATAATATCATAAATAATATCATAAAACCTTTGCCGACAAACAAATAAATATAATTCTAAAAACCACTCACTACTCAAATCTTTGGGAATTCCCATGAGCTTACCCTTTTCGCCAGCGATGGCTTTAGACTCAGTGATACATTTATTTAATATATAAACACGAAACATCCATTTACTAAGCGTCAGTTCAAGTTCATCCGTGTGCTTGAACGCCTGAAGATGCCGAAAGGCGAAACCCGGGTCGTTAGTGACAAAATCTGTGGGAGTGTACATAATTTGAATGATTCAAATTTAATATTGAAATTCCACCAAGCACCTTCAGTCGAAATCTTAAATTATAATTTTATCTGTTTTCCGTTAGTAATTTTATATGTGTTGCCTATTTCCAAAATTCGCCGTGTCCATTTTCATTTTTTTGGACATATAAAAGAATGTGTCATATAATTGAACTAATAAACATATTTTCTTGAATTAAATTGAAAAATATATTATCTCTGGCAGCAAGATTTTTTTATTTTATTGTATTTGTTCATTTGTGTCTCATTCTGCTATTCATTGGATATGAATGAGGTGAATGGCAGTTCATATTTCAGGTAAACACGACGGAAGGTGTTAACACTTTGGTTGCCAACAAATTGTATACAGAATACTTATTTTATTCTTAAAAAGCTCACTCAAAGTGCCACATCACTGCCTTAGCAGATAAAGTTTTAAGCATATTGCTGAGGATGGATGGCTTGATCCAAAAATAGCTATCGATTATATTCAACAATTTTTTTAGTACTAAATGTTTGACTATCTGTTGATATCTCCATAAAAAACTTCAAACTAATTAGAATTCACAATATTATTCATCGATTGCGTATACACATTATTTATTTATTGTCACAACATGATGGAGCATGTGTAGACAATATAAATTGCTGATACAGGAAATAAAAGTATGGATGTTGTTGAAGGTAAACTTCTCCAGTCAAAGGCCTGCCATACAAAATGAGAAAAGGGTTTGCAAACATATTACAGTCAAGGTCTGGTCATGTATTGTTTAATAAACATGTGAATAAATAACAGACTCGGTGAGATGTCACTTATTGGTTGTTTTAAAAAACAAAGACTCTATTTACAATAATTTCATTGGTCGTTACAATGACAACAAATATTTAAAATATTTGGGTTGGTTAATATGGACAAATCCATAATAAAAACGGAATGAGTTGTATAGGATATACGGCATTTTTTAAAAAATATATAAAATAATAATATCACTGTATGAATATGCAAGCAAAACAATGTAAAATACGATGGGAAAGGCTACAAATTAATTCTTAACATTTACACAAATCTTCATTGCTCTTTTGATTTGTATCAACGGTTTGCAAAGAAGCTTATTTAGAGCAAAATACCTCCATTAGGAAGCCATATGCTACATATTAGGATTGGACATGTGTTAGAAAAAAGCTTTTACAAGAAGTGAGTTTTGCCACCTTTTTTTTAAAAAAAAAAGCACGGATTTTAACTACAAAACACTATACAATTCACAGTTTTGATGGAACTTTAAAATTTCAATAAATAATCCAGATTTTAAATTTGATTGATCTCCATTACTGCAGTCAATTGAGTCATTTAAGTATTACGGTGATGATATGCGGAAGGCGGTGACATCTGTCATATTACTTATGGCAACGAACTAAATCATTGTTGATTAAAGTAACCATGACGATTCTTACACAAATAGGGAGAGGAACGCAGAGATAATTTTAAAAATTGCTACAGTTCCTAGCCATGATTTGATGTTGTATATTTTAAAAAATTTAAAATTACAGAGGTAAATATTTGACTGTACACTTGATGTCAGTATGATCCTTGAATTAAGAAAGCAGTTTTATTTCGAAACACACACTGATTATCATTGTATTAATATAATTTGCCACCTCAATATGTACTACAGCTACACAACTTGATTTTCAATGTATAATTATTGAATATCGTCGCCTGAGCACTGTACTAGGACATTTAACAAAATAGGTGTTTTCTTTTTGCTGGATAGATTCCATTTCCTTTAATAATGTTAATGCTGTTGTGGGATATCTGAATAGAGAAAAACCTCTTTTTATTTTAGATATACCACTTGAACACGTTTTAAAATATACACAACATTGCATAGCATCTCAATACTAGATTTTTGGGATGTCCCACAGTACTCACATTTCCTTCTGCAAAATTCAATTCAACATTATTCAAACGGTTTCAAAAGACAGTCCACTTATGGCTACAAATTAAACCTAAAAGAGAAATAAAAATATGCTTTGACACACCCCTCGCACAACACTACATTGTTGAGATTTATAAATGAAACGTAAAATATAACAAAGAAATTGACATTCCAATAAATACCTGTAAAGTCTGCGGCCCCGGTGGCAGCTTGCGTGGCTTGTCTGTTAAGAGCTACTCCCCACACGGCCCCCTTGTGCCCCTCAAATGTTCCGATCCAGTCCCCGGTCTCTCCTTGACGCAGCATCGGGTTGCCATCTGCATTAAGACATTGCAACTATTACTTACTATTACACGGTTGTCATTTTTAACTGGTATTTCATTACAATATTAGATTAATAACAATTTTTCATCACAATGCGCCTGGTTTTAATGACATTCTGGACGGTACCTAATTATTTACCATGTGGAATATTGTAATAGGGAAGGTTGGGGGATTAACCGCTATCCTGATGTCTCATTCTTAACACGGGGATGAGAGGATCGTATCTATCAAGATATAAATGTTTCACCCAGTTTTTATTTACAGATTCCAACATCTGCAAACCATACCCAACAATTTGATTATGTATACCAGTCTCAACTCAACAGGGGGCCAGGTGGCCCCCTAAATTCCACAGCATGTTTCAAGGGAACCACAGAGAAAATTTTTTAGGGGAGCCATAGTACAGTTTTGTGAGGCTAAAAAAAGGTCTAGCGTGTTTTCATTTTGGGAATTCTGTAAATTCCTGGGTAATTTTTTTTTTAAATCTGTGAGCAAAATGTTCAAATAAATTAAAATTATTTTGCAATCTTTCTATCCCTAAGTATCGAAAAACTTATTTGTTAACTCAGGTATGGGGGGGGGGCACAAAAAAATATGGCACTTAAATGGAGCCATGAGAAAGAAACTTTTTTTTTGTTGTGGTGTTGAAGTTATCTGGTAAGAATATTACTTATTATTTCAACAAATAATTTTAAAAATAGGACTGCCAGAAATCACTGATAGAAACTCGTCTTATAGAAAGAGAATGGAACCCAATTCATAAAAACTTTTTATTTTATTTAACATTCTGTACACTGCGTCGCATGCAACCGAGTCTAAAGAAATTTCTTCTTGGGACATCCCTGGCAAAAATTTGAGCATGAATAATGTTGTTACACTACGTAATACAACCTGTAAGAAAAGTGTTAAGCCGTAGCAGGTGGTAGTACCCTAGGGAATCGTAATTATTAAAAAAAAACACTGATAGATGTGTGTAGTATCGATATATCAATAAATAATAAAAAAATCACTAAAAAATATGAGAATAGCAATAGATATTAGAAAACATAACATTTGGACACACACACTCCTTAAGGGTTAAAAATAATTATTGTCATGGTACTGTATATAAAAAAAAATCGATACAAAAGCAGCATTGAATCCTTGGCTTTATAATATATTCCAAATGAAATGTCACAACTATAGGTACACTCACAGCAGTTGATATTGAAAATAAATAACAGGTAGTAAGTCACACACGGCTAGCTATAAAAAATCTCCATTTTATGACATTCAAGACCTTAATCTCAACAAAGCTGCAGTATGAATTGATAATTTTTAACTTTAATGTTTTTCCTGTGACACATCATAAATTGTTTTTTTTTTATTTTGAGAAAGGAAACTCATTAACCCTGCCAAGACTACAAATATTGAATAACGTTTTAATCAACAATTATTATGATATATCACGATAAGTCAAAACACAATGATTGGGTACAAAAATATACTTATAGAGCTGATAAATTCTCGTATAAGAATGTTGTCATTAAAATAAAGCATATGACATAGCTTAAAAAGGGGTTTGTTATATCCACACATTTTAGTTGGTTTTTAACTATTCTGTTTGTGAAAACACTATACAACAAGTTACTTTAAGTTTTCACACTTGGAACAATAGACGAAAACATAGATGTGGATAGTTGGAATATATCTCAACATTGCAACCTTCGAAAGGGGCTTGGTCGACATTCCCTCTAAGCTGCGCGCAGTAGTTTGAGAACCCTTGCACACTCATTCAGGGTGGGTGCGCACTTCAATACAACTATTCAAATAATATTTTTTTTAAATTAGAATAACCCAATAAACTGAAAAAAAAGGAAATTGAACATTGGGATAATTTAACTAGAATTAGATTCTTATATATTATCAGAACAGGAAATTGATCTAAATGGTGTATAGTGTATAATATAAGGATTCATTTTTCAGCAGGCATTTATATTTAAAAAATCCATAAATTTGTATCTCTTCTTCCAAATGGCGATAAAAAATGTACATTTTACCATTGATAAAATACTCCCAACTAATCTAAATTTTAATTTTGGATCATTTTCAGTTACAATGGTTAGATGTTAGCCATAGAATAAAATACATATTTTAAATTCGATATATAAGCCTAGAAGGGTTAAAATTTCAAGATTTTCCCTATGTCTACGTCAATGGATCAAATATACATATTTTGTATGGATTCCATTGGCGGATCCAAGGGGGGGCTATGGGGGCCATGCCCCCCCCCTGAGAAGATTTTTTTTACCATTTTTCTATTTTATCAAAACTTTATTGTGAAATGGGCTCTTTAATTGTTTAGTTTACTATGTTTTATAGAATACATACTTAATTATTTATTGTCTATTTTTATGTAGATATATTATTTTAAAATCATCTATTTTTTAATGTATTATTTATGTATCATGTTTATTTTCAACTTGAATGGCCCC
Source organism: Himalopsyche anomala (assembly GCA_031772345.1). NCBI lineage: Eukaryota > Metazoa > Arthropoda > Insecta > Trichoptera > Rhyacophilidae > Himalopsyche > Himalopsyche anomala. The sequence continues at coordinate 18,892,507 of CM062840.1, forward strand.
CTCCTGGGACAATTTCTGGATCCGCCAATGATGGACTCGGTAGTTACTCTGCATTAATTTTCAATAAAAAAATATGTGGGAAAAAGATATAGTTATAAATTTTCAATATATAATACATGATTACCTAATGTAATCCAAATGTCTATTATAAACATTCCATGTGTCAAAGAAGCATTGTTTTCTTTTTTTTTATAATAAAAATTGACTTTATTTTGCTAAGCAAATATATAAATATGAAAGGAATATCAAGTATTAAGTAATTTAACGAAACTGCAAATGATGTTTGTTTTATTTAGGAATATATTAAATTATTTGGGAATGAATCGCGCGACTGCAGTTTCGTCTTCTGACCCACTTAATAGAACAAAGATAATGAAATATTTTTTGTGTACAATATTGAAATTGTTGTAAATCAGATGCAACTACATACTTCTATGGAAAAAATCAATTAAAAGAAAACGATTTATTTCGATTCCATATTTTAATAAAACGCTTATTTATGTTCTAAGAGTCAATTATTGAAGATAAGTTTAAACAGAGTAGACGATGATTGTTGATGATAACAATTGTAAGAAACCAAGGCAATATACGTTATTATTAGTTGGAGAATGCATATTTTATTTACCCGGCAAGGTAAACTGCCTTGATAAAAAAAAAACAAATCGGTCAACTAAAATCAAGGCACTTCCTATTTGTCAGGAAACAGAAGGTCGAAAGATGTAGCCTCACCACAAAAAAATGTAAACGTCACATGTCAGCCAAACTGCAAATTGCATTAAATATGACAAATTCGTGAATTAGCGAGATTATCGCATTATAATGAGTATTGAGAGCATTTCTTCGGCGATAACAATAGCCCAGGCCATGCATACACTTGTGAGGATTCATTTAATCCAGGCCAAGGCGAACGGTCAACGCAGACAAGAGAGGTTATTCTGACACCACGTACCTTTACACGCCGAAATAAGAAAATATCCACACTCTGTGATATCACTAAAATCTAAATGAACTACTGGCCTAGTATGCCCACTGCAGTTAAGAGATATTTGTTTGAAGCTAGCCATATTTTGTTGAAAATTAAAGCGGAATTTAGAATTGAAAGTTTAACTAAATACAAAAATAAAAGTTTTGAGTCTGACCGCACTGACTGTTGACAATCGACTAAAATTGCGTTCTCGAGAAGAACTAAACTTACCACGATACTGCGATAAAACAGATATTTTCTTTTATTTCGAATAATCATAGATATTATAATATGAATCCTTAGTGACAGTATTTTTTTGCTTTATGAGTTTTATATTATATAATCATACTTCATATAAATAATGTTTCCTTTCTCCTCTGATTGTATTTGATCCTAATATTTATTCAGCTAACCAAAATTTGACTTGCTTATTTTTAAGACCGAATTTAAAAGATATTATACCGATATATTATACCGAATATAAAGTTATTACTTTATTAATGTTTAGCTAATACGCATTTATGTGCAATATCAAACCACTCGTATGCTTATTATTATAGATTTATATTTTTATATCATATTATAAATATAACATTTCCAAAGAAAAAATAAATATCATTGACAATTTTGGCTATACTTGTCGGCATAACTAGGAATAGACAACATACTTAACTTGGATAACTAGTGAGGTTAAAAAGTCCCTTCAAGCGAATTTGAAAGATTTGAGAAGTTTCTGCTATAATTGTTACGCTACCATGAACGCCGCCAGGACTTTAGCAAGGCACAATCTTTCTCAATGGAGAACATTTTCGAGATGGTAAATATTTTTTTAAAGTTCATTCTGATTTAGATCTTGATTTTATGTTTAAAAAATGTACACTTTGTTGCATTATAATTTTATAGCACTGTTGCCAGACAAACAGCAGCCGCTGGGATGGCCATCCCTACGACGCCTTTAGTTGAACCTCAGGCGGAAGGTGCTACGAAAGTTTTCACTCCAAAGTTGGAGAAAATCGCTACTGACATTTCCAGCTTAAACCTACTGGAAGTAAGCGAATTAAGCCAACTCTTAAAGATACGATTAAACCTTCCCGACACGCCAATGATGCCAATGGGTGGATTTGCGATGGCTCCAATGTCTGCTGCCCCAGGTGAAGATGAGGAGGCTGCAGCGCCCCAGAAAGTGAAAACTGAATTCACGGTGAGTTTAATACATGTTACTAAACATATTTAAGCTTTTTTGTCAGGTTTACCTTAACTCTTTTTGCTGTAACAATAGCAATTCAGTGACAGTCCTTCTTTTTAACATTTAACACATTCAATATCCCTCAAACAGCTACCGGATTAATCCTTAAAGTATATTATACATCAATAGCCATGCATGATTTTGTTACTTGAATCATAAGATGTACAAAGTAGAACTTATGCGGAGTTTATATGCACAATACCTCATTCATAATTCTGTCTTGTTGACAGCTTTGCTTACTTATACCCGGTCAAACCATTTTTTTTGTGTAATAATAGTATTGAAAAATTGTTGTATAATATAAGTGTAATATAAAAATTCCAACGAGTATTTAATCCTAGATGTGATTATATGTTTTTAATTATAGTACACTCAACTCTTTTTTTACACAGTAGATCTGTTTCAAAAAAACTGTATGAAAATAGTGATGGAATTCATGGAAAAATTGAAGATTGGTGCCTTGAATTTAAAAAATTGTCTTATTTTTAAAAAGAAAAATATTTTGGTATAGAAAATCGTGTAAAAAAGGGTAATAATGATGACCCAATAAGTAAATTATACAAAATGTTATGTATTTTACTTAAAAAAAAAAATTCTATTCATCACTACTTGATAACATATGCGTTCGTTTATGAGGGACTCAACATAAATCGCTTTCATCACTAAAAATGTTTTGACACTAATGTGTTAGAATCTAATGAAGACTTTGTGTTTTTTGTGTCTGGGAATTGTGTTTTAACAAATAATTCCTGTAAAAATATAGTATTTGTCATTTTATTGCACAGTGTTATTTCAAAATCGCGTAAAAAAAGAGTTGGTCTTATTCTTGTAGTTGTACTCTCGTGGAAACATTTGTATTCCAGTACACTGTTCCGATAAAAAGGCTAAGGCTCTCTCGAAGTATCTTTATATTATGTATTGTCACCAAGGTTTTCGTATTTTTAAGCAGTTGAATTTAATAACTTATGCTGTGATGTGTATGTCCATAGGTTAAAATGACCGAGTTCGATGATAAACAGAAAGTTCCCCTCATCAAAGAAATCAAAAGTCTCTTAGAAGGATTCAATTTGGTCCAAGCCAAGAAATTTGTTGAAAGTCTACCTGCAGTTGTGAAAGCCGATATAACTAAAGAAGAAGCTGAGAAGTTAAAAGAGGCTCTCGTCAAAGTTGGGGCTGTTATTGAAATAGTGTAAAACAATGACTTAATTTATATTTTATGTAGTTCTTATTGTTATATGATTTTATTTTTATGGCTATCGCTGCGAATCTGTGCATTTCTTAATACCCATTAAAGATTTCGAGTATATACAAACATGTTTTATTGTAATAATATTATATCCACACGCTAGTCAAATTCATATGTGGAAAAACAGCATTCTGCCAGAAACATTGAGCACAGTTAATAAAAGTCAAACATTTCAGATGTTTTTTGATGATACCCTGTGTCAAATATACATATATTCTTTTTGATTATTAAATTAAGGTTAAGGCAGGTTCGTAGCATAATGTCGTTGGCTTCCGTGACAGATCTCATGGCTACGAATCCCAGTTTCTGTTCGAAGCCATGGATGTTTGTGATGCTTAAAAGTTCCCTCCCACCTTTCCAATCCTCAAATGATGGGGCTTAGTAAGAGCAATAGCTGACCACTACTCCTGTCTTAAACCTATCCATTCTATCCCTACTCTCTTCGAAAAAAAAGATTGAGTAACAATTAGTTCTTGTAGAAAAAAAATCTGATAAGATACCCCTATTAAGAGGCCATATGCTCCATATTGGAGCAGACATGGATCAAAAGAAAAAAAACTAAATTGAGTTTATTTAAAATACGCAAAAAAAGAAAATAACTCCGTTTTTCCATAACTTATTGTTGATCAGTATCAGTGCATTTATTAGTATTTTTGAACCAAAAAAATACGAGATTATAACTATTCAAAGATAATTAGTAAAACAGCAACAAATAAAAATCTTCTTTGACCATATTTGTTTCCTATGTGGATCATATGGCCAACGTTTAAAACCAGCTAAGTAACCGTGACTACTATAAATGGGGATCGTTGTTTACTCGCTTGTTCATTTTTTTTTATAATCCTCGGTAGATTTGATATTCTCTAAGCTTCTATAATGTTTAGAATATACCCCAAATTTTTTATCGTACTGATAATATGAATGTTGACATACCGGAAACAAATGCTGAGGTTGAATGTCTTATTAGAAAAACAAGTGGAAATTTTAGTAATAGTAAAGTTATTATTTTGCCCTCTGAAGCCATCTGTCAACAAAATTATTTTTGAAATATCATATTAAGTTGTATTATTAAAAAGCGCACAGTGAATTGTCCGTTCCTTTTTTTTGCATTAATTTGTGAAAATCAATAGAAAAAAATATTTTCAGTATTTCAGCAATAGAAATTTAAGTTTAAAGCCATAAAAGTCTCTTATGGAACTGAAAATTTACTTTCAGTATGACAGATTTTTAATAGTCAAACTCTACAATGATTACTTTGTCTGATTCAGTGCCGCTCACTCTGGAAAAAATATGTTTTTGTGGTAGGTGTTTAATGACAGTGGATGTTTAAAAATTAATAAAAAACATATTCATTTTGTAAAAAATACTAATATATTTTTTTCAATCTTATACAGTTTGAAATTGATGTAAATTTTACAGGTGTAAATGGTGACTTATGACAATATTTTCTAGATTTATTTCATTGCAAATATTGGCAGAAGAGTGTTACGATGAGTGATAAACAAAATCGACCGATCACTAAAAAGTATTACTCTTTAACATTTATTATGTACATTTACTTAAATAATGTGTTTAGGCATCTCGATTTTTCAGCAGCATTTCACTATAAAGAACAAAGATTTTAAACGATAATACTTTTACTTAAATTAACAAAATAGACTCAACATTCAAAAGAAAATCTACAATTTATCAGAGACCTCGCCAATATTTTGCACAGATACAATTTACGAACTAGGAAATAAATTTACTGTAAAAATAACATTCATGTGCCAACTTTATTTTGGAAACGGCAGTCGTATGGCACACATATATTCCAATCTAGTCCTTAGTTTAGTCTGAAATTCATTTTTAAATATTCGAAAACCTATAATGCCATTAAACCCCAGATAAAAGTGATTTGCACAATCGGTTATGAAAAATAATGTCACTCATGATAATTAAGAATCATAGCTGATGAGGTAATGACAGCATTCAACAACAGTGTTTGTCAGAAATATGCTGTATCCAGGGCCCTTAACCCTGAAGTCAGACATTGACGTTGCTTGTGAATACAGCTATGTATAGTGACTAGGTATTCTCCAAAATTAAAATTTTCAGCTTTCACCTGCTTTATTAGGCAATACTTAAATTACAGTGTACAGATAAAAGCCTAACCTAAACTGATCCGTGAACATTTAGGTAAATCTATACTTTATAAGCTAGTAGTGATTGAAAACCATAAATATTTGGAATATTGGAGATATGGAGAATAAGCAGTTACCAGAAATAACTGAATTCTTGCATGTCACATCAACGGTCTCAGCCTTTCAAAACCCTATTTTCTATGCATAAACAGTGATCATTATTTCTAAAATAAATGTTATGGCAGCATTAGAAAGCTATCTTAATTCATTTCAATGAAAACATCATTCTTGTTCTTGTGAGAAAGAGATTATTTGAAGTCAAATAAAATTTTGTATCAAATAACATAATTTCCAATATTCCTAGTCATTTAAAAGAATTTTTAAGTTATATAAAAGCTTTTAATTTTATCAAAAACTTTTAGATAACTGGAGAAATACTGAGAATTGTCATAATATTTTTTCAACTGTATTATTAGTAAATTTTAAATTTATCGATAACAGATTAAGTTCCAATAATAAATTTAGAAAATTAGAATATAATATTTTTTAGATCCAATAATCATGTTAGTAAAAACAATTCAAAACTTCAAATAAAGCTGCCATTGATTAAATATCGTTCGAAATAAACATAACACTTTTTATTGTAAAAAAAAATGCATATGCCATTGAAACAACTCCAAAGTGTAAAATAAAATTTTGGGTCATTCAACTCGACTTGCACGAATGAAAGAAATAATTTTTAATTGAAAATAAATAGGCCATTTCACATACGCTAACATATTTTAGGTAGGACTATCGAATATACAATAATGAGAGGAATTTGTTGCTATGGGAGAAAAAAACAAAGTTATTATTTAGGCTAGGAATAAAAATGTGTTTGTTTAAATCTAATGATTTTTTTCTGGTGCAAGTCAAGCTTCAAAAACTTAAATGAAATTTTGTATTCAACAGCTTCTTTTCAAATTTCGACATTATAATTATTATGTACTTAATAACTTTCTTTACAAAGTATTATCATTGCAAATGACAATTCGCAATAAAGGCACAAATTTACGCACCTGATTGTATTTTCCTATACTCATAGCCAGGCTACTTGTTTTAAATATATACAATTTCGACATTTTATGGGAATAAATTTCCATAAATTAATTGAATTTGTGTGTAACAGAAAAAAGATTAAAAAGGTCTCTAAATAGAGTAATACCATATATAAGCAATGTATCGATGAAATAATTAAATTCTATGCATTGATGAGACAAATATTATGAAAAATAAATTTATAAGAGAAGTAACTAAAAATATATTCTTCGAAAACATTTAAATGTATTGTTTTTCTATTACATGCATTTTTAATGCTTTAGAGCAGGGGTGGGGAACCTTTTCTTCTCTAAAGGAAGCATTTATTTTTCTGATTCGACATAAGGCCACAGTAAACATTGACTAGAGAATCTTTGTCCGGAAACAGGAATTTACGGTCAGAATATGTCAGGAATTTACAGAATTACAGAATTGGCCAGAAGGCCGCACCAGAGTAGCCAAAAGGCCGCAGGTTCCTCACGCCTGCTTTAGAGTAAATCAATGTATGATAATCATAACTCATTTTAGATTTTTTTTTCAAAACAAGATTCTCAAAAGAATTTCTTTTAATGACATTTGAAGATGATATAGCACTTCTTGTATTATACTATACACATGGTTTATTTCTTTATTCACTATAAATCTGCTTCTACAATTTATCACTTTTTACACCTGTAGTAAGCTAAAACGAGAAAACTTTCAATTGAAACAGTTGCAAAGAGATTGAAAAATGAGAATGTGCTTTTTTCATTAAATTCGTACATTATATTTTACATTGAATTTTTCCAATGCCACTATAAGTATTTGAGAATCAAACGAAAGTAAAATTTATACATTATTTTGCTCATCAATGACAGAAGTTTTATTGAAGTTGTACAATTGAAAATCAAAAAAAAATGGAATTTATTCAGCCTGGCCATAAGACACTGACAAATCAAAAATGTCAGCTGCATTTAAGAGCTTATAATAATATTAAATATTTACATTAATCTTACAAGGATAACTGGGAACATTTCTCCTAGTAATCGATTTTAAAATCGTCCACAGTCAACATCGAAACAGAAAATTTTACAATAAAGAGTAGACAAGACACGACAACAGAGACTAACAATTTTAGACTATTCCTGCATGCTCCAATTGATGTTAGCTGTACTCCGATACATGATACATCTCTGCATAAATACTAGAAGAAAATATTAACTAAACGTATCAACTGTTGAACTTAGAAGAAAGTATCCTACAAAGCACGGAAAAAGAAAAAAAAAATTGAAGAGAATAATAAAAATATGTTTCTTTCCGTGGTTATCAATACAGAGCGTTACTTACTTACAAGAAAAAAATAAATAAAATTCGAGTGATGCTCTGAATATTTAAAAGCTTAAAAATTAAATGAATAACTGTCGTGAGAAATTTTTAAATGTAGATATTCACAAAATGTTTGCTAATTAATATACATAAGAATCATCCATGTTCGGAAATGGTGATTATTTATTAACATCTACATCAAAAAGAAAATTGGGTGAAATTTCAAATGACTTGTGACGACTGTAAATTCATGGAAGTCGGAACATTAAATGTTACAACATATTTAAGTCAAGTTGTGCACAAAATGTTTAAAAAACGTTTGGAATATCTTTACCGCAATCGATGCGACATTATTTTGTAGTCAATCTTCGGAGAAATTAAAATCATACAAGAGATGTTTCCTTAATCCACCTAGATAAAAAAAATAATGGGCAAGTCATTTATTACTAACCTATAGTATATACATTTGAATTTATTGTACACTTGTCGTAATAGTAATTATATTATTTACGTCACTAGAATGTGCAACGATCGTATTCTATGATGCAAAGAATTTGCATTAGCATGAAAAATAAGTTATTTTATCTTACTTTATTCATTGAGACATTATTTGATGTAGCTTTTTAACTATAAATATTGTTTCAACCTAAATACCTTCCGAGTATTTAGTTGTTAAGCATTGTTCAATATAGATTAATAAGAAGCATATTTTTGCATTTACTAATTGTGTAAAAAACGAAATAGTTGTGACATACTCTTTACAGGAAGAATAACAATAAGACAAAAGATAATAAATTAGAATTTAAAAAATTAATAAAGTTTTTCGATTTATGAGTAACATTATTCTGAGAGTCAAAAGCGCCACTGTGTAACATATTTCATTCCACCTTTGCTCCGGCATTGCCTATGAGCCAAGAAGAGACAAATTATATAATATTGCTGTAGGATTATTTTCACTCTAACTATTTAGTGTCAAACAACAGGTTTATCAGTATTAACAGCCATATATAAAGTCTACAATGTTCATCAATTTAAACTGACATACATGGAATACCCTTTCTTAATTTCAAGATGGCAGTTTTTAATCATTTAGAAATTGTTGAACTTTAATGAATGTATTTGGCAAGAGACGTAGGACGAAGGCTGAGTGAATAAACCAATGCATATAAGAGTACAAATGGTATTGTGTGTGCCAAAAATAAACCTTTTCGCTTGTACTTCGATTCAATCCAAAATTTTATTTTATTTGCATGTAATCATAACAATCAATTATATAATTTGTTTTGAAACATCTTCTCAGTAGATTATTTACAGTTATAAGATGTATGTGAGAGGTGAAATTTTCAACACAATTTTGAATGGGCTGATTGAAAACTGGTGACCGTACACTATAATATAGGAACCTATTATGCAGATAGAAAGTACAGTGAATTTTATTAATGCATACCATAAACCGTTAACCAATCACAACATTAAATAGTGTATGCTTATAACGATGTTTGTTAGTGTACACTTTTTGCATCACACACATTTAAGTATCAGAATATTTACTTTTTATCACAAGTTTCATCTCAGTTTAAACAATTATATACAGAAAGTTTACTTTATTGTATATCTGTTCACGGTCAACACGGTCTCGACGGATGCTAAAAAAGATTGTAGTTGTTTTTGGTTATTTAAAAGTATTCAAATAATACCCAACAATTCAAAGGTCTACTTTCAAAATGATATATCTACAAAAACACAGTTTTGATTGCCGTAAATTAATATTAATCAATCTGTTTTGCAGGAATGAGAATACATGAATTTATGCAGACCATAACCGGTCAATGGAATTCGTTAAAGAATATAAGTTTTTTTTCTTAGAAATGAATGAACCTGGTTTATTGACGCAGAAAGTAGAATAAACGTGTTAAGTTATTTAATATTTGTAGCCGGGGTTAATAACTACATAAGTTGAAAAATAGAGATTTTTTTAATTAGGCTCGATTCAACACATTTTGTGTTGGAAAGGGTTGTTTTGCAAATGAAAATGATCACATTAATTATTTATTTCTTAAAAACAGGTTGAAAATAGGGTTTCTCAATTGTGTAATAATGTCAATATTTAAAACTTTGGGTGGCTTATTTGAATTTATTAACAAAGTTTTTTATAATAATTTGGTTGTTTACCCCAGCTACAAATATAGTAACTATTTACAGACTTAACATATTTCATTGTTAGGGTCTTAGGGTTAGTCTTTTTTAAGATATAACCATTCTGAAATATGACTGGTAAATTGCTGTGATATCATTATCAACCTAATACCTTTTAAAACATTTATCTAAGTCAACAAACAAAAAAATGATGGTAGAGTTGTACGCAAAGATTTGATACGAAAAAAAATGCATTATCAAAAACGACTTTGTCATAATTAGTTATATTATTTACATGAGTTTAAAATTCAATTCATTACGGAGCAATAAGTTAGTATTTCTTATAATACGTAATAATACATTATTCAATGTCACCAATGGTCCTTTATTCAACATGCTATCTTTTAAACTAATTAATGAAATTTACAAAAAAAAAAAACAGGCAAATGAAAATGCAGTTGGCAGTTTAAATACTACAGTAGAAATTGTACAAAAAGATCAATAAATTATCATCGTTGGCCACGGAACACACATTCACAATAATTTAAAATAAAGACATTTTGATTTAGGCAATCGCGAACAAAAATTGTAGCAAATGTAAAATATTCCAAAGAGTTTAAAAAAATAACTATGTATACCCGTTTGGATGCGATAAGCATCAATAACATAATAAGTACTTTAATAATATTACAGGCATAATTATTAAACTGGCGTTCAAATGTCACTACACTGCGTTACTAGCACTGGTTTAGTTTAGCTTTCACTCAATGTTTTTCACCCGCGCCATAACTTTCCCCTCCCACAGCGGCAGGTAGTCGAAGTCGTTGAATATCTCTTCTTGTATCGGTGTATTGTTCAGCTCTTCGCATTCGGTTTTGAAAAAATATCTGAAAAAAGAATATTCAAATGAATAAAACTCAAGTATGCAGATTCTTCATAGATCATTTTAGAGAAACATACTTGTATGTCAGTCACTCAGAAGAATTGTGTAAGAACATGTCAAGTTATTGTATTGCCATTTAAGTGTTAATCCTCCATACTAATGTATTCAGTTCTGCAAGACTTCATATTGAGGTACGTTTGATCAGCGGTCGGCAAAGTGGTGGCTCGTGAGAGAATTTAGGTGTTCCACAGAGAAATGTGGAATCATCTTTAATTTTTCTGTTTTTACAATTTTCGTACTATTAATTGAGCATTCATAATTTGGTTGCAAATTGATGGTTTTATTTTATGAACTTTTTCTGTCAGCTCCGAATGTGGACTTTATGACCTTCTAATGGAGGTATCTCGACAGGAGTTCTTCTACAAGAACTGGTTGTTACTCAGTCGCGCAACCTCTCTTTTTCAAAGAGAGTAGTGGGGCTAGACAGAATAGAACAGGACTAGAAGTTGGCTAATCACTCTCGCTACACCCCATTATTTTAGGATTGGAATGATGGGGGGAAATTTTAAACATCACAAACATCCATGCCTTCCAAAAATCCACTAATCAATTGAAAAAATGCTGTCCGTACTGGGATTTGAGCCCGTGAGGTCTAGCATGGAACCCAACGACGTTGGTCACTGTGCCATGGACCCGGCAATTCATTATAAAAAGGTAAAAACATAAATGTATTTAGTTCTGCAAGACTTTATAAAGAGATACGGTTGATAGTTATTTTGGTTTCGGGCTATATAGATCTGTATCATACTGATGGATTATATATAGTTCTGTAAAAATTAATACTTTTACCTTATGACCAATAGAAGTACAGTGAAACCCTCAAAAACTGGTGAAGGTGAGATTATTTAAAACTCATTATTTGTTGGGACTATAAAAATATACCGATAAATGCAGGAAACCGATGAATGGGAGAACAATAGATCTGGCTTTCCATTATAGTTTATTGCTCTATCAATGCCCTGTTTGTAGGATGAGATACGGTGGGTATTCATGACTTTGGATACACGTGCATAAACTAATTAAATGTAAGTGCCCATACAAAGGTTTGTATGAATTATTAGAAATATGATAATTTTACCTGTAGTTTCCTTTCTTGGGCAAGTACTCTTTGAATTGTTTAAGAGTAACAGGTGCGGCAGGTATTTTGGTTCGGTAGGGCATTTCCTCCTCCAAGAATGTGAAAACCACAACCGTCGAAACGATTTCGGAAGGCGGGAGGGCTGCCACTGCTTTACCGCTCGCTTGACCCAACCTGAAAATCATTCAAAAATTAATATGCATGATAAAGTATGATAAATATTTTTTCATATAGCTTACATTGAATCGATGATCATCATGGATGTTTAAACTGCTGCAGCTGTGTAAATACGTGCTAGCCTTGTGGATTTAAGTATGTACGACATACACAGAATGATTTTTCACATTCCACGGGTAATTTTGTCCGCTACATTAGAAATTAATTGTATGGCGGTTCGTTTTATTGTATTTAAATAGTCGAACTTGGTTATAACGAGGAAGGTGGGACCGACTAAATTTGCTCATTATATATCAGAGAATAGGTATTTTTAAATGCTTACAAACATACCCATCAGTATCTGGAGCGGTCACATAACACGAAGTAACAATTTAAAAAAAATAGGATTTTTTACATGCAATTTCAATCACATGCGTGGATACTTTTTCAATGTTGTCGGCGAAAACACCAATTAGGTACTAGTGTCATAAACGTAATCTGATCCCGGCGGCATCGGTCTAGTTAACTACCCGGTCGGATTTTATTGCTTGTAGTCGTAAATGTTGTTTTTGAATGATTTGACACATTGAGAATTTTAAGAAAAATTTCGACGATATTTTTCCTCGGTATGCCCTCGAAGAAGCTCGTTATAAAAGTGAATGAGTGTATGGAGAAAACCGTGAACTAAAATTTCGACGAATGTTTCCTCGTTACATCCGAGATCTTGCTATTTCCGTGATTGCAATAACTGCGTTTGAATGAATTCGAAGATTTTTTGTCAATTTCTGTGGAATTCAAAATAGCGTTGAATTAAATTTAATTTTGCATGCTGTAAAAATATTACAATCAAACAAATACCTTTTGGCGTGTCTGGATGGATGCGGAATAGGCGGCGGTGGCATGTGATGTTCCAGCAGTCTTCGCCTTGCCTCGTCGAGTTGCGTTGGCGTATGAGGAGATGGTAAAGGAGGCATTTGAGGATCGGTAGCGACCGGCTGACCCGGGCGCTCCGTTGAACCGCTGCGACTGAATGATTGACGACCGTACCTGTAAAATTGTTTGTGAACATGTTTTATCGGGCAAACTTATCAATGGCTCATTAGATAGATCACGGTGACATTTCAGTAGCTGATGCAAGAGTTTTTCATTCCTATGAATCTGATTTTTATTTCTTATAATAAAAGTAAACACTACAACTAGAAATTCAATGTTCTTATTTATTTTTAGCAATAATTGAGTTTAGATGCATGTTGCATGTGTCAATAAGTGAAATGATAAAGTAAGTACATTGAGAAAGCTCACTGTACGAATGTAAAATTCTAAAAGCACTGAATCTCTGACTACTAATAATACCTTTCAGTTTTTTGGTGATTCATGAAAGGAAGTTCTCTTTTTATTTAAAACTGCTACAAACAATAAAACTAGGCAATGAAACTATAGATAATAAGCAATGCTCCCTCTAACACAAGAGGTATGCTGCGCGGAAAATTTAGATGCTACGCAGGCCAATCCAACAAATGTGCGGCATAATTTGTAACTAAATAAAACATAAGAAATAAAAGAACTCATTCTATTTATTTACATAAAATAAAATCAAGCACACATTAAAAGTGTGCAGTGTCTCATAAATTTATTAACATATTTTATAAATTTATTTAAAAAATTCTACCTTTTTACGTTGTTCCTTACAACTAATCCTTATATTATATACTCCATTAACAGCTTAACGACTGCACGTTTTTTTTATAAAATTTCACCTGGCGAAATAAAATTTTGCGAAAAATTCGCAAAAATTGTAATTTTACTAAATTCACTATAATTTGTAAGCAAATTGAGATATCTTTACAAAATTTAATTTTCTTAGCTTCCAGATACTTCGCCTATACGCATATATGTGTCCGCCGGCCAGCAACCTTTGTTTTTCAAAGACTCAAATACGCGTCCACGGTCGTTAAGCTGTTAAGATCAATAATTAGGGTTATTCCAATAGAAAAAAATATTATTTTAATAGCTATATTGGAGTGTGCGCAAGCTCGGAATGAGTGCGCGGGACTTTTAAACTGCTGCGCGTCTTAGAGGCAACGGTGACCATAAGCAAAGTGTACAATCAGAAAGTGTTGTCACGTTATTTAGGATATTATTTTTATTCAAATAAAAAATGTTTACTTGTCATTGCTGGTGGCTCCATCTCGTATCCAGTTGAGGATTCGCGAGTCAGGTTGTTGAGCAGAGAGCGACGAAGTATGTATTGGAATATCTGACACTACTGAAACTCCGCTGTCCGTCAGTTCCGTTAAAGTCTTTCTGCTTTGCGATCTGCAACACATTTTATAATAATTAAAACACATCATAGTTAAAAAGATTGAGAAATGTATTTGAGTATGGTATAATTCATTATTTATAATACAGCGTTACTGACCTTCTGGCCTGCGCCTGTCTAGCGAAAGACGGCACCCCTTCGCTACTTGAAAGAGTATCAGTAAAATCAGGAACGTTGACTCCCGAGTCAGCGGAGAATGCGGATTGAAGATCGCGAGGCCTACGCGGGTGAGAGTGAGGACGCGGGGGAGGTGGTGGTGGGGTAGGTGCAACCCCACCGGGTGATCGAGCCGGTGTTAAGTCTGACCACACTCGCGATACATGCTGGTCTGCAAATATATAATATAATACAGATTACGCATTACAATATTTTTTACTATTACATTGCCATCCTAGTGAAAACTTTGTAGCTAACAACAGTGAACATAGCCACAATTATTACATTTATGTCATTACAACCGTTAAAACCGGATACAAAAATCATGTTGAGTATAAGACTCCTTTAATAAAAATGCGAATGTGTATCTTGTAAGTGCGTATTTTTTTGGAATGAATGTTTAAGCCATTCGGCTAAATATTAATAACTTTAAAATTCTGAAAATCTTACCAAGAATAGCCTGGTCGTTGTCGTCATCAACTTGAAGTTTATCTCTGATTGCAGCAGCAAATAATCGAGGAGGAATCGGTTGACTTAAGCCTTCGTCCACATCGTTCTAAAATATATGACAAAAAAATATTTACCAACCATTTTATTGGATAGAAGAATAAAATATCTTTTTGATTCGCTTCAAAATAAAATTAAAAGCTTTCTGTCAAGGAGTCAACATGCTCAATTGACCAAAATGTTCATTAGGACACACGCCTTAAAATACTTTAATATCAGAATAATATAATGAATGAATAACTATAGTAGGTACATAATTGATTCATTTTTTAAATTGTTTTGTACAAAATTTAGAGTTGTTAAAAACAAAATGGGAATGCTTTAAAATGAATATGAGCTGGCAAGTTTTTCTCGTATTTCATAAATAACATAATATACGAGTTAAATATGACTTCAACTCACCTCCATTAATTTCCTATCGAGTTTCTCTTGCGAGTCGCGATCTCTCTTGACCTTTTCCAGTTTCTCTATCAGCAGCGGAGCAAACTCGTCCGGTTTCAAAATGGCACATTGTGGTTTTTGGTGCTTCATTGTCCTGGGCAACAGCTGGAATCGTAAAACATAAAATGAAATAACCGTACAGATAAAAATACGGCACAGACAATATAGATTATTCGTAATTGATTGAATCATACCATATCACGCGTGTGTGTGTCCCGGTTCAACGTCGCACTCTCTTTGATGGCTCGTAGATGTCGGGAGTGTTCTCTCCGCGCTCCGTGACCAGGACGGCCCACGCTCATTCCATCACTATAATATGAACCCACATTAGCTTTTACATAAAATATTCCTCGATACTGGATAAAAATTTTGGTATCAATTCAATGAAGCGTCCCAAAATAATAATCGACCGACAGTATATTTTAGTACGCTGTCTATAATGGTGTGAAATAACATAACAGTGAAATAACACCTGTTTCAATCTGATTTCAAGAGTTTTCAAACAGACTATACCGTGATTGCCAAGCAGTCTTATTTTGACAGTTATTATAAAAGAATTGTGATAGATAGCAAACACAAAAAAAAATGTAGATAAGGATGATAACATTCTATAGGACAGCAAATATACTAACTGCATTAATTTTATGTATTGAAGGTTTGAAAAAAAAAGTGACGGCAATATCATAATAAAATTAGTTACTACAATAATTTTGAACATTTCTTCAGTTTTTTTTCTTGCTATTCTAAATCTTCAAGTCGGCCTCAGTCTGAAATTTTCCTATTGCTTTTCTACCAAGATACATTATACAAATTTGACAATAGTCATGCTTGCTCGTACATTTTTTACAGCTACCACAGTACAATTAATCATTAACATAATTTAATATAATAAAATAATAAGTAACAAAACAGAGTGAAAGTAAAAGGAATTTGAATATTTTTTCATAAACTTTTGTAAACTTAGTAACTCGAGACTTGACTTGAGACTTTTATTGTTTGTTTATACGGGTTCCTTTAAAAACAGTTGAACAAGAAACCACTGTGATCATTATCTCACCACTGTTGCAATATCTATTCAAGGTGTAATTGAACATGAAGCGAGCCAATTAAAAGTTATTAAAGCATTTTGATGCGGTACTTACACACTGCTGCCCGACATCGATAAGGCATCCGAGTCGGTTCTCCCGCTACTCATCGATTGAAGCTCCGAGTCCTGACAGGATACGGGGCAATACTCCGAATAGGAGAGATGCGGATGAGAATACACGGAATAATTTCTTCGGTGAGCCCCTCTGCACCCGTCCGACAACATAATACATCAAGCGCATGCCACAAACGAAGCGGGAACAATTCAAATTCAGACCCGACAATCGATCGGTTGTTTCATTGACCGTGTTCATTGGTTATTTTTCAATTGGGAAATTATTGCACGATTGTTTATAATGTTGTAAATTATTTAGCATTCGGATGATGATGATATCGTTTTGTTAATATCGTTGTGCGGTAGGTTTTGTGGTGTGCGTGTCGTCGGGCATCGGCAGGCGGAGAAAAAAATGGCGGCAACGACATGGAGGGAGAGGGGAAAAAATCAAAATGAAATAAAACAAACTCGGGTGATTGTAAAACAGGAAGCGAGACAAATCTAAATTTTGGGAAATAAATTAATATGCGCATATTATGTATAAATTTCGTGGTTTGATTGCAGTAATTCAAATGAAATATTTCCATTAATATCATTCCACAAATATTATACATATAATAATAATTAAAGGGTTTTGGGGGACTTGAAGTACAAATAAGCATAACATGCTTCTATGACATCGAAATATCTATCATACTTGTTTACCATAGAGCAATGTAAATTTAAAACTAAAATTTTGAATACATTAATTTGATATTGAAAGCTAAACACATGCTAGCCTCGGGAATAATTATTAAACATTTAAACTGATAATTATGAAATGTCTAAATCAAAGTACAGTGGAACCTTGATCTACCGTTCTAGAATTCTTCGTTTTACCGTTGTTCACTTAGTCCTGGCCAAACACCCATAAGAACAATGTTGAATAATCTCGCATTAATCATTCCCCGATTTACCAATTTCCTCGAGCTATCGTCTAAATATTATGGTCCCTTCACAAATATTAAGTGCCAAACGGCAGAGGCAACTTAGTATAAGGACTTTCTAAATCATATGAATGCTCGGGAAACAAAGATTTTATAGATAAAATTTAAGTTAAATATTTTTACCAGTACATATTTTATATCTTGCTATTTAAATATAATTGCATTGTTTAGTGAAATCCGCTTAATAACTGCAGCGTTTGTTATACAGAACTATGTAAACTACCGCTTTTGTTACAAACTCAATTTTAATTCTTTAAAAATGTAAATGAAGAGCTTTATCTTTTTTAAATTTAACTTACTACCACATGCGAAATTGCTAGCTCTGCACGATGACATATCTTAACTCATTTTCAATTAAACATAGAGTAACATTAAACATAGAGCTGAGCAAATTTACGTTTAAGCATAGTTCTGACGATGGCGAAAGCCGAAATAGCTATCAACGCATAAAATATAAAAAAACTGTAGAACTGAAATACTTTGATATAATTTACCCTATTAAACATTGAGTCTTTGTTTCCAGAGCCCTCATATATAATACAACAAATAAGTTTTAAACTATTTCTCCATATTTTTATTAGGTATTTCAAGCTTTCTCGCACGTTTCGATTTTTATTAGGGTCTTTCGAAAAACGTAGAATCGAGGTTTCACTGTAGTGGAAATAGGACAAATAAAACTAATATTTAAATGGGTAATTTCACATAACAATATTTTTTTAATCATTTAATAGAATTACTACAATATATATATATATATATATATCTGCAATCAGGTGTCTACAAATTAATCAACTTCAAAGACAGGGGGTGAAAAAATTCGTCTTGGAAGACTCATTAAATCAAAAATATGGCAAGCAGGGTAAACGTGAATGATAGTGTGCAACTGACCCAGAGTAGGTTTCCGGCTGAAGTCTCCGCTTTTGCGTGGCCATGAGTAGGTCT
Organism: Himalopsyche anomala; assembly: GCA_031772345.1. Taxonomy (NCBI): domain Eukaryota; kingdom Metazoa; phylum Arthropoda; class Insecta; order Trichoptera; family Rhyacophilidae; genus Himalopsyche; species Himalopsyche anomala. Next base: position 18,911,274 of record CM062840.1, read on the forward strand.
TTGGTGAGTCTCTGCGATGAAGGGAACTGCTGATGTTGTTGACTGAGACTTAACTCTTCGCCTTCGTGCAGAGTGGCAAGAGCTGGAGCAAGTGTCGACGCACACAACTAATAGCATACAAAGCAATAAGAATCAAATTGTTATTTAATTTTTAGGCGGTAAAGGACAAACAAGAATTATCCTTCTCTCAAGAATCTTTCAGTGGATTCTTAAGTGCATTCAAGAGTCATTTTAGTTTTCTTTTAGTTTAGCTGTGTCTGTCCAATGATATTGCATTGATTACAATATATGAGTAAAAGTCATTTGACTTTTTTGACTCGATAAATTCTTTCCTTTATCGCAATTCATACGTATAATGTATATATATAAATTGCCTAGTGATATATGAGGTAAACATTTCACATAATATTTAAAGTCAGACAAACCCTAAAAGCCAGATTTCAGTCTAAACTAAGCAGTTCTGCAGGGACTATTCTCAAATGCGTTAGTTTGCAGACACTAATAGTCAAGTCTGTAACACCCACATGGCGAGCGTAACAACTTTTGTATTGATTGTGGCTATGTTCACTGTTGTTATGGTTGATCTGTCAGCCAACAATGTTGGTAGTCAACAGCATTAGGTAAGAAAAACAAAATTTTGTTTTTTTGGCGATTGCTTATTGTCCTACATCCTATCCTACAGGCTCTTTGATGGAGATAGAGAAACATCCACCGCACACCAAAGGAATACAGATACATTTATCAGTTTGAATGAGGGTTTCATCCAGACATGAATATCAGGGAACAACTGCAATGCCAACATACTAAAAAAAACTAGTACTCAGATATAAGACATACCTCTTTAGAGCTAGATGAATTTGAAATACTTCCGCTGGACGGAGTGGATGAATTAGAGGACATTGAATGGTGCTGATGTTGCGTCGCTTGAGCTTGTTGAAGATACGTGTCGGATCGGAGAAAGGTAAGGTAGGTCGTCTCCTTGATAATCGTTTCTATCTGAAAATATCAAACCAAAACTTTGAAGAAGCAAAACTCTGGAAAAAACTCATGTCATCAATCTATCTATTCTTATAATTTATAATGTAATTGTTGATATTCTAATAAAATTATTTTTTAGTTACCTCTGATTGCATGGAATCAAAGATGTCGGCTTCAAGTGGTTCCTCATCCTTGAGACCGAGCTTGACTTTCCGCCGCACGTCATCTGGTATCGTTAGCTGTGATTTTCGTAGAAATCTGCAAAACAAACGAATCGTCCCATTACTTTTTATCAATATTTTGCCTTTCAAAAGTCAATAACACATCGCTTTAAACAAATCATATTATGTTATACCTGCTATCTGAGCAAATCAAAACACTGCCGTAATTAGAAAAAAATATGTATTTCAGTTTTTGATAGAGTTGTATGTATGTTTACTTTAAAATATCCAATTATTTGAACAAGTATAAAATCTTTAATCGAGTCAGATAAAATTGCATCTTACCTGTATATGGCAGAGACCATGGACTTGAGTCGCTGCGGGTCCTTCTGTTGTTTGAGTCCCTGACAGGCAAAGTAAAAGTCCAGGCGGTCAGCGTGGGGGGCCCCCGCCTCGCGGACAAACCATTGGAACAGACGCACCCCCTCTGCGTCCTATAGTAAAAATCAACTCATCTTTAGAGTTAATCTAAATTTTCTTTAAAGACCATCAATTATAAGTCGCACCCTTAATCCGGCGGCATCAATATACATGTCTTATAATCAAAGAAATATGATACATCATCAGTCACCGGAGGACTCACAGGAGTCTTAATTTTGCTTCAATTGTCATATTTACTTTATACTCTTTCAATAGTTTATCAGTATGACACATTCATTATGCATGACATACCATACCATTCCATAAAAGATAGTCAATATCATTGACCATTAAAGGTGCATACAAAAAGTGACAAAATAATAAATATTGAGTTTTAATAATAACCTCAAGAAGGTCGCGCAGGTTCCGTGCCCAGCGGAGATAAGGGGGAGAGCGACCTCCCCCTTCTCCCAACGTTCCGCCTCCCGTTCCACCTGTCCCTGTCCCCGATCCGCCCAATCCAGCGGTCCCGCCAGTTGTACGGCGAGACGATGATGATGATCCCTTGCTTCCATGGTATCTAAAAATGTAAGAAACAATTATTTTACTTTGCGTTATTGTTAAGAATTGGATTGGAATTTATAAGTAGAACTCTATTTTAATGTTAAAAAGTATTATTTTCCACAAGAATAACATTTTAAAGTCAAAACTCAATGAGTTGACAATGCGAATCAAATTTTTATGATTCAAATTCACTGAAAAATGGCTGAGGCTAAAAGGGTTAACCTGTGCAAGTTAGCAGGGTTTGGATGTTCCTGAAAGAGACTGTGGGGCCGACCCCTCTCCTCGCCCGGCACAGGCGGAAGTGATGACCTGTCAGCAAGTTTGTTTTCCCAGCCTGCAAAAAAAAATTAAGTTGATTTTAACTATTTGTATTTACACAATAAATAATAACTGAAAATAATCATCTACTGTAACTAATAAAACAAATGCAACTTCTATGCATTTTAAAGCCATGTCCGCTCCCAATGTGGAGCATATGGACTCTTAATGGAGTTTATTTCAACAGAAGTGTTTCTACGAGAACTGTTTGTTACTCAGTTCCTCAATCTCTCTTTTTTCCAAAGAGAGTAGGTATGGAAGGATAGGGCTAGGACAGGACTAGTGGTAAGCTAATCGCTCTCGATATGACTCGTTCATAGGATAGAATGGGTGAGAGGGGGGAATTCAAGACATCACATACATCCATGCCTTTGAACAGAAATTCATAAATCGATTGAAAAATCAAATTATAAAACTAAGCATAGCACTTTTATAAACTATTTTATTCTAAAACACTTTTAACTATCAACCACAAGGAACTATTTGTCATTTTTGATTTGTTTCTTAGTGCATTTTATGGTAGCATCTCGCAACTTGAATGCAGAATTTTAACGCAGCAAATATAACAACGAATACCATTAATCAGCAGTCGGCAAATTTTAGAATGTCATGAACAACTAAATTTAACCACATTTAAGGTGTTTACTGTCAATACTTGGTGGAATGACAAGGTGAGTACAATAAAAATAATAAAACATTTTTAGTACTTTTTCCACATAAAGTATATTGGATTAGGACCGGTTTCGCTCACTAAACTATATTTAAGCCTTTAAGATTTTGTAAACTATTAACTAATTTGGAAAAAAAATTATACAGCTTTTTCTTTTGAGATCAAGATAATTTCATTCAGCTTGGACCGTTACTTTGTGTAAGTCATTATTTTTTTTTCCTAATTAATAAAAATCACATTTCTCTGCAGACCGTCACTGCCATGAATGGTACTTGGATGCTTACATCATTGTTACCTTGCAAAAATCTACACTTAGAACCTTGTAGTTCTTGGATCTATTAACTATAAGATTATTTAGCAGTGGACTTGTTAACAAATCAACCAATGATAAATTTAAGCATTGAAAAATAGTTAAATTGGCAACATTACACAAAAAGGAAACATTTGAAATGAATCAACGCAATGTCTTCAACAAAAACAATATATAAGACATCATATATAAACAAAAAGAAAAATAATAAAAACAGATGCCCATACTAGGCATTGTACGGAAAGCAAAATTACAATCTTAATTTCATGGCTTTTGTCCATTCATGTTTCGACCAGTGATAGACGACTCAATAATTGAAAGATGTTGACACATAGATGTCCATGCTTTATGTTATAGTATCATTTTTCTAGATCTTTTTCCATAAGTCAACTAAGAGTGATCCAACTTTAATAGAATGTTAAAAAAAAATGCTACATGCTTTTTACAGATTGCATAAAAAAAACTATAATCTACAAAAGCATAGACAATCAAAAACGTTAAAAATGTCTTCAAGTGTAGGCATGCTTTTAAAAACAAATAAAATTTGTAAAGTTCAGTGATCGTATTATACATATATCACTTTTTAATTACCAAATTTGCATACGATCAAAACATACTTGGGTGAGTGCATCGCGGAACAGTTTGCACCTAAATAAAAAGGTGCAAAATAAACTGTGGTCGTGGTTTTATTAACAAAAAAAAGTGTTGGTGTGTTAACCTTTGTGCATGGTGTGGCAGAGATAGGTTTACCTTGCGGGAGACCGCCGACAGGAGTTTGGCTCATGGCGCACAGGCCCTCCTCCCACCCACCAACAGCATGGCGAGATAGACACTGCAACAAGCAACAAAAATAATATTAGGCGTAATCATCAATAAATAAAAAACATTGTGTGCACCAAGCTCATCATTCTGCTCAATTGCATTGTTAAAACTGACCGTAGCCCATCTTGTGTGTACAAGGCCTTGAGAGTTGGACCTCACTCGACCACCCCGTGTATATACATATCATTAGTTGATAATGCTTGTCATGAGTGAAACTGGTAATAATCATATACCTGAACCCGCTTTTTCGCAGTTGTCTTCCACAACGCAATAACGATAAAGAAAAGAAGCAAATTTACTCCTCACATTATTGGCCAGATACAGAGCTGCAAATTACCTATTTTTTGACCCTGCACTATTGAGCTAAGATAAAGATAGAAAAGAACAAAAAAAAAAATTTCTCAGCCATTTAGTTTATGAGATAATAAGTATTCCGTGTATCCGTATACACTGAGAGACCGGCGTGTGGGTATAATTTAATCTACACCTCATTGAATTTCAAGAGGAATCAAGAATATCCTGTTCCCCATATGATGCTGCAAATTTATCGAATGCCTCAAAATTGGCCAAGGTTGAGATCAGGTATGAGGACTGACCGCAACAAACAGCTCTGCCCATTCAGCATTCATTTCAGGACAGTAACACAGTACGTGATTAGCGGCCTAATGGTTGTGCCCACAAGTGCAATCTGGTTTTCAAGCAAACTTGCCCAGCCCAAATAATTTACCGTTGAATTTTGTTAACCAGAGGATATATCACATTGTGGACTGGGTTTCTCATAAAAACTAACCACGATTACCAATTCTATGTACAGGTTTTATTTAAGCTCATGCTGCCAAGAGAATAGTTTGCCATTCAGTCGGTTGCCCGTGTCTGCTTTGCTTTCCTGCACCTGCCAATTCTATACTGCCGTGCTTCGTGTCAGCATACGATAAGCCAAAAACACTCTTTTATACCAATTCCATATCTATTTAATATGATCAGGAACGGTTGGGCACCAGAGCAACTATGCATGTGTTCCATTTGTATTAATGGCAGTCAGCCCAAACAGCGTATCACGGAGTAAATAAAAATAGTGAAATATAATTATGTTGATATTGAGAGATTTTAATATTTGTTACAAGATGAAAATGAGTTGTTTTATATTTGTTTCTATCCGTGGAGGTAATAAAAGCAGACTGCATTGTTAGAGAATAGATGGTACCAAAACAATATTTTTTTATACAAGTCCAATTAAATTGTGGCATATAATTCTTATGCAACTTCACAATTACAGGGATAAATAATTAATACTCGGATATCAAGGAACCCTAGTAATTTAAATAACTGTATGAAATATAATATGGCCTATTTATTTGAGTGAATCGCATCATAATTTAGTCATCTGACTCCTTCGTAAATTATGAATAGCTTAAAAATAATAACTGAGATCGGCATCCTTAGCACAATAATTTTAAAATAAGCAAAAATAAAATGCATTATCACAGTATGGTATACATACCAAAGATGTAAAGAATAATAAATTATGCTTTTTACATTGAATCGGTGACGGAATGAATTTTATATACGCAGGCGACGATCAATAATTTTACAAATGGTGGCTAAGCCCCTCGGTATAAATATGTTAAAACATGACATCCCTTCACAGCTCTTCATTGCATTTTTCAAAATATTATCCGGAACTTTTAAAGTACGTCATCACAAAGGCAAAATAAATTCACTAAAAAAATCTTTTATTTAGTGAACTTTCCGTTTATAGAGAAATTATTACTGGTATGGTGGTATTAAATATCATATTTATTGAAAGCATTATTATTAAGAAAATATTTATACACAACCGCAGAACCATCAAGGGTAGTTATGATGTATTAAAGGGAATATTGACCCTATATTCACAATGCACTTATTTGAACAATAGAAAAAAATCAGGTAGCAAACTAAATGAAGCATGAATTTTGAATACATGTCATGTTCAATTATATCATAACATTTTCCAGGTGAACGCATTATTAACAAATCTTTTTCAATAATAAATGGAAAAAAATGGATTCTTAGTACAATTTTATTTTAAAAGTATAGCATATTGTTAGTGAAACTTAAACATACATACCATAGAATTAGAGTACAAATGATATAAACCGTAATCAACCTTTTGTTAAAAAAACGTTATCGATCGCGGCACAGCCAAAAAAATACAGATAAATGATGACTGGTAAGATCAGAGTCAGAATATCAAATGACGGCATGTCGGAAACTGCGAAACCCAAATATTTAAGGGGTGACGGGTTTGCGCGCTTCATGCCTGGCTATACATATAAATACTACCAAAATATCTCACCACTTTGAGGAAAATTGTTTTTCATTTTTATTATTATTTATCGGTGATAGTAATTTAACCAAATTAGGTAATATCATCTCTGTTTCCTGAAATATTTAGATAAGTTGCGAAATGTTGAAATAAATAATTAGTATGATTAAGTTATCATTATAGTTTTCTCATTATGTATCGTAAACAAATGTTTCATCGCAAGGGGAATTTTAATTTCAAACAATCAATATCATTTGCCAACAGAATATTTTCATTATTAAAATAATAGTAATTAAATATACTTTGTGGTGTGAAATTAGTAATACACGAGTAATAAGTAATATTTATTTGAGCGAGTATTTTAATGAATGATAACTTCAAAACAAAACGTTCATTTTGTAATGTTAAAATTACACCATGTTAGTAGGAAGACATTTTAAGTGATTAAATAAATATTCATGTAGACAGCGTAAATCTTTTATGTTGGTAAATTATATTTTTTTAATACTATTAATAGCCTTTTTCATCGTTACTGCCTTTTTATTATATTTTACCTCCGTACGAATTAAACATCCTGTCGAACGATTACGAAGCTAACAATAAAAAAAAGCGCACAAAAAGATATATCCTTCAGTGAGCAGCAGTGTTGTATTATATGAAGGGTACAATTGGGTAGATTTATTTTCTTTTTTAATTTTTTTAATACTGAAGATATTCCGTTAAGTTGTTTTTTATGAAAATGATTGTGTATATTACATATTCCACACTTGGTGAGCATTTTACCCCAATTCAAACGCAAAACAAACAAGGGTAGTTACGATATAAAATTGATGAATGTGTTATTCCACTGGTTGAAGAATCTAACCTCCACAAATCTCACAATATAGTTAAATGTCTGAAGATGCTTCTCAAAGAAGCGAAACACATTTCACACCTAGTATAACAACACTTTATCTGCTGGACACGGAAAATTCCTTTTTAAATCGCTCATTATAATTTTGAAAGTATTTTATAAATGAGTTTATTTCAATTGACTCCTAAATTTTACTTTTTTTATAATTGATTCTGTTGACATACTTTGTAAAATTATCACTATTTTAATCGTGCTATTTTTTTTATCCTTCAGTTTTATATATAGCTTACTAATTAGTCTCATTATTTTATACAAATACCCACATTTGATTTGAAATATGCAATTAACATAGTTGTTATCATTTTTACGTAGAATGTACTTTCCACTAAAAAATTAACAGAAGACTCATCAATATTTAAAGTTTATGGACAAAAATATTGTATTAATTATCACGAATGATAGATAGTGCAGAGGAATTCGTTTTACACGAAACCATAGTGACCAGATATTTGTTTCCTGATTTAAAAATGCTTGCGAAACAATCAGCAATGTTTTTGATGCCTCAATGAAATAGTTGGCATTGAAATTTATGCTCATAGGTACATTGACAATTTACACATTATCAAACACGTCAATATATTTAACAGTACTGGCATACATTGTTTAAGCAATTTTTGTTGCGTTCAAAGAAAACTAAAGTATGAAATTACCTAGTATTTTGTCAGGCCCAGAACATTTTGTGTAAACGGATTTTTCATGTTAACGATTTTCATTGTATATTTTCATGAACCAGATGGATTCATTCTATTACCCGTCCTGCATGGTAAATAGAAAGCATTTATCGTGCAACGTTTTCAGGCATTGTGAAATTATACATGATATATATAAATTATATATGATTGTAAATTGAATAATGCACTAGATGTAAGTCAACATTAACGCACTTTAATAAGTTGAGGTTTATAAAATATATTGCTGAGACCTGCTACTAGTCTAAAAAACAAAATATAACTTCTTAAGAAGAGGTCCAAAAACAGTTGGGTTTGGAAAGGTGGATTTTGGACATAAGTGTTACAGGTTGCCAACTTTTCTGTGACGATTCTGGGACAGATAGCTCAAAACTGAACATCAACATATATCCAGATACAGGACAGAGATTCCAATTCCGAGACAATCCTGGCTAATCCGGGACGGTTGGCAACTCTCATCTACAACTGAAGAATAAGCCAATATACTATGTAGCAGACAGCATTTGCGCAAAATTGGAGAAGGATTCGGCATAAAGTCAGAGGAACAAATTCAATAAGCAATACTCATAAAATGAGAGCTGCTGAATTGATGAAACAATAAATTGTGTTCAGGTAAAGACCAGATTAAAGTAAGAAGGAAGTGTTAGTATGTCTTCAACAAGCAACGGATTAAAGCAGCTGATGGTAATGATAATGTAAAATTTTATGAAATCTACATAAGTAGAATTAGTCAATTTCGGTAGATTTTATTCAAATGGCCTTTCTCTAAAAAACGAAATTAAAAACTTCATAGAAATATTGACAATTAAAAAATTCAAATTAAATAGATAAAACCAGGATATAATTTACAATTGATCTCCGGCTACACCCGGTACATTGCGAATGGCGGGTCTGCAGCTGCGCGTGCAGGTTATTGATCGCTACTCACTCATCGCCGCACACAATCATATTTTATTATGACTCATGCCAAATGTTATGAAAGGTGTATTTTGACAAGGGTAAATAATAAAGAAAAGAATATTGGAAAATCAATACTCAATAATCACGGCATTAAGTCAAAATAAATCAAGCGTATACACTTACGGTCGATTAGTTTATGATATGGGTTCAGTTATAAGATTTATTACATTAAGGTTATTCTTAAGGTGTTTACTGTCAATATTATTAAGGTTATACAATAATTCATTTTTTATTAAATTACACGTAATAGAATATTTTAATCATTTTTTTTAAACATTTATCTACCTACGTAAACGCTCCGAGCATAAAATATAATTTAATAGCTATATTAAACGAGGATTATTCTGGCAACCTCTCATACGTACTTCAACACCGTTATTAATTTGGGGCATAAAGAAGGGATGATGTTTCCAGGTTGTTTTTTTCCAATTTTGTATCATGTACTGTTTTAAAAGAAATCAAGGTAGTCACATCCTGACAATATATTTATGATAGTAATAGTGGCAAGTAAAAATGGGTCACTTGCTCCTGGCAGGCGTTTCAAATTGATAATATAAATCCATTTACTGAAATACTAAAAAACTTAATGGCTATTTTTATAGCAAGAAGAATAAAGATAAGGTTTGTATTTTTTTAACTTGGATCTATTGTAGATTGAATATATTATCTGTCGGGTCCAAGGCACAATGGTCAACGTTGTTAGCTTCCATGCCTCACAGGTTCAAATTCCAGTAGGAACAGCATTTTTACAATGGATTTATGGATTTCTGTTCAAAAGCATGGATGTTTGAGAAGTCTAAAAATTCAACTCCTACCATTTCAATCCTAAAATAATAGGGTGTAGCTAGTGATTAGCCAACCACTAGTAAAGTCCTACCCCTATACTTTATATACCTACTCATTTTGAAAAAAAAGAGAGGTTGAGCAATTGAGGAACAAGCAGTTCTCGTAGAAAAGCTTCTGTTAAGATACTTGTGCACTAAAGAGTGCGCCTATTGAAATTGAACAAATGACATAATTAAAAAACAACCATAAATTCCATTCAATGATTTAGTGGTGCATAATATTTCATTGTGAACACACTCCATCTATTCGTTATGTATATAGTTTTTTTTTTTATTTTTGTGTATCCACACAGTTAACGAATTTATAAGTTAGGTTTTAATAAATATTGCGATCAATCTATAAAAATATGAATAATTCTTTTTAAGGTGAATGAAAATAAAAAAAAACTAAGACATGACGTAGCTTGTAAACGCTATTAATAGATTTTTAAGCCATCATGTACACAAGTTGATGTCCTTCTGACAGCTGTGATATTTTAGGGTTAATAGTACTGTCCTGTTCAATGATGAAATTTGTTAGATAGCAACGCGTAGTAACAAAATATTCTTACAAGATAATAAATAGTGTAATACTTTAGTCAATAAGTGTGACATACAAGCTGTGACAAAGCTGGATTAAAAGTGCAAGGTAAGTCAAGCAGTGTTAGGATATTTTATCAAAGAAATAATTTGCTAAGGTTAATAATGGTTATGGAGAATAAAACTAAATAAAACAATACGTTGAAACGTTGTTAGTAATGTTACATATTAACAAGCAGTGTTAATTATTCATTATATCATTAATATATTTATAAACAACCAACAATACTGTGAAAGGGTAAATGTGTATGAAAGTCATGGTGTGGTTAGAATAACAACGAAAAAGTGTAGGAAAAATTAAAAAATGATAAATGAAATAATAATAAAATAAAAATAATAATGTAAGTACCCAGCATAAAATGTAATTCCATCTGAAAACAGAAATACGATCCGGTTATTACGGTCGGACGCGCATTTGTTATAAATATGAAATCTGAAATGCCATATTTTTTGACAGTTCGTCGATGCCATCTATCAAAGATCACGAAAAAGCGGCATACGAAATAGATGGTATTGCAGGGCACGCTGTTACCCGACGCAAATGACAGATGAGTTTATTATTCGAATGCAAAGAGGGCTCTGTTAGCGATGAAAACTACAATAGGATTACATATTTATTTTTTTATTCGAAAGATTAAGTTGTTTGCAGTTCATAAATCCACATAAACACATATTTAAATATTTTTGAAATTAATCTTAATTAATGGCCGCGTACACTAATCATATTTGAAAATATAAAAAAAAACTAGTAACAAAACAATATTTCAAGAAAACCAATGTATACCTACGATGTGGTGTAGAAAAAAAAACAAATAAACGCAAACTATCTCTCTAGGGATAAAGAAGATTTGTTAAAGTCTTCTTTTGAAGTAAAGAAATAAAAGTAGAGGAGCTTGGTTTAATATTTGATGAATCCATCAGAGTGCTTTTAGTTGTTCGAGAATAAACGCTATTTACCTCTCGGGCTTCAATCCCCTTGTATTTTTTGTTCAACAATTCCCTTCCTGCAGCCGGCTGAGCGAAAGGACCGTCTCAGAATTGAAAGGTAAATTACCTATATATTACAGAATATTATTTACACAATTATATTCACTGTATTATTTGTTTTCATAATAGCAACATACTTTAAATTAACCGTAAAGATAAAAATCCAAATATAAAGGTTCTAATATAAATAAGTAGATTACATATTCAATTACCACATTAATTTCATCGAGTGGAAATTACAAAACGTCAGTGGTCGAGTGGTCAAAGTCGTTGACTCGGTTGCGTTGCTTACAGGTTAGGGGCCGTAGAAATATGGGGGAGGGGGCTGATATTATGTGATGATTTGTGACAAAATATGAAAAGGTAATGTGACGATAGGGGGTGGGTTTAAAATTGAGTGACGTCATAATATATGGACGGGCTTAAAACCCAAGAATCCAAAAAATAATTTAAGAAACAGATATTTTGATATTGAAAATAAACCGGGATTGTCGGTCATACCGGTATTGCAATCCCCACTCACGTGGGATCAAGTAATTGGCTATTGCTTTAATTATATAAATAAACATTGTGCAAAGTGTTTTAAATGATTTAAGCCATGTTCGTTTAGCAATCAGAAATTTTGGGTAATATTATTCTTTCAATCAAACATTTTTATTTACAATAAAGAGGAAATAATGAAGTATTTTTCTAAAGACTTAATCTCGGGTGAGTTCGTTTCCATTTCCATACGAAAGAAGTGATGCAAACGTACTCCACTCACATTACGGCGCGTCAGTTACGTCAAGTGTGGCGCAAGGCTAAGAAGTCTACGAATAAGAGAGCTGGAAGTGCACTAAATTGATGTAATGAAGTTGTCAGAGTATTTTTGTGAATACTACGTCCCACCACAACCTGACCCGTATGCATTCTTAATCGAGTATTTCAACAGTAGGTATGCAAAGATGACGGCTTGTTAACCCCAATCATTTTTTTTATATGAATGATAAAAACACGCAACGCTGTTAACCGAAGAACGTGGTGATTTCCATTAAAATTTACTACAAAAAAAAATATCAATTAAATTTCAATTATGAAGGCAATCAAATAAAACTGGTTTGACCATGTTTTATTATTAATACGTTAACGCTACAAACGTCTTCGCAAATAACAACAAATATATATATTGTTTTTCATTTTGCTAGAAATGAGTAGCTGACACAATATGCAAATATATATGTTAGAAAAAATCACTTATTCAACATTCATAAGAGTTTTTTTTTAGATAGGGTACGTTGAGTAATAACTAAAAAATAGCAAAGGCACCAACAGTGATCTTCAACCAGAATCACGAGTCGAATGAGTGGTTTTTGGAACCATCATTATGAACAGTCGAACTTGGTTATTACGAGAAAGATGGAACCGACTGAATTCGCTCGTTATAAGCATTACTCGTTATATCAGAGAATATATATTTTTCAATGCTTACAAACATATCCATCACATGAAGACATGAAATATCTGCAGCGGTCACATAACAAAAAGTCACAATTTAAACAAAAATACACAATAAGAATTTATTTACACACCCGTTAACGACACACATATTACATTTTTCCGTCAATCCACCTTTCTTATAAAATTTAAAATTGATGCTCGTTTCATTGTTTTCATTGGCATCGCTCTAATTACCTACCCGGTCGGATTGTATTGCTTGTAGTCAAAAATGTTGTTTTTAAACGATCGATACATTAACAGTTTTAAGAAAATTTTTGACGATATTTTTGCTCGGTAGGCCCGAGAAGTAGCTCCTTATAAAAGTGAATAAGTGTATGAAAACCATAAACTAAAATTTCAACTAATGTTTCCTCACAAAATCCGAGATCTCGCTATTTCCGTGGCAACCGTAATAACCTAATTAGACTGTATTATGTAAGTGTTTTAGATAGCGGTGTGTTGCCAATACGTTAATAACAAGTGACTCGCTTAATCTCAAAGCAATTCGTGGTGTTCTGAGAAAGGAGTGAATTTTTTATCACTCCTATGCAATTATATGCAGTACTTAACTAAGCAATCGATTGTTACTTAATCGTATGTAACAATATGCAATTCACCGTAAACTTATCAATCTAAATGCCTAAAAATGTACTGCTGTGTGTACTGAAGCTGTCGTAGATAATGTGTAAGTCAGAAATTTCAGTTATCTACCAATTTGATCTGAGAATATTGTTTTCTCTTAAATTAACAAGGGGCTCGCGCCAACCCCTGCGAGCCCCTCCGACCCACCTCTGGTTTTAAAAGAGGATCGGATGACCAGGCCAAACAACGGAAGCACAACACGTTATCACCAAAGCAACATTGCGGACAGAGGCATAAAACCAAAAAAAAAAGAGTCTCCATTGTAAGTCCGACAGTGGTTAATAATGATGAAATACGTAAAATATTCAATGAAAAACTACCCCGAGCCCGCTGTGCCAGGTGGCTAAAAGAATATCGCTTTGATGTCTGCCGCAGTGAGAACCGAGAGGTCACAGAACCAAAGTCAAACATCAAGCATCATTAAATGCAGCTTACAAGTCTTTAATTTCGTCTAAAAGGGCAAGCCGTACGCCGCAATTACCTATTCCCGGGACACTCGCACGCCGATTGCTCTCAAAACATTATTTTTGTACGCCATTACATATTATTATACACTTACCATTACGCTATGGTTCAATTGAGTGATTACATTATTTTAATAATTAATTTTCTAATTTTTCATGGTGGATCTTTTCGTCGAATGGACCTTAATCTCACTTGTGAGGCCGTACAGTGGCCGGGTTGGATATTTACGTAACATAGTGTGTGACTGTCTGCAGTTCAAGGCTGACTTGGGGGGCTCAAAGCCTCCCCCATTAGGGGGTGATGTAAAAATATCAATAAATCGAAGTATTTATTATAAATGGACGATTATGAATACATGTGAATTGTCCGTACGCGAATTATTTTAATTATTATCATAATTTTATTTTATTGATAATATAAAAATGATGCAGTTGTCGAACGAAAGAAAAAATAAGAACGATATGTTCAAAACAAAAAATAAGATTCAATTGGATGCATGCGTTAAGGGCAAATAATAAAAAAATGCGGAAATTCTTTTTTTGCTTTAAAGTATCTATACAATAATTAATTATAATATTATTAGCCCGTTCCTATGGAGCAGCGGTTAGCGTTGTGGGCTTCCGTGCCGGATCTCACGGGTTCGAGTCCCAGTACGAACAACATTTTTTCAATCGATGAATTTATTTTTGTTCGAAGGCATGGGTGTTTGTGATGTCCAAAAAAATCCCTTCCAACCTTTTCGATCCTTTAACAACTAGTTGTAGCGAAGGCGATTAGCTAACCTCTAGTCCTGTCCTAGCTTTATCCTTATATTTCAAATACCCTCTTTGAAAAAGAGAGTTTGAGCGACTGAGTAACAAACGGTTCTCATGCAAAAACTTCTGTCGAGATACCTCCAACAGGAGGCCATATGCTCCACGTTGGGAGCGGACATGGATTTAAAAAAAAAAAAAAATAGTGATCAACAATTTTTCGACCCTCGATATTTTAACATTCAAATATGCCTACAGCCAGTGGTGTAGTGGTAAATAAATAGGTACCAGGTCGGTCATTGATTTTTTTTTTTAATCCATCCGAAGTTAAGAAACCACAAACGCGCAATTATTTATATACAAAAACTGTACTCACTTCTTCTACGATGCATTTGATGATAAAAATACAAAAAACTTTCAAAAGGTGGCTCATTTTCAGGTGACAGGTCGCCGACCTGGCCCCACTACACCACTGCCTGCAGCTATGCCACGATTCAAAAATATCACAAAAAATAATTGGTATCAAAGTTTTTAAAAAAAACTGACCTACGTGTTTTAATTAACATTAAAAGTAGTTTAATAATTACAATCGGTCAAAACGATACGAAACAAAACATGAGCGATAATTAAAAAATAATCTCAACGTAAACGGAATGAGACATTTTTTTAATAGGCCGAAAGTTTTAATTGCCATGTTCCTTCGAATTAATTTGATGCACGCAGCACACACACCAATTAGAAAGCAAATTAAGAATTTGAAAAGTTCGAATAATTTAGAACTACGATTCTTAGAAAACCTTGAATAGATTCTGATAAAAATAAATAACTTCGCGGTTTAAAAATAGAACAGTTCCCAGCGCAGCAGAAGAGTAAGTGACTTGAATAAAAAAACAATTATTCTTTAGCGTGTATGAACTGCAGTGTTATCTAACTAAAACTGGCACCGTTTAAATGTTTGTTCCAATTCAAACTAACATATAAAAACAAATACATATATATATTTATTTTTTTCACGCTAAAACGAAAACATTAAAATAAGTCTGGTGAGACACAAATATTTGAATCGAACGAGCACACCAAGTTATAAGCAAAACAAAAACAGATACATATTTAAATATCGACTGTGGAAAGAAAAAGGGACGTAACCCACAAAAAATGTGTTTTGATTATTTTCGGCCATATGCAAATTATGAAATAAACACAACCTTGAAGTGCACGGAGACTTCTAAGCCGGTGTTTAACTGTCATAATCTAATATTGATTTAAGAAATTGTCTAGGAAAAACCTTTTTTTGTTTTTTTTCTTGGTTTAAATTTTCACATGCCCATCTTTTTACAAACTTAAAAAGATAAATTTCCATAATAATTCGTCATTTGCAGCTTACATCCTTTTGATAGAACGTGTATCAAGTTAGATACATTGTGATTATTGAAAAAACTGTGGGATACGTCCTTTTTCCTTTCCACAGTCTATATATAACTGCGTGGAAATTAATCAAACTCTCCAGACAAGTTTTTTTTTAATAAAAAAAAAATTAAGACAATTTGAAATCACAAATAACTTTTGTTTCTTCGAACAAAAAAAAAATACAAGTCGTTGTATGGAAACCCCGTGTGACTATACCTGACCGTATAGTCGGTCATGCAACGTGTAAGGACAGTAGTTAGGACGAGCGTGACCGTATGGTCACACAAACATTCGGGGTTGAAATATAGCTAAATGTGATTTTTTTTAATATTTACAATTTGATCTCATTAGATCAGCATAATTTCAATAGAAATATATTAATAAAAGTAGTGTAAATAATTGAATAATGTGATAAAATAACATTAAAAATAAACGAAAATTCAAAACATCGCATGTGGTTTTAGCAGTTGTTTTCGTCCCCGCGGCTGATGATTAGCTGAAGTCTGTATCCTTTTTAACCAAAACTGTGTGACGGCAACGATATTCAGGTAGAAAAAGGATGAATAGTGGGATTAATAATCACGCTCGTCGGGCTAATAAAATAATATGACAAACTAAACAACAAAAAAGTGTAAATTAATAATTTTAATTAATAGAGACTAGCTTCCAATTACCGACTAAAACACAACCGGTTTTTCGTTTTTTCTACAAATAAACCGGTAACCGGTTTAAACCGCAATAGCATGTATTTGGATTATGTATGTATCAAAAAAAAAAAATTGTAGAAATTTTTCAAATATTTGACATAACAGCTAATACTCCAATTCCAAACAAAAAACGAAATTTATCTTAATGGGACTCTAGTTACCAACCTGTTAGCATGGCAAAGTAACATACTAGAACTGAATCTTACAACTAGAACAAAGAAGTCAATATATGTAATCAATTACTAAAATATGTGAAAAACTATATAAAAAAATATACGTCAAATAAAAAAATAGAGTTTATTATAAAACTCACCATAAAAGCGTGTTTAAAAGCATTCAATTTTTAAGCATATCAACTGATAAGACAAACCTCCAATGTTTAGACAAAAGAGAGCAGAATACCAAAATATGCACTTATTTATTATGTCCCTACTCCCACTGTGGAGCATATGAACTCAACAAATATTTTATTTTGTGAGAACTACCTTGGTTACTCAGTTGTCAACCCCCTCTAGATTCAAGAGTGAAAAGATTTAAGGTTAGGGCTAGAACAGGAATATAGTTGGGATGATCACTCTCCACTCCGATACTTTTTTAGAACGGATAGATAGATAGTGGAATTCAATATTAGCATTACAGTTTACATCCATGCCTTTGAAATAAATCTATAAACTGATTGCAAAAACCGACCATACTGAATTCAAGCCCGGTTGCTCCTCAACCCAAACAACGACATTGACTACTCGACGTGGACTCGCGTTAACATTTTCATCATTGCTGACCATGAATAATTGTGATTCGACAAGCGCAACATATAGATGAAATCAATATAATATAAAATACTTAAAATATTATATAACAAAACTATTATTTATTAGGATATTATTTAATTAGGCATATATTATTTATTTTTTTTTTCCTGAACAAATATTTCGATGTATATTATATTAATACAGACTAACATTTGCATTTACGTATTTAGTACAAAATTACTATCAATTAAATTATATAAAAAACATAGTCCGCGTTGTGTTAGTCTATCACAAAAAATAGTGCAATCGAATATAGGAACCAAAATAGCCTTTTTTTAAAATATTGTTTGTGTTAGATAGATTTTGGGTGGCTATATTATGCTATTTTCGTGAAAGAGTCAATGATTTGTAAATATCCTACATTCTAATTATTTGCAACGTAAGTATAAGCAATTTGTAATAATATAACTGAAATACAAACTGTCCAATAACTTAAAAATAAATTTTCCTTCAGCATTTAAATTTGTGCACATTAGACATTAGGAACATACATCAAATATTCCTGTACGACGGCGCCCCAGTGTGCAACCCTAATGGTCATAAAAAAACATCATGACAAAATGACTGATATTTTTAATTGTTTGCCCGATTTCAAGTGCTGTTGTTTTTTTTAAACTGGACTGTCGACTGTGGATGGGTATAAGATTCTGCCACATCGGATTAAACAAAGAAATTTACAATAGACAATATCGAGAGCTGCAACTGAGAAAAGGAGGTACCTACCCTTTATCCCAATAGACCTTCCAATATGTAGCAATATGCAATCTTTTGTCAAAACATATGGAAATGCACTTAAAAGCAACCACTTTTAATGAACAATATAATAAAAAAAGATTTATGGCCAAATTTACAATATAATGCTTTTTCGATATATTTTAAGGCAACTTTCTTGGAATAATTTAGACTAATCGTAGGTAAAACATTTAGATGAAACATTACAACTAACTCTTGGGTAAAAGTTTTGTCATATTTAGTATGATGTGAGGTAAAAAGTGATACAATAATTAAAATTATCAGAAAAACAGCTATTTTTGCATTGTTAATTTAAGATAAAATCATATTACTTAGAATAATTATATTTCAAAAATCAGCCATCTAACTACTAACAAGCACACATAGGCATAAAAATAGGTAGAGAATTAATATTATTAATCATAAAATTGCCTACGCTTAAAAATGGTAACATGTTAATTATATGGAATTAATAGTTTTTATGATTTATTAGACGTTTTTTATTTAAAAAAAAATTCAATATAGGATATGAAGCGACGTGCATATAAGAAATCATCGTATTCTTAATAAATAATTACGAAAAAATGTTAAATTATTTAAAGAGACCATTTCTGTTCGCACATGGACAACATTGGAGACAAAGTAAGATTATTCAAAAAATGATATAATTTACATGTTTGTTGTGATTAGAATTGTTTCTAAATGACGCAGTAAATTCATTAATAAAACATTTTCTTTTTGTAAAAAACAATGAAAAACAAGAAAAGGTAATTTTGATATAACCGGTTAAACCGAGTGAAAAAACCGGTTTTCGCGGTTTTTTTCAAAAAGCGCGATAAAGCCCCCCGGGCTGTTAACCGTTCGTTTAAACGTTTTGGAAGCCCTAATAAGACTCATCAAGTTACGATTGCAGCACTATATGTATATTCAAGTACGTGTATTCAATTATACACTGTAACCGTTTACATTGTATAATAAATATTAAAGAAAACAAAAAACAACCCTTTTTTAGACAGATCCATATCGTCTAACCAACTACAAAAACAACTATTGTTAGACAGTTAGCTACGAGGTTTTTGAGGGGTTGGTTTAACAACAATGGGTCGTATGTTTCGAAAATATAAAAATGTAAGTAGTTATTAATAACTTTCCCCCCACGGCTTTTTTCGTTTCGGGAACTGGGGGTATTGAATTAATTAACACTCTAAAAGTGATTCGGATACATGAAATACTCAGCCGAAGAAACTTTCAGGAAAAATTGTGACATATTTTAAATGGAAATTTTTAAGATTGTATGTTGTCAAAATAAGCACCGGACTTGAATGTAACACAGAACACTGTTTATTTTTTTTTAAACTTTTATCATGCCGAAGCAGTCGTAAAAACTTCAATATAATTCAGTTATTTTTTATCCAAGTCTTCTTCCAATGTGGAGCATATGGTCTCTTAATGTAGGTATCTCAGCAGAAGTTTTTCTACAAAAGATGTTTGTTACTCAGTCGCTCAACCTGTCTTTTTCAAAGAGACAGAAGGATAAGGCAATATATTACAGGACTAGTGGTTAACTAATCGCTCTCGCTACGCCCAGTTGTTGAAGGATCGGAAATGGTGGAGGGGACTTCACAAACAACAATGCTTTCGAACATACATCGAAAAAATCCTGTTCGTACTGGGACTCGAATCCGTGAGGTCTGGCACGGAAGCCCACAATGCTAACCGCTGCGCCATAGGACCCAACAGTTATTACTCGAATTTAAACAGTATCAAGTATTAAACTCTTAACATAAATTTGTAATCATGTGGCGTTTCTCACAAAAGAAAAATAATTATTGTTTTCATGTCGTTTACTGGCGGGCGGCGTTTCGTGGCAATTTGCACGGTCACATCAGCCGGCAGCACTGGCTTATAACCACTGCTGCCGTTTCGTAATTGAAGGCTTTGGGTAATTAATAATGGTGTTTAAAAATAATTGCAGAGCACTCATCTCTGTGTTGCGTTGTCGGCGATGGGCGATACGGATGATTCAGGACGTCTCTCGGGGATCCGCACACCAGAAAAGCCGTTTAATTATATGCACGGGTGTATTATTCGAGTAGACATTTGATTACCGCGCAAATAAACTCAATCAAAAATACTGCATTACGATTTCCAAGTACATGCAGAAAAACTCCTATTTACGCGAAAGTTGGGACCGCGTTATTTGGGAGTCGCGTAATTGGGGAGTGGTAATCTGGTACAAAACTTAGGGGTTACGTTTTTTTTTCCAAAACTAATAATAAATGAAAATGTACGTTATGTACGTAAAATGTACGTACGTATAGTTAGTTACCTGGTGGTTAAATGCATAGCGCTAGCCACACAGATAGCCGCCCAGCTGTGTGTACAGCAGCAACGACAATGGAATGCGATCGCGCAATTGGGGGATTTGCGGCGAATATTTATGTTTAGCGCGTTATTCGAGGTCGCGTAATTGGGGGTTCTTCTGTATTTACATCTTGTGGAAAAGTAAGCTTTCGAACGGCGCATGAATAGTAAATTTCCGTAACGAAAGTTACAAATTTCTCAACGGCGTTTGATGTCGATTACGATTACGACCTGCTCCGCGGAGAAAAAAAAGAGTTTATTTTGTATACACCCGATCCTTTTTTTACGCGACACACAACAATTAAAATTAGAGTACATTATGTATTGATAATTATTTAACGGTAGTCATATGCACTGACAACGAACAAATGTATACACTTTGATTTTTGTTTCGTTCGGTGTATATTACTGAATATAACTTTATATTGGAGTATATATGTTCAGGCACAGTAAAGAATTGAATCAATCGGAAAATAAAATGAAAAAAATTTTCGCGTCTTAACGCTGTATAAGCAAACATTAAGCTGCGATCTGCAAATCACCACTGAATATATCTATCTGATCTGAATATATGAAACACCAGCTGTCTCCCGGCAAGCGTTGCAATGCCAGTCAAAGAAAGAAAGTGTTTGTGTTTTAAGTGTGTTTATTGAACTGCACGTTTTCTTTTTCTGTCTGTTTAATGTTTGCTGCCGATTGACTATGGTACGACACAAGCGCCACCTACCGTAATTTAGTTGTACTACGCCTTAAACCTTCGCACAAGTTGCATGAACGGTATGGCAGACATACAAACATTAACTTTTATATATAAGACCTACTGTAAGTTAATTTTAATACGCCTATAACCTTCCCGGAAGTGCAAGCAAAAAGTGCGTCAAAGTTTTATTGCAATCGGATCAGCGGTTTGGCAGCCTATAGAGTACGAACAAACATTCATTTTTATTTATTAGTTAATATTATAATGGCATGTCAAATGCAGTGAATTAAATTCAAGGAGTCCCGAGAAAGTGATGAGAAATTTTTGGATTCCTCTTTTTTGGAAAAAGTTCCTTTTCATGGAATATTAATTTAAAGTAATATAATCAGAATCCCTGCGATTTCGACAAGGCTTGTTCAGTCTTCAAGCCCCACACACAAATAATAAGGATCCACGCCGACAATGCACCAGCTACTCGACGGCCATAAAATTTCCTTTGCTCGCTAGAATCCTTCAAGACCGAACACAGAACCACGCAAAACAACCACCTCGCGTACGTATGTTACAATTTGTACGTTCGTAATGAAAACGCACGTAACGGCTTAATTCCTAAGGTAAACGGTAAATGCAACGTTTTTCTTTTTAATTCTAAACAGCCTCATTCGCCGTATAATAACAGCACCTAGCAAAGCGCATTATTGCGTTGTGTATGTGGCCCATGCACGCACAGGTACACGCGCGCGTGTATGTGTGTGGTGCCGCTTGAAGCCTTTTGATGTTTCCCTTTCGGCTCGCGGCTTTTTCATTTCTGCTTTTGTGGGGTGTGTAAGCGATCTACCCTCTCGCTCGCACGGATCTTCTCAGCAGTTCGCAACTGGTGCAGATGCAATGACGATGTTCTTCAGTAACAACTCTTCAATCTAATATTTCTAGCTAATCGAGCATTTTATGGACAACGTCAACATTATTACATTGTCAACGATTACAATTCAGTCATTACGATGTATTTTCAAATGAAATGAATTATTCAGAGTAGATATTTTATTACAAAATTTATATATAAAATTGTATTAAAATGAACTTTTACAGTTAACGCCGAGTCCATCGAAAATATTAGATATTTTGAGTTTCTGTATTGTTGTCTCACTCAAGTCGATTTATAAATTCACTAGCCAATGTATAAATAGTATATTTTATCCAGTTACAGTTTGGGCATCCAATACCGGACCCTTTTTGTGATCCCGGGATTCCTGGATGATCAATCACCATAATATCATGCCACGATTCCTTGAGATCATTACCGAAAATAGTAGGTAATTATGACATTCCAGAAGTGACGATCTGACGATTTAACAGATATCACAGTTATTCAAAAATGTGAGAACTTTTTTTTTTAGTTCTATCCTTTGAAAAAGTTACGTCTGCCAGTGGGTGCAGCACCCAGATGCAGATACCCAACGAGTGAATTTTCATTCGCTGCATTCAGATCATTCTATGGAAAACCGCTGGGAAATATATTTTATGTATATAATCAAATTCCAACAGCTTGGGAACTGCTGTTAAATTTCTTTTGAGGCCTACAAACACATGTCTTCTGGCGGGGAACCAACTAATTTTATTTCACATTCGCGGCGTGAAAAATAATTCTTATTGTGATTGGGGTGGGAATTGTGGGATAACGTTAATGTTTACATTCAACGTGTTGATATATATGTGACATCATTGCCCTTAGAACACTCGAAAGCAAAAAAATACTGCACGAATATTAGTGACATTACGAAATTGTTTTCATCAATCGACGTACCATTTTTTTATGCTAATTGAACTTCATAGAATTTGCATCATATAATAACTATATTTAGCCGCATTGGGGATGCCGAAATTAATGTCGATTTAATTAATCGTAACTCTTTTAATTATGTAGAATTTAAATAAATAATGAGAATGGTCTTATAAGCATCATTGATGTAGAAAAATTGCCTAACTTGTCTTTCATGCGAAGCACTATTCTGGTTTGTCATGTTATAAATTGTTTTCGTTCCGATAAAAAAAAAATATTCATTTATTCTAAGTGAATTCAAAAAGGAAATCGAATATTCTACACTAATAATTCCACCCGAGGAAGCACTTACCCTATAAATAATTCAATTAGTATTTCACCTTGTTTTTGCGTGGAGAAGAAAACCTTCCATTAAATGACGATAATAGTCTTAAAATAGCGAGGAATCGAACGACACTCGACAAGTTGTCATGAAAATTTCAAGTGGAAAAATGTGGTCGCTTCGAATCGCCGACTCGGCTCTGCCCATACTGGCTTTTACGATACTTTAATTTTTCTCTTCTCCCCTCTTGAGTGGATTTTTTATTCGGCTATTATTTTGTATGGTCCTCGACTAGAGTAAAATTGTCGTGTCGGCGGGGTGGGGCGGTTAAGGGTGCTAAAACAAAAACATTGTTATTTCCCGTTCGTCGCTAATGGCTCACTCTGAATAATGAAATAAATAACGACGTTAGGTGGCCGTCCTGTCCCCCGGTCTGGGCTCGATTCCCGGCAGGGCGGCTGTTCGTGGTAAACAACTAGAGTGAATACCATCTGAAAACAATTAAGCGACCGAGAGTACGGTTGCATTTAAAGGTGGTTATTCAATACAGAGTGAAGTATGAAAACCAGTAACTGTACAAATATTACGGGTGATGAAGAGCATTGGTGTGTTTCAATATAATACATATATGTCTACATGAGACAACATACCGTCACCGATAATTGGCAGAAGTTGGTAAGTAACATAATAATGGTTCTAGGTAAATAGCAAATTAAAAAGATGAGATTTCAGGGTGAGCCCCTAGCACAGAGTTTCCCAAACTTGTTTTGCAATGGAACACTTCGCGAATCCGGAAATTTTAACGGAACACTTGGCTTATTTTTTGGGTCGGGTAATTCATAATAGTATAAATACAAAAAGAAAATGTTATTAAAACACTTTTTTGAAATGGTGTAACGTCGAGCCTGTTCTTGCACTTTGACTTCATTCCAGCATAAAAAGGACACCCTGTTTCGCATAAATAGGTTGTACAAAACGGAAGTAAAACAATAATAACTTGTTTTGACACATTGGGGGATTTTTCTGACAAACTCACAAAGAAAGAATTTAATGACATTTCTATCAGAATCACTGATACAAATCATTTAGATTTTCTTGAGCTGAACACGGAAAATGGATTCCAAACCAAGGAATCATAATTGATAGTTTTGGAAAAATTTGAAAAATAATGATTTTTAAGTTACGTGGATGTTCGCGGAACATAATTTGGGAAATCCTGCCCTAGCACATCGATATTGTATGCTGCATGGATAATTATAAAATCAAAATATAGAATATGCCTCTATGTCGAGTCAACACAAAGTTACTTATTAAGAGGCGAGGGGGGGGGGACAATTGCGTGTACATATTTAAATTTGCATTAATAATATATATATGTATTTTTAACATGTCCGCTCCCAATGTGGAGCATATGGACTCCTAATGGAATTTATCTCAACAGAAGTGTTTCTACACGCACTGCTTGTTACTTAGTTGCTCAACCTCTCTTTTACCAAAGAGAGTAGGAATAGAAGGAAAGGGCTAGGACAGGACTAGTTGTTAGCTAATCGCTCTCGATACGCCCCGTACATAGGATAGGATGGGTGGGAGATGGAATTCAACACAACATACATACATCCATGCCTTTGAACAGAAATTCATAAATCGATTGAAAAATACATTTATAAAACTGTCCGTAAAATAAATATAAATTTTGTATTTAAAAAGTTGGGTTTATTTACAAATGTGTATTTCGGCTTTGCGAAGAATGTGCATTGGGTATATAAAGATACTTGGTTACGGTAGAAATTTTTCGGACGTTTTGGTATTTTCAATAAGATTAAATCGCCACATGTTGCACGGCCCGTTGCGCGTAAAATCGACGCTAAAAATTCGAATGCAGGAAATATTTCGCCAAAAATGTAGACTGGCGTAATATGTAAATAGATATAAGAAAAGACGACGATGTCAGACGGCCGGGAGGGCGAGCTCTGTCTGTCTTGATGCGGTGCTCCTGCGGTAATGTGAATCGACAATATATTACTTTTATTTTGTAAAGATTCAGAATATTCCAATCCACCCTTTATATTTTCCAATGTGACCCTATTCTTTTTTCCAGAAATCTTCAACGATTGAAAATATTTTTGAAACAATCGTTTTAATATTAATACAGAATTAGGCACATATCGACTGTGGAAAGGAAAAAAGACGTATTGATTGACTTGGCATTTACTAATTAAAACATTTACTTCCGTTATAATAGGGTAAAAATAGCAATGTATTTAATTCCACAGTTTTAAAATGTATTAGTTGATAGCTATTTCGGCTTTCGCCATCGTCAGAACTATGATTAAACTAACATTTTTTCGTACAAAAGGACGAAATCCACAGTTTTTTTCAAAAGAGCTTTTTTCGATAAGCAGAATGTATACAACTTGATACACGTTCTATCAAAAGAATGTAAGCTGCAAATTCCGATTTAGTATCTAAGTTTAGGTTTAAAGTTTTAAAAAAGAAGGGCCTGTGAAAATTGAGACTAGGAAAAAAAGTTTTTTTTAACAATTTGTTTATTTAATATTAGATAAAGTCATAAAGTATTTATTAAATATTAGATAAAAGCCAAGTTATCAGTCATAATTTGCCGTTAGCCCAAAATCACGCAAAAACGTTTTTTTGTGTCTCCTGTAAAATATGTTGTGTGGGGGAGGGGTTACGTCGTTTTTCCTTTCCAAAATCGAATTATACACATCATTATGGCGTCCGTTATCAAACACGGCCAAGTCATGTTTTTTTCGGTGTACACTTTTTATTAAGTCCAGCAGGAAACTTTCATACCTAAAACTCAACATTTTTTCAATTTTAAAACCTAATTACAATTGTATGAAAATTAAATCAAAGGTCACCAAATCAAAAGTATTTTGTTATCATACTGGTAAAAGTTCGTGAATTCGACTGGACGGCCGTGTTTGATACTGGATAAACTAAGCACAGAAAAATATTTTTAACAATGAAAAAAATATTGGCTTCTTAACGCTTCTTACATGTTTTAACACAAAATTTAACGTATGAAAAAAAATGTATTTTAGAGCCATAGCTTACAAATAGAAAAAACTCAGCGATTGAATAATCCGGTGATTATAATTTCGAAAATCATTTTAAAAAAAATCCAATTTAACGAGCTGGGAAAAGGTATTAAACAATAAGGTTATAATTAAACGGCACGGACGGATGAAAAGTACATTCCCACAAACGCCCATAAACGCGGTAGAAAAAAATAGAACGCAATTTCGAGGTAGTGAAGCGCCTCCGTGCAACGTTAAAATTGCATTAGGGATCCACGGGCCGCGAAATTGAAAACCGGATAGATTTCTTCGATTGAGTCACCACACGACCGAACTCAAACAGGGGTGAAATTTTTCAATCCCCTGCAGATGTCTGCCGCTCACCTGGTCGTCTCCAAGTGATTCGACGTTTCTTAAATTGAAAGTTTAAAAAAAAGTTTTCTTTGATTACACGTATAAAGAATCTGCATGTAATTGAATCGGGCATTATATTTACAATATAATTACAAGACACTATCTTTTATTATTAACCAAAAAAACACATTTTAAGAAAAAAAAAACAATGATGCAGTGTTTTCTACAAGTTGTGTGAGGGTATGCACTCCGAACGAGTGCAATAGATCTTTTGAGTCAATTAAGTAGAGCAGAGAAAACGCTGTGTAAAAATATATTTTTAAATACGGAATACAAAAACCCTACTATATACAATTTAAATCGTTCAAATTATGTACAGTCACACAAATTTTGTCACTATCGACCCGGATTTCGCCTTTCTTCAGGCGTTCAAGTGCGCGGATGAACTTGAACTGACGCTTAGTAAATGAATGTATCGTGTTTATATAATAAATAAATGCATCACTAAGTTTAAAGCCATTGTTGACGAAAAGGCATTGAAATTCTACCAAGCACCTTCAGTCAAAATCTTAAATCATAACCAACTTATGTCAATTGAAGGATTAAGTCAGCGCAACTAATACAATTAAATATCAGACACACGTGAACCCGATATAGTAACACTAAGTTTAATGCATCATGAAGATTGATTGCTATTACATGTTGTACACAATAAATTCAACGATTAATACAAAACGGTTCTAGTTGTAAATATGTTGACTTGCTGCGAGTTTAGTACCGCCACCCTCACTCTCTGAGTCTGACGTGGTATGCCCGGTCATCTTTGATGTTGGTCCCTGTCACCGAATCTTTTCGTATCGTATGTTAACATCGATTATGTTAGCCACCCACGACCGGATCAAACGAAAATCGTCGAAAGAAAGGGTCATAGATGCAACATGTCTGCGCGCAGCCCGACTAGCCACTTTCGATCGAAGCATAGCCATTTTTTAGTAGGAACAAATATTTTTATGAGTCACCTTTGCTCTGTATATGTTTGTACGTACACCAGATCCTTTTTTACGCGATAGATTGGTTCCAAAAAATGTTAAATAAACGTCATTTTCATACAATTCGATAAGTTGGCTACAAAAATCAAAATATCGCATAAAAATTATCAAAAATATATTTATTTTTTTACTTAACTGTATTTACATCTTCACCAAGCGACCAAATATGGTTTGGGAGTTACGGTGCATTTTCCTATGCTGTCTTACCACTGGACATCGATCGCTAAACCACAAAACAAGAACGACACATTTTTGTAAAATGAAAAAATTTTGTGAACCACTTTCACACTTTTATACAGATCTGTTTCGAGCTTAATAAATAGCCAATGAAAAATAAATCCAAACAGGGTTATTTAAATAAAATTGAATAAGACTTACGACAAAGTAACTTTATAAAACAATCAGTAAAAGAAATTAATATGACATGGATTTACAGATATTCAAATACAGTAAAACCCCCATTTACACTATATTCGGGAGACAGTGTAATTGGGGATAGTGTAATTGGGGGTGTGAATCTCATACAAAAGTAGGGATTTGGTTTTTTTCCGCGGAAAATGCAAAACCAAGATTTCCCTTTGTTTTGCAAAAAAAAAAAAATATGGACGAAATATTTAGTTTTTGTAGTAGTAAATATCCCGCACACAGATAGACGCCCAGCTATGCGTGTATAGCCTGGCACATGTTGAATACACAGACGCTAGTCCACATTTGACTGTATGCGCGGCACAGACGACCGTTTCGTAGTAACGACAATGGAATGCGACCGTGCAATTGAGGGATTTGCGGCGAATATTTCAAGCCAGCGCGTAATTCGGGGTAGTGTTATTGGGGGTTCCGCTGTAAATGATATTAAATTGTTCATAATAAAAATATTTCAAGTGACTCTCATTTTCGACACCCTTCATTTTATAATGTTTTAAATTAGGAATTAGAATCAATGTTTATTTTATATCCTTACGATAGTTAGTCCGGCGATACTTGCTAAAGAAGCGAAACACGTGTTACAATTAGCATCATAGGCTAGCGGAATAACAAAGTATCAATTTTAAGTAAATATGCCATATTTGCATAAATAAAAATCATATATTCCAGAACTAGCTACATATTTCGAATACGGCAAATAACTATGTAAAAATCAATGTCTGGAGAATTGGATAGGAAAGAGTGAAATACTGTTTGGTTATTATTTATTTAGCCACGCGGTTTATTTCCGACAGGCTATTGCGATACAGGTGGGAATAAAACAATTTTATGAGGAAAGTTATATGAAACTTTAAAAAGGTGTTTCCATAGCGAGAAAGAAGCCTTCCATCGCCGGTTGGGAATTCATTTGACAGGCTGTGCGATTTGTGCGGCCTCATCTGTAACACAAACAGTCGAAGCGTTTGACAAACTTCTCTCATTGATCTTTGGAAGGTGAGTCGGAACTGCGGCAGAAACAATCAAAATAAAAAGAACTAACCCACTCAAGTCAAAAAATAAAATTCTAGCGAGATTTATAATTAAAAGATTGTTCGTCTTTCGTTCGACATTGTTACATATTTTATAATTAAATTTGTTGATGTTGAAAATTGTTAAAATGTTTTTTTTATAATTACGTTTTGTAAAATTCTTTCACGAGTAAGTTCTATAAAACTATCTACTCATCAGGATTGTTTGTTAAAACAGTTCTATATTATTTACATAATAATAAAAACGAAATATTCCTTTGTACTTTTAACCACTTTATTTAAAAGGTTGTGACCAGTTTCGCTCATTGCGAGCATTATCAACTGATAAGAAAAATATATAAACAGTGCTATTTATACAAAAATAAATTGAAATAAAAAGGTTTAAACAACAATTGACATTGAAGAGAAATTACAAATTATAGTATAAGTGACTTACAAACAAAATTAATTGTATTCGTGTTTAATAATTATAATATACATTATGAACAAATTATTAGCAATAGTTTAAAATATATTAATTATTATAAGTTCATAAACCTAAGTTTACCGGATATATTATTTTGTCAACGATTTTCTTTCAAACGGTTAAGGTTTTACTGACTTTTATAAATTTCTACAACTTACGCAATCGAGACACTTCAGTGAAACGAAAAACACATCGATAGTGATTATTACGTGTGGTAAACAAGTATTGAAAATATATATATATACTCAATTGTACGACGTTAAACTTTTACGACATTGGTTTTGAAATGAATGCAAAATTAGCGTACCCTTATGAACTAGACCTCGTCGCTAATCGCCCAACATTGACCAATGAAATCACAGCACATATCCAGAAACATCGCGCGGGCCAGGCAGCCTGCGAGTCTGGAGTTGCTCCTAAATACGCTACCGTTGCCTCTAATGCGGAATGTAAGGCTTTCGATTCAAATGAAAACACTTTGAACTTTTGTGCCGCCGCACTTTTCCCCTTTGATGTTTTGATATCTGAGCGTTTGCGCTCGCAAGCAAGCCGGCCGCCTTCCTTTGAACCAATCTCCTCTTTTGTTTTCATACTTGTTATGAGTGTTTTTCCGTTTCCTTTTTATTTTATTTCGCTACGGGAACATTTTCCAGCGAAGGAAATTGATATACTAATTTAATTAAGAAATGTCGCGCAATGAATATAAATAATAATTAACAACATTTTTCCACACGACGACTGGAATGAATTATTTTTTCGTCCGATGGTAAGAGTATTATACAATATTTTTATGACTCGTACGGCTTTCAACTGTGACCCTCGTTGACAATTCGACTATCATTCTAATCGCTCGAGAGTTGAAACCCTCCAGAATATTGTTGCCATCTTTAAAACGGTTATGTTTAGATACTTCATAAGGATTATGCTCCTCGTTGGCAGTGGACATCGTTTACATTTTAAAATATTAAACATAGACCCTCGCGGGCCGCAACTGATGTACACAGAGCAGCATTGCCGATCATTTTATCGACATACGAGTGTGTTTAAATATACATTGGTCACTTGAAAATACTACGAAAATAAAAATATTTACCTGTCTTACAGTACGTATAAAAGAGGGCCTTCCGAGTGAATTATCATATGAAAATGTATTACGAAGTTCTTACACAGCCTTCAGGTGATGGGGAATCAGTACCTATATATTATATTCCCATAGAAACCAAAGTTACTTCGGCGGTCTCTTTGTTAGTTAGTATAAAGTTATCTAGGAGTACGTTTGTCTTTGTAGGGAAATGAACCGCATACTGTCAAACTATGTTAACTTTACGATATGTCCATTAATTTTCCCAAATCCATCAAAGAATTTTTCATGTTTTCAAGTTTAATCTACTACATGTAATATAAGTATTAATGGGTAGTTTTTTGCAGCATCGGATATAAAATAGTAAAGCTAGTTTTAAAGGCGAGTTTCCTTCTTATTCATCCATCTTTCACTCCACTTTTTTAAAGCTTGAGTTGAATCAGGTAATAAGACATGAATGACACTTCTCTTTGAGAAGAATCATCGCCCTAATGTAATAGACATCGAAACGCTTAAGAGAAGCTTATTAGTAACACAATCAAGGACGAAGAATGTAATGTTCAAAGGAAGTCATTATGTTTATAAAATATAATATAATTGGTACACAGAGATTTTAAAATAGATAAAAAAACATGCGTCTTGTAATCGAAGAAAAGTATTGTTTTTATGAAACGACGCAAAAATTGATAACAATAAATATATACATATCGCTACCCTAAAGCAACAGTGGGCTAAGTCTAAAATACTAGTTTCGAGATAATTGAACATTAAGGTTAATTTGAGATTTCGACAGAAGGTGCTTGGTGGAATTTCAATATTAAATTTGAATTTAATTGAGATTTGTGCTGTACTTTTTAAATATCAAATTATGGTTTCATTCAGTTTATAATCAAAGATGACAGTAGGTTTTTTGTATACGTTTATAAATGTATTTAGTTATCTCGCTGATGCTTTGAAGTAACAGGGCAATATCAATAATTGTAAATGCAAACAAATTCTTTTAAATAGGTCATCTTCTTTTTGAAATAAAATATTTCAGCGCTTCATTTTAAAGGTTTACCTTTCAGCAATCTATTGGCATACTCGTCTTAAAATCGACTTTTTTTCATTTTATCGCACTGTTCGCTTTATGGTAGCGATATATGTTATCGAGAAAATATGACATATTTTTAATAAATAATTTACAATAGTGTGAATATTGGCAATAAGTATGCCACCTTCACCCGCCAGTAAACTGCACACAAAGGGTAAGTCAAAGTAACCCGACGACGCAGTATAAATAATAATAGCAAACCGTCAAAGAGAAGAAAAGGAGGCTGTGTAAATAATAGTGTTTCCTGTATTCGCAGTGTTGTGCAGCGGCGAGAGGCGTCCTCTGCCCACTGTCACTGACCAGCACGATAATAATTGTCCACTCATCACTCTCGTCCTCTTACGTCTTCGCCATGATGAGAAGACGTCAAAGGGACTTGCGAATGAAGGTGGACAACGTTCATACCGGTGCATCCTCAAAACGCGTGACTTAACTACTTGCAGCTTTTAAAAAAGGCTGCCTAAAGTTTTCCGCGATAATACTGAACCAAGATAGTTAAATAAGAAAATGTTTTCATTTAAACAATACAACATGTTCGTATTATAAAATGTGTGAAAAATTAAAAATGTCACCGTCAAATAAAAATAAGTGAATATCAAGAATCATTACTCAATGAAACTTCGGCCAGAAATATTAGTCGGCCTTTACAATTCAAATTATAAAAGACTTCGATATTTATAAAAATGAACAGATCAACGGATGCTACCAACTTATCAAAAAAGAAGTTCCACGGAATATAATATTATCTAATCTGAAGAAGTTGCCATATCGAATAATGCGCTCGAAATTGTAAATGGTCAAATGGACATGGCGGAAAAATCAGTGTCAGTTGAATAAAATCAAT
The DNA here is from genome assembly GCA_031772345.1 of Himalopsyche anomala. NCBI lineage: Eukaryota > Metazoa > Arthropoda > Insecta > Trichoptera > Rhyacophilidae > Himalopsyche > Himalopsyche anomala. Next base: position 18,944,339 of record CM062840.1, read on the forward strand.
TCGAGTTTGAATAAAACGAAGCGGATGTCCGGAGAACGAGTTGCAGCAGCGGGGGAAATAACCGGATAGCCAGCTACCGGTAGCAACTAGCGAAATTTGAATTGAATGCTGACCGCTCAATCACTAACCGAATGAATGAAAATATCTAACAAAGAATTTTGAATACTTTCGTGATCGAAAATGTAGATAGATCGATATGAAATGTATTATATTTTAAATTTGGACATTTCTGGTACGATAATAGAATTAAATATTTTAATACGCATTCATTACAAACCGATGCGATAAGGAAACTCTTTTATAAAAAAAAAAAAAAAAAATATATTTACCCTTTTTATGTCGCGTCTGTAATATAAACGAATAAATAAAAATAATAAAAGATATTTAGTACTTTTCCCACTTAAAATTTATTTGATTAGGACCGGTTTCGCTCCTCGCGAGCATTATCAATCAACATACAAATAAAAAATCATTAGTAATGTAGTTTCATTTTGCTTAAAAATTTCCCAAATTTGAATTGTGTTTATAATTGACATCATTTGCCACTTATATTTATTGATGATTTTTCAATTGTATGTTATAGGTGTTAAGCATTTTAATTGTTAGTAATTGCTTACACCTTTTTATTTCAATTTAACTTCTATAAATAGCACTGTTTAATTTATTTTCCTTATCAGTTGATAATGCTCGTGAGGAGCGAAACCGGTTCTGATCAAATAAATTTTAAGTGGAAAAAGTACTAAAAATCTTTTATTATTTTTATTATAATGCCATTCCACCAAGTATTGACAGTGAACATCTTAAAAGTGATATCGACAATTATTAGCTGCAATGTCAGGTATTTTTTGTTGTAGGATTTGAAAACAAAAAAATGTAGATGAGAAAAAAATACGATGATGAGCAATGCCTCTTACTTGAAATAACATTCACTTGCTCATATTTCCCTACCTGTCACTCGTTAGTCGCAGACGGAAGTTGACATTCGATTCGTCGCCGTCGAGTGAATTCGGGAGAAAACGAGGTCCGAACGAATCTAACGGACCGTCGCACGTCTAAACACACAGGGGGAAAGAATGTAGCATAGGAGAAAACTAGTCACGCGTGAGGGTCAGTCCAACGTGACCATCGAATTCGTATGTAAAAAAAGAAAAGGTTAAGTTAGTGCAATCAAGATAAGTCAGCAACGCTTCAGTTGGAAAACACGAAGCCCACTGATGGTCTACGGCTACGGCGTAGACGGTATATTTGAAGTTAATGATAATATACGATTCAAAAGTATTTTGGTAAATATGTATAAGTGAATTTGAATCCTTCAAACTATGTACATTCTCACAGATGTTGTCACTAACGACCCGGGTTTCGCCTTTCGGCATCTTCAGGCGTTCAAGTGCACGGATAAACTTGAACTGAAAGGCGAAACCCGGGTCGTTAGTGACAAAATCTGTGAGAATGTACATAGTTTGAACGATTCAAATTTAATATTGAAATTCCACCAAGCACCTTCAGTTGAAATCTTAAATTATGTATAAGTGATTTTTTAACGACATTAATCAATACATAACATCGACTCCACGTCGAGTAATACGGTGCTAATTTTGTCAACATTAAATTCATTTTTTATTCTTACGCGAATGCTAGATTTTTATTAAAACTATTTTAACAGAAAATAAAATCATAACCCATTTCAAACGAGAAATATAAATGCTTTACCGCATTTTTGGGACTAAATAGGTCGAGATAACAGAGTATAAAATGTAGGCAGAATCTTAATATTAAAACAAAAAACACTCTAGACAATCCAAGTAACATGTGTAAAATTCAGAAGGTATACGAAAAGCGAGTCAATATCAACTCAAAGAAGCTTTTCAATAAACTTGTTTTAAGCGTACATTTGGGTATCTACAGTCCAGGGTTTATCAAACCTTTTCTGCTATGGTACACTTCGAAAATCCGGAAATTTTAACGGAACACTTGGCTTAATCTTTATTCGTAATAGAACCATGTGAAGATATTTTTTACAGTGAAATTCACATCCACTATCCGTCGTTACCAATGTCCAAAGCATGAACATCAGCAATCAAAAATAGACTGTGCCAACATACCCATCTATACTACTCTTCTCCATAATGCTTGGTTTCATAATCAATTATGAGTTTTATTTTCAGATGATTTGAAAAAAGCAATTACTAATTAATTACGTAGCTATTTAAAGCAGACAATTATCCGGCCAATTTGAATGGTGTATTTTGTGATTATTTCCATGTGCCACTTTTTTATGAACATCCATCCACTCCAATTATACTATACTATACAAATGTTGTACCAATATTACAAATAACATTCATTATAAAAGATTGTATCTCTCAAAATTAGAATTTTACAAAAAATACGTTTGTTAAATCCGATTAAATGTATTCTTTCGATATTTTTTAATGTCAATCAAGTCACGATTGTCTACACATTAGCAGTTTCAGCACGTCGTTATCTACGTTTAGAAGAAACAAAAATCACGTATGGGGAATCCATCAAGCAATAATAATTGTTGGCGAATTAAGCACGACATGCCTCGGTACATATTAAAACGGTTCTCAGGTTATTAGAAACACGCACAGTGGAAGACAAATACGGATTTCTGTTTTATCATTCGACAATATATTATTACATTCGAATGAAACTTATCCAGTGGTGTGAGCAAAGTTTTAGAGCCGTTTTAAATAAAATATTAGCTTCGGCGAAGGCAGGTGGAAAGTGTCTCACGGCGAATTGAGGGTTGACGTGGGGCTAATCAAATAGGAAACGTAACACGTTTCTTCCATTGGGGCTAAATGCGATATCCACGTTACTGCGGATTTAGTTTAAATGTTAACCACTAGATTTCCCAAAAGTGCTACTATATAAAAAAAAACTTCCGTCGAAAATAAATATATGTATTTTTTTCCATTCATCTAAAATGAACACCACACAGGGATCTTACGATTGCGTGAATAATTCAAGTATTAAAGGGTACTACACTTAAAATCGATTATAGTTGATTGAGAATATCAAATTGTTTCTCGGAAATATAATTCATATTTTGATAAAAAAAAAAAAATGAGTTAATGATATACGGATCAATTATTACAAATACAAATTCTGAATCCTTGTGATACCTAAGCGTATGAATAACCCATCGCCATCGCACGCCTAATTATTAATATTAAGTCCACATGGACAACACAACACGGTAACCGTATCCATTAATTAATTATATGCCATATGGACATAGCCGGGCGGCATTTGATATTTGATGTTTACACAATATTAGAGGTCAAACTGCGAATCCGATAGACTTATTATTGCGACAAAGGGCTCGCGCTTCAAACGCAACAATTAAGTTAATCTGCGGCCGGGGGATATGCGACATCTATCTCATGTCGCTAATCAAAGAGAAAATTGAACATCGACATCATACTGCCCTGCCGCTGAAACAGAACAAATGCGAATGGCAGCCTATATAAGCTTATAGTTAAAGTTTCTAATCATGCTTGATTAACAAACTATGTATCTCGATTTGCAGTCGCACCTAGAGCAATGTTTCTTAACCGGTGATCCGCGAAGATTTTCGGGTGGGCCGCAAAAATTGTCTGTAGTTCAAAAATAGTTAGTATACATTTTTAAAAGCTTACATTGATGGTCCGCAGAACATTTTTTTGTGGTCCGCGAATATAAAAAAGTTAAGAAACTTGCTCTAGAGCAATTTTTCTCTTGGGCCCGTGGGCCCTTTTGATTGTCTTTATTTTTCTGTGCTCCCCATACCTGGGTCTTCCCATAATTTCGAATTTCAAAAACTCAGGAACTTCGAATCTAAAATCCCACGAATTTGCGGATTTCCTTAAATGAGCACAGTGAGACTTTTTTTAATCTCTTCTAAGAATTTCGAATTCAAAATCACAGAAATTTACGAATTTCTGAAAGTTTACTCGTGGCCCCAATAAACTGTACTGTGGCTCCCCTAAACGAAAAATAAATCTTTGTGGCTCCCTTGGAATACGCTGTAGCCCACAGGGGGTAGCCCCGTTGAGATACCATGCTCGAGAGCACTCTGAAATGAGGGTATGCCCAAAACATGTTTAAGGAAGCTATAGGAAACACCATCCCATAATTCGTATGCCAGTGTCTTTTTTACAATACACGAAATAAATTAGAACATCATTTCATATTAATCTAAAAGGCAATTGGTTACATTTTTATTTTCCAAAATAATGAGATATCTAACAATTTCTAACCGACTGACAATTACCATAATTGAAATAAAACCGAGCCGCTGATGGATTCGTTTTTATTTGTTGATAATATCGTTCGTTCATTTAATGTGTCACACGCGCACATGATCAGATAGTTAGTTTAAATGATGGTGGTTTGTAATAGGGGTGAAATATTTCACTACACGTGTAACGCCTGTTTCAAATAATGCTGCATTAGAGGTCTACACGGGCCCGGGCCTAGACCTCGGCCACCTACCCGACCCGGCCCGTGGTCCGGGTTCGGGCGGGTAACCGCGTTCGGGTGACAAGTGTGATATTAGACTCGGGCCGATACTAAGAGACTAAGAACGATAACAAGTATTGAAGTATTAAAAGTAAATTAGTTGAAATAAAACTGATATTTAATATTAGCTACATTAAGAGTTTTAGTAGCGGTGATGGATTGATAATTATTTTTTCATTTAAGATGTCATTGGATTTGATTATGCCAATTAGTTAATAATTGCTCAAGTGAATTTAGCTGAATAACTTAGCTATAAAGATGTTAACAGATTGGCGCTGCGCTATCGTGAATCGATATGAATCAAAGCATATGAATTCAAATACGTTGGGAAATAAATAACAAGTGTGCGTGATAAATGCATCTATTAATAAGAAACAAAAATATTGGTAAAATATTTTGTCACCCATTTTAATTATAGGCCAAATAGCATTATATTTCTGATAGCGTTACAGTCATCTGCCAAGTCGAAAATGCGCCGTTCAATAAATGACTGCATCGGTGCGGCTAGTTTAAGTGTTTGATCGTTAGATCTGAAGGAAAATAAACACCGGCCAGTTATTGTAAACACTTGGAAAAAAGATCAAAAAGCGTGAAGGAGGAATGCAAGAGCTATAATCTTCTCGATCAAAAAGCAAGTGGAATTAATGGGTTAAGTGGAGAACACACGCACTCTTTACACATCAATGTCACGAATTTCTTCAAAGCAGTAATAGTTGATATAATTATATCATCAAATAAATTAACATCAAGTAGCATTTCATAAAAAAGAACACGATAAAATCGCTATCATCATGTTAAAACTTGTTTTATAAACATTATTGTATTCATATAAATACGGGTGGGTGTATTTCATGCAAAACATATATATCTACAAATATGATAACAAAGGACTTCTGAAATATCCAATAGTCATGTGCTTTTAATTCTTTAATCATTAATCTTTGATGTTTTTTTAATTATATGTTAGAGGTTTGAATCATTCAAACTATGTACATTCTCATAGATTTTGTCACTAACGACCCGGGATTCGCTTTTCGGCATCTTCAGGCGTTCACGATTTTTTTGTCACGAACAGTTCAAGTTCATCCGTGCACTTGAACGCCTGAAGATGCTGAAAGGCGAAACCCGGGTCGTTGGTGACAAAATCTGTAAGAATGTACATAGTTTTAACGATTCAAATTTAATATTGAAATTCCACCGAGCACCTTCAATCGAAATCTTAAGTTATAAAATATGTTAGAGGTGTTGAACATTTTAATTTTGTGTAATTATAGAATCACTTCTACTGTAATTTGTAAATTCTTTTCAGTGTCAATTGTTGTTTACGCATTTTTTTTAAAATTTGTTTTTGTATAAATAGCACTGATAAATTATATTTCTTATCAGTTGACAATGCTCGCCATGAGCGAAACCGCTCTTGACCTTTTTAAATAATGTGTAAATAAATTACAAAGGAATATTGTGTTTTTACTAATATAGCTTATGAAGTCTAAATTAAAAAGGCCTCGTCATCTTGCAACATCGGTATTTACTGTATTTTCTCGCCTGTAATAAGACGTCATAACAACCCTTATATAAACTCATTATAAATCGCACCTTTATTCTTAAATAACAACACCACAAAACGACGTCAATAAAAAATATTTGAAGTGGGTATAAATTATTATAAATCATGTAACAATTCATCAGATTCATCGTATCTGAATTTTCCAGGACTGTTTTATATTCGTGGTGTTTTGAGTAGTCTGAGTCAGAAACGGATAAAAAGGGGCGACTCCGACACGTTGTAGACACATCATTATAGGAGATAATAAAATTTTACATATTTTTTTAACCGGAGTCGTAGTCGGACCATTGTCATCCTATGCTTCCCAGAAACAATCTTTTTTTTTCATCGATTGTAAGACGTCATCGATTAAAAGACAGGTAAAAAAAATCTTATTATCGAAGAAGCACGTTTTGTTTTCATGATATAAAAGACTAAAAAAAAAAGACATATTTTTTATAAAGAAATACGAAAAAAATAGTCTTATACAAACACGTGTCTTACAATCGAACACGGTACTTTTGGTTTGATATTTAAACAAAATAACGTAACCCCACAAAGAGTAATTGACTTATAAGAAAAACAAACGTTTACTCAACTGATACGACTAAGCAAACGCATGTTAAGTATACGCTATTATCACAACGATAACACGACCTCAAGTTTAATCAGGCTTATCAAAGTTCCCACGCGCCCACACGCCTTTTAAAATAGCTATGATTATTTTTATAATAGGACCTTTGAAGCTCGCAAGACCGGAAAGGCTTTCATCATTTCTTGGCTGGCTGTCGCTAATGTAACAAGACTCTCGAGTTTCTTTATACTGTACATATTGTAGTTGAGTTATATATTTCTATGTAGCAAATAAACGAATGACAAAATCGAAAGCACCAATAAAAACACTAAAAACCAATTTGCAACAAGACACAATACATTCATTTAATACGGAACGCGACCGTTACAAATGGTGAATTGGCTCCCTCCCAAATGGGGCCTCCAATCCCGATATCCCGGGATTGTGACAGTACTAATTTCGAGATTTTGGACAAGAACTGCGAAATTCTCGAAAAGTTGTTGAAAACAGGCAACCAGAGGAAATTTTCAAAATTCGCACGAGAGCTAAATTATTCATTTTAGCAATTCCGTAAATTCCTGGGTTTTTGGATTTGGAAATTCTGGAAAGAGGTAAAAAAAAAGATTTCACGTTTTTTATTTTAGGAAATCCGTAAATTCCAAGGATTTCAAAATCGTCGAGGAGAAACTTCTACACGATTTTATGGTGAATGTTCACTCCCGGGATTGGAAAAAAATTCAAACCCGGAATAGCAAAAAGGGTTTGGGATTGGATGCCCTACTCCCAACAGAGGTTTGGAGAAGTTGCACGGCATGTCGCAATTTAACTTAAGATTTTTTTTTAAATTTAAGATTTCGACTAAAGGTGCTTGGTGGAATTTCAATATTAAATTTGAATCGTTCGAATTATGTACATTCTCACAGATTTTGTCACTATCGACCCGGGTTTCGCCCTTCGGCATCTTTAGGTGTTCAAGTGCACGGATGAACTTGAACTGTCAGTTCAAGTCTGAAGATGCCTGAAGATGCCTGAAGATGCCGAAGGGCGAAACCCAGGTCGTTAGTGACAAAATCTGTGAGAATGTACATAATTTGAACGATTCAAATTCAACTTAAGAACTTAGCAAATTAAAACATAAAAACAACCTAAATAGAATACGGCATTACCAACGGCCACAAATTTACAGTGATAATATCAGCATGCTACGTTGACTTTTTCATGTTTCATAAGAGCATCTTCTCTCAATGTGCCTGGTTAATGGTTTATATAAATATGTCAGATATTGACGTTGAGTAAGTGTACCATGTAAGGAATTTAGAGATTAGAGAAAGAACCAAGCACATAGCTATGTGTTCCCTTTGATAAGGCAAGACGGAAAGTCAGTGCCGCAAATATGTTGAAAATGGAAATATTTTTTTAATCTTGAATCGTTCAAATTATGTACATTCACACAAGTTTTGCCACTAACGACCCGGGTTTCGCTTTTCGGCGTCTTGAATGCTAATTTTGAATGGGCAGGTAAATCTGCCAAATTCCCCACCCTTGTATCCTATATGTCATGGTTTCTCAACGGTGGGCCATGTGGCCCCCTAGGGGGCCACATCGTGTTCCAAGGGGGCCACAGAGATTTATTTTTGTTTTGGGGAGCCACAACACATTTCAGGAGGGCCACGGGCAAATTGAGGATATCAAATTTCTCGGTGAGCTAAAAAAAAAAAAGGTGTTCTTGGAGATATTCTGGGAAAAAGTATACCAAATCGGAGATTTCAAATTTCTCGGTGAGCTAAAAAAAAAAGGTGTTCTTGGAGATATTCTGGGAAAAAGTATACCAAATCAGAGATTTCAAATTTCTCGGTGAGCTGAAAAAAAAAAGAAGGTATGGGGCCACAGAAAAATAAAGACACTCAAAAGGGGCCACGCTCCCAAAAAGATTGTAATATGTAAATAAATATCATCATAAAAAAATTCCAGCAAACGGGTTAAATATAGTTCTTGAAATTACTCACCATTCAAATCTGTAGGTTAATCCATTTCGCCAGCAATGGCCTTACAATGATTTATTTTTTATATTAACACGATACTTTACTGAACGTTAGTTCAAGTTCATCCGTGCACTTGAACGTCTTAGGATGTCGAAAGGCGAAACCCGGGTCGTTAGTGACAAAACTTGTGTGAATGTTTATAATTTGAATGGTGAATTGAAATTCCACCAAGCACCTTCAGCGAAATGGATTACCATGCAAAATGGTGTATATACATTACATATATTTTTTTGAAATATGTCCTTACGACTCTTATTTTCAAAAAGTTTATTTAAAATTTTAAACACATATTTTATAGTATGATACGATGCAGTTAGTCTCATATAAATAGTTAAGCATATAGCTTAAGATTGCTTAGATTGCGCAATATCATTATATTTGTATAAGAAAACGATTGTTAATCGTAAAAATAGAACGCAAAGCATTTATATATTTCAATTTCTAGCTGTAAAAAACTAAGAGTCCACCGATCAAATAGACTCGCCCTGATGGCAACATCGTCGCCTTAAATTGTTCACCCTTTGGTGTTCGTAAATTGGTCTCAGTCAGCAAGAAAATGTAAACGTCAGCAGTTTACGTTGCCATGTTGGAGTTGAGTGGACTATTAGACCGTTTGTGTTTCAAGGTGGGAACTTCCTATGGGCGTCGTTAATGGGCTCCGCGACCCCACCTCACAAAATTCCGGACTCAGCCAAACTAATATTATGGTGTCAGAGGAACAGAGAAAGGTGTCGAATAATATTGCCAACGTGACTATTTCGCAGAATCGTAAAAACGGGAAGTGATTGGTAGTTTCTGGCTGCCGTCAAACAACGATGACGTGTAAAAATATTATTAATTCGAAAAAGTTAACAACAAAAAATCATGCTGATTAACTCTCGCAGCTCGGAGACTAGAAAAATACTTCTCTGCCGATTGGGGTCGTTTAGGGACCCAGTGGTTTTCTCATTATTGGCCTTATTCTTATGAATTTCAAAAAAAAAATAGTCTAAGGACTTCTAATAGACTAAGACTAAAATATCTCTGCATCATTCCTCATACATTTTTTTTATAAAAATCCGTGTTTTTTTAATAAATAGTCATATTTTAAGTTGCGTGTAAAAAAAACGTCATTCCAGTACAAATATTAATTTGCAACTGACGCGTTCAGCTGTGTTCAGCCCAGTTATTTTACGAACGATCGCTGATAAGCGGCCGCTTATCTCGTTATCGCATTATCGTATTTATATAAACTACAAAAGGTCCAAAAAACTATGATATAAGAATACCTTAATTATAAATATTGTATCACCCATATTAAAATAGATATTTAATAAAATGTGGGTATTTGGGTTGCATTTCTTGAGCTTAGAACCGGAAAAGTTAGAAATATGTAAGTCGCCTTCATCTTTACAATTTCTAAAATTCGAGTGAATGTACATAATTTGAACGATTCAAATTTAATTGAGTAATGACGAGATATCTCGTCTGTGACAGTCATCCATCAGTTCTAATGTTTTAGCAGTTTTGACTGTATAACGACGACACATTTAATAGAATTGTTTCATAGCAGCCATTAACTACTATGGCACTCCATATTGGTTTTACAGTATGAGTTTATCGTATACCTTCTCAAAATCAACACGCGGAGTAATCGAAAGATAATTTGTTTCATGAGCATAATATCTCAAAGGTGTGTGTGTGTACCTTTATTGAATGTAAAACCAAGTATGAGAAAACTTACCTCATCGAAGCCGGCAGTGAATCCGAGTCATGGCAATCTTTTTTGTACGACGACAGTTCTTTGATAAATCCGAACACCTCCGCAGCTCGGAAACCCTACAATAGAATAACAACATATAAGAATGGAGAATACATATTCATTGTGTTAAATATTATGACTTGGAATGAAAAAATACTTCGAAATGAAACAGCTCACTCGCACAGTGATAAAAATTGAAACTTTTAGTAAATATACAAATATTACAGGAATTATTAAATTATAATATATTCCGGTTAGCAAGTGTTGTAGAAATAGTTTGGCGATTATAGTGTAAAGCATAGTTTCTCAACCTTTTTGAGCCCGTGGTCCCTATTGAGTCACATATTTTTCCGTGGCCCCCATACTAATTAGCTTTTCGAAACTAGGAAGACAATTATTTCGGGATTGATGACAGGGAAAAAGTGAGTAATTGAAAGATTCCAAAATAATTTTCAAGTCGAACACCTTTATTTATTTTTTATTGGGAAATTACGATTACGATTATTTATTTTTTACGTTGGGAATTGACAGATTCTACAATAATTAAAAAATGTGAGATCTTTTTTTTGGCTCGCTTCCCCAAAAAGCATGGCGAATTTACCGTTTGCACAGACATTCAAAAATGTGGGACCTTTTTTTAGCTGTTTTTGTAATGCCTTGTTCGAATACAAAATGGGTGCCCGTCGACCCCCCGAAACTGTGCTGTGGCTCCCCTAAAATTATATTTTCTCTGTGGCTCTTTTGGCGGTTGAGAAACTCTGGCGTAAAGCATTAATAAACATATGAAATATCTTACAATTGTCGAGCTGTAACATGGAAAACCACGTCGAAGGATACGGCATGAATATTGAAGGCAGGTTTCAGGGAAGAAAAAGCTGTCGATAAGCAGTGGCGCAGGAGATTGACGGTAGTCCCACAAAAGAACCGATGGAGCATTAACGAAGTGTACGCCACACAAAGGAAAAGATTTACAGCAGTGTCGTGCGCGTTGACGCAGAATTCATTCGATGAATTTGTTCACGGGATTAAAGAATACCTATTTTGTGACAATGATGAGACATTTGAAATCAAAAGGTGCGTTTGAATTTCTCACCCAAATGAGTTAATCAATAAACCGCTGTCGGAAAAATAAATTACCGAAACCATTTTTAGTACAGTAGAAGCTCGATATAATGAACAAAATATTAAGATTAATAAAAACACAATAATCCTTTGTACTTCATTCCACTTTATTTAATATGTCAGGACCGGTTTCGCTCATTACGAGCATCGTCAACTGATAAGAAATATAATTTAACAGTGCTATTTATACAAAAATGAAAAGTTATAGTTTAATTTAATTATGTTTGTAATTACTTTCAATTCCCATTCTAAATTTATTAATCTGAGATGACTTTTTAATTATATGTTAGATGTGTTAAAAATTTTAATTTTGTGCTATTTTAGAATCACTTTTAATGTAATTGGTATTTTCTTTTCAATGCCAATTGTTGTTTATAACTTTTCATTTTTGTATAAATAGCACTGTTAAATTATATTTCTTATCAGTTGACGATGCTCGTAATGAGCGAAACCGGTCCTGACATATTAAATAAAGTGGAATGAAGTACAAAGGATTATTGTGTTTTTATTAATATAATGCCTTTCCACCAAGTATTGACAGTGAACACCCTAAAAGTGAAAAATATTAAGAGGTCAATTTTTAAATTTGGAAAATCTTTGTTTCGTCCGTGTGAGAAATATGGCAGAAAAAAATCAAACTGTTTCGGACATCAAAAAAAAGCACTAAAGACAAAATAAACAAAAAATGCGAACATTTATCTCGAAAAACCTACTAAGGACTTTCGGATTAACAGATGACCCTTCATCCGAATTAGTCCGTTACATCGAGGTTCTGCAGTATGTACACCGTCGTTGTAATTTTTTCCATGTCTGCTCTCAATGTGACGCATGTGGCTTTCTAATAGAGGTATGTCAACAGGAGTTTTTCTACAAGAACTGTTTGTGTCGCTTAAGCTCTCTTTTTCGAAGAGAGTAGTAGGGATAGAAAGAGTTAAGGCAGAAAAGGACTAGCGGTTGACTAATCACTCTAGCTGCACTCATTTATTTAAGGAGGATTTTAAGACATCACAAACATCCACGTGGAACATAAATCGAAAAATCTATTGAAACAATGCTGTTCGTAATAGGATTCGAACCCGTGAGGTCCGGTATGGAAGACAACGACGTTGACCACTGTGCCACGGACCCGACATTGTTAATTATCATTTAAAAAATATTAACCCTCTG